>NADL03000475.1:0-677607 GCA_002205965.3 Kappaphycus alvarezii | reverse complement strand
CCTGGACTGGCTGCATACAGTTTACACTATACTCATTATACTGGCTGCATACAAATCACTCTTACACAAGTATGCAGCCAAAGTATGTTGATGCAGCACGTTGCTTTTACAGTATTGCACGTATGGCACGTAAGGCTTAATTCACGTTGAAACGGCCTGCATGAGATTTACGTACTGTTACGTAACAACGTGAGACAAGCCCGCCAAAAAAAATTGTTTTCTACTCTTATGATATTTCAAGTTCCCGCCTTAAAGTTCCCGCCTTTGGGTTCTGTTTACAGGCCGGAGAGACTACAGTTGCGTTGGCGGGTCACGTAAGGATAATTCACGGGTTGACTGTTTTAGTGTACGTTTACGTAACAGAACATGCATGGCTAGCATGCACGCAATGTTACTTACGTTTTGAATATCGGTAATTATGAATTTCCCGCGCCATGCAAATCAGGGATTCTGAGCATCTCGGCTTTGGTAGGCTATAGGATCAACAAAGATAGTACTGCAAATGTAGATTTTGCTACTTTCATTTTGCTGTCACGAAGCCGAAGTGAGTACCGGCAAACATTATATAGTTGTAGTCTAATAGCTCATCCAAGTTAAAGAAGAGGCACGGACTTGCCTTTGATTTCAACACCAACCTCACCTTGCCATTCTATCTCCTTTCTGTTTATTTTATCCATCTACACTCTTCCCTACTTCCCTTTTCATTATCCTCCTCATCCCTCATCATCCCTGTTCATTTCTTCAGGTTATGGGCCCAGTCCTCGCTACCGCTCTTCGCTTGATCCGTCCTCAACCGTTGACGTTGACGTTGAGTTATATTGCTTTCTCTGTGTTGTTGGTGCTGTTGGTGTTGTCATTTGTTTGCTTTGTGGTGATTGTTGTTGGGTTCTTGTCTTTGTTAGGACCCATTTGGTGATAGTTAAGCACTCTGTGTGTGGATCCTGAGTGTTTTTGTGGTTGTCTTGTGTGTTTGGAAGCTTTTGTTGATACGAACCAATTTTAAGGTTGTCAAGCACTCTGTGTGTGGATCCTGAGTGTTTTTGTGGTTCTCATTGTGTGTTGTTGGAAGCTTTTGTTGATACGAACCAATTTTAAGGTTGTCAAGCACTCTGTGTGTGGATCCTGAGTGTTTTTGTCTTTTCCAATTTGTGTTGAATCAGAGCAATCGTTGTTTGTGCTCTACTACTGTTGAGAACAATTTTGTGTTTCAAGCACTCTGTGTGAGGATCCTGAGTGCTTTGGTGGTCATTGCTCTGCTTGTCGTTTGTTGGTTTGGTTTTCTGTCTCTTTTGTGGTGGTTCTGGTCATTCGGCAATCTGTCAGCTCGAGTTAATTGTTTGGAAATATTGGCCTTGTTGTTTGAGGAGTAATCTAGGCCTGGTTGTTGATACCCCTTGCACTCTTGGAAAGCCTTCACAGCAACGAAAAGAAGAAGACAGAGTGCCGGGGGTCCGCCCAAGTTTGTCCGATTCTTTTGCCGAATCGTGGTCTTGGCAATCGGTTTTGTGATCCTCTCACCGGCTGTACTCTTTTGAGAACAGTGCCTTTGTGTAACGCGAGTTGGACGGACCGTGCCATACAAACCGACGCGGTCGATAACGCGAGTTATCAGAAGTCGTAAGACTGAACCCGATTCCCGGTGGGAATCACGGTGTACCAGCGAGTCGGTCCGTTGCAGTGGCCTCTTTTGCGCGCCGGCGGGACAGAGACGCTCCTCGCTTGAACGACCGATACGTACGCGAAACACCATCGCCCGTGGTCGGAGAGGGAACGACTGTATTCTAATTCCTTACTCTGGTAGCATACCGGGTACTAGTGTTCTGCACTTGTACTTTGGTACCTGCTGGCTATACTTCTGTTGAGGTGTAGATACGTGCTGTGCACGAAAGGACGAGGCTCATTGGTGACCTTGAGTGCTTTCACACGAGTACGACGGAAGTCAGGCAACACAGTCCCGGAAGGAAACGCGCCTGAGTTTAGTACGGAAAGACTGTGATTGTGGTAAGACGCCCTTTGCTGCGGGGACCTTTCGGGTAGTGGCTGAAAATTCCTGGCCGTCTACAGGTAAAGTCGCTGTGCTTACTCGTGGCACACGGGATTGCGCTCAAAGTTGAAAGACCAGCACTGGCCGATATACAGGGATAGGCCCTAAGGCACAAAATAAAGAGGTGGTAAGAGGTAAAGAGGAGGAAAACTAAAGAGGTAAAGAGTTGGAAATAAACAGTGTCTTTGGTAAACACTGCAAACTTCTTATAGGGAAAGGCTTTGCCGTGACAAGCGACTATCGGTCGCCGGCTTGGGATACCCGAACAGAGGACTTTGCATACTTACTGCATACGTGGTAATAGAGGTTTCAGATACAAAGGGTCTTGGATAAAGACGTAGTCATGGACGATCGCGGAGGCGGAGTTCGAATTGAAAAGCTCACCACAATAATTTCCATGTTGGAAGCAGAAGGTGCAGCTTCTTCTCGCCCTCCGGGAGCTTGATGACTACATTGTGGATGATCCGCCTGAGGAATCGGATGATAGGGCTCTCAATCATGGACTCGGGCCGACCGCAAAGCACGGGCGCTCATCGGATTGTCCCTTTCTGATGAGCACCTAGAGCATGTGCGCACTGCGGCAACTGCAAAGGAGATGTGGACTATTATTCTCAACGTTTGAAAGGCACACACTCCTCAATAAGCTTGCGGCTCGACGCCGGTTTTACACCCGCGGCTATGGACGGTAACGAGAGAGTTTTGCAGTATGTTAACCGTGTAACGCAGCTAGCAGCGACCCTGAAATCCATGGATGTGACTATTGATGACAAAGAGATAGCCATGGCTGTGCTTAATGGATTGCCACCTCGGTTCGACAATCTCATCGTTGCCTTAGATGCGCTCGGCAATGAGGACAGGGTGTTTACTTTGGAATTTGTGAAGAGCCGGTTGTTGCAGGAAGAGGAGCGTGCTCAAATGAGGGAGTCAAAAGGGACAAAATCCAATGCTGCACTCATATCCAATGCCCGTCCGAATGACTACGGAGGTAATGCTAGACAGCTGCACTGTACGAACTGCGGTCATTCTGGTCACACCGCGGACAGATGCTGGGGCAAAGATGTGAACGGTAGGCGCCGAATCCAAGGGGCTATCGTGCATCCGGTTCTCGTAGTGGCAGAGCATCTAATAATCATCGAAACGAGAAAAATCGCCCGAGAAGAGATCAGCAGGCGTTTGTAGGTGCAAATGTATTTGATTCGACTGATTCTCATCCTTCAGCTAATATTAGGGACAGCGTAGATGATGAAATTGTTTGCCTCATGTCACGAATTAAACAGACCGGGATTTCGGCCGGAACTTCCTCTTGGTACGCAGATTCCGCATGTACTTCCCATATGACTTACAATAGGAGTGTTTTCACGAATTATACCGAATTTTCTGCAGCCTCAGTCGAAATGGGAACTAAAGCCCGGGCTAAGATTGCTGGGCGAGGTGACGTGGAGCTCACATTACTAGTGGATGGCTCTCGAAAGCGGTGCATTCTGCGAGATGTTGTCCACGTTCCTAGTTTCGAATATTCTCTCATCTCTGTAGGCAAAGCGGACATAGAAGGGATCAAAACTGTATTTGAGAACAAATCTTTGCAGATGACTAAGAATGGGAGAGTTGTAGCAACTGGAAAAATGCTGTGCAATAGCCTTCTTTATGCTATCGACATAGTCCAGAAGATACCCAATGATACTTGTACTCTGCGAAAGTCACCACACTCTCGACATGGCACGAGAGAATGGCTCTCGTAAGCAAGCAAGGCATTGCATCTATGGTAAGGAACAATGTTGTGGACGGCGTACAGGTCAGTGGCTCGAATACATCCGAAATATGCACCTCATGCGTTCATGGAAAGGCTCATCGTTCAGCAGTGCCGGAAGGAACGCACGACTGGTAGAGCTGAAGCGATGTTAGACCTTGTCCACAGTGACGTGTGTGGATCTATGGAGGTTTCTTCTGTTGGAGGGGCACGCTACTTTGTCACTTCACGGACGATCACTCTTCCTGGGTTACCGTCTACATGATGCAGGAAGTCAGAGGTCTTTGATAAATATAAACTGTTCCAGCACGTAGCGAAGCCATACTGGGCGTCGCATTGGCATTCTTCGTTCAGATAGAGGGGGAGAATATATGTCCACTGCATTCAAGGACTACCTTGCCGAGCGCGGCACAAAACATGAGCTTAGTGCAGTGGAGTCACCTGAACAGAATGGTGTTTCAGAGCGGCTGAACCGAACACTGATGGATCTGGTTCGGTCCATGCTACATGCAAAGAGTCCTGCAAAAACAGTTCTGGCCGAAGCTCTGGCGACTGCTGTATACATCCGAAACAGAGTTACAACTCGGGCACTTCCAAGCCACACGACCCCGCATCATATATGGTACGGTCGCAAGCCCAATTTGTCGCACCCTCGTACGTTCGGAAGCAAATGTTGGTACACCGTCCCGGCAAGTCAATTGAGTAAGCTTGACAACCGAGCACGGGAAGCAATTATGCTTGGATATGCGGAAGCCAGCAAAGCTTACAAACTGTGGGATCCTGAATTACACAAGGTAGTTGCTTCCAGAGATGTCAGATTCAGTGAGAGCGAAACCTGCCAGTCTGAAATAAATGAGAAAGAATCAGATGAGTATCTCTCAATTAGCTCCAATGAGGATCTTGTAAGTCTCGGCGTTGAACAGGATGCTCAAGTCCGGCTTCCTACACCGGACACAGTCGAAATAACTGCATCTTCGAGACAAGATATTCAGGGACAAGGGAATGACCAGGCTAATGTTGGAAACGACCCAACAGTCGCCGAAATCATAGGTACAAATAACGAAATTCCTGAACCCCCTGAGGTGTCTGTAGCTCCTCGGAGATCTGAAAGGATTCGAAGAGCCCCAAATGCTTGGTGGAGATCAAACATATCCTTGACACCTAATGACACGGCTCTCGTTACAAATGTTGTCAACATCTCGTACAGACACGCGACGACAGGACCGGACGCAGACTTTTGGAAGTCTGCCATCGAGTCCGAGCGAGACTCGATCCTTCGGAACAAAACATGGAAGTTAGTCCCACGTTTGGAGGCCTCAAACATTCTGACTCCAAAATGGGTGTTTGCAATAAAAGATGCCCAGGACTCCAACGGAGGCTTTTCCCGAAAATCGAAGGCGCGTCTTGTCGCTCGTGTTTCCAACAGGTGAAAGGGGTAGATTATAATGAGACGTACGCCCCTGTCGTGAAGCTCACGTCAATTCGGGTGTTTTTTGGCACTTGTCGCACATCAGGACCTGGAGCTGCATCAAATGGACGTTAAGACGGCATTTCTGAACGGTGAGGTGGAGGAGGACGTGTACATGGAACAGCCTGATGGATTTAAGGATGCCTCGAAACCAAATCATGTCTGCAAATTTCTGAAGGCCTTGTATGGTTTGAAACAGGCACATAGGCGGTGGCACCAGAAAATCGATGATTTTCTTGTTGATGGGCTCAAATTCAAAAGTGGCACTAATGATCCCTGTGTTTATGTAAATTTGACCCTACCTCCGACTCAATCATGATTATCCTCCTGTATGTTGATGACTTGCTGCTTGCAGGAAACAACATGGAGGCGATTGCATGGATGAAGGGGAGCTGAACCGCCGTTTTGAAATGAAAGATTTGGGCGAAGCGAGAATGGTTGTTGGGCTTGAAATTTCTCGCCGGAGATCCGAACGATCCTTGTGTTTATCCCAGCCACGGTTTGTAGACAGCGTTTTAGAGCGATTTGGAATGCAGAATTGTAGACCTGTTCCAACTCCTATGAATCTAAACACTGACGAGTTGAACGTGGATCGGTCGGTAGATACGGGTAGTGATGCTCGGACAGATGCTCCATACAGGAGCGCCATTGGATCTCTCATTATTTGTCTGTTGGAACACGACCTGATATATCTTATGCGGGTGGCAAACTTGCACGTTTCTGCGAAGAACCAAGAGAGAAGCATTGGTTAGCAGTAAAAATAGTGTTAAGGTATCTCTTCGTTACCCGCAAACGCTATTGTACCAGCATTATCACACCCGATTGTAACTGTGCTGTCTTTCGACTTTCCCAGTGCGTCTGCAAGAAGGCACCTGAGCCAAGCTGCCTCTTTGCAAGCCTCACACAGTGCAATATACTCCGCTTCGCATGTGGATTTCGCAACGACCGTTTGTCTCCTAGATGACCAACAATAGCTCCCCCCCACAGTTTGAACACATATCCACTGGTGGACTTCTCGAGTCCAAAGCAACCACCCCAGTCTGCATCGCTGAACCCTCTAGAGTTTGCACTGGGAGATTTACATCTAGAACTACACCTAGTGAGAGCGTTCCTTTGATATATCTCAGAACTCTTTTGCTGCTTGCCAGTGGTCCTCGCGAGGGTTCTCACATGTTGGGACAGTTTTCCCACCACATATGCAAGATCTGGACGTGACCCTACCATAAGAAACATTAAGCAGCCAATGATCTGTCGATATGGTACATCGAAATACGGGCTTGTTGACGTCTCAGGGTGTAATCCTTGTTCCATCGGAGTCCTCACGGGATTGCAACTGGCCATACCAAAACGTTTCAAAATGGACTTGGCATACTCTGTCTGCGAGATATAGATCCGTCTAGGGACCCTTTTGATGAAAAGAACAAGGGATGATGAGGGATGAGGAGAGAATGAAAAGGGAAGTAGGGAAAGAGTGTAGATGGATAAAAGAAACAGAAAGGAGATAGAACGGCAAGGGTGAGGTTGGTGTTGAAATCAAAGGCAAGTCCGTACCTCTTCTTTACTTGGGAGCTATTAGACTACAACTATACTGTTTGCCGGTACTCACTTCGGCTTCGTGACAGCAAAATGAAAGTAGCAAAATCTACATTTGCAGTACTATCTTTGTTGATCCTATAGCCTACCCAAGCCGAGATGCCTCAGAATCCCTGATTTGCATGCGCGGGAAATTCATAATTACCGATATTCAAAACGTAAGTAACATTGCGTGAATGCTAGCCATGCATGTTCTGTTACGTAAACGTACACTAAAACAGTCAACCCGTGAATTATGCCTTACGTGACCCGCCAACGCAACTGTAATCTCTCGGCCTGTAACAGAACCCAAAGGCGGGAACTTAAGGCGGGAACTTAAATATCATAAAAGTAGAAAACAATTTTTGGCGGGCTTGTCTCACGTTGTTATGTAACAGTACGTAAATCTCATGCAGGCCGTTCAACGTGAATTAAGCCTTACGTGCTATACGTGCAATACTGTAAAAGCAACGTGGCTGCATCAACATACTTTGGCTGCATACTTGTGCAAGAGTGATTTGTATGCAGCCAGTATAATGAGTATAGTGTAAACTGTATGCAGCCAGTCCAGGCAACTATAGGATAAATATAGAAACCACTGTTTACTTGTACACGTACGACACCTATAATACTGTACACGTACGACAGAGAGGAGACAGTACACGTATGCCACATAGGAGACAGTACACGTATGACACATTGGTACAGTACTTTGAGCCTAGAATAGAGACAAACCATCAACCAACCATAACATGCCAAGTGTCAGAATGCTCCACAATGATCAGCTCAGACATCGCCACTTGGAGCGATGTGAGTGGTATGGAGGCGTATCTAGCAGCCAATCAGAGGGCAGAATACCAAGTGGTTTGAAAAATGGCAAAATGCGCCGTGATTTTGAGTTGCCCGAAAATGGCTTTCGTCCCAGGCAACTTTCGATTTGGCCCATTTTACACGTGTAGTAGGTGTACACACAGAAGAAGGGTGCAACTCGCTTTTTCATGCTACAAGTGTACACGTGTCCAGGTGGCAACTAAAAACCATGGGATCGCATGCATTCTATCCCTTTTTCAACACTCCCCTCGATCACATTGTTTTTTTACATTAATTTATGCTCCCCCTTACTACCCATCCAATCAGTCTAACAAGTTTTGTCATCTGAACTCGCCCTAGTGGTTTTGTCAAAGCGTCAGCAACATTTTCAGTTGTTGGCACGTACACCAAGTCCACCTCTTTACGCACAACTGCATCTCTTACAAAGTGGTATGCAATATCAATGTGCTTGTTGCGTCTGTTGGTGCTCTCGTTTCGAGCGAGCTCCATAGCCCCCTGGTTATCGCTGTATATTGTAGTAGCATGATCAATTCCAAGTGCTTTCATGCCCAGCGATGTCCAGGTTTCAAGGATGTCCCGAACGACACGTCTCAGCCATATTGCTTCTTTACTTGCTGCAGTTAACGAAATGTATTCGGCCTCACATGACGAAGCTGCGACAACCGTTTGCTTTCGCGAGCACCAACTTACCCCACTTCCAGCCATGCGAAACACGAAACCACTCGTCGATTTGCGATCGGACACATCTCCGGCCCAATCCGAGTCACAGTATGCAGACAAGCCCAGATCAGCATTCCCTCGGAACACAAGACCTAAATCTTTGGTCCCAGCGAGATACCTTAACACTCTTTTTACTGCTAACCAATGCTTCTCTCTTGGTTCTTCGCAGAAACGTGCAAGTTTGCCAACCGCATAAGATATATCAGGTCGTGTTCCAACAGACAAATACATGAGAGCTCCAATGGCGCTCCTGTATGGAGCATCTGTCCGAGCATCACTACCCGTATCTACCGACCGATCCACGTTCAACTCGTCAGTGTTTAGATTCATAGGAGTTGGAACAGGTCTACAATTCTGCATTCCAAATCGCTCTAAAACGCTGTCTACAAACGTGGCTGGGATAAACACAAGGATCGTTCGGATCTCCGGCGAGAAATTTCAAGCCCACAACCATTCTCGCTTCGCCCAAATCTTTCATTTCAAAACGGCGGTTCAGCTCCCCCTTCATCCATGCAATCGCCTCCATGTTGTTTCCTGCAAGCAGCAAGTCATCAACATACAGGAGGATAATCATGATTGAGTCGGAGGTCGGGTCAAATTTTACATAAACACAGGGATCATTAGTGCTACTTTTGAATTTGAGCCCATCAACAAGAAAATCATCGATTTTCTGGTGCCACCGCCTATGTGCCTGTTTCAAACCATACAAGGCCTTCAGAAATTTGCAGACATGATTTGGTTTCGAGGCGTCCTTAAATCCATCAGGCTGTTCCATGTACACGTCCTCCTCCACATCACCGTTCAGAAATGCCGTCTTAACGTCCATTTGATGCAGCTCCAGGTCCTGATGTGCGACAAGTGCCAAAAGCACCCGAATTGACGTGAGCTTCACGACAGGGGCGTACGTCTCATTATAATCTACCCCTTTCACCTGTTGGAAACCACGAGCGACAAGACGCGCCTTCGATTTTCGGGAAAAGCCTCCGTTGGAGTCCTGGGCATCTTTTATTGCAAACACCCATTTTGGAGTCAGAATGTTTGAGGCCTCCAAACGTGGGACTAACTTCCATGTTTTGTTCCGAAGATCGAGTCTCGCTCGGACTCGATGGCGGACTTCCAAAAGTCTGCGTCCGGTCCTGTCGCCGCGTGTCGTACGAGATGTTGACAACATTTGTAACGAGAGCCGTGTCATTAGGTGTCAAGGATATGTTTGATCTCCACCAAGCATTTGGGGCTCTTCGAATCCTTTCAGATCTCCGAGGAGCTACAGACACCTCAGGGGGTCAGGGATTTCGTTATCTGTACCTACGTTTTCGGCGACCGTTGGGTCGTTTCCAACATTAGCCTGGTCATTCCTTGTCCCTGAATATCTTGTCTCGAAGATGCAGTTATTTCGACTGTGTCCGGTGTAGGAAGCCGGACTTGAGCATCCTGTTCAACGCCGAGACTTACAAGATCCTCATCGGAGCTAATTGAGATACTCATCTGATTCTTTCTCATTTATTTCAGACTGGCAGGTTTCGCTCTCACTGAATCTGACATCTCTGGAAACAACTACCTTGTGTAATTCAGGATCCCACAGTTTGTAAGCTTTGCTGGCTTCCGCATATCCAAGCATAATTGCTTCCCGTGCTCGGTTGTCAAGCTTACTCAATGACTTGCCGGGACGGTGTACCAACATTTGCTTCCGAACGTACGAAGGTGCGACAAATTGGGCTTGCGACCGTACCATATATGATGCGGGGTCGTGTGGCTTGGAAGTGCCCGAGTTGTAACTCTGTTTCGGATGTATACAGCAGTCGCCAGAGCTTCGGCCCAGAACTGTTTTGGCAGACTCTTTGCATGTAGCATGGACCGAACCAGATCCATCAGTGTTCGGTTCAGCCGCTCTGAAACACCATTCTGTTCAGGTGACTCCACTGCACTAAGCTCATGTTTTGTGCCGCGCTCGGCAAGGTAGTCCTTGAATGCAGTGGACATATATTCTCCCCTCGATCTGAACGAAGAATGCCAATGCGACGCCCAGTATGGGCTTCGCTACGAGCTTGGAACAGTTTATATTTATCAAAGACCTCTGACTTTCGCTGCATCATGTAGACGGTAACCCAGGAAGAGTGATCGTCCGTGAAGGTGACAAAGTAGCGTGCCCTCCAACAGAAGAAACCTCCATAGGTCCACACACGTCACTGTGAACAAGGTCTAACATCGCTTCAGCTCTACCAGTCGTGCGTTCCTTCGGCACTGCAGAACGATGAGCCTTTCCATGAACGCATGAGGCATATTTCGGATGTATTCGAGCCACTGATCTGCACGCCGTCCACAACATTGTTCCTTACCATAGATGCAATGCCCTGCTTGCTTACATGAGCCATTCTCTCGTGCCATGTCGAGAGTGTGGTGACTTTCGCAGAGTACAAGGTATCATTGGTATCTTCTGGACTATGTCGATAGCATAAAGAAGGCTATTGCACAGCATTTTTCCAGTTGCTACAACTCTCCCATTCTTAGTCATCTGCAAAGATTTGTTCTCAAATACAGTTTTGATCCCTTCTATGTCCGCTTTGCCTACAGAGATGAGAGAATATTCGAAACTAGGAACGTGGACAACATCTCGCAGAATACACCGCTTTCGAGAACCATCTACTAATAATGTGAGCTCCACGTCACCTCGCCCAGCAATCTTAGCCCGGGCTTTAGTTCCCATTTCGACTGAGGCTGCAGAAAATTCGGTATAATTCGTGAAAACACTCCTATCGTAAGTCATATGGGAAGTACATGCGGAATCTGCGTACCAGAGGAAGTTCCGGCCGAAATCCCGGCCTGTTTAATTCGTGACATGAGGCAAACAATTTCATCATCAACGCTGTCCTCACTATAAGCTGAAGGATGAGAATCAGTCGAATCAAATACATTTGCACCTACGAACGCCTGCTGATCTCTTCTCGGGCGATTTTTCTCGTTTCGATGATTATTAGATGCTCTGCCACTACGAGAACCGGATGCACGATAGCCCCTTGGAGCTTCCGGGCGCCTACCGTTCACATCTTTGCCCCAGCATCTGTCCGCGGTGTGACCAGAATGACCGCAGTTCGTACAGTGCAGCTGTCTAGCATTACCTCCGTAGTCATTCGGACGGGCATTGGATATGAGCGCAGCATTGGATTTTGTCCCTTTTGACTCCCTCATTTGAGCACGCTCCTCTTCCTGCAACAACCGGCTCTTCACAAATTCCAAAGTAAACACCCTGTCCTCATTGCCGAGCGCATCCAAGGCAACGATGAGATTGTCGAACCGAGGTGGCAATCCATTAAGCACAGCCATGGCTATCTCTTTGTCATCAATAGTCACATCCATGGATTTCAGGGTCGCTGCTAGCTGCGTCACACGGTTAACATACTGCAAAACTCTCTCGTTACCGTCCATAGCCGCGGTGTAAAACCGGCGTCGAGCCGCAAGCTTATTGAGGAGTGTGTGCCTTTCAAACGTGTTGAGAATAATAGTCCACATCTCCTTTGCAGTTGCCGCAGTGCGCACATGCTCAAGGTGCTCATCAGAAAGGGACAACCCGATGAGCGCCCGTGCTTTGCGGTCGGCCCGAGTCCATGATTTGAGAGCCCTATCATCCGATTCCTCAGGCGGATCATCCACAATGTAGTCATCAAGCTCCCGGAGGGCGAGAAGAAGCTGCACCTTCTGCTTCCAAACATGGAAATTATTGTTGGTGAGCTTTTCAATTCGAACTCCGCCTCCGCGATCGTCCATGACTACGTCTTTATCCAAGACCCTTTGTATCTGAAACCTCTATTACCACGTATGCAGTGAGTATGCAAAGTCCTCTGTTCGGTATCCCAAGCCGGCGACCGATAGTCGCTTGTCACGGCAAGCCTTTCCCTATAAGAAGTTTGCAGCGTTTACTCAAAGACACGTGGTGTTTAATTTCCAACTCTTTACCTCTTTAGTTTTCCTCCTCTTTACCTCTTTACCACCTCTTATTTGTGCCTTAGGGCGCTACCCCTGTATATCGGCCAGTGCTGGTCTTTCAACTTTGAGCGCAATCCGTGTGCCACGAGTAAGCACAGCGACTTTACCTGTAGACGGCCAGGAATTTTCAGCCACTACCCCGAAGGTCCCCGCAGCAAAGGGCGTCTTACCACAATCACAGTCTTTCCGTACTAACTCAGGCGCGTTTCCTTCCGGACTGTGTTGCTTGACTTCCGTCGTACTCGTGTGAAAGCACTCAAGGTCACCAATGAGCCTCGTCCTTCCGTGCACAGCACGTATCTACACCTCAACAGAAGTATAGCCAGCAGGTACCAAAGTACAAGTGCAGAACACTAGTACCCGGTATGCTACCAGAGTAAGGAATTAGAAGACAGTCGTTCCCTCTCCGACCACGGGCGATGGTGTTTCGCGTACGTATCGGTCGTTCAAGCGAGGAGCGTCTCTGTCCCGCCGGCGCGCAAAAGGGCCACTGCAACGGACCGACTCGGCTGGTACACCGTGATTCCCACCGGGAATCGGGTTCAGTCTTACGACTTCTGATAACTCGCGTTATCAACCGCGTGGGTTTGTATGGTACGGTCCGTCCAACTCGCGTTACACAAAGGCACTGTTCTCAAAAGAGTACAGCCGGTGAGAGGATCACAAAACCGATTGCCAAGACCACGATTCGGCAAAGAATCGGACAAACTTGGGCGGACCCCCGGCACTCTGTCTTCTTCTTTTCCGTTGCCGTGAAGGCTTTCCAAGAGTGCAAGGGGTATCAACAACCAGGCCTAGATTCCTCCTCAAACAACAAGGCCAATATTTCCAAACAATAAACTCGAGCTGATCAATTGCGAATGACCACACCACCACAAAAGAGACAGAAAACCAACCAACAAACACAACAGAGCAATGACACCACAAAGCACTCAGGATCCTCACACAGAGTGCTTGACAACACAAAATTGTCTCAACAGTAGTAGAGCACAAACAACGATGCTCTGATTCAACACAAAAAAACAAAACACTCAGGATCCACACACAGAGTGCTTGACAACCTTAAAGTTGGTTCGTATCAACAAAAGCTTCCAACAACACACAATGACAACCACAAAAACACTCAGGATCCACACACAGAGTGCTTAACTATCACCAAATGGGTCCTAACAAAGACAAGAACCCAATAACAATCACCACAAAGCAACAAATGACAACACCAACAGCACCAACAACACAGAGAAAGCAATTAACTCAACGTCAACGTCAATGGTTGAGGGACGGATCAAGCGGAAAGAGCGGTAGCGTGGACTGGGCCCATAACCTGAAGAAATGAACAGGGGATGATGAGGGATGAGGAGAGATAATGAAAAGGGAAGTAGGGAAAGAGTGTAGATGGATAAAAGAAACAGAAAGGAGATAGAACGGCAAGGGTGAGGTTGGTGTTGAAATCAAAGGCAAGTTCGTGCCTCTTCTTTACTTGGATGAGCTATTAGACTACAACTATATACTGTTTGCCGGTACTCACTTCGGCTTCGTGACAGCAAAATGAAAGTAGCAAAATCTACATTTGCAGTACTATCTTTGTTGATCCTATAGCCTACCAAAGCCGAGATGCCTCAGAATCCCTGATTTGCATGCGCGGGAAATTCATAATTACCGATATTCAAAACGTAAGTAACATTGCGTGCATGCTAGCCATGCATGTTCTGTTACGTAAACGTACACTAAAACAGTCAACCCGTGAATTATGCCTTACGTGACCCGCCAACGCAACTGTAGTCTCTCGGCCTGTAACAGAACCCAAAGGCGAGACCTTAAGGCGGGAACTTAAATATCATAAAAGTAGAAAACAATTTTTGGCGGGCTTGTCTCACGTTGTTATGTAACAGTACGTAAATCTCATGCAGGCCGTTCAACGTGAATTAAGCCTTACGTGCTATACGTGCAATACTGTAAAAGCAACGTGGCTGCATCAACATACTTTGGCAGCATACTTGTGCAAGAGTGATTTGTATGCAGCCAGTATAATGAGTATAGTGTAAACTGTATGCAGCCAGTCCAGGCAACTATAGGATAAATATAGAAACCACTGTTTCCTTGTACACGTACGACACCTATAATACGGTACACGCACGACAGAGAGGAGACAGTACACGTATGCCACATAGGAGACAGTACACGTATGACACATTGGGTACAGTACTTTGAGCCTAGAATAGAGACAAACCATCAACCAACCATAACATGCCAAGTGTCAGAATGCTCCACAACGATCAGCTCAGATATCGCCACTTGGAGCGATGTGAGTGGTATGGAGGCGTATCTAGCAGCCAATCAGAGGGCAGAATACCAAGTGGTTTGAAATATGGTAAAATGCGCCGTGATTTTGAGTTGCCCGAAAATGAGCTTTCGTCCCAGGCAACTTTCGATTTGGCCCATTTTACACGTGTAGTAGGTGTACACACAGAAGAAGGGTGCAACTCGCTTTTTCATGCTACAAGTGTACACGTGTCCAGGTGGCAACTAAAAAACCATGGGATCGCATGCATTCTATCCCTTTTTCAACACTCCCCCTCGATCACATTGTTTTTTTTTTTACATTAATTTATGCTCCCCCTTACTACCCATCACAATCAGTCTAACAAGTTTTGTCATCTGCACTCGCCCTAGTGGTTTTGTCAAAGCGTCAGCAACATTTTCAGTTGTTGGCACGTACAATAAGTCCATTTCTTTACGCACAACTGCATCTCTTACAAAATGGTATGCAATATCAATGTGCTTGTTGCGTCTGTTGGTGCTCTCGTTTCGAGCGAGCTCCATAGCCCCCTGGTTATCGCTGTATATTGTAGTAGCATGATCAATTCCAAGTGCTTTCATGCCCAGCGATGTCCAGGTTTCAAGGAAGTCCCGAACGACACGTCTCAGCCATATTGCTTCTTTACTTGCTGCAGTCAACGAAATGTATTCGGCCTCACATGACGAAGCTGCGACAACCGTTTGCTTTCGCGGGCACCAACTTACCCCACTTCCAGCCATGCGAAACTCGAAAACACTCGTCGATTTGCGATCGGACACATCTCCGGCCCAATCCGAGTCACAGTATGCAGACAAGCCCAGATCGGCATTCCCTCGGAACATAAGACCTAAATCTTTGGTCCCAGCGAGATACCTTAACACACTTTTTACTGCTAACCAATGCTTCTCTCTTGGTTCTTCGCAGAAACGTGCAAGTGTGCCAACCGCATAAGATATATCAGGTCGTGTTCCAACAGACAAATACATGAGAGCTCCAATGGCGCTCCTGTATGGAGCATCTGTCCGAGCATCACTACCCGTATCTACCGACCGATCCACGTTCAACTCGTCAGTTTAGATTCATAGGAGTTGGAACAGGTCTACAATTCTGCATTCCAAATCGCTCTAAAACGCTGTCTACAAACCGTGGCTGGGATAAACACAAGGATCGTTCGGATCTCCGGCGAGAAATTTCAAGCCCAACAACCATTCTCGCTTCGCCCAAATCTTTCATTTCAAAACGGCGGTTCAGCTCCCCCTTCATCCATGCAATCGCCTCCATGTTGTTTCCTGCAAGCAGCAAGTCATCAACATACAGGAGGATAATCATGATTGAGTCGGAGGTAGGGTCAAATTTTACATAAACACAGGGATCATTAGTGCCACTTTTGAATTTGAGCCCATCAACAAGAAAATCATCGATTTTCTGGTGCCACCGTCTATGTGCCTGTTTCAAACCATACAAGTGTAGAAAAAGCACATCGACCATTACGTCACATGCGCTGGTTGAATTCACAGCCCATTTCAACAACAAGGCCTTCAGAAATTTGCAGACATGATTTGGTTTCGAGGCGTTCTTTAATAAATAAGTATGTTCCATGTACACGTCCTCCTCCACATCACCGCTCAGAAATGCCGTCTTAACGTCCATTTGATGCAGCTCCAGGTCCTGATGTGCGAACAAGTGCCAAAAGCACCGAATTGACGTGAGCTTCACGACAGGGGCGTAAGTCTCATTATAATCTACCTCTTTCACCTGTTGGAAACCACGAGCGACAAGACGCGCTTTCGATTTTCGGGAAAAGCCTCCGTTGGAGTCCTGGGCATTTTTATTGCAAACAACCATTTTGGAGTCAGAATGTTTGAGGCCTCCAAGAAGAGCCGCGGATTCCGAAGCCCTCAAGGAGTCCTGATCTCGTTGGGCATGGCGCTGGTCCTCTTGGTGGCATCTGCTTTGAACGAACTCGAAGGAGAATTTGTCGTCATCGAGATGAGCAGCGTCAAGGGCCGAGATGAGAGTATCAAGCGATCTGGCAGGCCGTTAAGTAGCGCCATGTCCATTTCGCTGTCTTCGATGTGGACGGACATCGACTTGAGAGTGGCAGCGACCTGGCGGATACGGGCGGCGAACGAGAGCACTTTCTCGTTCGGGTTCATCTTGGCGGCATAGAATCGGCGCCTGGCAGCCAGTTTATTGAGAAGAGTATGCTACTCAAAGATATCACAAATCAGGGACCACATGACCTTGGCGGTATTAGCATGCTGGACTTGCTCGAGATGGTTATCAGATAGAGTCAGTCCGATGATAGCCCTAGCCTTGCAATCCGCCTTCTTTCATGCGGAGTATGTAGGTGACGAGGATTCCGGAGGGTCTTCAGTAAGGTGGTCGTCAACTTCCCTCAGTGAGAGCAATAGTTGAATTCTCGACTTCCAGATGTGAAAGTTTGTTGTTGATTTGGCAAGACGATCACATGACCCCACATCGGTGCCAAACCTCATAAGAGGCATGAGGCATGTTCCACGTGTACACATGCACACGTGTCGAATGAAGGGTGGCGCTAAGGCATTCGGAAGAAATCCAAAGTTCCCAGGGACGAAAGTACGATTTTGAGAGGTCAGCGATTTAGAGGCAAAATGTTGTTTATGGGGTGATTTTACGTAGGGTAGGGTACTATAAGTGGATGATGAGTATACTGTATGAGAGATATGCTGAGGAAAGCTATGTACACGTGTACGTGGTGGCAGTTGTGTATGTGATGTACACGTGGTACAGCTAAGAGTAGAAACCTTTTTGTGCAGTGTTGTACACGTACTGTACTAGTGCCAAATGAGGAACTGTACTTCGCACTGTACATCGTAATATACCAAGTACTGTACTCCTTACTTACCTGAGTTTGTACAGTAGGAATCAATTATGGCAATACTGTCATGACTGCTAGAAAGAGGTATTTGATTTTATATTATGTATGAGGATTCTAGTTATGATTAGGGTTTTATCCAGCTGCATCCAAAAATCAGTTATGTGATTCCATCATACGTATGTGGTTTCTAGTTATGATATTGGTTTGTACAACTGCATCCAAAAATCAGTTATGTGATTCCATCATACGTATGTGGTTTCTAGTTATGATATTGGTTTGTACAACTGCATCCAAAAATCAGTTATGTGATTCCATCATATGTATGAGGTTCGTAATTATGATGAAGATTGGACCGACTGCATCCAAAAATCAGTTATGTGATTCTATTTTACGTATGACGGATTGAGTCCGTTATTTTGGCACAAGGGAATTCGTTTCCGGTAAGTCTGCAAAATAAGGTACTGTATTGATGTGTGTATTGGGCCAACCTATTTACACAAATTTGTCAACTTTGGAAGCAGTTCCAAATTTGCCCCTAATGACTGTTATCACCGGGCCAAGATCTTGAAATCCGCTCAAATGGCTCAGTTTGTGGGATTCTGTTAGTGGACGCAGTGAGTTAGAAAGTAGTTGTAGGTTGTACTTAAGGCCAGGATTTTAGAGTTCCGAGTAAATTCTGGGTAGCCAAGCCCGCAACTTCATCCGTCCAGCAAAGTCCTTCACCCTCTCCGATTCCCATTAGGTTATGGGCCCAGTTCAACGCCGTCTCTTTCTCTGAACCCCGTAAGTCGCCGTGTGTTGCTGCATTGTTTTCTTGTCTATCTCAGTCTCTTGATTATGTCTACTCGTTCCGGTAAGCTATTTGAATAATTCCATTTCTTTGCACATCGAAGTGATTCTCTTTGCACCTTTTGGTTGGTCTAAAGACTCATAATCCCAAAAGCTGTTACTGACGATCACTTCCACTTTTGTGCCTGCTTTTGCGGGGTTGTGCTAGACTCGGAATTAGCCCTGGTGCCCCGAGTGCCCAGGGCTGCGACAGTTAGGACTTTGCCATCTGTGGGGAGGACAGTTGTGGAATCGATCGAAGTACTCGAACCAGAAGGACCGCCGCCGAAGACGCTCGCGCTTCCCTCGTCTAGGGAAAGGTATAGGATCCCTCGTAAGTCAGTACCTCTGGATAAGCCAATAAAGAAAGTTCAACGCCTCTCGGCAAAGAAAGCTAAAGCCCTCGCCGATCGAGTTGCCAAGAAGGAACTAAAGGCTAAACGAAGAGTTCCGCCGAGGAACAAGAGGTACTGCAAGCTCTGTGATATTAGCTGCAATAGCGCACAGACATTCTACGATCACATCAATTCTAAGGGTCATAGGACTAGAGAGAAAAACAAGAAAAAGACCCCTAGGTGTACTGCTTGTGATAGAGTGTTCGATTCCCACGAGGTTCTCAAGCGTCACGAGAACGGGAAGGAACACTTGAAAGTAGTTTTGTCCCAGAGAATTTAAAGAGATCCATTTGTTTGTTTGAAGCGACGTCTTTGGCCTTTGCTTTAGTCTAGAGTTTCGTGTGCTGTGTTCTTATAGAGGTGGGCTTGCCACTACAAGGGACTATCGGTCCCCGGCTTGGGATCTTCGAACAGAACATTAGCACCTCTAGAATATTGCAATGAGTAGCGGAGAAGATCAAGGAGGAGGATCGATGAAGATCGAAAAGCTCACGGATACCAATTTCTACGTGTGGAAACAGAAGATTCAGCTCCTGTTGGCCCTTCGCGATGTGGAACAGTATATTACTGATGGCACCGTTCCTGAAGATGAACAATCTTCCACTTACAAGGCATGGAAGCAAGGGGATCGAAAGGCCCGGGCCATCATCGGCCTGTCGCTGTCCGATGATCACCTGGATCATGTGAGAGATGCTGTCACAGCCAAAGAAATGTGGGACGCCATCTTGGAAGTTTTTGAGCGCCACACATTACTAAATAAGCTGGCGGCCCGGAGAGACTTCTACACGGTCACCATGCTAGACAATGAGAAAGTTTTGCCATACATAGGACGTGTGCGACACCTAGCAGCTCGCTTAAAGTCAATGGGAGTCATCATTGATGACAAGGAAATGGCTATGGCAGTTCTCAATGGTCTTCCGCAGAGGTTTCAAAATCTCATTGTAGCGCTTGACGCTCTTGGATCCGAAGATAACACGTTCGGAGTAGAATATGTAAAAAGTCGCCTGCTCCAAGAGGAGCAACGTGCATCGATGAAGCTTACTAGAAGGCAGAATCCGCCAAGTCTGCTCTTATTGGGCACATCCCTGAGGCAAGGCGTGTTTCGACTTTGACATGCACCAACTGTGGTCACAATGGACACTCCGCTGCCCGCTGCTGGGGAAAGGACATCAACGGAAGGCGACCACCGCCACCTGACCGGTTCCTACGTAGACAGTCACAGAAGCCTACTGCGATGATTGCTCAAGAGCAAGAAGATCTGGAAATTAATGAAGTCGAGTACATATGTCTGATGAACAAGGTAGATAACTCTGGTATCAACATAACCTCAAACACTTGGCTTATCGACTCTGGATGCTCCGCGCACATGACATTTGACAAGAGACTGTTCTCCGACTACAGGGAGGTCTCAAACAGCCGCGTAGAAATGGGAACAAAAGCGTGTGCAGTAGTAGCTGGAGTCGGGACCGTCCCCATTACGCTTTTAGTGACGGAGTTCAAAAGTCATGCAAGCTCACCAATGTGCTGCACGTTCCAAGCTTTGCTTTTTCCCTAATTCTGTACGTAAGATGGTCGATAATGGATTTGACGTTGAGTTCGTTCGTGACAAGTGCACTGTGAAGAGGAGTGACTGCATCGTGGCTACTGCCACAAGTCGAGGAGAGCTGTATGTGCTTGACACATGTAACGAGGTTCATTCGGCGCACAAAGCCTCTTTGAAGACATGGCATGAAAGATTGGCCCACGTTCACACTCAAGGAATATTGTCCATGGCTCGTAAGAACGTGGTAAGTGGACTTCATATCTCCTCTTCAGATATAACAAGAGACGCTAGCTCATCTTCTGACTGTGAATCTGTGACATGTGATGCGTGTGTGTTAGGAAAAGCAACTCGTGCTGTGATTCCTAAACAGCGCTCTGGAGGCAGGGCCAAACATTTGCTAGACTTGGTCCATTCGGACGTCTGCGGCCCACTCCAAGTACAGTCAGTAGGTGGTGCTAGATACTTTGTCACTTTTATCGATGACCACTCAAACTGGAGTGTTGTCTATCCGATGAAGAGTAAAGATGAAACGTTCCATTTTTATCAGAAGTTTGCCCAATATGCCTTCACACACACTGGTCAACGCGTGAAAGTGCTTCGATCTGATCGTGGAGGAGAGTATCTTTCTTCAGAGTTCCAATCCTTTCTATCGTCACAAGGAACTGTTCATCAAACGACCGCTGCATACACACCTGAACAGAATGGTGTGGCAGAACGGCTCAATCGTACCCTGATTGATCTCGTCAGGTCTATGCTGTCCCATATGAAGGTTCCGAAAGCTTTCTGGGCTGAAGCTCTGATAACGCAGTTTACGTTCGCAATCGTGTCACGACAAGAGCTTTGGGTGGTCTCGTTACTCCATTTCACCTATGGATGAAGAAAAAGCCCGATGTATCTCACCTACGTGTGTTTGGATGTCAATGCTGGTACAAGGTGCCTGGTAATGAGGTGCGTAAACTTGACGACCGCGCAACAACGGGAATGTTTGTTGGGTATCCGCCGGGAACTAAGGCCTACAAAATTTGGGATGACAATTTACATCGCATTGTTATTTCCAGGGATGTGCAGTTCGATGAGTCGAGACCAGGGGCTTGCTCTTACGATGAACATTTTCCGATGATAATGACGTGGACGTTGACCCAGAGGCGACCGATACTGACGAAATTGAGTCTGAAACATCTAATGGTGATAATGAACATGGCATTGAAACAGGGTCACCGGCGGAGGTTGAGAACTTTCAAAGTCAAGGTATTGAGCCCGACTCAACTAATGAGACTTTGCAACCAGAAGAAGTGAGTGGTGAGCAAGATGCTGGTCCCGGCGATGTGGAACCTCGCCGCTCCACTCGTTCACGACGCCCACCCCGACAGTGGTGGACAGGCCTGGTGGGAACCAGCTTACTCACACCTTCCTGTGGCGACATCAACATACCGAACTCCTTTAAAGAGGCGATGGGTGGACCACAACCACAGTTCTGGCAGAAAGCGATTGATAAGGAGCTAGAGTCCCAACGCAAAAACAAAACCTGGGCACTAGTCCACGATCGGAAGGTGCCAATATTCTAACTTCTCGCTGGGTATTTACTGTAAAGGACATGCCGGACGATAACGGCACGTTGACTCAAAAGGGAAAAGGTCGCCTGGTTGTGCGGGGCTTTCAACAAATTGAGGGGATTGATTACTCAGAGACTTTTGCGCCGGTGATCAAATTTACAACGATTCGATTGTTGTTGGCGATTGTAGCCCACTTCGATTTAGAGCTTCATCAAATGGACGTGGTCACGGCCTTTCTGAACGGTGACTTAGAAGAGGATATTTATATGGAGCAGCCTGAAGGTATCGTTGACTCTTCCAGGCCCAATCATGTTTGCAAACTTCTATGGTCTTAAGCAAGCGAGTCGACAATGGCACAAAAAGATTGACGATTTCCTTATTCACACGCTTGGCTTCAAGACTACGAGAAGTGACGCCTGTCTATATACAAACATATCAGAAAAAGGTTATGCTGATTGCCCTATATGTGGATGACTTGCTTCTTGCGGGAAGTGACCTGAAAGCCGTGACCTGGATGAAAGGTGAACTGAACAAGAGATTTGAGATTGAAAGATTTAGGCGAGGCCAAAAAGTGCATTGGGCTTGAAATAAGTAGAAAAAGGGTCCCTAGACGGATCTATATCTCGCAGACAGAAGTATGCCAAGTCCATTTTGAAACGTTTTGGTATGGCCGGTTGCAATCCCGTGCGGACTCCGATGGAACAAGGATTACCCTGAGACGTCAACTAGCCCGTATTGCGATGTACCATATCGACAGATCATTGCTGCTTAATGTTCTTATGGTAGGGTCTCGTCCAGATCTTGCATATGTGGTGGGAAAACTGTCCCAACACTGTGAGAACCCTCGCGAGGACCACTGCAAGCAGCCCACGAGTTCTGAGATATATCAAAGGAACGCTGTCACTAGGTGTAGTTCTAGATGGAAATCTCCCATTGCAAACTCTAGAGGGCTTCAGCGATGCAGACTGGGGTGGTTGCTTGGACTCGAGAAAGTCCACCAGTGGATATGTTTTCAAACTGTGTGGGGGAGCTATTAGTTGGTCATCTAGGAGACAAACGGTCGTTGCGAAATCCAAATGCCAAGCGGAGTATATTGCACTGTGTGAGGCTTGCAAAGAGGCAGCTTGGCTCAGGTGCCTTCTTGCAGACGCACTGGGAAAGTCGAAAGACAGCACAGTTACAATCGGGTGTGATAATGCTGGTACAATAGCGTTTGCGGGTAACGAAGGAGTGAACAGGCGAAATAAGCACATTGACATATCATATCATTTTGTCCGAGATGCTGCGACTCGAAAGATTGTTTCACTGTTTCACGTACCTTCTACAGGTATGCCCGCAGATATACTCACCAAGCCTCTTGGTCGCATTCTATTCATAAAATGCATAAAATCTCTAGGCCTCGGAGGGCTGCACGATGCTTAGGTCATGTAATCGAGGGGGGGGTGTTGTTGATTTGGCAAGACGATCACATGACCCCCACATCGGTGCCAAAACCTCATGAGAGGCATGAGGCATGTTCCAAGTGTACACATGCACACGTGCTGATTGAAGGGTGGAGGTAAGGTATTTCGGAAGAAATCCAAAGTTCCCAGGGACGAAAATATGATTTTGAGAGGTCAGCGACTTAGAGGCAAAATGTTGTTTATGGGGTGATTTTACGTGGGGTAGGGTACTATAAGTGGATGAGGAGTATACTGTATGAGAGATATGCTGAGGAAAGCCATGTACACGTGTACTTGGTCGCAGTTGTGTATGTGATGTACACGAGGTACAGCTAAGAGTAGAAACCTTTTGTGAAGTGGTGTACACGTACTGTACTAGTGCCAAATGAGGAACTGTACTTCGAACTGTACATCAAAATATACCAAGTACTGTACTTCTTACTGTACTTGAGTTTGTACAGTAGGAATCGATTATGGCAATACTGTCATGACTGCTAGAAAGAGGTATTTGATTTTATATTACGTATGAGGTTTCTAGTTATGATTATGGGTTTTATCCAGCTGCATCCAGAAATCAGTTATGTGATTCCATCATACGTATGTGGTTTCTAGTTATCCTATTGGTTTGTACAGCTGCATCCAAAAATCAGTTATGTGATTCCATCATACGTATGTGGTTTCTAGTTATGATACTGATTTGTACAACTGCATCCAAAAATCAGTTATGTGATTCCATCATACGTATGTGGTTTCTAGTTATGATATTGGTTTGTACAACTGCATCCAAAAATCAGTTATGTGATTCCATCATACGTATGTGGTTTCTAGTTATGATACTGATTTGTACATCTGCATCCAAAAATCAGTTATGTGATTCCATCATACGTATGTGGTTCGTAATTATGATGAAGATTGGACGACTGCATCCAAAATCACTTATGTGGTTCTATTTCATCTATGACGGATTGAGTCTGTTATTTTGTCACAAGGGAATTCGGTTCCGATAAGCCTGCAAAATAAGGTACTGTATTGATGTGTGTATTGGGCCAACCTGTATACACAAATGTGTCAACTTTGGAAGCAGTTCCAAAATTGCCCCTAATGACTGTTATCACCGGGCTAATATTTTGAAATCCGCTCAAATGGCTTAGTTTGTGGGATTCTTTTAATGGACGCAGTGAGTTAGAAAGTAGTTGTAGATTGTACTTAAGGCCAAGATTTTAGAGTTCCGAGTAAATTCTGGTAGCCAAGCCCGCAACTTCATCCGTCCAGCAAAGTCCTTCACCCTCCCCGATTCCCATTAAAGTTGTCATCACGGAGCTTCTCGAGACTGTCGAGTCGAAGTCCTGAAGAGTTCATGGAGTAAAGCAGTGGAGTGAGAGAAAACTGTGCTTATAGATGGAAGGAGCACAGGGGGTCGAGAACAGATTTACATATTTCTACGATTAATGTGCCTGTTGCGATCGTGTCTCGTCTGGAAGAGGCGATTGCAGCAAACACACGGAGTGATGGCTGATCTCCTCTCGACTCTGTTTCGACACTTCTTTCCACCTCTGTGCTGCTCGAGCTGCTTTGGACCCGAGGCTTTGAGTTGGCAAAGGTCACAAATCAGGAGGGAAGACTTGGCTTGGAGATAGGAGGAACAGGAGTTGGAGGTAGGGGAACGAATGGAGCCGAAGAGAGAGGTTCGACTGAAAGAGGAGTCGGAACCCTTGGAGATGAAGGAACAAATACAACAGTAGGGGCAGCAGGAGAGAGCGGAGATTGGATGGGAGCAGCTGGAGCTGGAGACGTCGAAGCCGGAGAAGGGGAGATGAGGGAAATCACTTGAATGGGTCGGGGTGTCGGAGGTTTCGGATCCTTCTTCTTCTTCGGCTTTCCTCCCTTTGATTTCCTGCTTGGCTTCGATACTCTGCTCGATGAGGCAGGAAGCGGCTTGGAGCGAGGGTTCGTTGTCTTTGACTTCTTCGTAGAGGTTTCGGAGCTAGAGATCTCGGACGAGCAGACAGTTTCGGACGGTTGGCAAGGGAAAGGATATGGTTTAAGAAGGAGTCCTTCTTCTCCGGAGGAGGAGGCTTGGAGACGACTTCGACGTGAACAAACTCTGGAGTAGTCGCGGTGGAAGGAATGTCGTTACCTTCGCCGTCCGACGCAATAGCGGATCGTCGATGAAACGGCACTTCGGACGGGCAGGAGGCTTGGCGGAGGATTCGTCGAAGGTAAGGCGGCGAATCACGGGATCGTTCGGAGGATGTCGATGCCGCGACGAAATACGGAGAGTGAGATGAACACTGTCAGTCTGTCCCTACACGGAGTGTAGGGTAGCGTCCGGGGTGCGCGAGCAAGCGAGATGGATTCGTGAGCAGCGCTAGTGTCCTGGGCCCATAACCTGATGGACAAGGAGAAGGGAGAGAGCACGAGCGGACGAGAGACAGAGCGAGAGGAGGGAGAGATGGCGAGTGGAGAGAGAGAGAGAGCAAGAGGAGAGAGGGAGTGAGCGACCAAGGAGAAGAGTTGAGAGAAGGGAAAGTGGAGAGAGGCTTTACTTCGACCAAGAGTGGGCTGAGACCATAGCTTATATGGACTTCATTCGAGTCGCTTGATGCTTCGGCACGACCTGTGGAAGTTTCCAGAAGCCATGTAGACGACGGTGAAAGAATAACCCTAAACCTATCTGAGTTGATGTGGAAAAAATCAGCTCAAGCTCACAGCACAGTACAGTGCATAAACGTAACGGTCAAGATCTATGTTGAACAGTAAAGTACAGTAAAGTACAGTAGCTGTCCCCGCATACATTGTCAGTAAGCTGTAATTGTAACAACATATCAGACCTGATTGTAACTGTGCTGTCTTTCGACTTTCCCAATGCGTCTGCAAGAAGGCACCTGAGCCAAGCTGCCTCTTTGCAAGCCTAACACAGTGCAATATACTCCGCTTCGCATGTGGATTTCGCAACGACCGTTTGTCTCCTAGACGACCAACTAATAGCTCCCCCACACAGTTTGAACACATATCCACTGGTGGACTTTCTCGAGTCCAAGCAACCACCCCAGTCTGCATCGCTGAAGCCCTCTAGAGTTTTCAATGGGAGATTTCCATCTAGAACTACACCTAGTGACAGCGTTCCTTTGATATATCTCAGAACTCGTTTGGCTGCTTGCCAGTGGTCCTCGCGAGGGTTCTCACAGTGTTGGGACAGTTTTCCCACCACATATGCAAGATCTGGACGTGACCCTACCATAAGAAACATTAAGCAGCCAATGATCTGTCGATATGGTACATCGCAATACGGGCTAGTTGACGTCTCAGGGTGTAATCCTTGTTCCATCGCAGTCCGCACGGGATTGCAACTGGCCATACCAAAACGTTTCAAAATGGACTTGGCATACTCTGTCTGCGAGATACAGATCCGTCTAGGGACCCCTTTTCTATTTATTTCAAGCCCAATGGACTTTTTGGCCTCGGCCTAAATCTTTCATCTAAATCTCTTGTTCAGTTCACCTTTCATCCAGGTCACGGCTTTCAGGTCACTTCCCGCAAGAAGCAAGTCATCCACATATAGGGCAATCAGCATAACGCCTTTTTCTGATATGTTTGTATATAGACAGGCGTCACTTCTCGTAGTCTTGAAGCCAAGCGTGTGAATAAGGAAATCGTCTATCTTTTTGTGCCATTGTCGACTCGCTTGCTTAAGACCGTAGATAGCCTTGAGAGTTTGCAAACATGATTGGGCCCGGAAGAGTCAACGCTACCTTCAGGCTGCTCCATATAAATATCCTCTTCTAAGTCAACGTTCAGAAATGCCGTGACAACGTCCATTTGATGAAGCTCTAAATCGAAGTGGGCTACAATCGCCAAACAATCGAATCGTTGTGAATTTGATCACCGGCGCAAAAGTCTCTGAGTAACCAATCCCCTCAATTTGTTGAAAGCCCCGCACAACCAGGCGACCTTTTCCCTTTTGAGTCAACGTGCCGTTAACGTCCGGCATGTCCTTCACAGTAAATACCCAGCGAGAAGTTAGAATATTGGCACCTTCCGATCGTGGCACTAGTGCCCAGATTTTGTTTTTGCGTTGGGACTCTAGCTCCTTATCAATCGCTTTCTGCCAGAACTTTGGTTGTGGTCCACCGATCGCCTCTTTAAAGGAGTTCGGAATGTTGATGTTGTTTGTGATTTTGTGAGACGATCACACGCCCATCGCCTTGATAAGACGTCTCGCACGGAGGTTGGGAAGCTGTATATCTGTACACGTGGACACATGTGGTTCTGAAGGATAATATATGCCAAATTTACCCGAAAAACAAAGTTGCCGGGGACAAAAAAGCCATTTTCGAGGGGTCGACGATAAATGCAAATTTTGCATGATTGTTGACAAGTGGAACTTGGCCCATAATGCCTAGGCTAAGAATTGCCTGCTTTAATCCTATTGGCTGATAGGTCAAATGCTGCAATTCTATTGGCTGGTGATGTACACGTGTAATGGCTGTAGAGGTGTAAGGGTTGACTTTGAGCTATTTTAGAGGGCAGAATGGTGTTTATGGGGTCATTTTACATAGGGTAGGGCACTGTAAGTGGGTGAGGAGTATACTGTATAAGAGGTATGTCGAGGTAAGGTATGTACACGTGTACGTGGTGGCAGTTGTGTATGTGATGTACACGTGGTACAGCAGAGAAACCTTTGGTGCAGTGGTGTACACATACTGTACTGGTGTCAAGTTTCGTACTGTACCTCGTACTGTGCTTCTTACTGTACCTCGTACTGTACTTCTTACTGCACTTGAGTTCGTACAGTGGGAGTTGGTTATGAAAATACTATCATGACTACACCGCTCCGGTCTCTCCAGGTACAGTAGAATGCCTACTGTATCCGCCGGCTGCATCCAAAATCAGTTATGTGATTCTATAATACGTATGAGGTTTCTAGTTATGATTATGGTTAGTCCGGCTGCATCCGAAATCAGTTATGTGATCTATAATACGTATGAGGTTTCTAATTATGATTACGGTTTGCCGGCTGCATCCAAAATCAGTTATGCGATTCTATAATACGTATGAGGTTTCTAATTATGATTACGGTTTGCCGGCTGCATCCAAAATCAGTTATGTGATTCTATAATACGTATGAGGTTTCTAGTTATGATTATGGTTAGTCCGGCTGCATCCGAAATCAGTTATGTGATTCTATAATACGTATGAGGTTTCTAGTTATGATTATGGTTAGTCCGGCTGCATCCGAAATCAGTTATGTGATTCTATAATACGTATGAGGTTTCTAATTATGATTACGGTTTGCGGGCTGCATCCAAAATCAGTTATGTGATTCTATAATACGTATGAGGTTTCTAGTTATGATTATGGTTAGTCCGGCTGCATCCGAAATCAGTTATGTGATTCTATAATACGTATGAGGTTTCTAATTATGATTACGGTTTGCCAGCTGCATCCAAAATCAGTTATGTGATTCTATAATACGTATGAGGTTTCTAGTTATGATTATGGTTAGTCCGGCTGCATCCGAAATCAGTTATGTGATTCTATAATACGTATGAGGTTTCTAATTATGATTACGGTTTGCGGGCTGCATCCAAAATCAGTTATGTGATTCTATAATACGTATGAGGTTTCTAGTTATGATTATGGTTAGTCCGGCTGCATCCGAAATCAGTTATGTGATTCTATAATACGTATGAGGTTTCTAATTATGATTACGGTTTGCGGGCTGCATCCAAAATCAGTTGTGTGATTCCATAATATGTATGACGGGTTGAGTCCGTTATTTTGGCACAAGGGAATTCGATTCGGATGAGTTTACAAAATAAGGTGCCGTATTGATGTGTGTATTGGGCCAAACTGTCTTACACGAATTTGACAACTTTGGAAGCAGTTCTAAAAATGCCCCAATTGAACGTTATTACTGGGCCAATATGTTTCTATCTGTCCAAATGGTTCAGTTTCTATGTTTTAGTTAATGGACGCAGTGAGTTAGAGAGTAGTCGCAGGTTGTACTTAAGGTCAGAATTTTAGAGTACCGAGTAAATTCTGGGCAGCCAAGCCCGCAGCTTCATCCTCTCTCCCACCAGCCTTCCCCATCGCAACTCATCTTCAGGTTATGGGCCCAGTTGACGTTGCCGCTGTGGTCGCGGGTTCGAGCCCCGCTGGGTGCACTGAGTTGGATATTTGTTATGAGCGTTACTGTAATGCTCTGTGTAAGCCCTGAACCCCTCGACAAGCACCTTGTGGTAGTGCCTCTGAGCGAGGGGGGGTGTTGGTCTATATATGTTGTGGTCCGCTCAGTGGCACAAGAGAGCCAGCGCATGTGGCTCAGTGTTAACGTTTTCTACAGGTTATGGGCCCAGTTCAACGCTATGTATCTCTTTGATTCCCGTAAGTCGCCCTTGTCGTTGTCCTGTTTCGCTTTGTTTGTCTCAGCCTGTTGAATATGTCTCACGTTCCTGGTAAGTGTTTTGAATAATTCCATTTCTTTGCACATCGAAGTGATTCTCTTTGCACCTTTTGGTTGGTCTAAAGACTTGTAATCCATAAAGCTGTTACTGACGATCACTTCCACTATCTGTGCCTGCTTCTGCGGGGTTGTGCTAGACTCGGAATTAGCCCTGGTGCCGCGAGTGCCCAGGGCTCCATCGGTCAGAGGTTTACCGTCAGGGAGGAGGTCAAGTGTGGAGAGGATCGAGGTTATTGAACCGACAACACCACCGCCGCCGACGCTCGCCCTTCTGCGCCCAGGAAGGATATAGGATCCCCCGCAGGTCAGTACCTCCACAGAAGCCATTAGAAAAATTCAACGACTCTCGGCCAAGAAAGCCAAAGCGCTTGCCGATCGAGTCGCGAAGAGGGAGCTGAAGGCGAAGAAGCGAGTTCCGCCGAGGCACAAGAGGTACTGCAAGACCTGCCAGATTAGCTGCAATAGTGCTAAGACATTCTACGATCACGTTCATTCTAAGGGTCATAACTAGAGTAGCCAACAAAAGGAGACCCCTAGGTGTACTGTTTGTGATAGAGTGTTCGACTCCCACGAAGTTCTGAAACGCCACGAGAACGGGAAAGATCACTTGAAAGTAGTTTTGTCTCAGCAGTAAAAGGGATCCTATACTTTGGTTAAAAGCGAGTGCTCGGCCTTTGCATTTAGCTTAGAGTTTCGTGTGCTGTGTTCTTATAGAGGTGGGCTTGCCATTGCAAGGGACTATCGGTCCCCGGTTGGGATCTTCGAACAGAACACAAGCACCTCTAATCTATTTGCAATGAGTGCGGAGAAGATCAAGGAGGAGGGTCAATGAAGATAGAGAAGCTGACGGATACGAATTTTTATGTGTGGAAGCAGAAAATACAGCTACTTTGGCACTGCGCGATGTAGAACAGTACATACAGATGATACCGTCCCTGCTGATGAAAATTCTTCACGTACAGGACATGGAAGCAGGGAGATCGAAAAGCCAGAGCAATCATAGGGCTGTCTCTTTCTGATGACCATTTGGACCATGTAAGAGATGCTGTTACTGCCAAGGTATGTGGGATGCTATTCTAGAGGTGTTTGAGCCGACATACGCTGCTGAACAAGTTGGCTGCTCGTAGAGAGTTTTACACTGTCAGTATGCTAGAAAATGAGAAGGTGCTTCCGTATATCGGACGTGTGAGACACCTGGCGTCGTTTGAAGTCCATGGGGGTCGTTATCGATGACAAAGAGATGGCTATGGCAGTGCTTAACGGCCTTCCACCGCGTTTTCACAGCCTCATTGTTGCTCTGGACGCTCTTGGATCTGAAGACAACTCCTTTGGAGTGGAGTATGTCAAAAGTCGTCTACTTCAAGAGGAACAACGAGCTTCAATGAAGTCGTCCAGGCGACAGATGACTTCAAGTGCCGCCCTTATTGGCAATGTTTTTGAAGGAAGGCGCCAGTCTTCCTTGACGTGCACTAATTGTGGTCACACCGGACACACCGCCTCCCGTTGCTGGGGAAAGGATGTTAATGGAAAGCGACCTTCTCCACCCGAACGATTTCAGCGGAGGCAATTACAGAAGCCAACGGCAATGATCGCTCAAGAAAAGGATGGCTCGGAAGTGAATGAGGTGGAGTATATTTGTCTGGTGAACAAAGCGGATAAGTCTAACGTTAAAATAACCTCTAACACATGGCTTATAGATTCCGGGTGCTCGCGCACATGACGTTTGACAAAAGCCTCTTTACAGACTACCGTGAGGTCTCGAACAGCCGCGTTGAGATGGGAACCAAGGCTTGTGCGATTGTGGCTGGAGTCGGGAGCATTCATTTGATGCTATCAGTGAACGGCATTGAAAAATCTTGTAAGCTCAGCAATGTGCTACACGTTCCCAGTTTTGCCTTTTCTCTAATTTCAGTACGCCAGATGGTCGACAATGGACTTGATGTTCAGTTTGTTCGTGACAAGTGTACTGTAAAGAAAAATGACTGTACTGTGGCAACCGCGACAAGTAAAGGAGAGCTCTACGTGCTTGATACGTGTGATATGACTCATTCGGCTCACAAAGCCTCCTTGAAGACGTGGCACGAAAGACTTGCTCACGTTCATACTCAAGGAATCTTGTCTATGTCTCGCAAGAACGTGGTAAGTGGACTTCATCTTTCTTCTTCAAATGATACCAAAGATACTGGCTCATCTTCTGACTGTGATTCCGTGAAATGCGATGCTTGTGTGGTAGGAAAAGCAACTCGTGCTGTAATTCCCAAACATCGCTCAGGAGGTAGGGCAAAGCAGCTGCTAGACTTAGTCCATTCGGACGTCTGTGGCCCACTCCAAACACAGTCATTAGGTGGTGCGAGATACTTTGTCACGTTCATCGATGATTACTCCAACTGGAGCGTTGTCTATCCGATGAAAAGTAAAGATGAAACTTTCGAGTTCTATAAGAAGTTTGCCAATTATGCCCTTACGCATACCGGTCAGCGAGTGAAAGTGTTTCGTTCAGATCGTGGAGGGGAGTATCTTTCCTCGCAGTTCCAATCCTTCTTATCCTCACAAGGAACGGTTCATCAAACGACCGCCGCTTACACGCCTGAACAAAATGGCGTCGCAGAACGGTTCAACCGTACATTGATAGATCTGGTTCGGTCTATGCTGTCCCACATGCAGGTTCCAAAGTCATTTTGGGCTGAAGCCCTAGACAATGCCGTGTATGTGCGGAATCGTGTAACAACCAGAGCCTTGGGAAGTTCCATTACGCCTCATCACTTGTGGATGAAGGATAAACCAGATGTGTCTCACTTGAGGGTATTTGGCTGCCAATGCTGGTACAAACTGCATGCCCATGAGGTGCAGAAACTTGATGAACGTGCAGTGAAAGGAATGTTTCTTGGATACCCAGCCGGAACGAAGGCCTATAAGGTATGGGATGACGAACTGAATCGCGTAGTTATTTCACGAAATGTGCAGTTTGATGAGTCCAGGCGAGGGCCTTGTTCGGTTGACGACAATATATCGCATCAAAATGACGAAAATTTTGAGCCAGAGGATGTGAGCGTTGCTGACGAAACTGACCCCGATACTTTAATGGCAAATATCGGTGAAAATGGCAACTCTGAGTCATTGGGAGGTCAAAATGAGCCCGTTCTAAATCCAAATATGAACCCAGAGCCCCCGGATGCGAGCTTGGAACCAGAGCATACAAGTGGTGCAGACGGAGATGGACCTAGCAATGTACCACTTCGCAGATCAGGTCGATCACGTCGCCCACCAAGACAATGGTGGAAGGGCCTCTTAGGAACTAATTTACTCAGCACGTCTAATGAGGATGTTCCGGTACCAGACTCGTTCAAGGAAGCGATGAGTGGGACGCAACCAGATTTCTGGCAGAAAGCAGTTGACAAAGAGTTAAAATCCCAACGCAAAAACCAGACTTGGACGCTGGTTCCGCGCTCACAAGCCTCTAACATCCTCTCATCGCGCTGGGTTTTCACCGTTAAAGATATTCCAGATGATCAGGGCCACCTTATTCAGCAAGGAAAGGGTCGCCTAGTCGCAAGAGGTTTCCAGCAGATTGAAGGAGTTGATTACTCAGAGACTTTCGCCCCGGTAATCAAATTCACGACAATTCGATTGCTACTAGCTATTGTTGCCCATTTTGACTTAGAGCTCCACCAAATGGACGTGGTTACCGCGTTTCTAAATGGAGAATTAGAGGAGGATATTTACATGGAACAACCGGAAGGATGCGTCGACCCTTCCAAACCAAACCATGTTTGCAAACTCCTCAAGGCTATTTATGGCCTTAAACAAGCGAGTCGTCAATGGCACAAAAAGATTGACGACTTCTTGATTAATGGGCTTGGGTTTAAGACGACGAGAAGTGACGCGTGCTTGTACACAAACATATCGAATGACAGCATAATGCTCATTGCCCTTTATGTGGATGACTTGCTGCTCGCCGGTAGTGATATAACCGCCGTGGCCTGGATGAAAGCGGAATTAAATAAAAGGTTTGAGATGAAAGACCTGGGAGAGGCGAAAAAGTGCATAGGGCTTGAAATTAGTAGGAAAAGGTCGTCCAAGCTAGTCTGTATATCGCAGAAGGCGTATGCCGAATCCGTACTGAAACGTTTTGGAATGTTCAGTTGTAATTCCGTGACTACACCAATGGAACAGGGATTCCACCCCGAGTCTTCGACAAGCCCGTACTGCGATGTCCCGTATCGACAGATCATCGGCTGTCTGATGTTCCTGATGGTTGGTTCTCGTCCAGATTTAGCCTACGCCGTTGGAAAACTGTCTCAACACTGTGAGAAGCCTCGCGAGGACCACTGGCAGGCCGCGAAAAGGGTTTTGAGGTTCATCAAAGGAACACTCTCAACTGGTGTTGTCCTAAACGGAAATCTCTCAGTGGAGTACCTCGAAGGCTTTAGTGATGCGGACTGGGGTGGCTGCTTGAACTCAAGAAAGTCCACCAGCGGCTATGTATTCAAGCTTTGTGGTGGAGCCGTCAGCTGGTCGTCGAGGAGGCAAACGGTTGTTGCAAAGTCTACCTGCGAAGCAGAGTACATCGCGCTTTGTGATGCCTGCAAAGAAGCCGCCTGGCTAAGATGCCTTCTGGCAGATGCATTGGGAAAATCAGAAGATGGTACTGTTACAATCGGTTGTGATAATACAGGAACTATATCCTTTGCAGGCAACGAGGGGGTCAACCGGCGTAACAAGCATATCGATATCTCATACCACTTTGTCAGAGATGCTATCCATCGCAATATCGTTTCCCTCTTCCGTGTACCGTCTTCCGAAATGCCAGCAGATATACTAACGAAGCCTCTTGGACGACTTTCGTTCAATAAATGTGTGAGGTTTCTGGGACTTGGCGATCTGCGCGATGCTTAGGGCATGTGATCGAGGGGGGTGTTGGTGATTTTGTGAGACGATCACACGCCCATCGCCTTGACTAGACGTCTCGCACGGAGGTTGGGAAGCTGTATATCTGTACACGTGGACACATGTGGTTCTGAAGGATAATATATGCCAAATTTACCCGAAAAACAAAGTTGCCGGGGACGAAAAGCCATTTTCGAGGGGTCGACGATAAATGCAAATTTTGCATAATTGTTGACAAGTGGAACTTGGCCCATAATGCCTAGGCTAAGAATTGCCTGCTTTAATCCTATTGGCTGATAGGTCAAATGCTGCAATTCTATTGGCTGGTGATGTACACGTGTAATGGCTGTAGAGGTGTAAGGGTTGACTTTGAGCTATTTTAGAGGGCAGAATGGTGTTTATGGGGTCATTTTACATAGGGTAGGGCACTGTAAGTGGGTGAGGAGTATACTGTATAAGAGGTATGTCGAGGTAAGGTATGTACACGTGTACGTGGTGGCATTTGTGTATGTGATGTAGGCGTGGTACAGCAAAGCTTAGAAACCCTTGGTGCAGTGGTGTACACATACTGTACTGGTGTCAAGTTTCGTACTGTACCTCGTACTGTGCTTCTTACTGTACCTCGTACTGTACTTCTTACTGCACTTGAGTTCGTACAGTGGGAGTTGGTTATGAAAATACTATCATGGCTACACCGCTCCGGTCTCTCCAGGTACAGTAGAATGCCTGCTGTATCCGCCGGCTGCATCCAAAATCAGTTTTGTGATTCTATAATACGTATGAGGTTTCTAGTTATGATTATGGTTAGTCCCGGCTGCATCCAAAATCAGTTATGTGATTCTATAATACGTATGAGGTTTCTAGTTATGATTATGGTTTCCGGCTGCATCCGAAATCAGTTATGTGATTCTATAATACGTATGATGTTTCTAATTATGATTACGGTTTGCCGGGCTGCATCCAAAATCAGTTGTGTGATTCCATAATACGTATGACGGGTTGAGTCCGTTATTTTGGCACAAGGGAATTCGATTCGGATGAGTTTACAAAATAAGGTGCCGTATTGATGTGTGTATTGGGCCAAACTGTCTTACACGAATTTGACAACTTTGGAAGCAGTTCTAAAAATGCCCCAATTGAACGTTATTACTGGGCCAATATGTTTCTATCTGTCCAAATGGTTCAGTTTCTATGTTTTAGTTAATGGACGCAGTGAGTTAGAGAGTAGTTGCAGGTTGTACTTAAGGTCAGAATTTTAGAGTACCGAGTAAATTCTGGGCAGCCAAGCCCGCAGCTTCATCCTCTCTCCCACCAGCCTTCCTCATCGCAAATAATCTTCAGATGTCGCCACAGGAAGGTGTGAGTAAGCTGGTTCCCGCCAGGCCTGTCCACCACTGTCGGGGTGGGCGTCGTGAACGAGTGGAGCGGCGAGGTTCCATATCGCCGGCGCCAGCATCTTGCTCACTACTCACTTCTTCTGGTTGCAAAGTCTCATTAGTTGAGTCGGGCTCAATACCTTGACTTTGAAAGTTCTCAACCTCCGCCGGTGACCCTGTTTCAATGCCATGTTCATTATCACCATTAGATGTTTCAGACTCAATTTCGTCAGTATTGGTCGCCTCCTCTGGGTTAACGTGCACGTCATTATCATCGGAAAAATGTTCATCGTAAGAGCAAGCCCCTGGTCTCGACTCATCGAACTGCACATCCCTGGAAATAACAATGCGATGTAGATTGTCATCCCAAATTTTGTAGGCCTTAGTTCCCGGCGGATATCCAACAAACATTCCCGTTGTTGCCCGGTCGTCAAGTTTACGCACCTCATTACCAGGCACCTTGTACCAGCATTGACATCCACACACACGTAGGTGAGATACATCGGGCTTTTTCTTCATCCATAGGTGAAATGGAGTAACGAGACCACCCAAAGCTCTTGTCGTGACACGATTTCGAACGTAAACTGCTTTATCCAGAGCTTCAGCCCAAAAAGCTTTCGGAACCTTCATATGGGACAGCATAGACCTGACGAGATCAATCAGGGTACGATTGAGCCGTTCTGCCACACCATTCTGTTCAGGTGTGTATGCAGCGGTCGTTTGATGAACAGTTCCTTGTGACGATAGAAAGGATTGGAACTCTGAAGAAAGATACTCTCCACCACGATCAGATCGAAGCACTTTCACGCGTTGACCAGTGTGTGTGAAGGCATATTGGGCAAACTTCTGATAAAAATGGAACGTTTCATCTTTACTCTTCATCGGATAGACAACACTGCAGTTTGAGTGGTCATCGATAAAAGTGACAAAGTATCTAGCACCACCTACTGACTGTACTTGGAGTGGGCCGCAGACGTCCGAATGGAACAAGTCTAGCAAATGTTTGGCCCTGCCTCCAGAGCGCTGTTTAGGAATCACAGCACGAGTTGCTTTTCCTAACACACACGCATCACATGTCACAGATTCACAGTCAGAAGATGAGCTAGCGTCTCTTGTTATATCTGAAGAGGAGATATGAAGTCCACTTCACGTTCTTACGAGCCATGGACAATATTCCTTGAGTGTGAACGTGGGCCAATCTTTCATGCCATGTCTTCAAAAGAGGCTTTGTGCGCCGAATGAACCTCGTTACATGTGCAAGCACATACAGCTCTCCTCGACTTGTGCAGTAGCCACGATGCAGTCACTCCTCTTCACAGTGCACTTGTCACGAACGAACTCAGCGTCAAATCCATTATCGACCATCTTACGTACAGAAATTAGGGAAAAAGCAAAGCTTGGAACATGCAGCACTTTGGTGAGCTTGCATGACTTTGAGCTCCGTTCACTACAAGCGTAATGAGGACGGTCCCGACTCCAGCTACTACTGCACACGCTTTTGTTCCCATTTCTACGCGGCTGTTTGAGACCTCCCTGTCGTCGGAGAACAGTCTCTTGTCAAATGTCATGTGCGCGGAGCATCCAGAGTCGATAAGCCAAGTGTTTGACGTTATGATGATACCAGAGTTATCTACCTTGTTCATCAGACATATGTACTCGACTTCATTAATTTCTAGATCTTCTTTCTCTTGAGCAATCATCGCAGTAGGCTTCTGTGATTGTCTACGTAGGAACCGGTCAGGTGGCGTTGGTCGCCTTCCTTTGATGTCCTTTCCCAGCAGCGGGCAGCGGAGTGTCCATTGTGACCACAGTTGGTGCATGTCAAAGTCGAAACACGCCTTGCCTCAGGGATGTGCCCAATAAGAGCATAACTTGGCGGATTCTGCTTTCTAGTAAGCTTCATCGATGCACGTTGCTCCTCTTGGAGCAGGCGACTTTTTACATATTCTACTCCGAACGTGTTATCTTCGGATCCAAGAGCGTCAAGCGCTACAATGAGATTTTGAAACCTCTGCGGTAGACCATTGAGAACTGCTATAGCCATTTCCTTGTCATCAATGATGACTCCCATTGACTTTAAGCGAGCTGCTAGATATCGAACACGTCCTATGTACGACAAAACTTTCTCATTGTCTCGCATGGTGACCGTGTAGAAGTCTGTCCGGGCCGCCAGCTTATTTAGTAATGCGTGGCGGTCAAAAAATTCCAAGATGGCGTCCCACATTTCTTTGGCTGTCACAGCATCTCTCACATGATCCAGGTGATCGTCAGACAGCGACAGGCCGATGATGGCCCGGGCCTTTCGATCCCCTTGTTTCCATACCTTGTAAGTTGAAGATTATTCATCTTCAGTAACGGTGTCATCAGTAATGTACTGTTCCACATCGCGAAGGGCCAACAGGAGCTGAATCTTCTGTTTTCACTCGTAGAAATTGGTATCCGTGAGCTTTTCGATCTTCATCGATCCTCCTCCTTGATCTTCTCCGCTACTCATTGCAATATTCTAGAGGTGCTAGTGTTCTGTTCGAAGATCCCAAGCCGGGGACCGATAGTCCCCTGTAGTGGCAAGCCCACCTCTATAAGAACACAGCACACGAAATTCTAGACTAAAGCAAAGGCCAGAGACGTCGCTTTAAACAAAAAAATGGATCTCTTTAAATTCTTTGGGACAAAAATACTTTCAAGTGTTCCTTCCCGTTCTCGTGACGCTTGAGAACCTCGTGGGAATCGAACACTCTATCACAAGCAGTACACCTAGGGGTCTTTTTCTTGTTTTTCTCTCTAGCCCTATGACCCTTAGAATTGATGTGATCATAGAATGTCTGTGCGCTATTGCAGCTAATATCACAGAGCTTGCAGTACCTCTTGTTTCTCGGCGGAACTCTTCGTTTAGCCTTTAGTTCCTTTTTGGCAACTCGATCGGCGAGGGCTTTAGCTTTCTTTGCCGAGAGGCGTTGAACTTTCTTTATTGGCTTATCCAGAGGTACTGACTCGCGAGGGATCCTATACCTTTCCCTAGACGAGGGAAGCGCGAGCGTCTTTGGCGACGGTCCTTCTGGCTCGATTACTTCGATAGATTCCACAATTGTACTCCCCACCGATGGCAACGTCCTAACTGTCGCAGCCCTGGGCACTCGGGGCACCAGAGCTAATTCCGAGTCTAGCACAACCCCGCAAAAGAAGGCACAGAAGTGGAAGTGATCGTCAGTAACAGCTTTTGGGATTATGAGTCTTTAGACCAACCAAAAGGTGCAAAGAGAATCACTTTGATGTGCAAAGAAATGGAATTATTCAAATAGCTTACCGGAACGAGTAGACGTAATCAAGAGACTGAGATATACAAAAAACAATACAGCAACACACGGCGACTTACGGGATTCAGAGATAGAGACGGCGTTGAACTGGGCACATAACCTAATGGGAATCAGAAAGGGTGAAGGGGTTTGCTAGACAGATGAAGTTGCGGGCTTGGCTACCCAGAATTTACTTGGTACTCTAAAATTCTGACCTTAAGTACAACCTACAACTACTCACTAACTCACTCTGTCCATTAACAAAATCCTACAATCTGAGCCATTTGAGCGGATTCAACCATATTGGCCCGGTAATAACATTCAGTATGGGCATTTTTGGAACTGCTTCCAAAGTTCTCAAATTTGTGTAATCAGTTTGGCCCAATACGCACATCAATACAGCACCTTATTTTTGCAAACTCATCGGAACCGAATTCCCTTGTGCCAAAATAACGGACTCAATCCGCCATACGTATAATAGATTTACATAACTGATTTTGGATGGCAGTCGGTCCAATCTTCATATAATTAGGAACCCCATACATATGGCGGGAATCACAGAACTGATTTTGGATGCAGTCGCTCCAATCTTAAATCATCATCGAAACCTCATACGTATGATGGAAACACATAACTGATTTTGGATGCAGTTGTAAACAATATCAACTAGAATCAAATACGTATGATGGAATCATACTGATTTTTGGATGCAGACGACAATCCGTAATCATAACTAGAAACCTCATACGTATGATGGAATCATGTAACTGATTTTGGATGCACCTTGATAAACCATAATCATAACTAGAATCCTCATACACAATATAAATCAAATACCTCTTTCTAGAAGTCATGACAGTATTGTCATGACCGATTCATACTGTACAAACTCAAGTACAGTAAGAAGTACAGTACGATGTACAGTACGATGTACAGTGGAAAGTACAGTACGATGTACAGTACGATGTACAGTACGATTACAGTGCGAAGTACAGTTCCTCATTTGGCACTAATACAGTACGTTACTCCACTGCACCAAAGGCTTATATTCTTAGCTGTACCACGTTTACATCACATACACAACTGCCACACTACACGTGTACATAGCTTCCCTCAGCATATCTCTCGTACAGTGTATTCCTCACCCACTTGCAACCCTACCTACGTAAAACCACCCCATAAACAACATTCTGCCCTCTAAAATAGCCATCAATCAACCCTTGCACCGCTACAGTAGTTACACGTGTAACCCACCAGCCATTAGAATTGAAGTATTTGCCCTATCAGCCAATGAGATTGCAGGAAGTAATCTATAGCCTACGGAATAATGAGCCAAGTTCACTTGTCAAAGTTATGCAAAATTTGCATAAATCGCTGACCTCTCAAAATCGTACTTTCGTCCCCGGAAACTTTGGATTTCTTCCGAAATGCCCTAGGGCCAACCGTCAATTAACACGTGTGCATGTGTACACGTGGAACATGCCTCATGCCTCTTATGAGGCTTGGCACCGATGTGGGGGTCTTGTGATCGTCTTGCCAAATCAACAACACCCCCCCTCGATTACATGACCTAAGCATCGCGCAGCTCTCCCATTCCTAGAGATCTGATGCATTTTATGAATAGAATGCGACCAAGAGGCTTGGTGAGTATATCTGGGGACATATCCGTAGACGGTACATGAACAGTGAAAACATTTTTCGGGTCACAGCATCTCGGAAAAAGTGATATGATATGTCAATATGCTTATTTCGCCTGTTCACTCCTTCATTACCCGCAAACGCTATTGTACCAGCATTATCACACCCGATTGTAACGGTGCTGTCTTTCGACTTTCCCAATGCGTCTGCAAGAAGGCACCTGAGCCTAGCTGCCTCTTTGCAAGCCTCACACAGTGCAATATACTCCGCTTCGCATGTGGATTTCGCAACGAACGTTTGTCTCCTAGATGACCAACTAATAGCTCCCCCACACAGTTTGAATACCTATCCACTGGTGGACTTTCTCGAGTCCAAGCAACCACCCAGTCTGCATCGCTGCCCTCTAGAGTTTGCAATGGGAGATTTCCATCTAGAACTACACCCAGTGAGAGCGTTCCTTTGATATATCTCAGAACTCGTTTGGCTGCTTGCCAGTGGTCCTCGCAAGGGTGTTCACAGTGATGAAAGGAACAAGGGATGATGAGGTATGAGGAGAGAGAATGAAAAGGGAAGTAGCGAAAGAGTGTAGATGGATAAAAGAAACAGAAAGGAGATAGAACGGCAAGGGTGAGGTTGGTGTTGAAATCAAAGGCAAGTCCGTGCCTCTTCTTTACTTGGATGAGCTATTAGACTACAACTATATACTGTTTGCCGGTACTCACTTCGGCTTGTGAAGCAAAATGAAAGTAGCAAAATCTACATTTGCAGTACTATCTTTGTTGATCCTATAGCCTACCCAAGCCGAGATGCCTCAGAATCCCTGATTTGCATGCGCGGGAAATTCATAATTACCGATATTCAAAACGTAAGTAACATTGCGTGCATGCTAGCCATGCATGTTCTGTTACGTAAACGTACACTAAAACAGTCAACCCGTGAATTATGCCTTACGTGACCCGCCAACGCAACTGTAATCTCTCGGCCTGTAACAGAACCCAAAGGCGGGAACTTAAGGCGGGAACTTAAATATCATAAAAGTAGAAAACAATTTTTGGCGGGCTTGTCTCACGTTGTTACGTAACAGTACGTAAATCTCATGCAGGCCGTTCAACGTGAATTAAGCCTTACGTGCTATACGTGCAATACTGTAAAAGCAACGTGGCTGCATCAACATACTTTGGCTGCATACTTGTGCAAGAGTGATTTGTATGCAGCCAGTATAATGAGTATAGTGTAAACTGTATGCAGCCAGTCCAGGCAACTATAGGATAAATATAGAAACCACTGTTTACTTGTACACGTACGACACCTATAATACTGTACACGTACGACAGAGAGGAGACAGTACACGTATGCCACATAGGAGACAGTACACGTATGACACATTGGTACAGTACTTTGAGCCTAGAATAGAGACAAACCATCAACCAACCATAACATGCCAAGTGTCAGAATGCTCCACAATGATCAGCTCAGATACGCCACTTGGAGCGATGTGAGTGGTATGGAGGCGTATCTAGCAGCCAATCAGAGGGCAGAATACCAAGTGGTTTGAAAAATGGCAAAATGCGCCGTGATTTTGAGTTGCCCGAAAATGAGCTTTCGTCCCAGGCAACTTTCGATTTGGCCCATTTTACACGTGTAGTAGGTGTACACACAGAAGAAGGGTGCAACTCGCTTTTTCATGCTACAAGTGTACACGTGTCCAGGTGGCAACTAAAAACCATGGGATCGCATGCATTCTATCCCTTTTTCAACACTCCCCCTCGATCACATTGTTTTTTACATTAATTTATGCTCCCCCTTACTACCCATCACAATCAGTCTAACAAGTTTTGTCATCTGAACTCGCCCTAGTGGTTTTGTCAAAGCGTCAGCAACATTTTCAGTTGTTGGCACGTACACCAAGTCCACCTCTTTACGCACAACTGCATCTCTTACAAAGTGGTATGCAATATCAATGTGCTTGTTGCGTCTGTTGGTGCTCTCGTTTCGAGCGAGCTCCATAGCCCCCTGGTTATCGCTGTATATTGTAGTAGCATGATCAATTCCAAGTGCTTTCATGCCCAGCGATGTCCAGGTTTCAAGGATGTCCCGAACGACACGTCTCAGCCATATTGCTTCTTTACTTGCTGCAGTTAACGAAATGTATTCGGCCTCACATGACGAAGCTGCGACAACCGTTTGCTTTCGCGAGCACCAACTTACCCCACTTCCAGCCATGCGAAACACGAAACCACTCGTCGATTTGCGATCGGACACATCTCCGGCCCAATCCGAGTCACAGTATGCAGACAAGCCCAGATCAGCATTCCCTCGGAACACAAGACCTAAATCTTTGGTCCCAGCGAGATACCTTAACACTCTTTTTACTGCTAACCAATGCTTCTCTCTTGGTTCTTCGCAGAAACGTGCAAGTTTGCCAACCGCATAAGATATATCAGGTCGTGTTCCAACAGACAAATACATGAGAGATCCAATGGCGCTCCTGTATGGAGCATCTGTCCGAGCATCACTACCCGTATCTACCGACCGATCCACGTTCAACTCGTCAGTGTTTAGATTCATAGGAGTTGGAACAGGTCTACAATTCTGCATTCCAAATCGCTCTAAAACGCTGTCTACAAACGTGGCTGGGATAAACACAAGGATCGTTCGGATCTCCGGCGAGAAATTTCAAGCCCACAACCATTCTCGCTTCGCCCAAATCTTTCATTTCAAAACGGCGGTTCAGCTCCCCTTCATCCATGCAATCGCCTCCATGTTGTTTCCTGCAAGCAGCAAGTCATCAACATACAGGAGGATAATCATGATTGAGTCGGAGGTCGGGTCAAATTTTACATAAACACAGGGATCATTAGTGCACTTTTGAATTTGAGCCCATCAACAAGAAAATCATCGATTTTCTGGTGCCACCGCCTATGTGCCTGTTTCAAACCATACAAGGCCTTCAGAAATTTGCAGACATGATTTGGTTTCGAGGCGTCCTTAAATCCATCAGGCTGTTCCATGTACACGTCCTCCTCCACCTCACCGTTCAGAAATGCCGTCTTAACGTCCATTTGATGCAGCTCCAGGTCCTGATGTGCGACAAGTGCCAAAAGCACCCGAATTGACGTGAGCTTCACGACAGGGGCGTACGTCTCATTATAATCTACCCCTTTCACCTGTTGGAAACCACGAGCGACAAGACGCGCCTTCGATTTTCGGGAAAAGCCTCCGTTGGAGTCCTGGGCATCTTTTATTGCAAACACCCATTTTGGAGTCAGAATGTTTGAGGCCTCCAAACGTGGGACTAACTTCCATGTTTTGTTCCGAAGGATCGAGTCTCGCTCGGACTCGATGGCGGACTTCCAAAAGTCTGCGTCCGGTCCTGTCGCCGCGTGTCGGTACGAGATGTTGACAACATTTGTAACGAGAGCCGTGTCATTAGGTGTCAAGGATATGTTTGATCTCCACCAAGCATTTGGGGCTCTTCGAATCCTTTCAGATCTCCGAGGAGCTACAGACACCTCAGGGGGCTCAGGGATTTCGTTATCTGTACCTACGTTTTCGGCGACCGTTGGGTCGTTTCCAACATTAGCCTGGTCATTCCCTTGTCCCTGAATATCTTGTCTCGAAGATGCAGTTATTTCGACTGTGTCCGGTGTAGGAAGCCGGACTTGAGCATCCTGTTCAACGCCGAGACTTACAAGATCCTCATCGGAGCTAATTGCGAGATACTCATCTGATTCTTTTCATTTATTTCAGACTGGCAGGTTTCGCTCTCACTGAATCTGACATCTCTGGAAACAACTACCTTGTGTAATTCAGGATCCCACAGTTTGTAAGCTTTGCTGGCTTCCGCATATCCAAGCATAATTGCTTCCCGTGCTCGGTTGTCAAGCTTACTCAATTGACTTGCCGGGACGGTGTACCAACATTTGCTTCCGAACGTACGAAGGTGCGACAAATTGGGCTTGCGACCGTACCATATATGATGCGGGTCGTGTGGCTTGGAAGTGCCCGAGTTGTAACTCTGTTTCGGATGTATACAGCAGTCGCCAGAGCTTCGGCCCAGAACTGTTTTGGCAGACTCTTTGCATGTAGCATGGACCGAACCAGATCCATCAGTGTTCGGTTCAGCCGCTCTGAAACACCATTCTGTTCAGGTGACTCCACTGCACTAAGCTCATGTTTTGTGCCGCGCTCGGCAAGGTAGTCCTTGAATGCAGTGGACATATATTCTCCCCTCGATCTGAACGAAGAATGCCAATGCGACGCCCAGTATGGGCTTCGCTACGAGCTTGGAACAGTTTATATTTATCAAAGACCTCTGACTTTCGCTGCATCATGTAGACGGTAACCCAGGAAGAGTGATCGTCCGTGAAGGTCACAAAGTAGCGTGCCCCTCCAACAGAAGAAACCTCCATAGGTCCACACACGTCACTGTGAACAAGGTCTAACATCGCTTCAGCTCTACCAGTCGTGCGTTCCTTCGGCACTGCAGAACGATGAGCCTTTCCATGAACGCATGAGGAGCATATTTCGGATGTATTCGAGCCACTGATCTGCACGCCGTCCACAACATTGTTCCTTACCATAGATGCAATGCCCTGCTTGCTTACATGAGCCATTCTCTCGTGCCATGTCGAGAGTGTGGTGACTTTCGCAGAGTACAAGGTATCATTGGTATCTTCTGGACTATGTCGATAGCATAAAGAAGGCTATTGCACAGCATTTTTCCAGTTGCTACAACTCTCCCATTCTTAGTCATCTGCAAAGCTTTGTTCTCAAATACAGTTTTGATCCCTTCTATGTCCGCTTTGCCTACAGAGATGAGAGAATATTCGAAACTAGGAACGTGGACAACATCTCGCAGAATACACCGCTTTCGAGAGAACCACTATAATGTGAGCTCCACGTCACCTCGCCCAGCAATCTTAGCCCGGGCTTTAGTTCCCATTTCGACTGAGGCTGCAGAAAATTCGGTATAATTCGTGAAAACACTCCTATCGTAAGTCATATGGGAAGTACATGCGGAATCTGCGTACCAGAGGAAGTTCCGGCCGAAATCCCGGCCTGTTTAATTCGTGACATGAGGCAAACAATTTCATCATCAACGCTGTCCCCACTATCTGCTGAAGGATGAGAATCAGTCGAATCAAATACATTTGCACCTACGAACGCCTGCTGATCTCTTCTCGGGCGATTTTTCTCGTTTCGATGATTATTAGATGCTCTGCCACTACGAGAACCGGATGCACGATAGCCCCTTGGAGCTTCCGGGCGCCTACCGTTCACATCTTTGCCCCAGCATCTGTCCGCGGTGTGACCAGAATGACCGCAGTTCGTACAGTGCAGCTGTCTAGCATTACCTCCGTAGTCATTCGGACGGGCATTGGATATGAGCGCAGCATTGGATTTTGTCCCTTTTGACTCCCTCATTTGAGCACGCTCCTCTTCCTGCAACAACCGGCTCTTCACAAATTCCAAAGTAAACACCCTGTCCTCATTGCCGAGCGCATCCAAGGCAACGATGAGATTGTCAAACTGGGGTGGCAATCCGTTAAGCACAGCCATGGCTATCTCTTTGTCATCGATAGTCACATCCATGGATTTCAGGGTCGCTGCCAACTGTGTCACACGGTTAATATACTGCAAACCTCTCTCGTTACCATCCATAGCCGCGGTGTAAAACCGGCGTCGAGCCGCAAGTTTATTGAGGAGTGTGTGCCTCTCAAACGTGTTGAGAATAATAGTCCACATCTCCTTTGCAGTTGCCGCAGTGCGCACATGCTCAAGGTGCTCATCAGAAAGGGACAACCCGATGAGCGCCCTTGCTTTGCGGTCGGCCCGAGTCCATGATTTGAGAGCCCTATCATCCGATTCCTCAGGCGGATCATCCACAATGTAGTCATCAAGCTCCCGGAGGGCGAGAAGAAGCTGCACCTTCTGCTTCCAAACATGGAAATTATTGTTGGTGAGCTTTTCAATTCGAACTCCGCCTCCGCGATCGTCCATGACTACGTCTTATCCAAGACCCTTTGTATCTGAAACCTCTATTACCACGTATGCAGTGAGTATGCAAAGTCCTCTGTTCGGGTATCCCAAGCCGGCGACCGATAGTCGCTTGTCACGGCAAGCCTTTCCCTATAAGAAGTTTGCAGCGTTTACTCAAAGACACGTGGTGTTTAATTTCCAACTCTTTACCTCTTTAGTTTTCCTCCTCTTTACCTCTTTACCACCTCTTTATTTGTGCCTTAGGGCGCTACCCCTGTATATCGGCCAGTGCTGGTCTTTCAACTTTGAGCGCAATCCGTGTGCCACGAGTAAGCACAGCGACTTTACCTGTAGACGGCCAGGAATTTTCAGCCACTACCCCGAAAGGTCCCGCAGCAAAGGGCGTCTTACCACAATCACAGTCTTTCCGTACTAACTCAAGCGCGTTTCCTTCCGGACTGTGTTGCTTGACTTCCGTCGTACTCGTGTGAAAGCACTCAAGGTCACCAATGAGCCTCGTCCTTCCGTGCGCAGCACGTATCTACACCTCAACAGAAGTATAGCCAGCAGGTACCAAAGTACAAGTGCGGAACACTAGTACCCGGTATGCTACCAGAGTAAGGAATTAGAAGACAGTCGTTCCCTCTCCGACCACGGGCGATGGTGTTTCGCGTACGTATCGGTCGTTCAAGCGAGGAGCGTCTCTGTCCCGCCGGCGCGCAAAAGGGCCACTGCAACGGACCGACTCGGCTGGTACACCGTGATTCCCACCGGGAATCGGGTTCAGTCTTACGACTTTTGATAACTCGCGTTATCAATCGCGTGGGTTACAGAGAGGAGACAGTACACGTATGCCACATAGGAGACAGTACACGTATGCCACATAGGAGACAGCACACGTATGCCACATAGGAGACAGTACACGTATGACTCACTGGGTACAGTACTTTGAGCCTAGAATAGAGATAAACCATCAACCAACCATAACATGCCAAGTGTCAGAATGCTCCACAATGATCAGCTCAGATATCGCCACTTGGAGCGATGTGAGTGGTATGGAGGTGTATCTAGCAGCCAATCAGAGGGCAGAATACCAAGTGGTTTGAAAAAAGGTAAAATGCGCCGTGATTTTGAGTTGCCTGAAAATGAGCTTTCGTCCCAGGCAACTTTCGATTTGGCCCATTTCACACGTGTCATAGATGTACACACAGAAGAAGGGTGCAACTCGCACTTTCATGCTACAAATGTAACGTGTCCAGGTGGCAACTAAAAACCATGGGATCGCATGCATTCTATCCCTTTTTCAACAGATTTATCAAAGATTTCGCCAAGATTGCAGCACCGTTACATGCCAGCACTACGACGAACGGAAAATTTTTCTGGAACAAGGAAATTCAAACTGCATTTGAGGAGCTTAAAGATAAGCTATGTGTCCCCCCAGTGCTCATGTATCCAGATTTCAAGAGACCATTTGTTGTGGAGACAGATGCCTCAGAACGGTCTTTGGGTGCCGTTTTGTCCCAAAAAGATGAAAACGGAAGACTACACCCTGTTCAATTCGCAAGTCGCACTCTGAATGATGCGGAAAAGAGATACTCAGTCTGCGAGAAAGAAGCGCTAGCTGTCGTCTTCGCACTGAAAAAGTTTCGTGTTTACCTTTTATCACTCGAGAAATTTGTCTTGATAACTGATCACCAGGCACTTAAGACAGCATTCCAAAAGAAAGATGTACATCACCGCTTGGCCCGATGGCTCGACATTTTCGCAGAATATCGGTTTGAAATTGTGTATAGGCCCGGACGCAATAATCAGCCTGCCGATTACCTATCCCGCTTGAGGGATCCACTGATTCCAAATGAAAAAGCTTCCGAGGACATCGTCGGAGTTGCCGAGGTGCAAGTGCCGATCGATAACGAGTACGAAGCTTATATTCACGGACTTATTAAATTCCTTGATGGACTAGAAATGAGAAAGGTTGATCTCGAACACAGAAATTGGGTACGCAGGAACCAAAAGGCTTTTACATTGTGGAATGGGAAACTCTTCCGACACACAAAAGCCGGTCCTCGACTAGTGGCCCCTATGAAAGAAAGAATAAGATCTTGAGGACTTTCCATGATGAGTTAGGGCATTGGGATCTCGAAACAACACAAACTTCACGAGAGATTCTGGTGGCCCATAAGGACGTCTATAATTTCGTGAAAAGCTGCGACAACTGTCAAAAATTCACTCCGATACGAAAGTATAAGACAACTCTAAGCTTTCCAGTTTCCGGTCTTTTTGAAACCTTCTCAATTGACTTTGCCGGCCCATTCAAGGAAACCTCTTCCGGAAACAAATATCTCCTTATAGGGGTGGAACATCTTACTGGATGGCCAATAGCAGTTGCAGTTGAGGAGGCCAATGCTGAGGTGGTCCTGAGATTCATCGAAAAAGAAATAATTGAACCGTTTGGTCTTCCAAAAAGGATCATCTCGGATAACGCCCTTTGTTTTACTGCAACTTCACTGCTTCGTTTTTGGAAGAGAAAGGGATTCAGCTGAAGACAGTTCTCGCATACGCTCCTATGTCAAACGGTAAAGCGGAGAGGATGGTTGGAACCATCAAACGAGCAATATCGAAAACTATGTCGGAGAATGAAATCCAGTGGGAAGATGCCTTACCAAAAGTGTTATACGGCTATCGTCGAAGAAGAGGAAGAAGTGGACGGTACCATTCGAGCTAATGTACGGAAGGGCTCCTAGAATGTTACAGAGAGACATGGAAACAAATATTATCGATGAAGAGAGTAGAGAAGTCGAACTACTGGCCACTGAAGGCTGGAGATCACACCGCGCGCTAACACAGACAAGAAATAAGGATGAAGAGCCTCCAGTCCAAACCTTTTCAGTCGGCTCTAAAGTACTTGTAGTACATGGAAAAGCAATGCAGCAGGCTGTGAAGTGGCCGGCCTTCCAAACAAAGTACTCGAATCCTTGCATCGTCACGGAGGAAAGACACCCGCATTATAAGCTCTGTTCAAGCTCAGGGAAGAGATCAAGGAGGGCCATCCATGCACGTCGTCTGGTCCCTTACCATCAGAGGCCTGAAGAATTCCTTCTCACACAGGACTATGCGCAACCACGGGGCATACTCATCTTTAACTATAGAATGATTCCTATGGGAGGAAAAAGGGCCTGGGAATGGATCATCTCGATTACGCGGGACTACTACGAACTCCACGTAATCATCCATTTCTATATTAATATATGCCTATGTTTTCGTACATTGAACGGACCATTGCTACCTCAAGAAGATTTCCGACTATTAATAAGAGTCCTATTTTCATTCCAAAACGGAAGGTTCACGGAAGCAGGTCCAGAGTTTGTGGAAGTAATATATCATTACTCTATAGGAAGGTATGGAATGGTAGCTATCGGAGACTTGTCGCAAACGTATCTGAACATTGTCCGTCCGATTTACGTATTTCTCAAGAACAACCAAGATGTGCGACTGAGAGGTTACAGCTTACCCCCTGATATGGAATATCGACTGGTCCCATATCCCTTATGGGAACCTTATGTTTCCCCGCCACAAATTGGGAACATTGAGGGTGGCGAAGATCCTCCCGAAGCAGTGATGATGACCCGAGGAGGACCTTCGGGAGACAACAACCCGCCCAGAAGAGGTTCTGGTCGTCCCCCAAGAGGACCTCGTGCAGGTCCCAGTACGTCAGGAACTGGTCGGGGCCATTCATCGCGACAGCCCGCCACAACTTCGTCTCTAGCCCTCCTTCACAACCATGCACAGCATACAGTTGGAAGAAGAAGATTATCTTTTTGGTTGCGCAATATCTCTGAGGACGCGAACGATGCACAGGTCATTTCTTATTTCATGATAAGCATCTGTTTATGTTTTCGGGCGCTACATGGACCGCACTTATCTTACGAAGATTCATTCTTGATGATGCGTGTCTTCTTTTTTATCGGCATCCATTCCTCCGGCATCTTCCAGAAGAGTTTGCATATCATATATATTTTTTCACTCTTGGAAGATTCGAAAGAGTCACGGAGGAAGAATGTATTCAACCCCACCTCGATGTTATCAAACCAATATATGAGGCTATGCTACAAAGTGAGGTACCGGTAATGCAAACTTACTTTTTGGAGCATCATATTGGTAATCAGTTGCATCCGTACCCGTTTGAAAGACCTTACATTTTATCAATAAGACAGCGAACACTAACGGAAACAGAAGAAGAACAATGAAGACGAGCCGGGACGTTCGTCTCGAGCGGGAGAGCGTGTCGGAACGAAAAAGTTCTCTTCGCATCTTGAAATCCGTCCTTGACCAATCGTCCTACCTTTGTCTTCCCAAAACAAATTCTGAATATCTTTTTCCTTTATGAATCCAAATTCACTGTACAACTCCATTTTCTATTTTATGTTTGAATATTTGGTCCTCCCCCTTCAAAGAGACGCCTTTCAATTCGTGGTCACTTCGCCTCCCAAATTCAGTTCCGATATTTTATCACGCAGATTTTTATGATGCCCCGAATTCATGCAAATCCAAGGCCGCAGTATCGCCTTTTTTTGACCAAGACCATGATGATTACCAAAGACATGCCCCTATTTAAAGTGCTATAGCATTGTCGCTGAAGCATCACTCCTACCACCAACAATTTGATAAGCTGATTACCCTTTCTGTCAACATCCGCAACCCGCTCACCCCTTTTCCAGAAATATGACGTCAAATCGCCCCTCTGTCCCTATCTCCAAAAACAGCCCTTCCCGTCCCATCAATGGCCTCCGTCTCGCCGCCTACGGGCCAACCGATGCCGACGACTACATCCGGCGGCAAACTAAGAATAAAATCATCGAGTTCGTTCGCCGCCTCTTCATAGAAGAAGAGGCGAGGGAGGTAAGTAAGGATGAAACTGAGAAAGTCGAGGAGGAGAGCGGGGAGTCCTTCGAGGAATGGTTAGCCCCTGAGCTAGTGTACGAGACTCAGGAGAAGGATGGGGAGGAAGATGAGGAGGACGAGGAAGAGGAAGAGGAGGACGAGGACGAGGACGAGGTGGATGAGAGAACAGAGGGCATGGAAAGTGTTGGACTGGTGGGGCCTGGACTGGAGAGTATGGAACAAGTTGTGCCGACGCTGGAACCGGATGGGGATATCTTTAGTAGTTTAGATATCTCCCAGGAGGGAATAGAGAGCTATGAGCTGTTCGCAGATATTTGTGGGGACTGCTTGGACAGCATGGATATTTTAGAGGAGTTGTTTGGATCTGATTTAGAGAATGGGAAATAAGAGGACCTCATTGATTGTTAGTTTCTTAAGTATCTTTTGTTTAGAGTATATCATCCACACAAATTGTTTGTATGCATTTCCTGGTACCTTCTGTAGTTTTGTTCGGACTTTAGGGGTAGCCAAAAGTCTATATAAGCTGAGTAAACTGCTTCCTCATGGAGAGGTCAAGCAAGTCGGCAGACAACTTCAAGCCAAGTCCTGAGTAGTAGGGAGTTGAGAGTCAACTTTAGACCCAAGAAACCTTTTTCCTACGCAGCTCACAGAGCATCATTGGTAGACCCTGCCCCTTCCATACTTGCTTGTAGACCGCTGAACTCTCTTCCATGTACACTCCTTTTTGTTCGTTCAACTATACCACGGTAGCACTTTTGTCGCTTGCAACACCTACTTCTTGGGGTAGATGGTTCTGAATATCTCTTCTCCCGACGATTTACCCCTATCATTTGGTACTCTTGTGGAGGGGGTTGCACCCGAGGATCACATGACACCCACATCGGTGCCAAGCCTCATATGGGGAATGAGGCGTCTTCCACGTGTATACGTGTACACATGTGGGCTGAAGGCTGACCCTAAGGAATTTCGGAAGAAATCCAAAGTTTCCGAAGACGAAAGTCCAATTTTGAGGGGTCAGCAATTTATGCAAATTTTACATAAATTTTGAAAAGTAGAACTTGGCCCATTGTTCCCTAGGCTATAGCTTGCTTCCTGCAACCTCATTGGCTGATAGGTCAAATACTTCAATTCTATTGGGTGGGTAGTTACACGTGTAATGACTGTAGCAGTGTAATTGTTGATTATGAGCTACTTTAGAGAGCAGAACGTTGTTTATGGGCTGATTTCTACGTAGGGTAGGGTACTGTAAGAGGTTGAGGAGTATGCTGTATAAGAGATATGCCGAAGTAAGGTATGTAGAAGTGTACGAGGTGGAAATTGTGTATATGATGGAAGTTGTGTGTGTGATGTACACGTGGTATAGCAAAGAGTAGAAACCTTTGGTGCAGGGGTGTACACATACTGTACTAGTGTCACGTGTGGAACTTTACTTAGTACTGTACTTCGTCCTGTACCTCATCCTGTACTTCTTACTGTACTTGAGCTCGTACAATAGGAGTCGGTTATGATAATACTGTCATGAATACACCGCCCCGTTCTCTCTAGGTACAGTAGAATGCCTGCCGGCTGCATTACACTGCTGCAATCTATGGACGCATCAGTTCGTTCGATTCTTGGCTGCACCTAGAAAGAGGTATTTGACCTTACATTGTGTATGAGTATTCTAGTTATTATTACGGTTTTGTCCGGCTGCATCCAAAATCAGTTATTTGATTCCATAATACGTGTGAGGTTTCTAATTATTATTACGGTTCTGTCCGGCGGCATCCAAAATCAGTTATGTGATTCTGTAATTCGTATGACGGGTTGAGTCCGTTATTTTGGCACAAAAGAATTCGTTTCTGATCAGTTTGCGAAATCAGGTGCTGTATTGATATGTGTATTAGGCCAAACTGTTTTATCCAAGTTTGACAACTTTGTAAATAGTTCCAAAAATGCCCCTAATGAACGTTATTACCGTGTAAATACCTTTCAATCTGCTCAAATGGCTCAGTTTCTCTGATTTTCTTAATGGACGCAGTGAGTTAGCGAGAAGTTGTAGGCTGTACTTAAGGTCAGAATTTTAGAGTACCAAATAAATTCTGGGTAGCCAAGCCCGCAAGTTCATCTGTACAGCAAAGTCCTTCACCATCCTCAACTTCCATTACAGTTGACTCGCCTTCAAGCCTATATAAGCCTGGGTTTCTCTCCATCTTCTACCTAAGTAAAGTTCGTCACCACCATCTCCTCTCTCATCTCTCGTTCTTAGTCCCTCACTATTTCTATCCTTCTCTCTCTCTCTCCTGCTCTCCCGCTCTCTCTCCCCCACCCTCTGTCTCGCTTCCTCGCCCCCTCTCTCTCGTTGTGTCCATCAGTTTATGGGTCTAGGCCGCTAGCGCTGCACACAGACTTATCTCTTTCGTGCTACCCGCTGGACGCAAACCACCTCGAGTCTACACAGAAGCTCCAACAAAAAAACTTCTAAGTTTTTATCCGAATTCTTTGTCTTCTCTGCATTATCTACTGACCTTCTTTCCTTTGGCCTGTCTTATGCCCTTCGTCTCTGCACTATCTACCTTGGTAGATTTTGCGGCCCGTCGTCGTTCTTCATCCCCGCACCACAGAACTAACTGCATTTTGCAGCCCGACTCCTCGTTGCTACTCGCCTCGTCTCTGAGTCACATACCCCGGGTTGTCTCACAGCCCGTGTGTAGTTTTAACAGTAAGTCCAAATCTCCTCCAAACCTCTTGCTTCCCTATATCTCTCACGCTTCTTTATCAGCCTTCGCCTTACCTCACAACGCCCTGCTTTCAGTGGTCATCTGCCGCTCCGTTTTCCGTCGAGTAATCAAGATCTCTCCAGACGACCCTGTCGTCCGCCGCATCAATTTTAGTTCCGACTACGACTCATTAGAGCCTTTTCAAGCCCCGCCTCAATCCGAGAAACCGCAGCGTCGCCCGAAGTGCCGTTTTATCGACGACTTCGCTATTGAGTCGGACGGTGAAAGCGGTGATATAACTTCCACTGCAACCACTCCGCACGTTATTGCACTCCTTCCTCACTCTCTCAAGAAAAATATCTCTCCCAAGAAGAAGGATTTTCTTCAACACATCTTTGCATTGGGTACAAAAAAAGGCCCGCAATCGGAAACAACTCCAAGAAGCCAATCATTCTTCGCTCAAAGCCTCTCCCCGTCTCTGCAAGCCGTGTGTCGAAACCAAAGGGTCAGAAGAAACCGGTTACAAAATTGGCTGCCCCAGTCCAAATTATTAAGTGATCTCTTCTGCTCTAGCCTCTCCGGCACCTCTGACACCTCCTACACCTCCAGCTTCTGCTCCAGTCATTCTCACCCAGTATCCTTTATCGCTTGCGGTACCTTCTTTTCCAGTTGACCCTCCCGCCTTTAGAATTCCGACTCGACTTACCGTCGAACCTCCCTCTCCGGCTCCACTTCTTTGTTCCACTGTACCCTCTCCTCCACCTCCTGTGGCATCTATTTTACCCCCTGTTTCGGAACCCAAGTCTTCTTTCTTCACCTGTGATCTCTGTCAGCTCAAAGCATCGGGTCTGAAGCAACTTACTCTGCACAGAGGTGAGGGAGCTAAGTGGTCGTCTTTCCGACGACCACTTAGCTAACGTTCGCGATGTCACTTCGACCAAGGACATGCTCAAGGAAATCACAGACATCTTCCAACGTCAAACTCTTCTCAATCTTGTACTTGCCCGCCGCAAGTTCTACTCGGCCAAGATGTCCCATAACGAGAAGATGCTGTCGTACATCAACCGAGTCAAAACACTCGCGTCAACACTTTAGTCGATGGGCACCGACATATCGGACTCTGAGGTTGCTATGACACTTCTCTGAGGTCTGCCGCCGATTTATTACAACCTCATCAGCGTGCTTGCCGCAGAAGGCGACAATCCGAGCAATTTCACTGTCCAATTCATCAAAGACTGCTTGCTGCAAGAAGAACAGCGGTACAAGTTACGCAATAAGTCTGTTAACGTCAAGTCCGAGTCTTCCGCTCTTTTTGCAACCAATCCCAATGGAGTCCCGTGTCTAGACCAATGCACGTACTGCAAACACCCTGAATACACCGACGCCAAGTGCTGGATCAAGTGTCTGGAGCTCAAACCCAAAAATCACAGACCGAAACGTACCGCTATGATATCCATTTCTTCAACGGAAATGATCACCGACAATTCTGACTCAGTTCCAATCTGTCTCACTGCCCACGGTGACTACCGAAACACGCCTCGTGACTCCGGAATGTGCTTGATTTACTCTGGGTGCACCTCCCACATGACTTTCGAAAATTCTCCGTTCATATTTTACGAAAACGGACCGGTCTAAGAGGTCAAGGTAAGTATCGCCGCATGCTTGCAAGCGCAAGGCAAAGGTACCGTCGTCATTAAGGTTAAGGTCGGCAACAGGATACGCAAGGTAGACCTCAGGAACGTGTTGCATGTGCCAGACCTGTGCTTCTCTTTACTTTCAGTTAGCAAAATGGACAGAAAGGGACTCTCAATCTCGTTTTCTCGTGGTCAATGCAACATCTCTCGCAGTGGCACAGTTCTCATCACCGTGACGCTCCGTCAAGGGCTTTACTATGTCGACGTGATTGCTACGACCCGCGCGACTCAAGTCGCTTGTACTGCTGATCTCCAACTATGGCACGAGCGTCTAGCGCATTTCAACCCGTCAGGCATCATAGACATGGTCAAGCATGGGTTGGTGTCCAGTATATCGCTCAGTCATAACCGTGAGGTCGCCACATGCGAAAGGTGCATATACGGCAAGTCAACACGTGCTGTTGTCCCGAGAAAGTCCGACACGCGCGCGGATGCCGTTCCCAGTTTCACTCACTCTGTTTTCGTCGGTCCGATGTCAGTCAGATCACTCGGAGGGTCGTTTTGCTTCATCAAATTCATCGACGACAACTCCAAATGGACCACCGTATACCCCATGCGCACGAAAGCTGGGGCGCTGAAGATGTCTGACAATTTCGCAAGAATGCCGAGAAGCACAGTAGTCGCACTATCAAAGCCCTTCGCACAGATAATGGTGGCGAATACATCTCCAATCATTTTAAGTCGTACTTGGCTGACAACAGCATCCATAATCAACTCACAGTCGCGTATATCCCGCAACAGAATAGGGTGGTTGAACGAATGAACCGTACTCTCGTCGACCTTACTCGCTGCATGTTGCACCACAAGCGTATTGACTTCAAGTTCTGGGCAGAAGCCTTGGCCACCGCCGTACATATCTGCAATTGTGTAACGTCGCGCGGGCTGTCAAAGAACACAACACCGCACCACTACTTGTGCAAAAAAGACCGGATTTGCCACATACTCGCGTTTTTGGTTCAAAATTCTGGTATATTCTCCCAACTTCAAGGATAAACAAGCTTAATTCTCGTGCACGTCCAGGCGCGTTCGTGGGTTTCTCAGACCAGTCCGAGGGGTACAAAGTCAGGGGTTCATTCCATGAAAAAACGTTTACTTCGCATTATGTCAAGTTCGAGGAGGTTGGTTAAAGCACCAAAGTCATGAATACGGACTCGGCGCACACATTCGAATACTCTCCAACCATCGCAGAGGACGTTCCCGAAACATTTTCCACTCACTCCTATAACACTCCGAACGCCACCGAAAGCACATCTGACACATTCCCGACTGCTCAGGACAGCTCACGAAAAGGCTCTGACTCTGTCGACACCGAACGAACCGATGATTTACCAAGTAAGCCAACTCCTGTACCCATCCCGCGTCGCTCCACCCGCTTTTCTCCACCACCTGGAAATTCTGGATCACCTCTAGCAATCCTCATGCCAACATCGCCATAGCAGTATTGGCCAAAGATCTACCCATTTCGCACTCCGCAGCAATGCGTGCTGAAGACGCGGATTTCTGGAGGCCCTGATTCGAACGCGAGGTGGACGCACTCAAGCGCAACTACTCTTGGACGCTAGTTCCGCGCACCCCCGACGTGCACGTACTAAAAGGCCGCTGGGTGTTCAAAATCAGTAATGGAACCTCTAAGATGCGCTGGGTCGCCAAGGGTTGCCAACAGAAGCGTGGGGTGGACTGCGAGCGACTTATGCTTCCGCTGTCAAGTTCACGTCGATCCGTGTGTTGCTGTCTTACGTGGCGGTGTTTGACCTTGAGCTGCACCAAATGGATGTGGTCACGGCATTCTTATACGGCGACACAGACAAAGACGTTTACATGGAAAAAACAGACGGGTTTGTAAATCCTGAGCATCCGCGGCATGTTTGCAAGCTGCGCAAGGCGTTATACGGTCTGAAACAATCATCGCGTCTGTGGTACGCCAAAATTGACTATTTCTTGATCCGTGCCCTGAAATTCGGCGCAAGCGCGGCGGAAGCGCAAGTGACCCTTATATATACCTACATCACCAACCAGAATCGATACTAATTATCGCTCCAAACGTCGAAGACCTGCTGATCGCCGGCAACAACATGAAAAATATTGCGTGAATTAAGCAGGATATCTGCAATAGTTTTGATATGAAGGAAATAGGCGAAGCCAAAGTGTGCCTGGGACTCGAGATTACGCACGATCGCCCGAATCAATCACTACGTCTTTCGCAGGGATTGTACGCCGAGTCTGTGTTACAATGGTTCGGAATGAGTTCTTCCAAAGCAGTTGTGGCACTCATGGAGCCGCGACGAAGGTTGGTGCCGCCGGACGACTTGTCACAGAAGCCATCTGAAAACTTTCCGTACCGCAGCGTAATCGGGTCACTGATGTTCCTCATGATGGGAACACGCCCGGACATCGCGTATGCAGTCGGCAGATTGGCCCAAAACGCCAACTCTCCAACCGTCGAGCATTGGACGGCGGTAAAGCGTGTCTTACGCTATGTATTTCTCAGGAACCCGAAACGCCGGTCTAACATATGGCACGAGTGGGGATGTAGTGCTAAGGGCTACACACACTCCGACTGGGCCGGATGTGAGGCCACGCGAAAATCCACAAGCGGGTACGTGTTCATGCTGGGCGATACACCGATTTCGTGGCGATCCAAGAAGCAAGAGCTAACTGCCGCATCTTCATGCGAGGCGGAGTACATCGCGGCGTTTCTTGCTGTCAAAGAAGCTATCTGGCTGAAAAAACTCCTTGCTGACTTCCATCCCGCAACCCGCGATTTTCCGATAGCATTATTTATCGACAACCGAGGCACACACGCGATAGCGTACCATACTGAGGTCAGCGACCGAACTAAGCATATTGAGATCAAGTACTATTTTACCCGTGAAGCAGAGATGCGCAAAATCATGAATCTCGAGTACTGCCCGACAGAGCACATGGCAGCCGACATATTGACAAGCCCACTTGACGGGGTCAAGTTTCAGAAGTTCGCGAAAATAATCGACACCTCTTAATTTTGTTTATTTTCTTTAGGAATTGCAGAGTCTTCTCAATGTTCTTTTTCAAACTCGTATGAAACAAGATCATCATTTGTCACAACTCCTCTATCGAGGGGGGGTGTTGGACATAGTATCTCTAAATTCTGAAATCTAGTCCGTGTCCAGGTTTTTTACTCCTTTTGATATAACTGCTGTCAGCCCCTCCTTTTTTTTAAATGGCATCTAGACTAGGAGAAAACCATGCTTCATCCAGATTATACTTTTAAAGAGCAAAATTTATGTTTTACATTATGCATACCAAAGAAACGTGCGCAAAGAATGGGCATTGTACTACCATTCTGTTCAACGGGCTGCGCAACGTAGAATCTTAATTTTTCTGTATTTCCAGAGAGTAGACTTCGGAGCCAACAGGGAGAGATATTCGCTGCGAAAATAGCCGTAAAGGAACTTCTGTGTTCAATATCTCATCCTTACATTGTTGAAACTACTGAAAAAATCTTCGCATGTCAGAAATGCTTGCGTTTTCAGCTTTTTTTTGTCGATCAGATAAGTATTTCTTATTTCTGCTCTGCAGAGAAAATTGTTTCACGGTTTGGTTTTCTTTTTGGGAGCTGAAAGGCCAGTTATGATTTTATTTCGTACAACTGCGGGAGAGTGTCTCATCTACCGCTGAAAAGTCTATTTCTTCAGTCAACAGGGAATATTATCAATATTCCTATAACCTAAAAAGTAATTATGACATCAAGCGTAAATGCTGCTATGTTTGCAACTACTGAGGAGTAATTGATTGGTACATCATCGACAAGAGGCATTACACAAAGTCGCCGTTTTCAAAGTCACTTTGGTGTATCGCCGCTGGTCTGTCATAAAGCATGGGAATTAATAAAAAGCAGAATTCCAAGTGGTGGAAGAGTTAAACATCTGCTTTGCGCATTAAATTTTTTTAATAACGTATGGTACGGAACATCAGAGGAGATTATTCTGTAATGAAGATGAAAAAACACTCCGTAAATGGACTTGGTGCTTTGTGCATTTATTTCGGTGGTACTTTGTATCATATTTATCTTAATTTATGAACAAGTATACAAAATGTGCGAAATTACTTTTCTAGATATCATTAAATAAAAGATTTATGATGCCCGGCATAGAAAACTGTTACATATCTATCGATGGTACTGATATGCCCATTAATGAGCCATATCTATTTGACTCGTCTTACTTTTCACATAAATTTAGGCATGCAGGATTAGGATATGAGATAAGTCTTAATAAATCAAATAGATCTATCGTTTTGATTAACCGGCCATTACCGTACGGATCATATCCAGACATATTAATATTTACAAATATTTTAAGGGGAAAATTATTAGCCAATGAAAATTTGATTGTTGATCAAGGTTATTCATGTAGTAAGTGTGTTTCTGGGCAGCGGGAATCATTATGAGAGATAATTTGTTCGATAATTAGGGGGAGACGTGAGACTATGAATAGTCAGTGGAAGCAATTTACAGTACTGAAATACCGTCTCCGCCACCGTTTAGATTTGCACCGGCCATGCTTTTTGGTTGTTTCAAATTTAACTCAATATATGATGGATGTATACGAATTCAGCTTTTCTTGAATCGAAAAATTCGAATGAAGCTTCGATGAGTATTTCCTCTTTTAAGTCTACGTTCAGGAAGGCGATGACAAAATACATTTTTTCACATTCAAGATCGACGAAATTTGTCGAGCAGAGAAAAAAATGTAGGGAAAAAAGAGCAAAGGCGGGAGCATGAGTTTCATTGTACTGAAGAACTGGACCTTGTAGAAGCACTTTCGCAACTATGCAGATTTTGGAACTGACGTCTGGTTTCATACGGAAGACTTATCGGCAAAGAACTACATTCATCCCTGCCTTCCGCGGAACAAGCTTCAATAATCCATTTTCTCTTATGAATTCTTCTCCCTTTTTAATTCCGGGTATCCAAAAATCGATATTTTCCAAAGAATAAGCTTCCTCGTAAGATTCAGGAATACTATTTAGAACTAGAGTGGCCCCTGCAATGAGCGATACGTCACCATTTCTTTTGGAGAGCCACCAGCGACCAGGCTTCTTGCAATTCGAGATGATCGACGAGGAGCAAATTCGGGAGCGTCATGACTTTGTAGAAGTATTTTTTCATCTTCACATGCAGTAGATGAATCCGCTTTTTGCGGAATCTCTAAAGATAAATATGTCGGTTTATCTCTTGAAGTTTGACAGCCATCGGGGAAAGAGTCATTCTCCTGCGAAGATTCTTCGCGAAAGATTGAATTGTCATGATATAAGGATTGATTTGAATATTCATCGAAAGTAACATCACATGACACAATCGTTTTCTCATCTGCGGTGTACTAGAGCTTATACCCTTTGCTTTGAGAAGAATCACTGATCATTAGGGCTTCACTGGACCGAGAATATAATTTATTGAGATCCTTTTGTCGCATTACGTGCCATCATTTTGAGCCGAAAACTCGCAAATTGGAGATTATTGGAGTTTTTATATTCCAGATTTGATAGTTCGTAGCTTTTACTAGTAAAGAACTGGAAATAACTCGATTAAGTACATATATGGGGGTAAAAAGTGCTTCAGCCCAAAACTTCTTCGGAAGTGACTTGTGATTCAGTATTGGTCGGAAAAAATTGAGCATAGTACGGTACATTCGCTCTGCTGTTCCATTTTTTTGAGGAGTATGGGCAACAGCGAGCTGATATTGAATAATTTGTTCTTCCATATAGATCTTGAATGCTATGGAAATGTATTCCTCACCATTTTCTGACCCCGAAGCCTTTAGTAGAATCTCATCGCTTTAGACGGGAACTTCCGCGTCGAGAAATTCGTGGATGTGAAGAGATTTAAGAGACTCGCTATTTTTTCCCTCAGAGACCTTTTATCTAAAAACACTGCAGAACTTTTGGCTTGTGAGTGATATGGTAAATACTGTCCGTTTGGATTATTACTCATTAAAAGATACGAATTACCGCGCCCCATCGCGTGAGGGACTTTCAACAGGCCCTAGAAGGTCTGAGTTAAGCAGCTGAAGGTGATTCGTAGTGCGTCCTTCCCTCAACTTCGGGATTGCTGAACGATGATATTTGCAGAGGATATTATCCAACTCATGCGTCTGTAGTTTCGGAGTTGTCGAACTTTACGCCGTTTACAGCTCCGTCATCAACCATGAACTTGATTTTATCGTTTAAGATGTGGACTAGTCGCTCAAAAATGGACATTTTCGACAAACTTTCGTCTGTAAATCCGCTTTCAAAGGGCAACGATATGGCGGAGGAAGATGCCTTCTTCGGGGGAGAAGAAGGGATAACAGTTACGTCTGGAGTGATATCGTTAGAAGGGATGCCACCACCCTCGCCGTCCCACTCGATGGCTGAGTGTTCGATGAAGCGACACTTGGGGCGAGGGAATGGGGTTCCCCTTCCCTCCTAGACTGCCCTTCTCCAACCTTCATTCTGCCACGCTCGGCGCCTGCACCGCATTACGCGCGGGCGCCGGGCACTCGTGTCTTCGCGCGTCTTGCGGTTCGCGCACTTACGTCTACGGGGCTCTAGTCACATCGGCTAAGGATATGGCCTTCTCAAGTGACGATTTCTCTCGCGCCAGGAAGGCTCTCATCCTCGACCAAGTACCGCAAGGCTCAGTGCACCCTGCCGCACTCGACCCTGGCGGTTCTCCCGCCAGCATGGGAGGGATCCTGAGCCAAGCCGTCCTGCTGGTCGTACCCAAGGCCGTTCTTCTGGAGCACTTGTCTTCGTCGCCGTCGCTTTCTGTAAGTATCGCGCTTACAGCGGAATTTTTTCAAGCAATTACACCCATGGCTCGCCACAGTTGTGATTGTGGATTTTTTCTTCCCCCCCTTTTGGCGGGCATCGCGCTACTGGCACATCTCGCTAGACGGGACTTTGCTACTCTTCACTTTGCCATTAACGTTCTCAACGTTCCGTGTCTACCGAACCCTTCACACTCGTCACAAATAAGTAACGAGCAGCCCCTATCTTCTCAGGAAGCCGCCCCTATCACATTCAACCCCGAAGTCGCATATGGGCAGGCGTACACTAGGTGCGCGAGCGAGGCTATTACGAGCATGGAGACGACCACCGGTTTGCCTCTGTAGGGTCCGTATGGAACTGAGCGCCTGTGGGTGCCGGTTAGCTGGATAGATTGGTCTGACTCTAATTCTGTGGAAGTCGACGACGTTAATAGCGACGTCGCCGACCCATTAGAGCCAGATTCGATTGTGGGCAAGGATCAGTAGGTGACGGACTTACGCGCAGTTTGTGACATTGCAAGACCGTACCTTAACATACCAATGTTATCCGGGATTACAGCCAACCTTATTTTTCAATCATTAAAACACCCAAAGTTTTCACCACTTGGGGCGAGGGTATTCTTGCGAGTCGAAGCAGAGCTTACGGACGATGGGATCGTCTGGGACGATCTCGATATCGCGACGAAAGATTGAACGACAGACGACCACTGGAGCCAAGTAGTTGCGATGTTAGGCGGGGTCTGAGGCAGTAGAGTGGATAGGTACAGGAAGCAAAAGTGTGAGTTTGTTGGACTTACTGCTAAACTGAGCCACGGGCCGTGAAACAAACCTACGTATTTAGCTAAGAGACGAGACAGGTAGCGACAGGAAGAAGTCGAACCGCAAGATATACTGTGTTCTGTGGTGCATAGATGTAAAACGAAGAAGGGCCGCAAGACCAACTGAGACTGCACGTGAACGTCGCGGAACATTTGGTTAGCTCTTAGCCGTATAGTTGGACCTGCAGTGAACGCAATAGATACTCATTGAAGTAATTTGGCTGCAAGTGGCCGACGCTGAGCACCCGGTTAGCTTTTTAGCTAGCAATGCAGTCGGCTTCTGCAGCGCACCCCTGATACTACAGTAATGCCACGAAGGATTCGTGCTCTATCGACTGACTAGCAACGTGCAGGGGCACTAAATTTACGATCTTTGGAGGGGGTGGCAAACTTCTCCATGTTGCGGATCACGACCAATCACTGAAGCTGCACACGTGGACCAAATTGCAGAGCTCTGATTTTAATGAAGCCGAAATGACACCTTATCCACAGAGCTTCCAGCCCGGGCTGCGATGGCGACCGCGTCATTGTCGACCACCTTAGACATGGTCGCAGACGGACATCCAGCGGAGTCAAAGGCTATCGGCACAGAATGCCATCCGAGTTTCGAGTGTCCAGGTAGAGCTTGGCCAGGAATGGGGGCGGTCTCGGTCGCAGAGTCCCTCAGCTTCCGTCGTTCCGCAGCACTTGCAGTGGCGCGCGCTTCCCGGGCTCCCTTGGAAAGGAAGCACTGCTGGGAATGCGAGGAGATTGTGACGTCATACGCTACCAAGAGAGTAGGCGTGGGATTGTCCGCAGAGGTAGTCGGGTGGACGAGGATGTCTGCCGGGCGGGCGTCCAGTCCGGGAAGGGAAAAATTTGGAGTGTTCTAATGATTGAAAAATAGTTTAGACGGGAAGTAAATACGGGACTTCGTAGTGGACGCCGGCTCCAGCGGCTTTGGATAGGTCTTTGCCAAGCGCTTTTGCCACTGCTCTGTGGCGGTTCTTCCAACCGAGGCCTATGTTACAAAGGTCAACGGCGTGGTCGCCGAGGTGGTCCATGGAAGTCTTGCATCCAGCGCAAAGAAGCGGGGGGTTTCATTGAAAACGGGAACTCCCAAGTGGCAACGCAGCATCACCGACCACACGTCGTCGTAAAGGCCGGTGACTACAGACGGATGGGCAGTGAGGAAAACCGCGGCAGGTGTATCCAAAAAAGCGTGACGGCGGATCCGTTGGCGAATTTCGAGTTCTGGGTGCGAGGCGGGGTTGGGGAATCGCGACCAGTTATCATCTTTTCAGAGGAATTTAGCGGACGACTCACACCAGGCCTGATATAGGATACTGTCTGTACTACATACAATCAGGCTTGGACGCGAGGATGGCCGCTATGAGGGCTTCTGGGAGACCTCCACGTTGTGTGGTGGAGGCCGGGAGGAGCTGTTGCAGAAATGTGAATAGACGTCGACCAGCTTCCGCGTACGTGAGTGAAAGGGACTCAGCGGCACCAGTCTCATGTTGGTACTTCACATGTTCGGAATCTATGAGGCTGGACGCGGCAACGTTCAGCGTGAAAAGAGGCGTGAATCCGTTACCGCCATAGTGGACAAGTACAGTCACCTGTTGGCGAACCATGTCCGTCATCGGACCATGATTTGACCGCGAGTAAATCTGCATCCCGTAAGTATCAAGTTGTTGTCCAATGGTGATTGTCACACTGCGCAGCGTTAACTTAACTACATGGCGTAGCTTGCATTCAGAGGCGCAAACTTGGTGGAGATGGAACCGGAAGCGTACATCCCCAACCCCGTCTATCAGTGGTAATGTCTTGTTGCAGTCGTCGATTTTCCTCAGGACCTCAACTGCATTGTCTAGCTCGGCGTGGGTGCCTATAAGAGTGCAGTCGTCAGCGTACCGGCGATGGAGGCTTAGCTGCGTGGTCTCTGCTATTGCTTTCACCAAGGGGTGCACTGCAAGGAAAACATGAGCATGCTAGTTGGATCTCCTTTTTGCACTCTGGCTTGGCTGGGGATGCCCGGAGCAGACGCCGCCGGCAGGATCAGCGACGGCGTTTGGCGGGCGTAGATCATGTTTAAGAACTGACAGAGCGAGGGTACCTTGGAGGGCAGCAGATCGATCATCAGTTGCAGCCAGAATCGGTTGAAGGCGTTGTGCACATCGACCAAGAGGAGCATGTAGGCGGTATCCTCCCATCTGCTATGGACGTGCCTCCGAACATCGTGAACAATTGAGTCAAGGCCGGAGTTGCAGCGGGGCGAGGTAGTCTCGAGAGTCATCAAAGCGCTTGGGGTAAGAGAACTTTCGTCACCAGGTGCCGTTAGGCCGTCCCAATGCCGATAGGGCGAATCTTATCTGGACGTGGTTGGATGGGAAGAAGCGTCGCTGAGGAGATGAGCGGGATTGTGGCATCGGGGAGGTCCCCATTAGCTAGTCGCCGCACAACGGAAGTGAGCACAGAGATTCCCGTGAGCCCTGCCTCTGGCGGCACCCTGGTGTTCGCCAGGAGGTGTAAAAGCCGAGTGGATATCCGATCTGGCCCCGGGCGGGATTCTGATTCAGCCGGCGGACAGCGCGAAGGACTGCAGCCTCAGTAATGTCCATCGGGAGTGGGAGGTCTGTCGCGTTGAGTCCTGTGACCGGCGACGGTGGGGGTGGATGCAGCGCACGCAAGCGTTCCTGAACTGCTGGGTCCCGAACGTCCGCAATGCGGGACTGGTGCAACGTTCTCATTGCGCGCCCATATTGTGCATCTTGGGCCAGATGTGCTGCTCGACGGAATTTGGGGTCCCGCCTAGGGTCATGGGGGGGAAAGCGGTGACGGGCAGATCATTCTTCTTGGATCCGATGAGCTTGAAACAGCTTCTGTCCAGAGTTCGCCCCACTGGCCAGCGGTTGCGCGATGAATACGGTCACGAAGACCGTGGCTTTGGGAGGACTCAGAACGCCAGCCAGGTTCCCCCCGTAGTGAGGGTCGCAAAACTGCGGTGGGAAGAGGGTGGATGCGAAGAAACGCGGAATGAACAGCATCAGCATTCCGTGCGTGCGAGGCCGCGCGGAAGAGCCGAATGATCAAGACAGCGAAGCTATGCATACAGGTGGCCGGGATGCGGTCGAAGATGTCGGACGGCCTGAGAGGGCTGTGCAGCGCGTCGTGGACTAACGGAAGGGGCAAGGGCGGTGAGGGATGGTGCCCTCCGGACTCCATGATACGACGGTTACGAGGAGTGGCCCGAAGCGGGGCCGGAGCGGAGACCGAGTCGACGCGGGGTGGGGGTCCACGGGGTCATCGACCTGCATGTCTTCTAGATCGGCCGGGGCGGGCGAGTCTCCCGTAGACGGGGGCAGGAGTGGTGGACGGGGTGAGTCGGGGGCTTGGGCGCATTGTCGGGCGGGGCGTCCGGAGCTGCGGCGGAGGAGGTGGTGGACACCACGAGAGTTCCGGCACAATTTGGGACCGCAGCAGAGACCTCAATAACGGTAGCGCGGAGCTGGGCATAAGTTATCATAATGGATACTGTAAGAACTTACGGGTGTAAATGGGCAGTTCGTTTCAAAACGTGTAAAGGGCTTAAAGAAGACCAGTGGTGGTCCACAAATCTTTTTCCAGTAATTTAATAAATCCGAATACGGTTTGTGATCTTTTTCGATCTGTCGAATTCAGCCGGCGAGCGGGTGCGATTCCCACGAGTACGTTTGCTGCACAGTTGAAACCTGGCCATTCTCGCGAAAGGGCGTGTATTTTCTATATGTATTGGGAAACACATATGATCCCTTCCCTCCCTTCTGCTCAAGTCTTCCGTACCATTCCTCTGCTACTCTGCTCTCTGGCCATCATCCTCCCCGCGGTCCATCAAGTGCTGCGGTTCACTCTCACCATACGTTTCACTTGCAAGCACACGTCTAGTTTACACTTGACACTCTCGCCTCACTTCTACCGTCTGAAATATACGGCAAACGCGCAAGCCATGCCTCCACTATGACTGAGAAACGCCTGCGCAAAGGACCCCCGGCACTGCCCGTCGGCCCCGCTGCGAGGACATGTTTCCTTTTCTCGACAATCCTTCAAGAACTCGATTTCGCACATCAGACAATGTGCTCTTCGACGTGGCCAATAATGCTGTCACTCCATCACGTGTCATGGCAAGGGTTATCTCGGAAGCACGTCGAGCCGCTGAAACCCCCCGCAAGATTGAGCAACCACCTGCGCTTCCATCTTTTTCAGATTCCGGATTATCACACTCAGCAATGGCAAGTGCCTCCGTTTCGTTACGCCATGACCCGCACCTACTCCCGAACGTCGCCGCAGAGCCGTTGGAAGTAGCTCTGCAGTATTGCTATTTTCACACTTCACCAAATCGGCTCGAAATGACTCAAGCCAGCAGAACAGCCTGGGATAACGAGTTTGTCCAGGTTTCACCACCCGCCTCTGCGAATTGCTTCTGCAGTACTATTTGGACATTTGCGACCTAGTCGACCTCACATGTCGTGCCATAGCCGCCATTATCTCGGGGAAAACGGCAGATCAGATCCGCTCAACATTTCACATCGAAAATGATCTTGTCCAAACCTTAGTTTTTCCAAACAAGTTAAAGGGGACAGCAAGTTTGTCTCAGCCGCCGAGGCGAAGGGACTCTAAAAAGGCACCACCACCCTCAACTGCACATGATTTGGCCGATTCAGATGAGCAGGACTCTTGTCGCGCGGCGAATACTAGGGGCATTCCGCAGCTGGGAAGAAACACGGTAGAGGAAGTCGAGAACTGGATCAACGGAGACGGGAATTCGAAGAAGACTTCGAAAAAAAGAAGAAAAAGGAAAAAAAACAAGGCATTGTCGACCCCTCCTGAATGCCCTGGTTTGGAAACACCGTCTCTGTCAACATCAATCGCGCTGACAGTCGTTCTCCAACATCATCTCGAGGATTGCCCGCAGACAACTCTCCGAGTCATGCCCAAATACATCTGACTGAAGAAAGCCAAGAAGAACAACCTATCCTTAATAATGCCACCTTACTTCCTGCTGAAACTGAGACGCAACAGGTGCAGCAGTGTCAGACACTAATAAGCACAAGTTCATCATCAGATGATGAAGTCACTCTCGTTTGCATGGCTACCGGGAAGGAGGTTGGTAGGGCCAAGGCCAGAATTCCTACGAGCAGTGGCTTCACAAATTCTTGCAATCAAAAGGACCCATCCCAAAGCGCTGAACCATCCTCTCCGCCATCTTCGCCGCCGCCCCCTGCTGGGGTGTCACAAGGAGTCATGGAAGGGGAGGTCAACGATGTTTCAGAAGGCTTAGTTTGGAGTACAGTTCCTGATGGCTCTGGTCTGGCTCATTCTGAGGAGGATGACCAGGATCAGGGGCGCGCGAGCCCTCAGTATTCCCTAGATAGCGCAGGAGGTGATGATCAATTTCGAATGGAGCCGGAAAGTAATTCATCTAAGGTCGTATCTCGGACAAAACCAAGAATTAGAAAGCCTGGAGAAGGCGACTTACCTGAGCTGATAGCATCGAAGTCCGCGTATGGGCGAGAACAACATGAAAGCTCAGGTTCCATCGGTTACGATGGGAACCATGTTTCTTCAACTGCGACTGCCAATAGATCTACGAATTGTGGCGTAACAACCGTCAGCCAATTAGGCGTAGGCCGCGAGGGAGATTTCAAAAGTGGCTTCCATCCTCGCTATGATTCAACGGACAAGAGAAAAGTGGGATCCAGGGAGTGCGATGAATCTAAGCGTGTGTTGATTGGCAGAAGCACTAGAGTTGATCCAAAGGGGGTTGAAGACCTTCATCCTGGAGTTGGAAATCTCTCTTACATCAGGTGCCCGACTCGCATGGACAAAGAGGTAGCAGATTTTGAGAGTCGTCTTCGCATAGCGGATGATGAAGCGGAACCAAATGGATTTTACGGACATCAACAAAGTGAAGCATTACAGACTGAACAGAGGCCTGAGTGTACATCAAACCTCAACTAACCAAGAGAACCGTGTTTGCCCTGATAACATCTTCCCCGACAACCTTGACCAGGTTGAGATTAGACCCGGAGAGCCTGCACATGAAGGATTCATCCAGAATCGACTGAGGGCAGTGCGGAGAGAGGCCCAACTTATGGAACGCCAAAAGCACTTGCAGCAACGAGCAGATGCCTCTCGACAAGCAAATCACTGATCTCCATGCGGAGAGAGAAAAGGTGCGCAGTGAATTATCCATCGTTGCAATAGAGCTTGGGCAATATCAAGAGGAAACTGAAGTGTGAAGGCTTGGAGTTCGCCTGACCCTGGAAAGTTCTCTTACGAGAATTGCTTGCAGGGTAAATGTAGACTGCATTTGTATTGCTGAGACATGTGGGGGCGATCGATGATGGAATCCGAGAGACAGGGGGAAATCCATTGCTCAGCAAGCAAAACTCGTCTTTCTCTCAGTAGATGTGCGGCGAAGTTCAACGAGTATCTTTCCGAATAGTGAATTATCCTTCAGTAAGACTTTACACGGTCCACTCGTCCAACCACAACTTTCGTTCAAGAAATCTAGGTCTCTAAAAATAGCAAGGGAACGACTCACTATCATGGGATGTTGCCAAAACAGCGCAACCGCTGTAAAGCTCTGGGCCTTCACGAGTTTGTTGCCCTCAGACAGAGTAGTGCGCGAGCCGCACTCTCCGAGCCCTCCACGCAACCAACTCCCTCACCAGGATTCACAGAGGGTTGCCTCAATTTGCCATGTAGACCATTTGTCAGTCCAGTTCCCTCGGGCAGCGAGGTCATGAGAGACTTTGCAGCGTGACCGTCATCAAACGGAGTGAGAGATTCCGTTGCAGGTATCGCCTCCATATCGAATGCCGTGGCAGTTTGAATTCCATAATTTCCATGTACCCTTCGCTCTAATGAGGTCGGTGGGGCGTATTGCAGCGGTTGGCGATGCTGTACAATTGTCGCTCGCGGTGGCGATGGCCTCTGGGTCATGAGAGAAAAGGCCGTAGTGTCGATGGCTGGAGGAGTCGGTGTATGTACAACTCGGTAGGCTGGAATTGCCGGTTGTCCGTAAAGCAGGGCAGAGTGATGTGGAGTCGAGGCACCCGTAGAAAGGGTATGACTTGCGTACACGACTCGCTGACCTATGACAGCAGAATCAACTGGAGCGGGCGAAGGGACTTGATGATAGTGTATGGCGGCCTGCGGTGGCGGTGGAATGTAACTTGCGACTGGTGCGGGGGCAAGCACGGTGTGTGCTGCAGGTGCTTCATCAACGGGCTGATTAACGGTGTAAGTCGTTCCGGTGACAAAAAACGATTGAGTATGCTCTGAAACTCCTTCCATGCCACGACCGACGACCCGACGACGTTTCCCTGCGAGTGGACTTGGAGGGGGTGGCGGGGCCAGCATTGCCGGACGAATTGCCTCTAGCCGCTTGTTCTTCTCCGAACGGCTTTTCTCCCATTTCCGAGTTGCGGCGACACGACGAGCACAGTGAACCGAACAAAAACGTCCGGATCCGTAGCTCCTGTCATGCAGCTTTGCACAGCTTTCGCATGGTGCATCGGCCACTGCTCGACGAGCTGGCCCAGGGCAACGAGAAGCTCCTGGCGAAACACGTGCAGCCCATTTATGACGAGCACCAACCTTTTTTGCACAAGTAGCGGAACAAAAACGACCAGAGCCATAGGTGCCGCCATGTAATGCTTCACAGCCTTCACATTTGCGGGGTGAGAGGGTGGGAGATAAGGATGGGTTAGTGACCGGGACCGAGACGGGAACGGCAGAGACTGACGGAGGGGATGCGGCAAACGCCGTGGTGTCATCATTGATGGAGGACGTTCTCTCTTGCATGATGTACGCGGCAAGTTGAATTGATGGGTGCCGGGGCCATGTACTTTTGCCCTCGCAATGCACTCCGAGAGATGAGGTATGCAGAAGGATTGGCGAACGGGTTGCTCACAATAGCAATTATCAATGCGCAAGTAGGAGCGATGGCCGGTGTGACGAGGAATGAAATTGGTTCCCCTCAAGTAGAGGCGATACACCGGCGGAGGTAAAAGCGGCGCTCACCAACTAGCGGGCTTATTTTGCTGCGTTGATCATATTGGCGAATGAAAAGCGTAAACTGAATACTGTAAAACTCTTCCTTTACAGTAGTTCTAATTCCCATGGAATTATTTTAAATATTCTATGCTAACAAAGTTGCAGATGTAGAAGATTCTTACAGTGAAATGCTAAAGTCCGCTGTACAATACCGTTCTTTGATAACATTGAAATAGCCACTCTGCAGTGTTTCAATTTGCATAGGACTACTGTAAAAAGAGTACTGTAGTCATGGCGATTGTTCTCCACCAATCATAATCGTCGGGAAATGTCAGGGTAGCGCGGCCTCCGTAAAAATGGAAATGTGCCAAATCAACCAATGGGCAATTTTTGGCAGTAAAATATTCGGCCAATTTAGGCGAAAGGCACAGGTCTACAGTACCCTGTACATGCTATCAATAGCAGTGGCTTTGTACTGTACTGTACTGCGGGAATAAGAACGAAATATTCAACAAACCTTTTTACTAAAAAACGTGTATTTCTTTGAAGAAACAATTTAGGAATCACAAGAATCCTCGAAATTTTTGAAAAACGAAAAGGTACAGTACTGGAGGTGTTGTAAAAAAGGAAAAATATAATCGAAGTACAGTAGTGTATGCACCAGATGCATCACAGAACAGTACAGTAGGTACTGTACTGTACAGTACTGTACTGTACGAGGGGTACTACACGAGGGGTACTGTACAGCGCTGTGCTCGGATGCGGCACTCGAGTCGGAAGGCTTCCTTCTTAAGCTTTAAATGAATGAATATCCATTATGCAATGCCACTCGGTTATCTTCTCGACACTGTCGGAGATCGTGCGTTGCATTTTCGAGCGTTAACTAATAACGAATACTCTGGCGGGCCGTTAAGGACCTGCACAGAGGCTGCGGACAATTTGAGAAATAAACCCCTCAATGAGCCCTTTCGTGGTGTGAGGAGCACCATGAAAATCAAGCATGATAAGCTGACGGGTAAAGTTCGGTGCAGCCGTTGATACGTCGAAGAGACAGCTTGCGCTCTAGTTCATGAGCCCATCACAGTGGGCGATCTGGGCTATACTCGCGAGGTGGGTGGCTCTCCTTCGACTAGTGGATTTGAACAGAGAAACAACGCTGGTATCATTCGCGAGGCGACTGGCAGAGTTGGACCTAAAACTCTCATTCCTGACCGATAGCGCGGATAGTATGGAAAGAGGGGTCGTTGCGAATGGATTTGTAAAGGTGGAGTTAGTCGAAACCAGATGGGCACATGCCCGCATTACTGTCCCGGAAAACGCCCATTTGCTCTCGTCAGTGATAGCAAGAAAGCGGCGGACAGTCGGAGGCGACCAACAGACCCCGGTGCTGCTGGGGGATAACTATCCAGTGGTGTCGGGAACAGTGGTAGCCTTGACGGGATTGGCGGAGGGGAAGAAGGCGACGTGGCAGTCCCAGAAGGCTAGGCAGCGAATGCGGAGGCGCATGAGGGCGTTGCTGTGTGGGGGGGATAAGGGGTGGCGCCCCACTCGTCTTCCTTCCATTTGGGCCGTGCTGCGACATCCTGCTGCACCGTGCGTAGGATTGAGAAGTATTTCTTGGCCAGGGCGCGATAACGGTGAGGTCGGGTGAGCGTAGCTACTCGGGAACGTTGCGGAGAAAGGAGCATATCAAAGGAGTGGCCCGGGCGGGTTGAGAATCCCGGTCACCAGGGCAGCGGTGAACGCGCAAAGTTGACGTGCGGGGCATGGAGTGTCGGGTATTGCGCGCTCGGGAGGGTCTGCGTCTTTGACACTGGCTGCGACGGCAGCGTGAAGGGAGGGGAGAATCATGTGGAGGCCTTGAACACCCGGAAAAGTTGGGAGACAGGCTTGTGCGCTTAGGTCATGGGAATGGGCTTCGGTGAGGTTTAGAATGTTCGCAAAGAGTTCAGTGCCCAGGGTGAGCAATAGGGTCTCAAGCTCTCAGTCGCTGCCAGCAGCACGGACGACCCGCCCCTACGGAGCGTTTCAGAAGGAATTGTCACTATCGAGGTGGTCCTTGTCCGCTTCCAATGGTTTGCGAGAATGCTGGCAGTGGACTGAAACATTGTTATCGGATACAGGGTGCCCAGGGTACCTTTGTAATACGACTGAGCTGTGTATGTCTGATACGGCTAGTCGAAGGATGTGAGCTTGGAAAAGCTGCGGAGTGGCTGCGTATGGTCAATTGGTTGTAGTTGCGGCGGCTGGTGTGGAGTGAATACGCCGTGGGGAGGTAGAGTAGCATCCACTCGTCGTCCTTCCCGTGTTCTCGGGTCAACGCGTCCTCATGCACCTTTTGTTGTGAGGTATTGGTGGGTGAGACATCAGGAGCGATCGGGGTGAAGGCGGCAAGGCTTTGCGGATTCGGGGGAAAGCAGCGAAGAAATGTGAACAAAATATTGAAAGACATGGAAAAGAGCAAATTGCGGCTCATGCAGCGACCGTTTCCTTCCACCAGAGCCCCCGTCTTCGACGATTAACAAGTTGCATACTCGGCCAAAAGTCCTACCTGTCAAGGTCAAAAGTCAACTAGCTTCCGACTTAATGCAGTCGAAGGGTTGGGGTTCCAGTGAACTGGTCGTCCCGCTATCGAGTAGTCAGTCCATGATACCGTGGCAATCGAAAGATTGCCTTTCTCAGAAGAGAGGAAAGTTGAAGCTTGAGTACATGTAGTCAGGATGAAGGGAATGGTTCGGAATGGGACGGAAAAGAGGGGACGAGTAGGTGCGCCTTCTAAGGAGTAATTCTGTGAAAGGGGTTTGCTTCTAATTGGGCACGTGAGGAAATGGGGAACGAACATTGTAGGGGGGCTGGGGAAGTGGGAATAGATGCCTATAAAAGCAGCGCCGGGGCAAATGCATGGTGGAGGGAGCAACTAAAGATGCTGGCAATGGAGAAGGTGCAACAAGCTACAAGGCTATCAAATGAAGCTTTACAGAATGCGTTGGTGTCGCTGGCAGTGTTGACGGCGGTGGAGTAAGCTGGTGGGGACAGAACCACGACAACTGAAGAATCAAAGACGGCAGAGGAAGCTGCCCGAGACGCGTTGGCAACAGCAGAAAGGGGGGTTCAGGAGACGCTTAGGCTGGAAGAGATTCTACTTGAGCACCGAAAACGCTGCTGGAAAATAATGAGTCGACTGGAGAACAAGGAGGTGTTGTTTATCAAGGAGGTTGCGGGAGGTAAAGGAGTTGGATTGGACTGCAAGTCAGCTGGGGTTAGACGAGCTCCAGTGCGCAAATTTGGCGTTGAGAATGGGAGGAAGCAAGAGGGACAGCAAGAATCTAGGGGTGGAACCCATTATTCACCAGGGGCTGGAATTGTACACAGTCGAGAAGATAAAGGGGGAAATGTCTGGGTGGTCGGTCGTGGCCCGGAATATCTTAAGAGGGTTACCGGTGATGGAAAGTCCTATTTGCCGGCAAGTTACCTAATAACTTGCATGACGCGAAGTGCTTTGAGCATGATAAACAAGTTTGAAGAGACTGTACTTCAAGGGAAGTTGCCAATTTTTGAATTTAAAATGATAGCCCCTTCAATCTGATTCTTCACTGATCCCCGGTGCTGCAGCCCTCCGAAACTTAAAAGTACCAAGTACTGCGTACCATAAATTTTTGGAGCTCTTTTTACCATGTTGCACAGCAAGGGAGATCGAATGAAATAAAACAGTGTTTTATTCCATCTCAGTAACTTCTGGACTTGAATTCATGATGCGACCACCAGTAATGCAGGGAATGTCTGCATCACTACTTCCTGATTCAGTGGTGGTGACATCATAATACGACTCAGACTGGGTCGTATTATGATGTCACCTATGCTGCAGCCTGCAACGACTGAGCTGTTGCAGTCTGCGACATAGTTTGAAGGCAAAATAACAGTGTCATCCACCCCCTTCTAACTATCTGCTCTCATTTCTTGCTTTAGCGTTAAATTCTACCGTCCCCTCTCCGATCTATCATAGAAGATTTGTCGCCATCGCTGTGGAGACGGGGAGTGTACTAAACCTAGCAGGTGTTTGAAAACCCGGAGGTGCGACCAGTTCCTCCTGCTAAAAGTCACTGACTATTAGCGGGATGAACTGAGGTGTGCAACTTGGGGATTGTACTCAAAATATCGGATATACAGAACAGTGAATCCCGTTCGGCGCGATGAAACTTGAAATGAGCAAAGTAGCCTCATCCTGTTATGACAGGTTCAACCTGTCAGCAGCTTCAACATGTCAGAACAAGATGTGGCTGCTTTGCCAAAGTATGTGCTACATGCTACTTCTTTGTGAGCTATTGGCTACAAATAGCGAATATTAGACTTTTATGTTGAGTTGTAATGATTTGGAGGTTTGAAGTAATGCTAGGATTATGTAGGTTATCAGGACTTCTACTGCACCCCGGCTAATTGTTTCGTGTGCGTGCTTTGATGGTTGCTTTGGTGTGAGCTCTGAGTTTTGACGGGCGGTATGCGGTTCGCCGAACGAATTGGTAATGGCCCTCATTTGTATGTAGTATGGGGAAGTTTTCCTGTCTGAGTCAGGACTCAGTACTGCAGAGTTGGAGTCTTTCCTTAGTATAAATGAATTCATTAGTGGAGGCACAATCTAGAGTAGAGAAAAGAACAAAGACGACATAAAAGAACAGTACTCACAATTTTCTCCACATCTAGTCTGTCCAAATTCCTTTATTTCTAGTATGAAGACGCCAGATTCATACAACACAGGCGGTTTTTTGCGGACTTGAGCCACCGTGGGCCAATGATGGAGATTGAATGAAACAAAGAAGGCAAATATTTTAAATATGGAATGCAGGTTCCGAAACAATTAACTGCCAAATAGTACAGTATTGAATTGAAATTTCGGGCTTTCTTCAACCTTGTGGCAAAGCAAGCGAGTCCAGGTTCTAAACATTTAACTGCTAAGTACCGTATTATCTTAAAATTTCGGAGCTCTTTTTACCATGTTGCACAGCAAGGGAGATTAACTTTTTGCTTTTTGTACTCAGACTCAGGCAGCCAAATTCAATTTGAGCGTGGTCACACCAGCAGTCTCAGGATGCGAACAGTCAACGTTACCCGACCTTCCTCACTCTCTTTAAGTCGCGTTGCACAATCTTGCCCGTTCTCATCGCCGCGCTTCTCCCCGACCTGCGCTCCAATCTGGATCACGCGGTCGCAGAGCCCTGCCACGCAGCCTTGACCTGCCTTCCGGGACGTGTCGGTGTTGTCTGAGGGGTTCGCCTGGGTTATTTGATCGAATACAGTATGGGGCGAAAGCGTGGTGGTAGGGGAAGCGGTGGTCAAGTCAAACCAATGTCTCTCAAGAACAACAGTTCCAACAACAACCAAGGAGAGCAGCCGTCGACCCCAAATACTAAATCGTCGATTCATTCTCCTACTCCAAGCTTGCCTGCTCAGCCACAGGACACATTTGTCCAGGCCACATCCGTGAACACCAACCAAGGTAGGATGGTCGTCGAAAAAATTATGCTTGGAGACGGCATCACCCTAACGCGCAAGGGAGTGATGCAACGCGGGCATATCTACGCATCATCCAACTTGCAGGGCGGACCCGAATCTTTCTTCTCGGTCGATCCCAAATCAATGCGACTTTGGGAGAGGGGTGGTTGCAACCCGAACTACGTCCTACGTGCCGAAACCGAATCTGCTAAGAGTGCGCCACTACACGCTGCGCCTTGCATCCGACTACCGAGGAACCTCCGCTCGGACCTTCGGCGTGTTCTTGTGATGCGACAGCTCGGGACTTGGCTTGAAGAACATCAAGGGTACAGCATCGCGCTTGTTGGGCCAGGTGCAAGGGAAAAGGACAACCGCACTGTTGGGTTCCTGATCTTAGATAATCCTCCCCTCGCGATGCGCACTCATGGTGGGAACTGCATGACAGTTGCAATCGTCAATGGCATCCAAGCTTTTTTCGGGCAACCGGCGGCTCACATGGCCAGGGACAAACTTGACAAAACAAAAAATCCCTTTCTCTCCGTCGCATCGTGCACCAGACATGTGCAGGGGTTGGGAATGAATTTAGACCAACGCAAAACAGACCAACGTGCCTTTGGAATCATTAAAGACTTGGTGACTGCTTCGGACGCGGTGCAAATCGCAACGGGTGACGAACTAGATCATTGCATCGCAGTGGAAAGTAGACGTGTTTGGATACTTGACGGAATCGAAGAGTGACCTATGCGCTTAGAAACCGCTGCTCTTAGGATATGTCCTGGGAGCTTCCCCAACGCACGGCTCGCGGAGGTACGGGAACTCTTCGTGGCTTCTCAAACCAAATTCTTCAGGATGCCGAGCCATCAGTAAAAGGAGATAGAAAAAATAGGAAATAAGATATGCATGGAGAGTAAAACACTTCCATGAGTACTAAAATTGATCAATGCAACAAAACAATACGAAAAACAGAAGAAATATCCATTCATATGAACTTAATAGAACTAACGCCTCTTAGTCCAAGAGATTCCTTGGACGTAGAGTGTACGATAAAAGACGACGGTCATGAATCGGGCGGCGTGAATGGAGACCATTCCTCGACACCAGCCAATACCTTGGGTGCAAAGCTTTCGAAACACGACTAGGGCCGTAGTAACGTGACTTTAACGCCGGCCTTTTCACTGTCAATGTAAGGGATTGACCATAGGCTACCAGAACCAAATCACCAACATTAAACTTCTGCATTTCGGCAGCATAACGTCCTGCTGCTTAAAGCAGTTGCACGTCTCTCCCATGAGCTCGGAGTGACTCTGCAGCGAGCAAATCGTACTTCCGGTGCCCGTCCAACGTGCTTAACAACATAGACCCGGCATCCAAAGTTTCCATACGTGGCGAAATATCGAACACTAACTCGAACGGTGAAACCCCAGTAGACAGACAACACCTCCGATATCCTTAAAGAACTCGGGGAATATTCTCTTCCCAATCGATTCCTTGTCCCAGTATCATCTTAAGACTCATACTAAAAGACTCTTTGACGGCCGCCGCAGAGTGTTGGAAACGCTGCCGTCATTTCAAACGCAGTATGCCTAATGGATGCCATTCATTAGGCATACTACCAAACGCAGTGTGTTTGGCCAGTGGTATCGAGTCTGCTGTGTAAAGGAACCTATGATCAAAACATGATGTGTTGATATTCCATACAGCTCTTTGATATCCACTACTCACATAACTCCGGAACACCACTGAGCATATTTTCCAAACATTAAACTAAGCAAGCCTTTCCCCATGTTAGAACCAACTTCGAGTTGGTATCAACCTGTAATTTGCTAAGCTATGGATTTAGTCGAGTAAGGTAACACTGTAGCGCATTGAGACCGTCTCTGATGACCGCCTTCATGACGGCGAGATTTATGTTTTGCCAGCACATCGCATAAAAACTGCACGTTGTATACAATATAAACAGTTAGAAATATTTCCATTGCTCGCCGGATAATAGACAAATCGCCAGTGTAATCTTTGCACAGGTGATGAATTCCTTGAACAATCATGAATTCTACCATGTGGCATGATAAAGGAGAGCTGCATAGAAAAAGTAAAATTTTTCCTTCGTGAAATGCCGAAAACGTATACTTTATCCTTTGTCGCGCCACTGCGGACAATCTGTTTGTGCAATATCATTGCATTTAAAAATGAATCTGCTTTCCTGCAATTTTCCATTATCAATACTGCACTCAATGCCTCTCCCCAAGTAGAATTGGTTGACATAGAATAGTTCTTATTGCCATACCATCATTAACGTCAGATATACGATCCAGGAGCTGTGGGCGTCAGTATGTCCGCAAAGACGGCGATTAATTATATCTCTGCGCACAACGTGAACAAGACCACGTAAAATGTCTAAAGGACAAAGGCCGTACGATCCTGTACATGAAGATTCCCCATCATCACCACCGCATCGAGACCATCGTAGCCGAATGCAATCCAGTGCTCGATCCACAGCGTCTACAGGCAAATAACGTTCGTCCAGAACACCGTAGTACTGTACATAACAGTAATCTCCAATTACTTCATAGACACAACTTGAGAACTTGTCCCGATTATGTGAAATGCACAGGGACTTACCGGGACAAACACCTCCAGAACGACTGACTCTGATACGGGACAGTACCTTCGCGAACCATACAGGAATTTTCTCGTTCTGTGTCCGCGGTGTTTGCCCATCTTCAAACATCACTGTATCGAGTTTCGGAAACTTGGACTTGTACCATGATGGTGCAGCAACAGCCCTTTGCGAGAAAAGACGGTGACTCTCCTCTACAGAAGCGATTCCCTTGTTTTTCAAACAAGATGAGAGCGTGGGTACTTCATATCCGGATATAAATGCTGATGCAGAGAACTTGATAACTGTATTTGATAAACTGGAAAATTTTTCATTCTGTGAGCCTGATGATTCAAGTAACTCTAGCGAGCTCACCTTCAAAATTCCAGACGCTCAGAATCAAACATATCTAATAGTTCCCTGCGAAATGTTTGAGATCGGGATGCTCTGGCAGACTGAGTTTGGCGGATTAGGAATTTCACCACTTAACTCTGCATTTTTCAGCCCTAGTAAATCATTCAGGGGTATCTTAAAATCTCCAGTTACGAGATACGCTGTACCTGATTTAGCTGCCAGAAATCTCGTCCTATCCAAACCGTAAACCTTCTGTTTTCTATTTTCCGCATTACTTGGTTCTTTTCCATGTAGTTTCCGAATCTTTTCTTTTATTTTCGAACGCCGACGCCTTGATGTACGCCTTGATGGAAGTTTGTATAGCCTCTTGTACAATACATGAGCGTACTCGAATAGACCGGCGTCATTGTACTGCAGTCCCCTAATCGACGCAAATCATCAATGGCATGGTAGAGCATATGCCACTTCAATGTCCCCATACGCGATATTTGCTACGCGCCAAGAACATACACTGTCCTTTTTTTGAACTTCTTAATCGACTCTGTTGCGAGAAAAAGTCGAATTACGTCCCTTCCACTACCGTCTGTCGCTGTCAGCAACCGCAGCAGGTCAACGTACATGACAAATATTTTTGTCATAGGTGCCCGTCCATCATCACCACAGTACCAATCCATCATGGCTCCCAGAAATGGAGAAATCTGTTCCACCATCTTATAATCTTTTGCTTCAATCATTCCCGAAAAGACCGTCTTCATGAAACAAACCATTCAAGCCGACCCTATCCCCATCAATACTGAAGTCAACATCAAGGTTGTACCCGACCGGATTTCTGGAAACAAACCTGAGAACGTGGTTCATTTCACGAATCAACTTTGTTCAGATACTACGAAAAGAGCGTGGAACTTTGGGTCGAGGAGATAATGCACACGTCTTTAGTTCATCCGAGCGAAGCCTTTCAATTGAAGTCTCCTTGATAGTACTTAACAGAACCAAATAGAAGTTGTGCATGGCTCGTAGGTGAAAAATCTGGTACACATCCAGTCTTGGACAAAGACCAAAAAAACGGGAATGAGTGTAGGACTGGCATGTGGGGTTTTATCGACCTTGATTGGAGTGACGTATTGGCCTCTTACTTTTATTGCCTGGATACCGATGGCATGTTGCTCTCATTCTTTTTCGCCTGCTCCAAAAGTTGGGTGTAATCACCAAGTACCTGAGACGTATTAGGAATGTCACTGTGCTCAAATTATGTCCAAAACTGAAACTCCTCCTTTGGGGCCAAACATCGGTGTCAGAGTAGCGCAGTTCCTTTTTTCCTGCTCTCACACCGAGGAGCTGCTTGGCATCTGGTAGATCTGCGCAGTATCAAGCAAGGACAGCATGACACCTCCACTTCACACCACACGCATCAACTGCAGAGAATCCAGATTTCGCAACTTCTCGAAGTAGTTGCACAACAAGGTCGATACTCTCCTGAATGAGTAGCTCAGGCGCGTCGCTGTTAACCCCTGTTGACATGGTCGACAGGAAGGCTGCTATTGTGCTCCCTTCTACGACAAGTTCCGACAACGCTCCCCCACCAACATTGAGAACTGTATCATGAAAGTGGCAAAGGTTAAACGAGAAGGCTTTAGTGAAGTTACAGACTTGTCACTGTAGAGCTGTAGTAGCAAAATGACCGACTGCTCTCCATCTGCGTCCATTGTGCACCAACGCACTTTCCTATCACTGTCAGACATAATCGCGTCTCGGACATACATTGTACACTGCCGACCGAGTTCTGCATTCACCGGATGATTAGACATTACAATCCTAGAGGGACCCCCAAGAATTTATGCGGTACTGACCTGTTTCACTTGAGCAATCAAGACATCAACAGTATTTCGGGAATAACACTGGACCGTGAGTGCCGAGTTGATGGTATACATGTATATCACACGAAACCCGTTCCCTTTTGCAGCAGTGCAGGATTCTTGTTCACCATTCTCATCATAGTTAAGGATGTCCTGGAATCCCTGGAATCCAGATTTGAATGCATCCCCCGTGAAAGGCCTCGATGATAGTTTCTTATAGAGATTTATTGCTATAATGTTACCAAATTTGCCGGAGACGGCTTGAAGAAGGCATGCAATTTCTCCAAGCGCAGAATTTCCGTTCACCTTACTTCGCTTATCCGCTGAATACTGGGCTCCTGGCTGGACAACAAATTTAACATCAGCTCTTTTTAAAGCCTCATGGAAATCTTCACCTTCCCGTTGCGCAGCAGAAATAAGTTCGTCTCCCTCGCCTAGTTCCCGAAAGACCGCACGGTAACTTGGTAGTTTACGTGCATCCCCTCTCAAGGTCACAGGTATTGACCTTCTCCCACTCTAAGCAGACCCAGTTAAGCCACTTCCGGACTGGGAGAACTTGCACTTCCCAATATGAATTACGAGTGCGAGCGGATTCCCGGATGCAAATGGACAACGGATCTAGGGCATTGCTGCAATCTCTTACTTCTCGGCTTTCCCATGATCTGAAGTGAGGAGAGATGAGATAATTTGCTTCAGAAATCAATGGGGGAGGCAGACCCTCGCAGTATCCGCCTGTTTATCCAGAGGAGACGCAATCTAGCTTCGGACGGTTGAAGCGGACAGCGGTTCGTTGCAGAAAAGAGAACACCTGGAAGGGAGTGCAGGAGAGAGGGAGCCTCTCAACTAAAGAGTCCTTATATAGTGAGATCCTGGAAGCGCGGTCAACAAATTAAGCTATTGTAGTCGAGAAATCTAATGTTTCGACTCCAGAATCCTACTATGTCGTGCGAAACGGTAGATAAGACAAATGATTATAGCACTAAACATTACTGTTTGAAGAATATAAAGAATGATACTTCAAACCGACGTCATGAGTCAACCCACGCGGAATAAGGATTCAGTATGAGATGAGTTAAACCCTCAACGGAGTCTTGTTATGATACCAGAGCTGACCTCACTCGGCTATGCTTTATTTAACAAAACTATGAGGTTCTTGTGATCTCTGCTATAAAAAAACAGAAAAAATTCATAGATTAATTGCGAAATACAACATTGTTATGATGTGTCTGTGTATCTGATTTGCCACGATGTGCCCAGTCGGGGAGCGGGTGGCGGTTCTATTTGCAGCAATCCACTGTAGCCAATCAATCTGTACATATGGGGTCCTACTTGATCGAAATCTGTCTTTACTATCGTGATGGCTCGCAGATCGCAATAATGGTGATGTTGAGAAGGCGGGCTCCCGATAGCAAGCGAAATCAAATTCCGACATTTTCAGAGAATCCGTTCTATGAAAACGTCAAGGCAACTCTCGTTTAAGTATCTTCGAACTGATATGCGGAGAACGCCTGTTGCTGTATATAATCAGAATGAAATGACTTGAGACAATAGGATGTCTTATGGTGGGACCGCTTTCTCGATGTATTTTCAGTAACATTCAGTCAGAGAACATTAATTCACTGCCTATGTCCGTAAATTTATGCAGCTTATATCTGCCCACTATCTTGATTACTTCATTTCTGAAATTTTTGTTCCATTTCCTATCCAAAGATGTTCCGGAATTCATTTTATATCTCCCTTCTCAACATAACATAAGCACATTAACTATAAACTATCTTCATGCAATTTAATCATCAAAAGTAATATTTAAGAATAATTTGGGAACTAAAATAAGCAAAGGAAACTTATACTCTTCCAAAATTTTTGGTCTTTGCACGAAGATAATGGTAAGGTTCAAGATATACCAATATCATTTAATTTTTAAACTGGACACGTGGACCAAAGTTTTGACATATAAAATATGTATACTCATAATAAAATAATGTATGCCTTTTAAGAGTTAATGAGCCAGCAAAAGACACGTTTCCGCATAATATTTGGGTATATCTCGCAGTATTTTCATCATATCTGTAACAAATGTGTTATTTTATTTCATATTTTAATGATAGAAATATTCGTTTTATATATTTAATCTTGCTGATAATCTTTTTTCCTTTAGTAATTCTTTAGTTCTTCTCGAATTGAAATATTTGTAAAAATAATCACTATTTTTAATATCTAATTTTAACTTCTAGAGCAATCAACAATAGCTACAAACAACTAAGTTTTTTATATCAATAATGCAATAGATTCATTTAAAAATAATGAATTAGGATAAGATATTTAAAAGGAACGACTCTATTTCTGGAGAAAAAAATGAAAAAAATGAAAATATTCCAAGCATTTCAGTATTCAAACTCTACATAGAATCCATCAATAGTAAATTTTTTCGAGCTTTGAGATTCTGAGGAGTCCGCAAAATCATAAATAAAGCTAAAAAGATGTCCATTCTTAACGTATACTTCTTCTATTTTTTTCATGAGTTCAATTTTCAGGTCTTTTCTTATTGTTTCAGGAGTTCTTCTGTAAAAAAACAGCTTAACCGTTTTAGGGTCCGAAGTACAATAAGGATATAAATAAGGTCGGAGAAAATTATCACTTTGTATTATTTCACAGTGTCTTTTCGTGTTAAGATCCATTTACAATCAATATCAACCTTAAAATTATCAAAGTGATAAATTCCGATTATTACCCAATTTTCGAACAAAATACTCAACAAAACATGTAGAAATAATTAACGCCACGCGAAAATTTACATACCAATATATATATACGGAGTAAAACCGAGTCAATTTGTAAAGCTTCTCATATTTTCAAGAAAAGGTTACATCTAGATCTCATTCCAGACCGCAGTTCACCAACTTCAGTCTCTTTATTATGTAACTATTAACCAACTTTTCGTATTTTTTTCAATTACTAGAGCATTTAAATTTGATCCTATTTGCTGGCAAAGTTACCTAATAACTTATATGACGCTAGGTGCTTTGAGCATGATAATGGTTGAGCATGATAATGGAAGTTGCCACTTTTTGAATTTTTTTTTGTGTCCATTTTTGTATGGATTGATGTTTTATATTTTATACTACGATGAGTACACAAGCCACGAGTGTTTGGCCTCGATTGTACGTGACCTATAAACGTGTATTGTTTCAAGTACAGTAGTGTGGTGCTAGCTACTCACCTACTCTGCATTCATTGCCCCTCTGTTGTCTATATAAAGTGCCCCTGACCTGTTCTCCAACATTGCAGAGGCACCAGTGATTTTTTTGATATGTGATTGGTCCATGCTTTGCAATTTTGAAGTTAAATTGTAACATGTTATTTGTTGTTCCTAAGCTTGATCCATGGGGATGACACTCTGTAAGGACTGATACGGTGCCTTTAGCTGGACGCAGAAGAATTGAACAGCGTCCAAGGAGGCCTGCGTGTACAATAGGCGGATAACTAGTTTCAGAAGATAGATCGTGGCGAAGAGCAAATGTATGTGAAAACGGTCGCGATAGTTGCGAACGCTGTGCGAATGACGGAAGCTGCGCCGAGACGAACTCGAATTTTTCATCACGCAGCGTTGACCGGAAGCGCTATTTTTCGAGCGGGATGCCGGTTAGTTGTAAGAAACGATTATGCAACATTATTATGTATCTGAACAGTGTTTCCCAGTCACGCATCATAATCGTGGACATGTTTTTTATTCACTATACGCGGAAAATGAACTTACTTGGAGCAGCGGGAAATGAGCAACGCGGAATAAAGCCAACTACAACTGTTCCCTTTAAAGTACCCATACAGGCTCCAGCAAAAAAAGCAACTACATAATATAGGAGTCTCACCGTACTTTGTTTGAAACGGAGGGAACGCGCGTGATTCCCCAAAATCGTACCGTTTATGAAACAAACAGTACTGTCCACACAAAACCCAGTAATGAACTCCACACTTGTGTAAGCGTAAATTTAGTCAAAAAACCACTCAAGAACATTTATTTCAACATCCATCCTCAAAAAGTTATCTCCAAAAATGCTAAATAAATCTGTCTCATTAGATACCGGACTTATCACACTGCCTGCGCCAGCCTCCTAATCATTATGATAAATCATAAATTATTGGAAAATTATATGTTTAACTGGGGATGACCGCTCTCCATCATAAGTTGAGTTAAATTTGAAACAGCCAAAAAGCATGGCCGGTGCAAATCTAAAAGGTAGCGGAGACGGTATTCCAGCACTTTAAATTGATTCAACTGATTATTTACAGTATCAAGTCTCCCCATAATTCTCAGATAAATTATATTTGGTAATGATCCCCGCTGCCCAGAAACACACTTACTATCTGAATAACCTTGATCAGCAATCAACTTTTCATTGGCTAATAATTTTCCTCTTAAACTATTTCTAAATATTAATATGTCTGGATATGATGCGCATGGAAATAGGCCGTTAATCAAAAAGATAAATCCATTTGATTTATTAAGACGTATCTTGTATCTTAATCCTACATGCCTAAATTTATGTGAAAAGTAAGACGAGTCAAATGGATCTGGCCCATTAATGGGCGTATCAGTACCATCAATATATATACGTAACAGTTTTCTATGCCAGGAATCATAAATCTCCTATTTAATGATATCTAGAAAAGTGAGTTCGCACATTTTGTATACTTGTTCATAAATTAACATAAATATGATACAAAGTACCACCGAAATAAATCCACAAAGCACCAAGTCCATTTAAGGAGTGTTTTTCATCTTCATTTCAGAATAGTCTCCTCTGGTGTTCCGTAACATACGTTCTTAAAAATGAAATACCCAAAGCAGATTTTAGCTCTTCCACCACTTAGATTTCTGCTTTTTAATAACTCCCATGCTTTATGACAGACCAGTGGCGATACACCAAAGTGACTTTGAAAAAGTCAAATTTGTGTAATGCTGCTTGTCGATGATGTAAAAATCATTTATTTATTAGTAGTTGCAAACATAGCAGCACTTACGCTTGATACCATAATTACTTTTTAGGTTATAGGAATATTGATGATATTCACTGTTGACTGAAGAAATAGACTATTCAGCGGCAGATGAGACGCTCTCCCGAAATTTTACGAAAGAAAATTATAACCGGCCTTGCATTTCCCCCAAAAAAAACCAAACCGTGAAAAAATTTTCTCTGTAGAGCAGAAATAAGAAATACTTACCTGATCGCCAAAAAAAACTGATAACGCAAGCATTTTGACATGCGAAGAATCTTTCAGTATTTTCGAGCAATATAGGGATGAAGTATTGAACACAGAAGTTGCTTTATGGCTATTGGTCGGAGCAAAAATCTCTCCATGGCGGCTCCGAAGTCTACTTTCTGGAAATGCAGAAAATTTAAAATTCTACGTTGCGCAGCCCATTGAACAGAATGGTAGTACATTGCCCATTATTTGCGCACGTGTCGTTTGTATGCAGAATTTGAAACATACATTTAGCTGGTTAAAAGTATAATCTGGATGAATCATGGTTTTCTCCTAGTCTATATGTCATTTAAAAGGAGGGAATGACAGCAATGATATCGAAAGGAGTAAAAAACGTGGACACGGACTAGATTTGGGTGTTTTCGAGATATTTTCTTACTTCTATGTGGAAAAGAGACTGGCTTTTCTGTCTTACCTGCAGTTACATTGAAATATTTTCAGCGGCGCCTATGGAAAAAAGCCATTTAATTGATACTCAACATATAGAGTTCATTTTGATTATGATACACAGAGAATGTTGATGTATTTATTTTTATGAATCGTTAATAACAGCCATACGTACATTTTATGCAGATAGTAAACGATTTTTGGTACTTTCCGATGTCCGCCGGTCCTTTTGCGCGCCGGCGCAATTTCGAGGATGATGTATGCTCTTATTTTATGATTAGCGTTATTAGCTCATACAATCAATCGCCTGCAACTATTGAACACTTTGCGATTAGAACCATAAATCATTTCTTAATCCGGTTTTGATACGAGTTTCGTTAGGAGGTGGATCTCTAGTATCCGGTGATTTCACAAAGCTACACAGGCGTCAAGTGTGGTATAATATTCAAGAAGCATACGAGCGCGCAATCACGTAGAAAGAAAAAAACTATAGGTGGATACGGACGGAAGAGCTGGTTCTTGTCCCGTTGATATAGGAGAATCAGTAATTTTTTAGTGTTCCAAAGTCCTGTCTGGCATTTTTGATGTACGTAGGAGAAGGTATAGCGGAGACGAAGAAGGTGACTCTTGAAATAAAGCGAGGTACTTCAACAAAATCTACTGTAAAAGTACGATTTGAAGACATTGGAGTTCTATCTTATGCTTCTCCATTAGATGTGATTGATTTGCTGGCTTATCGGAAAAGAAAGGATAAAAGGGGCAAGCCGATAATTATCTCAAATTGGAATTCAGGATGGCGCAAATGGGCCATAGAGAATGCATAACGCAGAAAATGGATGGATTCAATTGCAACAATGAAAGCATGAGACCAGTTTACTACTATTGAGAACGGGTTTTAAGACCAAGCGCCTGCAAAGAGGGAAAGTGGATATTTAAAAACTGCGAAGGGTTCAAGTAGATATTTAAAAACCAACTGGAGCCAAAGATCAGATATGAGAGACTTGATTTCAGCGAAAGGTCCTCCAAAATTCATTAAATTATAAGCATTTATCAGTAGATAAGAAAATAATGTATTTGGTTCAGTTAATGCCCCATGTATCGACAACGTATACAATAACCGTTAGTCGGTTGTGTTTATGTGTTTCATTCTCTTTTTTTCTATTTTACTACCAGTAAGGGGTTCAAAAGGCCTCAACTGAATGCATAGTGCACATAAACCTATAGTTTACACCAAAATCATAAATTTCAACACAGAACCAGGCGGTTTCGAAGCTCAATAGAGAACGTTGCGCCCACAACAGACCTTCATCTCCTAACCTACAAAATAATAACGGAAACGGATTTTATGCATTGTAGAGTGCAAGGGAGAAGCATGTTTTTATTTGAAATATGCCGCTGCATTGGTAATGCCACTGGGGGGCATCACTGGCTCCCGTGAGTCGAGGAAATTCAGCCCATCAGTGAGAATTATCCGCGCGCGTATATATCTGCGCGATGGTTGCACCACAGATGCAAATAGTCTTCCCAAGCACAATTTTGTCTCTCTCGTTTGCGCATATCGCTCTAAATAGCCAACTTGCACGACCCAGCTGGCTTTTAGTCAGCGGTATAGTCGGGTCCTGCCACGAACATCTGTCATACCAGTGTCGCAAATTTATTCCTCATTGACCTAACTAATTAATTATACTGAGCAGTGGTGGCAAAAAATACACGACAGGTTGTCTAGTTTGACCCCTGTCCAAAAACAATCAATCTTCAGGAGTTATTTTATATAATAGTAAATTACTTTGAAAGAAGATAAGAACGCGGGAAAAAAAGCTAAAAAATCTTTAATATCTTTGAAGAATTTATTACTTAAGCCAAATCGGCCCGTCAATCAATATAAATACATCCTTGCGGAAACACATGTTTCCAGCCAAGAACTGATTATTGGTTTTCCAACAACTGATAATTAGTTTATGCTTCTTTTTTCTTTAATGAACTGTTTGGAATATCAACATGGTCTCAACCTGATCGAAAATTTACAGGATATTTTTGTGAGGGAATTTGACGCTGAGAAATGCCAGTTTGACGACATTGGCTCGCTCATAGATTACTTTTGAACGTATGACATAGCATTAGGCCATAAAAATTTTTTGTGTTACAAAAATCGATCCAAAAACTCTATATTTGTTCTATCTATGCAAAGGAAATATGAAGCGATCAGTAGAGCTTCATTCTCAACTTTACTGGTTTTCTCAATCCTTTTCCTCTTACTTAGGGTAAACAAATTGCCAGTCTGATTAGTCTAAGTGCTGATTGTTATGACTAGAAAAAAAATGCACATAGCTTGTATGTGGTAATGGATACTGAGATGTGTATATATGATAAGTCTAATGTTAGAAGTTTATGGGCCCAGGCTACCCCAAAACGAAGATCGCCTAATCGAGCCCCATCCCTGTAGGCTGGGTTACATCTCCTCTCCAGCGCCTTACATTATCGTTACAATATGATGATAAATTTATGGTAGTGGTATGTCGGGTGTCTGCTGCAGGATCCGACTATGTTGTTAGCTAAAAACCATTCGCGAGGTCCACTGGTGCCCTAGAGTTTCGCCTGTAGAGGTCTCGGTGTCCAGTGCCAAGCACCGGCAATGTGCATTTTGGCTAATTATACCACTGATATCTCCAGATTTTTTAACGATGTTAGAATTTTACGTGTTCGGGATTTCTAGTGCAGCACTGCTACTGTACAGGAAATCATTTCTGAAGATCTAATATTTTCGGGGATGGTTGAAGGGGAAGGACTCAGGAGAATAGACCTTGGGGTGTATCTTGATATCCGTGATACGTCCAACGTCTCCCGAAACAATTGAAGGCACGTGTCCCGCGGTTTTAGGGGTTTCTAAACCAAATTCTGCTGTTATAGTTGAATCAGCGAAAATTTGGCACTTAACTCACCACCCGACCTCCAGAAGGGGCTCACGCGTGACCATCCATGAATCTTAGGAAATAAAGATCTTTCTTTCTCTCTCTCTTTTTATCTCTTTTCATGGTCTCCATGGGCCGATCATCGAAAAGTGTGGTTATTTTGTAAAGCAATTTTGACGTTCCACTATTGTTGCAGATTAGTACTAATTACGGTTGCCCACAATTCAAATGTTTGAATATTCCAGAAATGTTCTTTTCGCTATATTTTATGTCGCTTTGGTGGAATGATTGGAAAATTATGGGTGAATATGATAATGGGGGTTGAACGTCGCTGTGATCCACAACTACTGTAAGTTTGGTTGTCACCTCTGCATCTGCTTGCTGTAAGCACTACGGATAATGGCCACGTAGACACCGCGGCGCTACACGCTCTGTCACGGCTGCATCTGTTTACCGTAAGCAACTCTGATGAAGTCCACGCAGTTTTTTATTCTTGGTGGGACTCTCGCAAAGCGATCTCAACACAGAAAGACAGACACAAGGACCATCAGGAGGAAAACTGAAAACAAGAAGAATGGGCATCGATAATAATCACATATTGTCGACTGAATCAACTGCTTCTTGTTTCCCGTCCAATTATCTTGCTTTTGAATCTTTACCACCCGGCATTTGCTCTATAAATGCTCTAAATATCATTTGTGCTAATAATAATTCGATATTCCTCGATTGTAGATACTTGATGGTGAACCGACTCCGTGGAACCCCTTCTTGGCTTTTTTGGATACATTCAATTGTTTTAATAATACAATTAAGCAACTGCTGAGCTTTGATCGCTTTTGAGGTGACATGTACGTTTGAAAGACCGTTTCTAGCGCTTATGATGGCCCTAGACTATTTTACAGGGAGCATTGGCCCTTTTTGCGCCTTTTTGAAGGCCGTTACATGTACAGCTATGCAAATGGCACCGCATCTAAGATTTTAAAACCGCAAACGTATTTTTCATCTTTTGCGGGCCAAAAAGATTTTTGCACTTCCCCTATCCAGAACCTATAAGCTCCCAGAATCTAAGTGATTTAGTGTCTGCGGTCCCTTTCACTATTGGAAAAAACTCAATCAATTGCTAAAAATCTCGTACTGACACCTTACAGCACGCAGAATGGGGAATATAGACTCCAAAGATCTCTCCTCGGGTACCCATATAGGACTCTTGGACGTCACTGCACAAGCACTGAGGGCGATGTTAGACTTTCTTTCAGGTTTCAGATTTCCGTTGACATCTACCAAGATGTCGGTCACATGTATTTGATTGCCATCACGGGGGCACTCTGGCACTTCTCTTACAAGTACTTAATTACCATTTAGGCGACGATTGAAGCCAGTTACGCATTCCCATGTTCCCAGATAGGGTATCCAAACTCCGTGCATTTCCTGAAATCTAGTTAGTCTGGATCCTTGTTCAGGATCTATACAAATACCTGCTACTCATTAACCGATCGAAAATCAATAAACTAGACTTTAATTAGGAAGAAGCAAGAAATAGGTCGCATCAGGTATCCTCGGGAGAATTTGTTCCCTTCGCTCAAGAGAACTTCACTGAGTAGCCGTAGTAGAACAAATTTCTTCTCAACTGTCAACATGACTTTTTTAAGATCATAATAAAGTGTCTCATGAACGATTTTAAACGTTTTACTGGAAAAATGGAACAGAATAGGGAATTTGTCACCAGAAGATGGCCAAAATGCACGACAAAAGATTTAAACCAGGATCACTTACATTAAGCAAGATAATGAAACAGCCGCAAAATGAGCTAAGTTTACTTGATGATCCATGGCCGTTGGGGCTAGTTCCAATTTCTCACATCACTACCATGCATCACTATCATGCATAACTACCATGATATAAGATTCGTAACGGTACAACTGTCCAACGAGGAATGAGTTTCAGTCCTATAGTACTTCACGTTGAAGACCTTCAACCAAAGAGGATCACCTTAAAGGATAGCCAATAAGGCCTCTAATATGTAATGATAATGACTTTTAAAACATACGCTGCCGGAGCTCATTGATATTGATTATTTATTTCATATTCAGAATATATTGGTAATATTTTTGAATACTTTCCCCCACTAATGGCGAAATTTATGTAATCATGAACCTTGGCAAATACTTTCATTATTTCTTGATAATCTCTAGGCTTCCTATTTGGCATAAATGCAATTAATTTGCCGGCCTTACATAATATGATACTGAAGTAAGGTTCTACTCCCAATTGTGATCATGCTTTTTAAGTCCAACGCCTTTTAAATACTGTTTCAGCCTTTTGTCGGATATCACATTGAGCATATTACATATGAGATCTACTCGACTTTTTCATTACGTAAATACATGAAATTATCGAAAAAGTAAGTTAAAATTAATTCATGTATCGGTATTATAAGTAAATGGTCTGGATGGTCTTTTCTAGAGAAAAGATTGATTAAATAAATTTAATTGGTACTTGAAACATTCATTAACATATATTTACTGCTTGAGAGGTGTAAATTTCCGGTAGAGAAATAATATGTGCCTAGCATATGGCTTTGTGTACCAAAAATATGGCATATTGCATTTTTCTTCCCCCATATTTGCTAATCTTGATCTGCTCGAATAATAGAGTATGAAGGGTGCAAAAAATTCTCAAAGAGCTTCTCCTGGGCCATTTTCTGATACCATTTGGCTTCAACGAGCAAGAGCGAGACTATAGGAAAATGTAAGTGGGTATAAATGTCCACCTAGGTGATTTTGTAGTCCCGAACTGTATTATTTATGATTTTCTGGAGCTGTATTACAAAATGAAATAGAAAATTTCCACACTGATCGTAAGCTCCTTCTTTTACTCCCCCAGATAGGTTATCTAAAAAGTCATTGTATAGCATTTTATAAACCCTTACATTTATAAAACCTTCTGCGCGATAGCCACTGTATTACAAGGCATACTGTGGGAAATTTCTGCCACATAGCATTAAAGGCCACAAGTTTCTGCACCTTGAAAAGTCAGTTCTGTTCTGTCCCGTGATCTTCTACAACTGTTTGTTAAGTATGCACTGTTCAAAATACCCCCAAACAGGCTGGAACAGTCAGAACAAATTATGGGGATTAATTGAATATGACATCGACGAGTACTGCACTTTTTGCAATATTGAGCATATATATACGGAGCAAAAACGAGTTAATTTGTAAAGATTCCCATATTTTCAAGGAAGGGTTCCATTTAGATCTCATTCCAGACCGCAGTTCATCAACTTCAATTCCTTCGTTATGTAACTCTAAACCAATTTTCTGTATTTTCTTTCAATTACTAGAGCATTTTAATTTGAATGTCACTCTGAACTTTAAATATGTTTGCGTATATTCAAAACTGAGAAATGTCTTATATTTTAATGGTAGAATTTTTCGTTTTATTGCCTCTATTTAAATTTTTTATATTTGCACGTATGCCGATGCGTACCCAAATATGATATTTTTACTAAATTTCACTGAAAACCACAAATTAATTTTTCCATTAGAGACTGTGAACTGGCATTTATGATATCCCTTACTCACAACCGAGATTTATTTCTTCTTGTAAATACGAAACAATCCTGTAAATTTAGAAATTTGAATATCGCAGTTCTAACTTCATCTTCTTTTGAGGGCCTACAGGACGTGCTTGATGCATGTATTCCTCACATAACATTAAATGTGAATAAAATAGGTTTTGAACTTTCTATGGTAAATTTATTTGTACAATTCGTGGTTTTTCACCTCTGACCATCTTATCAACAAACTTGTGATGAAACAAATAGATTTTTGAGCTTTCTTTCAGCCAAATGGATACATTCGGAGCCGAATAAGTTTATTGCATCTCAGAAAATAAAAAAAGAGATCTACTCACACAAGTTGAAATTTTCTTTTTGAGTTTTAAGTCCTTTTCTGAATGGATACTCTCAGCATCTCAGCTGTTTTTGGCGGTGGTTTCTTACCTTTTTAAAATGAACCTACCTGAATTCAGTACAGATTATAGCTTGTTTTATGCGTATTCGAAACTTCTCGGAAAACTGAAAATAAATTTACAATATTTATTTGTGATAAAGCTGCGCTTTGAATCTGGCGATTATTTCGAGGGCTCTAATTGAAAAATAGAGAGGATATCTGAAGATGAAAAAAATATTATGTTCTAATGGTAGAGGATATCACCAAAACGTTTCTAGTTTGGGAGAAGGTAAAATATTAATCTCAAACGCCTTCGAACCATCGTAGCTGTCATATATTAATACAAATTCATCTCTACAGCGTGAAGAGATTCTTGTATGTATTTAAGTGCATAACAGTGGTTTCTGAGGCTGCGAAAAACGTTGATAAGAATTTTTCATAGAAAAAGTAATATGAAGCCCGCTTCATATTTGCATGGCACAAGTTACCGGAACAGTGACAAGAGGTAATTTTTCATTGTTCATGATTTTAAATTTTAGAGGTAAGAATTCAACTAGAGCAATCAAATTTCTTCATGTAATGTTTTTAGATATGCAAATATTTGAGCTGGATCTCGAGATAACGCTTTCAATTTTTAACTTCCTCAATGGTATTGATAACAAAGTTAGGGATTTATTAACTCAAGAACTTACTGCAAGGCTGCAGAAATACTATCGGTAACATAAATAAACCTCAAAATATTGAAGCACACAGGGAGACATTCTTCCATGCAAAAGCTGCAAATGGTACTTTCACTAGGGTAAGTATGTAGGTAAATAGTTAACAAAATATTCTTAAGTCAATGCGCAGAGAACAATAAACACCATTGTCCCCGTTTCGGAACTGTAACTTAAATTTTAAAGCAATGGTTTCGTTGAATTCTCTATATCATTGCTGAGCTCACAGATTATGTAAGACCGCTAATGAACTATTAAGTGGCGTGTACCGACAAGACCTATTGCGAAACTGCGAATTTTCTTGAAAAGTTTATCAAGGAAGTCGGTATGAAGTAAACGATCCTCGAGGTACGCTAGCGGCAATAGAGATACCTGCGACCTTATGGCCACTACCTCTGCAGTTTAAGGTACTCAGCACGGTTGAATTGAAAAAAAATACCATACAACTGTTATGAGATAAGAAATGAATGACTGTAATTGATTCATTGATAGCACTGCAGGTATATTTCAACTCATTTCTATACTTGACGGCTCTCACTATAAAGCGTTCCCACTCGCTTTCAATTTCAATTTAAACTGGGGATACGAGTCGAGCCACGAAACCACGGTATTAAAAGATAGAAAATTTTCTATTGAAAAATGCAATTAACATGTGTTGGAGTCCGGTGCTCCCCACCAGTGAAATACGAACCCAGTTGATGCTGTACGCAGAGATAACTTCACCCCGTGCTTTTACCCACTCCTACGTTCCTGTTCTCTCTCTTTCGGCACTCCTTTCTCAAAGACCCGCTGCATTTTCAACATCCACTAAATCTGTCGATTTTCCGAGTAATTCCTCCCTCCAATACCAAGTATCCCCCGCTTCCTTCTCAGCCTAAATATCAGCGTATCTGTAACTTAAATATTTAAGCGATGTCAGTAGGAAATGGACAGGGATCTGGTGTCTTATTTTCTAGAGGAGGACGTATACGGGGGTGTGGAATCCCTCGCAGTGGCATTCTGAATTCAGATGAAAAACTTGGCGGTCTTTGCCCACACAAGGAAAAAGCATGGAGGTTAGTGTCCAGGTAAAATTGCGAACATTCGTAGGAACTACTTTGGTTTGTACCGTCATTACATGAAGAATTATTTCTGGTCCTTTCACGAATTTCGCCCGGGGACGTGCATAAAAGGTCCAGAACAACCTGAACATGCGATTGAACCAGGGCTTAGAATGCCAAGGGTGTTTTTGATCGGTTTTGTAACAATTCTTTTGCACTGTCGCCCTATTTAAGAGAGGGACTGAGACTAGGTGCTGCTGACAGGATTGTTGATATAACACTATTACTGAAAGTTATTGTTGCCTTACGAGTATTATCGTACTGTTTACCAACAGATCTTTCAGATGACATTTTCAATGTTTCTGAAACGTCCGCCTACTTGCATGTGGAATTTTATTGTCGCGCAGCGATTAAATATATCTCTTCAGTGTACCTAACGGCTCCAACAGCCTCCGATATTGCTAACATTGAGATGGATTTTAGGAAGTTAGGCTTTCCAGGTTGTATTTGGTGCTTAGATTGTGCAGGATAGAATTTAAATAACTTCCCTACGGCGTTACATGTGATCATGATTGAGAAACAAGGAAAACTGATGGTGAGGATGGAGTTGATGTGTTTGTTGAACCGGTAGATTTGGTCACTTCAATTTATACTTCTGGGTTTAGTGATTTACTTGAACATTTCGAAAGTCAGTAAGCACTTTCAGGAGGTTTTGGTTGGTACGTTTACACCCTTACAGCACAACTATGCTGAATGAGGAGATATGTTCAAATAATTTCATTATTTAACGGAAGATTCATATCCAAACTGGAAAAACTTCATCAACTCCATATCTGAACCAGAGAATATAAAGAGCTATGTGTTTACGAAGACATAAGGACGCGTCTGTAAATGTGTTGAAATAGTGCTCGAAGTTTTTGTCGGCATTTTATGTCTCTTTTCTTTGCATGAGAGTATTGGACTATAGTCAAAATGCAATGGCCCGTTACGGCATGTGTTTTCAAGCATAGCGTGGTTGTAGAATGCAGACGGCAATACAACCCTTCTGATGGATTCTGGAATTATGGTTCCTCCTTTTGTGATGAAGAATACTTTTCAGATATTGCCTTTGAAAAGTTAGAAGACAAATTAGATCTGCTGCACACCTTTGAAAATTCCCATACAAGATGGGATAAAGGTGTGGGGGCTCGATGTGAAACTTATGAAGGCAATGGAGACCAATTTATAAAACAGATACGGCGGGCAATCTGAGATATCAGCTTGACCATGGTGCGGGGTGCAGCAAAGCCTATCCAGTTGCGGTGGACGAGTCGCACATTTCTGTCGCACTTGCTGAGATATTTGGCTGATATCACTTGGTACCTCATATAGCTCGAAAAACAGACAAATGCGTCGTCCATCCACGCCTCCCAACAATAGACATACCTTCTCTTCCATACGCATGGTTCCATCACTTTTCCCCCATCCACATCAACATCTCCATCACGTCCAACACTATCTTATTTGGAACGAGGAGCGTGAGACTCGAGATGGAGTGACTTAACGAGGAGATAGTGATACAAATCGATTGCAGCTACTAAACGTTTTCCAGAGCGATAAACGCGACGGCTAAAACAGGGAATTCGTGACATTTGTTCTCCAATTGCTATGCTCAACTTGATTTGTGCCCATCTGAATACCACTGGTGTCCATGTAAACTTCGGCACCGCAGTTGGCTGTATTTCGCCTTACATGTCAGTACAGTCAGCGCACCTGCTCGTGAGGAATGGAAGTAATTGTAATCAAAGATCCTGTAGCGAGTCACAGCTGTTTCAGAAACCAAAGGGATACATACTCTGTCAGTTGATCAGTGATGGTACTGATGGTACTAGGAGAGTTTCAATTGGAGATTCCAGGCAACAATATCATCCCCCGGGTACGTTATATGCTTTCTATTAAAGACAGATGGGTAGAATTGAAATCGCAGATATAGACTACACTGATTTATCAGGCAAATGTTTAGTTCGTATAGGAGGTTCAGTAATTTATTCCGAAAAATATTTTCTAACAATAAATGTTTTCTAAATTTATTGCACGTGGTGAAATAAATTTCAATAAAAAGGATCTGGAAAAGCGCGAGCAAATTTTATAACGGGGACCCATATGTAAATACATCTACTGCGATTGAATTGCTTGTAACCAATCACGTACTTGCGCTCACGCCAAATTGTAACCTAAGTCCTCATTAGTCAGTTTTAGGCGCATCATCTCGATAAACGTAGGCACTGAATGTGGAAGTAATAGACCCAACTTTGAAACTCTGTACAGTTTTGGGGGACCTGAAAATGCTTTCAAGAATCGCCTGGTAGACCAAAGTGAACATGAATGGTACCAAAATTGTTTCGCTTTTGCTCTTATGAACTTATGTCAATCGTGCGACGTGAAGAATGACTTTTCATGGCCAAATATCGGAGTGTAGCCGACTCTGTGATTATGTAACTAGTCTTTTAGTGGTTAATGATGTACAGCAGCGCTAATCAACAGAACTTTCATTATTATTATACAGGCGGAAAAATGTGTTAGCCTTGCCCCAAAATTTGAGAGACATACACCTCGACGCCAGCTTCCCTGGACCAAAGGACTACATCTGCACTCAGTGCAAGAACTGTATTCGACCATGGAGTCCATATTGTTAAAATATAAGTGTATGAGAAGATATAAATAGAAAACAGTACAGTATGGAACTCAGAATGTACGAAAACAATTAGATCTCAACAGCTTTGGCTTCATTAAAATGAAATACAGGTATGTTTTCTTACCAAGAATAACATCTGTAATATGAAGAAGTCTACTAGAAATGATACAATAAAGACTGAAAAAGTAGTCTGATGATGTCTGACTCCAGGCCGCTCTCACAGCAGCTTTCAAATATTCGGTCTTCTCAAACTATCTTTCGATCTTTTTTACATCCCTTTTGAGAATAAATATATTTTTTCAATGAAAATCCCTTTTTCAGACTCAGCAGGCTACGAAAGAACGCAAGTAGACCCACCAAGCTACCAGGAACGAGTTTCGCTAGACGTATGAATGGGAACACTTTTTTGTTACAAAATGGAGTTTTGATGCTCCCTGAGCACAGACGCTGTGATTGTTGGCAACACTTTGCCAAGAACCTCTCGTCATTTCGACAGGTTCATCTTCCCATCCCAAAAAACTAAATTCGTCAATCCATAGAATGAAACTGCCACCCACAGCGGATAATCTCCACTTTTTTGAGGAGTAGAAAATAACCTATGTTACCCCTTCAAATCTTTAAAACAATGGCGTATCCCTCATGGCACGTCGAGACTGACTATTTTTCATCTAAAAAATGACTAAAATCCATAAAATTTCGCCAATTCATGTAAGGAATGGTCCCAAAAGTGACGTAATTAGTTGGGTTCCGCCGGATTGTGGGGCTCTTTTATCATCCTAACATACTTAGGGTGGTCCCACTCAGACAGAGCCTGTTAAAAGAAGCGCGTAAACTGGGAAGATTGAGACTTATTCATAGATTGTTCGCGTTTAATACCCCCTCATATGCTTCCTGAATGAGCCGCCTCTTTGCCGAATCTATTACTTCCTGTACTTTCTTTACCTGCATCCCTCTTGAATCTCTCTGTAATTTCTCCGAAAATAGTCTTACTGTTTTTATCGGGTCCGATGAGTAAGAAGATCCAGCAGTCTCAGATGCAGCTATGGTTTTAGGTAATGATTTGTCCATTTTCGTTCTTAGTGAACGGCTTTCCACACCTCATCTTCGGCAGCTAGTTAGGCATTAATTTTGTAATTGTTGTAATTAAATTGGCACTCGTAATGTCCTGCCAACGGCAGACTTGATTTTAATGAACTATTTTTGATCTTATATTTTTTGGACTTGTAAGTCAACTGCTATCAGCAGGTGCTGAACTGTAAAATAAGAGAATTTCTGTTTACTTTTGACCATCATCTGTCTCGATACTCTATAAACACCAGAGTGGGCTCAAGGGCGTGTGTTCCGGACTACTCGGCCCCCAACTTGGGACTGATATTTTCGAAGCAGAAAGGCACTTCTTGGGCCATGTGTTGACTTTACTCATCTCTAGTTTGTATATTTATTACTTGATTGAAATTGACTTTACTTACCGCACCGTTGTCGATATTCCTAAAATAGCCGACAGTTATTTATATCTACCTGGCCACTAGGGCTTAAGAAAAAACAGCCCCACCGGTGTCGGCGGTGAGCTTGACTCCCAAATTCCGCCTTCGCAGCAAAGTTGCCATCAGCAACTTTGGATAAAGCCACGTTTATGCACCCGGATTCCTGTTCTAATTCGCCCCTCTCTACATTATATTATGCTAACCCTTTCATTGTTCCTCTGTGATGTTTTCTCACACTTGATGCTCTGGACTTCGTTTTCTATATGAAGGCAGTAACTTCAAGTTTTCGTTGGTGACAGAACCCTTATCTCTAGAGGAGGTACTCAGCACGACTGACCCACTACATAATTTTGTGTCCAATCTTCCACCGCTGGTGTTTTTTGTTCTTTTTACTCGACTCGTCTCAAGATTTTTACATTCTACGGATCCCGATCCGGCCTTGCAAACCGAAGGGCAGTTGTACCATTCAGCCGTCTAGGGAATCACCCATCTCTGCCCCCCCAAACTTGTCCTCGCCAACGGCGGACTATCCTGTTGCATCGCTGGGTTCTTAAAAGGGAAATAGGGAGAGCGAATATCCTGTGAGTCTTGGTGTATATGTGTTTTTTTCACTTTCTGACGAGATCCTGTACGTAGAATGGAACAACTGCCCTCCGCGCATTTCAATACAATCGCGTTCGCATCCGAGCATTCCTGTACCTAATTCAACAAACAAAAATTCCTCAGCCGTCAGTCGCGGCCTCTCAGCCACAAATATGAGTTAATGATACAAATTCCAACTACCCAAAGCCCATCTACCAGTGTCTATAGGACCTTTGTCCTCATATGAGGACTACTTTTAGCACTTCTTTTTCAATACATTTTTTTTACCTCAGCGCATTTCATGTCCCTCCGCATTAGGTCATGAGTGTAGACGGCCGATCAAAACAAACTTTTCAAGATTTTTGACCTCGGTTAAGGCTAGAGCAATTATCCCTCACCAACTTAGGCTCATCGCAAGAAGTTGTGAAAACGACTTCATTTTAGTCGGAAATGTGAAACGACTTCATTTTAGAAGGAAATATAGTTCGTATTATCGTGGCGGGTTTCAGAAACGAGGACACATGCACAGTAAGAATTACTGTATTTTAAGTTAACATAAAAACCTTTTTTGCAATAAAGCTTTCGGGCTTCCAAGAAATTTACCTTTCTAAAATGTAACGGAAACTGTCCTCATATGAGGACAGTGCTATGACGGATAGACACTAGCTAGGGCAAAGGTGTGATTCCTCTCAAACGATTGGGATAGTTTATGGAAAAATGGCCAATACAGAGCCTAAAAACCAACCCCTGTTAGATTTCTAAAATGGGAAATTAAGTAATTCAACAAAAGGTTGGCCCACCAAACACATGTTCCGAATGCACGTAAGTCTTATACTACTCCGTTCACGCATCACTGCTTTGAGAGACGCAGATATCAAGGGGCACTTAGCGACCGCGAGCGAGGTCCGATCAGTACCGAATTACTGTATAATGCAGTACGGTCTACTAATTTACAGAACATGTGCGGACGTCATTGGTCGAGCGCGCGGGAGTAGATTGAATGCAGATGCTCGGCCGGGACAATTTGCTGGGAGAATTCGGGGCGATCAGAGTACAAAAGGGAGAAAAAGGAGGTAGAAAGGAGTAAAGAAAGGAACACGAGGGACTGTCGCCGAATTTGGGGTTCACATTTGGGCACCGCATCCAAGCTAGCTGAGGGTCTCGTGTCGTGGAGTTGTTCTGCCAGTGAAGGGCGAAGAGGGGCAACTATGGGCGACCAGACTGTTCTTTTCGACGGGTCGGGAGATCCTGACATCAGTTACTTCCTTTTTACTTTGAAAACGTGGCGAAGCGTGATCTGACGGGTGAGGACAAGGCTAGGGCTTTCATAAAGTTCTTGGGCGGAGATCCTTTTGAGTTCTACTACAAGCAGTTCGTGAATAATGGTGAACTGATGGAGGAGGCAAAGAATTTCGACATGGAAAAGATAAAGTTCCTAGAACAGTACTCCGGGAGGGAAGAGATGCAATTGATTGTGAATCGCGCTATTAACTTGGCCATCAACCCAACAGAGAATCTGAATTCATTTATTGATAAGGCCGAACGCTTGTACGCAGCTGCCAAGTTCTCAGACGAGCAAAAGTTCGCAATTCTCTCTAAGGCTGCCGTTCAGGGTGATCAAGGGCGAAACTTCGTGTTCCTACATGCCCCACGCGCGTACGCAAAGTTACAAGAAACCATGAGGGAATACGACGCATCTATCTTCCGATTGGCGCACGTGGACCAGAAACCTACTGAAAAGCCTTCAGCGCCAAAAGATTTCAGAACAGATGGAATCCATGCACAAGCTGGACCATCAGAGTATCGTCTCAGTGCGCTGGCGCGCCAGATGGAAGATCTCTATTTACTGATCGCGAAGAAGGATAGTGGCCGCAGGCAGGGGCAAGGCCAAGATCGTGGTCGTTACGGTGATATCTAATCCCTTGATGCGATGGGTCGTCGACCAGGCGTTCCCGTGTGTGAGTATTGCAATAAACCGGGTCACAAGATCGATGATTTTTGGAAGAAGAAGCGCGATGAGCTATAATGTTAATACTGTGGACGAAGGGGGCACGAAATTACCGACTGCTGGACGAAACAGCGCGAGGGTTGCGAGAGGGCTGAGAAACGAAGGAAAGAGGCAGCTCTTACAGTGCGCCACGCGATGGCCCGGCGGAGAGAGTCACCGTAATTACAGAAGCAGAGACATGCACGCCCGAGCTCTTGGCAACTATTAAGGGGATGAGGGGTTGTGAAGCGCTCCCGAAGCAGAGACCGGAACTTGTACACATTCCGAACCTTCTGGGCTCTCAGATTTCAATTATACCCCAGGTGAGTCAAACTATAGGTCTTGCAGGTACAGCAGCGGTGGCACGGTCAGTTGCCAACGTTGATACTGATTGACAAGCCATTCTAGTGCAAGGGAGCAATAAGAAGGGCAAGAAGGTGAAGAGGGTAACGACAGGGAAAAAGAAGAATTCCAAGCAGAAATCTGTTGCGAAAAGGCTTGCAGAGTCCGTCTAGCAGTATGACGTACTCGCAGCGATCGCTCAAGCTAATGCAGGTATCAGCATCGGACAGTTGCTCCGAAGAGATCTACAGGTAGCAGTCGCAAAGGCACGTAGATTATTTGGATCTACAAGCACACGCAGGCAACGCACGGCCCCTCCACAGAATAACGCTGTGGGTGGGGACTATATTTTAGAATTGAATATACCCCGGATTTTGAAGCTCTGTGAGTCACATGTGTACAGGACACTGGTCAGCGCGTTGCTGGATTCAGGGGCTAATCTGGAGGTTATATCAGCAGAAACATGCAGTCAGCTACACTTGGAGCCCACTGAGTCGAAGAGGATGCTCCATGTGGCCGATAGAAAGCTCGTAACAATCGTAGGAGAGATCAAGAACGTACCCGTCTCGTTCGGGTGCGTCACAAAGAAGATGGATCTAGCAGTCCTGGAAGGCCTCCTGGGCGGCCTAGTGATTGGTTTACCAACCATGAAGAGGACGCATGCAGCTTTGGACTACGGCCACAGCACAGCTACTTTTCCGCACAAGGATGGAGAGGAGATTGCTTCCCTTGGTCATCGATGATCTGGGGGAAGAAGAGTGGGAGGAAGGTTTCGGCCCTATTTATGAGTTTACTTCGTCGCCTGAAGATGAAAGTGGATCATCACCGTCAGAGTCGTCCGACGCAGACGACTAGCACGAAGACGGGGAGCCAATCAACATAATCGTCGTGGATTTGGCTGTGTTCCTAAAAGACGAGTTCGAAGAGCTCGACGGAAAGTATCGAAACGTTAGTAACGACCCCGGTTGTGGCGAGGATGGGCAGGAGCGGGACAAGAAAGAACAGTTGTCGCTAACACAAGGGGAAAAGGACGTAATGATTGAGAAAGCACTTCGACAGTTAGACAGGCACGAGGGTGAGTCAATTTTACTCGCTTTATTCGGCGAAGGACTGAAGAGGTCAGTGGTAGCATGGACACTATCAGACCTAAGACCAAGGGAGGTCCCGTACAAGCACGAGTTCAAGTTGAAAGACCCATCTATGCTGCCAATTTGCTACCCCCTGAAGCGCATGTCGCCAAGGGAGAACGAAGTGGTAAGACGCGAAGTCGAAAGGATGTTGAAGGCTAGTATTATTCTACCTACGAAGTCCGTATGGGATTTCCGTGTTGTGGTAGCAGACAAAAAGGACGGAGGTGACAGTTTCTGAGTCAACTACAGGGAGCTGAACAACATGATGGAGGGTGATAAGTTTCTGCTGCCTAACATCGAGGAGATTATTGGGAAGCTGGGCGACTCAGTCGTGTTCACGCTACTCTACATGTTCACCTGATACTGGCAGGTGCTTCTCGCTCTCCATCTGCGTCACATGACAGCCTTCCGTTGTAAGTTCGGCTCGTACCAGTGGAACGTGCTTCCGTTCGGACTCATGAACGGACCGGCGGGGTATCAGAGGATGGCCAGCAAACTGTTCTCAGACCTCCCGTTCGTTTTCGTGTATATCGATGATTTGGTGGTATACTCGAGGAACCGGGATGAGCATATAGGTCACCTGAAGATTGTACTGGAACGAGTGCGAAAAGTTGCCCTAAAATTGAAACTGTATAAGTGCCAGTTCATGAAGGAAAGAATCTAGTTGCTCAGCCACTTCGTGAGCGCGAAGGGTGTTGAGGTCGACCCGAAAAAGGTTGAGAAGATACTTAACGCTCCCATACCACGCACAAAAAAGATAAATCAATCATTTCTGGGTCGAACCTCATTCTACCGGCGGTATGTGCGAGGAATTGCGAATGTTACACCACCGCTGCACGAGCTGACGGCTAATAGTTGCAAGTTTTTATGGAACCAAGAGGCAAACGCGAGTTTTGAACTGCTGAAGAAGCTACTTGCAGCGCCGCCGATCCTTGCTTTTCCATGCGAGGGCAGGGAGTTCTTACTTTACACGAACGAATCGCTGCACGCAGTTGGAGCAGCCTTGATGCAGAAGGGGGATGATAATGTGGACCACCCAGTTCAGCACGCCAGCCGTAAGCTCAGTAAAGAGGAGAAAAGGTACAGTACATTCGAGAGAGAGGCGCTGGCCTGGGTGTTCGGACTTAAGAAGTTTAGACACTTTCTCCTCGGAGCATATTTCACTGTGTTCAGTGACCACCTAGCGCTGCGTGATGCTTTCTCGAAGGAGGATGTGTATGGCAGACTGATACGCTGGCTGGACCTATTCGCGGAGTTCGAGCTCCGAATTTTTCATGTGAAGGGTAAGGCCATTTTCGCGGCAGAATTTCTGTCGCGTGGCGCAGAGGAACCACCAACGAATCTTGAGAACGACGATGAGGACGAGCCGACCATTGAAGAGTTCCTTCAGCCGCCGGTTGTCAAAGCTGATACGTTGATGCAGACGTGGCGCAGAGGAACCACCTAAGAATGCTGAGAACGACGATGAAGACGAGCCGATCATTGAAGAGTTCCTCCAGCCGCCTGTTGTCGAAGTTGATACGTTGATGCCGATGACTGAGGAGAAGCTTGAGTCAAGGCTCGAAGAAGTGCACCAGTACCCCGTGACGTTGGATGGTACGGAAGTCACAGGAAGATTGAAGAGGGAAGCAAAGAAATATGCCGTAATGGGCGGCATACTCTTGAAGGAGGTAAAAGACCAGCTTAATATTGTCCCACTGATCGCAGACGGCAATGTTGTGATCCGGTATATGAACTACCATTCGGGGCACTGGGACAAGTATACGATGTGTGACCTTGTTAGTAGGTCTTTGTAGTTGCTGACTTTGCGACGGGACGTTGGGCACTTCGTTGAGTCTTGTTTGGAATGTCAGTTGGTAGCGCCGGGAAAAAGTACAAGTCGAGCCTCCATCAACCTGTACGAGGCTTGTTTCATACGTGGTCTTTGGATTTCACCGGGCCATTGCGGGCGACGACGGAAGGTAACAACTATTTCATGGTTGCAGTCGAGCACAGGAGTGGGTGGTCAGTCTTCTTCGCGTCGCCGACGCAGACGGCGAACGCCGCGATCGACGGGTTCATGAAGATAGTGAATGAGTACGGGGCGCCAAAGGTCATTCTTACTGACAATGGGCCAGCCTTCACCGCAGTTGATTTCAAGTCCGCTTTGTCGAAGATGGGTACTCACTGGGCGCCAATTGCGGCGTATGCACCGCAGGGAAATGGAAGGGCAGAACGTATGGTGCAAACGGCGAAGAGCGGGTTGAAGAAGATCTCGCTGCTCAGGAGCATCGACTGGGTCGCAGCGCTAGCGCAAATCGAACAGAGTTACAGAGCAAGTAAGGGCCCCGATGAGTCTCACCATTCTTCATCCAGTACGGTAATGAGATGGCACATCCAGCAGCGAGGGAAGTTGCGGTCAAACTCCTCTTGGATGAAGCTGAGAAAGAGCGCGACGAATGGCTAGACGACGATGGAAGGAATGTACAGCTCTTAATGGAACAGCCAGCTCGCGCCAGCTGCATTACGGAGCCAACTGGGGTGGACGAGGAAGCAAAATTTGGTAAGGGGGAACCGGTGCTGATGCGTATTAACCGAAGGAAGAGCGCCTTAAACCCACTGTGGTACGGCCCATTCGAAGTGGTCGAGGCTGACCACCCGCGGTATTACCTGCGCGACAAAAACGGCAAGATGACCAAGAGGTATATACACGCATGTCGCTTGAAGGTCTTTACAAAGAGAGATGATGATGAAGATACATGTGAAGACCCAGTAAGGCTAAATCGCGGGCGCAAAGAGTAGATTCGTAGGAGAGAACGCGCGAGACATGGGAGCAGACCAGGACAAATGTTACGAAAGGGCGCGAATTGCGATCCTTACGATGACGTTGGATCCGAGATCCCGTGCAAGTAGGCACGTTACATGGAAAACATATTTGTCACGGGTGGCTGGTCGGTCAGCGCGGGGACCTGTGTGAGCTTGAAACTTTGGAGACCTTGAGGGTTGCAAGAACTGCACAAAAACAAACAATAACACAACCCTTTTTCTTGTCTCCCTCTTTCTTCTTTTTCTCTTGTTCTTCTCTAACGTAATTTCTTCTGTATCCCAAACAATAAAATACTAGAACTAAACCAGGGTTGACCCCAGAACCACAAGATAGTAGCGTACTTGGCTAACCAACTCAGCTACAACAAATGGCCCTCATCGGTCCTACCCAAAAATATCTAACACGTGTACAACTTGCGCACGAGGACAAAAATCAGCGCCAAAATTCTCCCCAAATTACCCCAAATCGCGCCCTCGCGATTTTCTTGGGTATAAAATACTTTTTTTTTTATTCTCAGTCACCATCCCGGGTAGAATTGGTCTAAGGCGTCTGGGCCGCCGTGATGGAGGATGGGGCCTCCACGGGGCATTAAGTTGTCAATCTGTTCTGGGGCGCCCCCGCAAGGGTGACTGGCCCGGGGTTTTTCCCCAGACCTTCTCTGCCAGTCAACCCAGCATCAAATTTTTGCCAACTGCTTACACCACTTACACGGGCTCTCAAATTCAATCATCAAAACAATCATTCAGATCAACGTGACTGTCCGGTGCCAATTTCAATAAAATGGTACGGTCCAACAAAGCGTTACACCAACTCATCCAGAAACAGAATAAAAACGTGATTTTGCCGAGAGTCGTCGGCCATCCCCCTCGCGATAACCCGATCGACAACCAAAACACAAAAGCAACCAAGGAAACTTTCTTTTCCCACTGCGCTTTCTCCCCATTCCTCTTTCGCACGGACAACATCCGCGCCCACCCACTTCACCTTAGTTCCGGACCGGCCGGTCTCACGCGCTGCGTAGAACGTATGCGCCCAACCTGCGAACGTGAAACTTTCCCCGAGCCGTCTTTCCTTCCGAATTTTTCAGCGCGAAAGTTGGATGCGTTTCCTTGATAATACGATAAGGCCCAGGCTATTTCGGGGCTAGTCCCTTGCTTTTCCTCACTTTGCGTATAAACACGAACTCTCCAACATCAAACTTCGGTTCTTCAACTGGAGCTTCTTTCTCGCGCACTACGCATTTTGCGAAAGTCTTCGCCCATTCAATTACCCTCCATTCATCATTCGAACTCGGGTCAGGCCATTCCCAGGGGCGTCAACGTAGTTAGTAATCGCCCAAGACTGGCAAGTCTCCGTCATATCAATCATTGGAAGCCCAGGCAACCGCATGCGGCAGTCAACCCCATACATCAGGTTAAACGGCGATAACCCATCTCTTCCCTTTCGAACACGTTATGCTTGTACCACTGCTCCTATTACATGATCCCAATCATTTCCTGTACTCTGAACAACTTTCGCGATGGCGCGCTTCATGGTCCCAACCATTCGCTCCGCCCTTCTGTGAGACAGGCCCACCCCTACTATCGTGGTGTCGTTTTCTCGACAAATAACCGGTTGTTACGTTCTGCACCCCTGTCTTGTGGCGAACTTCAAACTCGTACTCCGCCATGATGTCAAGTCATCTTGCCAGTCGGCCATGGATATCTTTCTTGGAAAACGCAGCCTGCAACGCCTGGTGATCCGTGTAAAACACAAAGGCACTCCCCAACAGGTAAGGCCTAAACTTCTTCAACGAGAATATCACTGCCAAAGTTTCCAACTCAAACGTACAGTAATTCTTCTCTGTGGCTTGTGTCGTACGGCTTGCATACTGCGTAGAGTGCTCTCGACCCTCTTCACCCTTCTGCACAAGTACCGCACCGACCGCTGCCTTCGAGGCATCTGTATACACAATGAATCCTCTCAACATGTCTGGCAGGGCAAGGACTGGTGGCTCGGTAAGACCCTTCTTTAATTTCACGAACACATTCTCAGCCGCAGGAGTCCACTTGAAATTAACCCCAGGACTGGTCAGTCCGTGGAGCGGTGCGGTGATCCTGGCAAACCCTCTCAGGAATCGCCTGCAGTATGACGCCATCCCAAGGAACGAACGCAGTTCTTTCTTCGAGGTAGGTCTCGGCGCACCTAAAATCGCACTTGTTTTTCCTGGGTCCGTTCTCGCACCCTTACCACTCACCAAATGTCCTAACATCTCAACTTCTTTCAATCCAAGTTCACATTTCTTCACTTTCAACTTCAAGCCAACCTTTCGTAACTGCCCGAGCACAACGTTCAAATGTTCTGTGTGCTCCTCCCAATTCGGCGACTTAATCACAATGTCATCAAGGTATATGTAGGACAACGAATGGTAGGTCACCAATCAACATATGTGCCACCTTTTGGAAACACGGCGGTCCGTTCTCCAAACCAAAAGGTAACACAAAAAAACGATAGGCACCTTGCTCACAACGAAATGTCGTTATCTCTTGTACCTCCTCATCCAAGCAGATATTCCAATATCCTGTGAAGAGACCCAGATTTGTGAAACCGCCCCACCAGACATCTCATCGATAAGGTCATCGAGGTTCGGAAGCGGCCACTTGTCGGCCATCATCCTCTTGTTCAACGGGCAATAGTCAATGCAAAACCTCGCCGCTCCATCTTTCTTCGTGGCAATCACCACGGCAAAACTCCAAGGCGAATTAGAGGGCCTTATTATCCCAGCTTTTAGCATCTTCTCAACTTATTCCTTAATCACCGCATTATGCTTCGGCGGTATTCTTCTCACTGGTTCACATGTCTGCGTGTAGTCATCAAGCTCGAAAGTGTGGGTGAATGGAACCTTGCCTTGTGTAATATAATCGAAACTCCAAGCTACCACTGGTTCACTCTCCGACTCAAGCAGCATGCCAGTCACTTGCTTCTGGACCTCCTTCGGCATGGGCTTCACGGCAGTCACAAACACCCTTGCTTGCTGTTCATTCAACTCGCGAAAACCTGGCACGCCTTCCAAATTTAGCGTCACTTCTTCAGGACTGGCTGGTCTCGGTGACTTCACATCTTTGGGGTTAGGACAGGCATGTCCAACAACATCAATGAACATCTGGCAATTCTTGTTTTCCATAACATGTCCCAGGGCTTCATCCAGACCACTACCAGTATCAATACTTTCTTCCGGGACTAGCCGGTCCTGAATCTCGTGGACACAAATCACATACTCTTCTTCGTCGTTATTGACTTCTTCTTCGACGACTTGCTCTCCGGCTCCGCCATCACTGTCATCACCTGGATCCTCTTCGTTCGAATCCGATGTGAACTCTGCGTCTTCTTTGGTTAACTCATCAACGTCATCACTGAACAATGGCAATGATGTTGTGCTCAATTTTTCACCAACACCAATACGGATGGTCACCATCTGCCTTCTCAGGTCAATACTTGTACCAAGGGCTTCCATTGACGGTGCTCCAATAATCAAGTCAAACGGTGATTCCGCCAATACCAAGAAATTCAAAGGCACGGTCAACGTCCCCAGGCTCACCGGCACATTCACCACTTCTCCCAAAACTTGAGCAGTTCCCCCATCGGCAACTGTGATTCGACGCAAGATTGGCTCAGGGCTAAGGCGTAGGTATTCACTCAGCTCTTGTGACATGATATTTGAAAGTTCACCTGTGTCGAGTAACGCCCTCTGATCTCTGCCGTAGACCTTTGCTTCCACCATCTTCAAACGACGGAGACGACCAGATTCATTCTCTACGGAAAAATTCTCTCCAGTAATAACTTCATTCACATTCGAACCTTTTTTTCCGGGCCGTACTTCTCTGACTGGGACTGGCTAGTCCCACTTGAAGTTCCATATTCTTGCACGGCTGAAACTCGAACCGGTGCGTCCCTAAACCTATTTTTTGACTTCTTCTCCGTATCTTTTACGTCCCCTAGCAGCAACTGACCAAAGCTTATTCCTGCATTGGGGTGGGCAAGACTGGCAATTACATCGTACTCCTGAGCACGACTTTCTACGAACTTGAACCCTTTTCCACTAGTAACCTTCTTCTTCGGCTTCCTCTTCTCCTTCTTCTGCGGAGCTTGGTTTGGAGTGGGATCCAGAATATTCTCGATACGTATGATATCTGGTCGAACAATCGGGGTTGGCCGGTCGAGAGCGCGCTGCTATGGCAACGGTTCGCCGTCTCTTCCTCGACGAATAGCAGCAACCTCACCGGCGTCCAACTCCTGGATCACATTCACACTATCTTCCTTCAGTTCCTTATTCGGCTTCTCTTCCTCCTCCGATTTCTTCTTACTCCAACAATTTTCTTCAGTGTTCCCTGTTTTACCACAGAAAGTACAAACAGGGACTCCTTTCTCATCCCTCTGGTTCCTCCAGCAATTCTCGGGACCACGCCTCATCTCACCACAGTATCCACACTGCGGTGCGTTAAATCTCACAGTCTTCCCGTAAATATTACCAACGGGACTGGCCGGTCTCGCCCCACTCGGACTCTGAGACTGCCCTGTCCCACTGTTCCTTTTCTTCATCAACAAATGCATTTCTGCTAACTGAGAGGCTAGCATATCGATACGGTAATCGTGTTCCCTCTTGAAATTCTTCTCGCCCGACGGCAAAAAATCATTACCCTGCGAACTTCCACTCAACAAAGCCCCCGCAAACCTCTCTTGCGACTTCTGGAACTCTATTAAGCAGTTCTTCAAATCTCAATAAGTCTTCGGTGCATGGAGCACCACAAAATGCTGCGTGCTTGAATCATTCACAGCAGCCTTCGTCATGGAATACATCTTCTGTTCCTCTGAGAAACCTGCGGTGTCAAAAGCGGCATCATCCTTCTCGACAAACACAGCAAGGTCGTCCTCCGGAGTCTTACTCAGAGACAAAGCCACCTCAACTGGCCTTCTTGGCTCAGTCTTATTCCCAAACTCCTTTCGTAACGCCTCCGAAACCTTGTCAAAATCCTTGCCGTCTTCCGAGAGCTTCCCGGTCACGGTGAAGTTGCGGTAATAGAACTGAAAAGCCTTTCCCGCAAATGTGAGATTATGTAACGAGCCTTCTCCTCTCTCGTCCCTTCTGTCTTGACAACATTGTCAAAGTAGAACAAGAAATTATCAATATCAGCAGTCCTAGAACCATCGAAAGTAACCATAGAATCACTCATTTTGGGCAAGAATGCCCCTCGACAGAAGTACCAATGTGAGCTTGAAACTGCGGCGACCTTGAGGGTTGCAAGAACTGCACAAAAACAAACAATAACACAACCCTTTTTCTTGTCTCCCTCTCTTTTCTTTTTCTCTTGCTTTTCTCTAACGTAGTTTCATCTGTAGCTCAAACAATAAAATACTAGAACTAAACCAGGGTTGATCCCAGAACCACAAGATAGTAGCGTACTTGGCTAACCAACTCAGCTACAACGAATGGCCCTCATCGGTCCTACCCAAAAATATTTAACACGTGTGCAACTTGGCGCACAAGGACAAAAATCAGCGCCAACAACCTGCTTCTATCTGGTTGTGGCGGATGAGGGACGCAGATATCAAGGGCACGGCGCGACCGCGAACGAGGTCCGATCAGTACCGACTTACTGTATAGTGCAGTACGTTCTACTGCTTTACAGTAAATGCGGGGACGTCATTGGTCGAGCGTGCGGGAGCAGATTGAATGCAGATTCTCGGCCGGGATGATTGCTGGAGTAACTTTATGGCATCAGTAAAACGGGTGTCCGCTGCAGGATCCGACTATATTGCTAGCTGCTTGAGGGAATGGGGGGCGAGTGGAGTACAAAAGGGAGAAAAAGGAGGTAGGAAGGAGTAAAGAAAGGAACACAAGGGACAAAAGGGGGTAGTAAGGAGTAAAGAAAGGAACACAAGGGACCGTCGCCGAATTTGGGGTTCACATGCTTTAACGAAACCGATGGGTATTAATTACAACCACTGGTACGTGCGAAGATCAAAAAGGGTCTATGCAATCTGCTTTTATTCGAGAAAATCACTCCCAAGTGAGATTTAAAAGCCTATTCACACCTCCTCCAAGCTAACTATATTCCATTTCTCATTCTATTCATAAGTAAATGCGCCTTTTTTAGCGGAGACGCAAGAAGACAGTCTTTTCGGGCTACGATGGCGCTACCAGGGGCGAAGGAATGGGCGTACTGTCCCCCGTGCCCGGGTCTGAAGACTAGTATCGACGCCCGCGATTTCTCGACATGGCTTCAATACTACTCTCAAGTTCCGCTTTTCGCTCCGGACACACCGTGCCCGAGGAGAAACTGTCCGGAAACACTTGACTGCTTCGGGGGTCATATCCTGCACTGTGTTCACGGAGGCCACAGAATTCGAAGACATGACAGCCAAGTTCACTTGCTTGCCCAGGACCTGCAGAAAGCTGCTCGTCACCCCGCCATCGTGCCCAGGGATGGCCTTCATCGTACAAGTCCAGACATCAGGGCAATGGGAAGCACTGGAGGCACGGATTTCTTCGATGTCACTTTTGTCAACCCAGTCGCGCCATCCAACAGGAGAGTGAGTAACTTCAACCCGCTCACATCCCTCAACGCGGCAAAGGCTGCAAAGCATAGCAGATATGAATCTTTTATCGCAACCTCCGCACGGAGCAGATTCATGCCCATCCCTATATCCACCCTCGGGGGCTGGCACCCAGACGCCTACGCGGTGCTAACCGACGTGGCGCGGAACGTGGCTGTTAGGGCAATGGAGACATATGGGACGGTTCGAGCGGTTTTAACCCATAGGCATGCGGCAGCAGCAGTGATGTCCAATGCATCACCTGCTGACAGGCTTCGAGCCAGCCATTTTGGCACATGACTCACGTTACCCATTATCCTGAACATGTCTACCGTACATACACCGGGGGATAGCCTAACCGCACTTTTCAAAAATTAAAGAACCAAATCAGATTTGCAACTCCAAATAAGTCCCCGCCAATCCATACATCTCAATAAAGACACCCCCCTAAAAAAAAGAACCAAATAAATTCTTTCAAAAAAAATTTTAAGCGGTTTTCACTTTGCTGGCATTGTGTCTCTTCTTTTTGACATCAATGATGCTATCATTTTGACATCAATGATGCTATCATTTTGACAGGGGAAATGTTTGAGTGGTTTGAAAGGCAAGCCCCAATGGAATTTCCCACCTAAACTTGTCCCTGTTCTCCAACAGCCGCGTCACGTAGTAAACATCTGCTATGCTTCGTAGAAGATTGGCTCAGCGCCTCTGCTGAAATGAAAAGGCGTCTTGTACTTCCCAGAAAACAACTGATCAAGAAGAAGAAGAAGAAGAAGAAGAAGAAGAAGAAGAAGAAGAAGTAGACGACTTTACCAAGCAGAAAAGGAGGGGCTAGCGGCCCTCAAAAGGGGAAAAACCTATCCGAGCCAGGAGCGGTTGAGTTGTCGTCGGTTGATCGCGACAGAAGTTCGTTGTTGTATGAGCGAACTGATAATCGTGAACAAGCGATCGCGCTCAAAGGCAGGGCTACTGCCTTTCCGTAGAGCGATGTACTCAGCAATTCTGGACAGACCTCGTTCGGCACCGGGACCGGCAGACCCGTATATATCGAAAGCCATCGGGTGGAAGTCGATACGTAGTTCGGCGCAGAGGTGGCCATAGCGGAGAGATTTCGCGCGCTCAGATGCAGTAAGGGCAGCGAGGGGCGTGTGAATCCGCTGTTGGGCGTATGGAGCGGAGTGGGGGCTGATGACAGTGACGTCGTAGCCCTGCGGGACGGGAGAGAACTGGACATCATCGATGTAGATGTCGAGGCGGCGGCGGGAGTTGGAGGGTCGGGGCAAGTCTTGCGGGAAGGTCCATTCCCGGACAGGGCGAATCCCAATTGATAAGCGTGATACCTCGGAAATGAGGCGGTCGCGAACACAATTGTGGCGCCGAATGGAGCCGTCGGCGCAGGGACAGACAGAGGCATGGTGTCCGTAGGAATCCAGGGTGGGGACAGTGCGGAAGTGGGCGGCGGCGCAATAGGTGCAGGGTTGTGTGCCAGAGAAGATGGGGACACCAAGACGGAGGCAAACCATGGTTCGCCATACTTCAGGAGCGGCCCGGGTACCGAGATGGCTCTGCGGGAGGTTGTGAAAGGGACGGGAGGCGTGGGAAGAAGCGACGGAAGCTAGGCGGCGGAGTAGCCGGGAGCCTTCGGAGGAGGAGAGGTCGACGGAAGAGAGAAGTCTGGCGCGAAGCGCCTTTGTGATCTCAGCAGTAGCGGTTGTCTGGAAGTCAGACAGGCCGGGGAAGAAGAGGCGCGGAGGCCAGCAAGGACGGCGGGGGAGAAACTGTCGGGGAGGCTGTATTTGGCCCGGATAGAGGCAGAGGCGTTGAGATCAAGGGAGAGACGTCGAAGCAATCACCGAGGAGGAGGCGAAGAAGTGGGTAGGAGGAGAGAACAGAGCCAGCGTAGCATGCCTCTGCGATGGTTTCGGTTAGGGGAAGTCCGAGCCCTCCCATACGTAGTGGAAGCTGGGCGGTGAGCCAGGCACTGTCTGGGAGACGACGGTGCATGTCTTCGAACACCCTTCGCATTCCAGAGTCAAAGGTTTGAGCTCCGGAAAGAGTGAGATGCGGCGGGGTGCAGCGAAGAACATAGATCAGGCGGCAGGAACTGGCACAGTGTCGCAGTAGTTGGTAGCCCAGTTGAGGGTCATTCAATCCGGAGATGCGCGACCAAACCTCGGAAATGGCATGTACGCGGGAAAGAAAAGACTGGCAGCTTTGAGGGGTGCCGATTGGGGATCCGAGGACTGTCACGGAATTGTGAGAACGTATCGTGCAGGGTATGGCACACCGAAGGGACGCGGGGAGGGGATCCGGGCCAGGACGCCATAGCGTTGTTTTGCCATGTTGATAGAGAACCCGAGTGGCTTTCCACGGTCTGAGATGAAGCGGAGAACCTCAGAAGCGAGGTTGACAGGGACGATGACGGTACCGTCGTCGGCGAACCAAGCGTTTAGGCGTATGGCGGGAAAGCGTGATGAGAGCTGGGTGACCAATGGATGGATGCCAAGGGCGAACAGGATGCTTCCGAGCGGATCTCCCTGGTGGGTGCCTGTGCGACTGTGCAGGATGTGTGAACCGAACATGAGCGTGGAATCACCTCCATACAAGTAGTGCACAAACCGGGCGAGGTCGGGGATATGGTTGGCCGTCTCGAGCAGAATGTTGTGGCGCTCGATTTTGTTGAACGCGTTTGACGCGTCAATTTGAAGGAGAGCGAAGCTGGCGCTGTTCAGGCGGGTGGAGAGAACCCGTGTCGCATGAATGATGGCTTCTGTTCCGTGGCGGACTCCGACGGCGAGCTGGTGAGGAAGGAAATAAGAGACGACGGTGGGTTGTGTAGACAAGCGCCGAACGACGAGGCGGCAGATGAAGCGTCGAAGAACCGTACCCATGGCGATGGGGCGGAGACTGTCGCCGCGGGCCTTTGGGATGCCGAGTAGGGTAGCCCCGGCGAAGAGATGACGGAGCTCAGTTGGGAGTCGGCCGTCCACGGCAGAGTTCACAAAGATTGTGAGCTGAGACAGGGCGGAGCGATCTGCGGTATCACCGCCTGGTGCATGGGAGAGGGATTTGAAGACGGATGGGCGGAGGCCGTCAGGGCCCGGAGAGCTGTGGTGTGGTAGGAAGGCGAGCTGACGGCGAACCTCGGCCTCCGTAAAGACAAAGGCGGGGGGCAGCAAGTGGCGCGGAGTTGGGGTAACCGGGACACTTGGAGAGGGATGCAGGGAAGCAAGGAGGGATTTGTTATGGAGAGTAGCCGGTGCCGGTGAGGTGGTAGAGCAGAGGGCGGCGACAGCCTTAGTGAGGGTCCCCTGCTGGATAAAGCGGCAGCAGCGGGTGGTGGGAGAGGGGTGGGAATAGGAGTGGTGGCAATGGGGAACCGAAGGCGTCAAGTGCATCTGAGTAGAGCGTTTGCCAGCGTCCTTCCAGGGCCATGGAGATGCGGGATCGGAGAAGCCGGTGGACGGAGGCGCGGTTGCGATTACGGGGTTCGAGCCGGCCGTTTTTCCGAAGGACCAGCTTACCAACTGCGAAGAGACGGGTGAGGCATTCCACGCGATATGCAGGGGAGTGTGCGTGGTTGTAGGCATGCAGAAGGCAATAAAAGAGATTGTGGAAATCGGAACGCAGAGAATTGGGTAAGTAGGAGATGGACGGGATCGGAAGTTGAAAGATGGAGAGGAGGGAGGGACAAGATTCGGAGTGGTAACTGGCGGTCGGCCGGTATGAAGGTTCCACGCGAGGCCTACTGGTCATCGTCCATAGACTCCGGAATCGGAACGTGTTCAAGTACGGAGTATCCGGCGCCCGCGGGCGGGGCAACAGGGCCGGGTGGGGCGAAGGTACGGTAGAGGCGTCTGGAGATGAAGCCCCAGCCCGCGTCACTAGTGTAAACCCGTCAGCATCAATCGGAGTGGGGGGACACGTCGGCGCTTAGTCGAGGCGACCGGGGACGGGGGGGGAGGAAGGGGGGGATGAGAAGTGGCAAAGGAGGCGTCTTGACAAAGAGTATTGTAAACCATCGATTCCATTTCGCGGAGAGCGTGAGCGAAGGCAGGTGCGGGGTACCACTGGTAGGAGGGGAGGATTCCAGGCGAGCGATTTCGGAGCGAAGGCCAGGGAAAACGGAGAGAAGTTGGGGGGGCGGAAGGTCTGTAGGGAGGTCGAGGATTGCGGAGAAATCCAGGGTAGGAGGATAGAAGTTGTCAGAGGTCTTTGCCAAGGCGCGAAAGGCGGAGTAGGCTGGCTCTAAGGAGAGCAGGTCACGTTCGGCGGCGCATACAAGGAAGACGTTCGGAGAAGAAGAGCCCAGGATGGAGCAAGAGCCAGGGAAACCGCCATTAGATATCGGGTACAACATTTTTTGTTTTATGTGGCTTTGATTCCCATAATTCAAACTAATTAAACTTGTTCTTAATATTTGGTTCAACGAAAGTCCCGGAATATGCGCTTGATATGTAAAAGCCAATGTCAAAAGCATTGAAATACTGTACTTGCCAGCCAGAGCTGCTCTATAATATTGTAAAAGAGATTTTTACGGCCCGGAAAAAGTTAAATTGAAGGGCTGCAAGACATGTAAAGTACAAGATAGGATGTCCATCACAGCTATTCTGCTCTGAAGCAAGTGGTTATAAGCTTTAAACTGAATGTAGACTCTGCAGCCATCTAAAATTAACACCAAGTAAGGATTACATGAACGCAGACTTTCTGTTCTGCTTCAACGTGTTTCGTCCAGTCGTATACAATTTCACTTTTTGCGCAGGTAATTGGCCTGTAAAACAGGTATTGGTCCATGAGCACCTAATAGAGCGTGTCTGTCTTCTCTCGAGTAGTCAAGAAACGGCGGAACATCCCAAAATAAATCACGATGGGTCTGTACGCCTTTGCGCATGCCGATACCACGGCCAAAACTGTTACTTTATCCAATTCTGCGTTTTCTCTTGGCGGTTTTCTACTTGAGCGTAATTCCCTTCGAACCAACTCCTCCACGAAGAGCTCTCCCATTCATTTCTTCAAATGATTCCCGGGTTGTTCCATTTTAAAGATTCGACGTGGATCTTTGTTGTAACAGATATCCAATTGCGGACTGAAACCTGGAAATATGTTAAGTGACGTGCTTTTCAAACGTTTCCTTCAATCTCTGGTCCTCTACATGCATCACGCCGTGATATTGAAGGCAATATCGCTTCATAACAAAGTTCACAAACATGAGGGAGGGTCGGTTGATCCTAAATAAAATCTCTTTTTATTGCTCTTCGGATTAAAATTCCATGTGGTGCTGGAATAGATCCAAACCGATTGCGTCATTAACGGGCAGCTGTTTTACGCAGAATAGCGGAATGAATCAACTATTTTGTTCTCGTGCTCTGCGCCCAATGCCAACGGACGACCCGAAGAAGTTCATGAGAAATAAATGTCACGAGTGCTCGTTGTTTATGGTTCCGATGCGTTCTTGGCGTGGTACCTGATAGCGCTATGTGGTTTCATTACAATGACGCCATTACTTTCTGGGAACAACATCTGGGTTGTTCCCTTTTCTGCAACTCGTTTGAAGATGGCGTCATGTAGTCGCCTAAATTAGACGCCATGCCCACAAACTTTGGGCGGGCTTGGCGTTGTTGCCACCGCTGTTGTGAGGCGCTATTGTGGAGGAAGTTTTTTTCAGGCCTATATTGCGTTCAAAACCTCTGCGCAACTAAAGCAGTTTTGGCTCTCCATAGGATGCCAACCCGTTTCTGTTCTAAGCTCTGGATGGCGGGAACGGGGGGCAACCTTGGCACATATTTTGGTGCCCCCTAAAATAACGCCAGCAATCCCTAGGTCCGGAATCGTCAGCACCATAACAACACCTGTGAGTTTGCTTTGTTTTTCTGCCTTCCGTTGACGGTAGCTGGGAGGGGCGGTGGAGCTAGAAGGAATTTTGGGTTACTTTAATGTATGGAAGATGTGGTCGGTTGTATCCACGCCACTGGAAGTGCGCAAAGCGGGACAGGAGATACAATACGGGGGGAAAAGGGGCGTGTCTTTCTTGAGATGTATGGATTGGCTGGAACCCATTTGGAGTTGCAAATCTGAATGTCATACTAAATACATGTACCGATGGTCGAAGCAATGTACAAATCATTGCTGTCGAATGCTAGCACCAGCAACAGTCTACCAGAAAGTCGATGGGATGCCAGCCAGCAGACAAGCAGCGTTAGAAGTTACTGCCAACGCCGAGTGTCGTTGTAGAAGAATGCCTCGAACCTTGGAAAACCGTTCCATTGCGCGGCTGGTGACGGTTCTTGCAAGCTCCGTGACCACTGAAAACGCCTCTGGATGGCATCCGCCAAGATTAGAAATTGAAACAGGAACTAGCCTGCTTCTCTCCGGTAATTCCGCAAGAAAGCCTTGGTACTTTCGCCGCTTTTCCGCGCTCGCTGCATTGAGACTGGTCATCGGGTTGAAAGTCCGGACTCTGGAATGGGAGGGAGCGAGTGGATTGACGAATGTTATGTCGAAATAGTCAGTTCCACCTGCGGCCCCCATGGCTGTGATGTCCAGTCTTGTCCGGTATTAAAGATGCACACGCGTTTCGATGAACGGGCGCCGAGCCGCCCGTCCAAGATCATTGCCTAGCAAAGCAAACTGATTGTTGTGGCGATTGTTGCGCTGGCATCCCTAACGACAGTGCAGCAAATGATCTCCATGGATGTCTAATGTCTCAGGACACCCAGGCTTCGGACAAGGAGTGTCAGGGGCGAAAAACGGAGTTTGGCAGAAGTACTGCAGCCACACCCGAGAAATCCTTGCTCCTGATGTGTGTCCTCAACCCCGCGCAAGGCGCACAGTGGACCCATCCCTTTGCTCCAGGTAGTGACATCGAGGCGCGGAAAGCACGGGTACGGGTATTGCCAGGCGGTAACGCTTCCTGCGCCGCTTCGTGGACTGTGTCTGTAAGCTTCTTCTGTGATGGTGGGTTGTTTGAGCAGAAGTTGCTAAACGGAAGTCTATCCGAAGATCGACAGGAAGCATTCCAGATGTAAAAGGCTTCGAGGGCGTCATCGTATTGGGACAGGCCCTTAATGCAAGCCGGCAAGAATTTGGCGCACAACTTGTTCGAGGCGGCACTGGACGCAAGGAATGAAGCAGCGCCAGCGACTTTCGCTGACGTCAAGCCAATTCCCAAAGTCGGCTTTTTGTCCTGGATCGGCTTGATGTGCAGTTGTAATTCCTTAAATATGGTGTTATCAAGCATTCCACCTGCCAAGTTTCGGACACAATTTTCGAGTAGGCCGTCAAAATAGTCGGCCCCTTTCCTTGTACAGGAAGGCGGAACGACTCGAAGAAGGTACCCCAACTTGCAGACCCCAAAACAGTTTCGAAGTAGTTGGAACGAAAGTTGGGAGTCTTCTAGCTCCATGATGGCATTGATAAGAGGTTCGAGGTTGTGGACATGATCCAGGACGTGCTTTTCCATGAACGCCTTAGAACCTACTGGAGCGTTTAAGATGACAACCCATTCGCAGTATTCCTGCAACATGTCGGGGGAGTGGGCCGCTTGGACTGAGGCGACGGGGGCTGTTGGCCACCAGATCTTGTATTTCGGGATGACTAGATGGAGCCCAAGACGTTTGGCTTCCGGGGAGGACAAAACTTCGATGGCCTTGAGTAATGCGGTGTGTTTGGCCATAATATAACCATCATCGTGGTACCAAAGTTCCAAAGGCAAGGTTTTCAACTCTGTGTCCTCTTCGGGGAATGAAGATAACAACTCTCGAATTATTGTAGCGAGAGGATGGAGGACCAGGGCGAAAGGCAAGCCGCTGAGCGGGTCTCTTTGCTGAGTTCCCACGACACTCCGTAACGTCTCGAATCCAGTCCACAGGAACGCTGGATCGTTGTAGGAGATGCAATATGTACGTACAGTACTGTACAGTACAGTACAGTACAGTACTGCAGAAGTAGTAAGGGTTGTGGGCAACTTTGTTATTCAATGCCTGAATGAAAACATGCTTTGGAAAGAGCAAAAATACATTTGTTGCTTTAGGTTTTTTTTGAATTACTGTAATTACATGACTGTAAAACTTGATTATACAAATTGCTGCCTGACCAGAAATGGCGGCGTATAGTTTTAAATTTCCCGCGATATTACCATTTGAACTTCTTGGGGTTTATATGATTTCGCGCCATTTCGGTGGTTGAACATTGTTAATTGTTGCTAACATCGACATTACCCGTTGCCTAAACATTTGGCTCCAGAATTGAAACCAGCACGTTAGTTTACTCTAGAAGTTGTGCCGCGGTTGAGGTAGACTGCAGAGCAGCTCAACGGGCGGGGCGTATGAAGGGTGGGGCTATAAACGCTATTTTGCGCGCAGTGTGGCAGGGATGTGTACTTGTGCCATCATGCGTGCTACCATGCAAACGCTATTTCGCGCACTGTATAGCACGGATGGGCAACTGCGCCACCATGCGTTGATTTGGCCTGGACGAATGCGACTATCCTCAAGTACTATCACACTTTCAGGAGTCTCCTAGTCTGCGATTGAACAGACAGCCACTTGTTATAAATTATCAATCCTTCTCAGTTTTCCATTTCTCAGCCGACGAGTTTGATAGCCCGAAGCGAGCTACAACTTCTTGATCAATCGACGTGGCCCGCTACTCTTTTCCTGGCTCAGCAACATCCGAATACTCTGATGTCACCGTCATCGCTCGCCGATACGATGACGAGGCCACTCGTTCGACTGTTTGTGTAAGCAGCTCTCAAATTTAAAGACTCTCGCGGGACTTGCTGCGGAGCAAATAAGGCTGCTGTAATATGCCCTGTATCTTGCGCAAGAAAGGATTCATTTGCGATACCCCTATCTTTCGCTGTGCCTGGAGATGAATCATGGTCTGCAGGCGATCTCTTCGAACCGGACAGCATCTGCAAAGAATGATTGACCTCCCAAATGTGTACCATCTTCGTCTCAGATGCGCAAAGCACGTAACGACCGTCTGGAGAAAAGGAAGCGGTCAAGTGAGACTCGGTATTCAGATGCCCTTGAAACTTTGACAGCACCGACTTGTCATCCAAACGATACAGGCGAAGCCGGGAGTCATTAGAGGAAATGATGACCTTATCGGAGCGGTTATAGAACCGGAAACCGCAAATTTTCTTTCCCTGTGCATTCTTAGCCCTTCGCGAGCGGACGTCCAGTTGTGTGGTATGCTTGAATTGCCACTCGCCTTGAATCTCATCAAAGAGCCCGTAAAACTTGCACCGGCCATTGTAAGTGCCTACAAGGGCCGTGGTTCCATCCGGAGTAATGGCACATGCGGTAATGAGATCGTCTGTCTCCGCCTGGCTCAGCAGCTTACTCTCCCGTAGGTGCCACATGCGAACCATGCCATCAGCAGACCCTGATATACATATTTGCTCATCGCTGGGATGAAACGCGACGCCTGTGACAATATCAGAATGAATGAGGCGTCTGATACACCCTTTCGCGCGTGGATGCCACAATCGTACAGTTCTATCGGCACTGCCCGACAACAAAAAGTCGTTCTTGCTCCAACTGAGGGCAATGACGTCAGACGTATGGCCTTTGAATGACACGAGTGGGTGACCGTTGCGAATGTAACTATATGCAGCATGAACGCGAGTGGTGGCACCTGCCGAAGCCGAAGGGGCGCCAGTAACGCCCTTGATGATGTTGGAACGATTATCATCCAATTTGGTATCAATATCCCATACCTTGATAAGCATGTCCTGTCCTGCTGAGGCGAGATATTTCCCCTTGCGACTAAACTCCAAAACGCGAATAGGCCCATTATGGGCACGCACTCTCTGCCAACGATAGAGGTTTGTAAAATCGCGATCCCTCTTCTTGCTAGCAATCACACGCACATGATCAGATGGGCGCAGTGTTCGATGGACAGACTGCAGTTCATCGGAATGGGCGCGGGTCTTGGCAATCTCTGGGAGTGGACGATCGCCCCAGCGAGTTTCCAGCGTGGGCATGATAGGGGGCTTGGTAGCGGAAGAGGGATGAACGAAAGCAGGAATGTTGGTGGGTTTCTCGACCCATTCTTGGTCGGTGACGTAGCTTCGCATGCCGGTGTCGAGGTCCTTCAAAAGAAACATTTCGGGATTGGGAGGGGTAGGCTGCGGAGGGGATTCATGTGGGGATCTTGACGAAGTCGACATTTCGGTGTTTACCTAGTCCGTTTGGAATATGGTTACCGTATAGAGATGAATGTCGCAAAGGTTGAAGCAATACGTGGTGCAGTATTGTCGGTAAGAAGGTTGGTGGAAAGTGCTGCGAGAAATGCAATGAAGGTTTCTTCAGTGGGAGGTGTTTCCGTGAGATTGGAGCGTGAGAATGGAAATTGTTGGCCTGCAAGAGCGGATATTAGGCATGTTGGCGAGTGAACGGGGAACTGGGTGGCAAGTCGTCCCGCATAAAGAGTGGGGTTGTATTTTGCGGTAGAGTCGTCCGCTTGAAAATGTGTGTAGCAATGGGCTCAGTGATGCTAATCAGCCAGTTCAAAATGAATTGTGGTATCGCATAAACAATGTACTCAAAACTCCGAAAAACAATTTAATTTTGCGGTCATGTTATTGACAATAAAAATCAATTCGCCAAGTACAGTACAGTACAGTACAGTACAGTATCAGACGTTCAGTACAATTAACTTGAAATCCTGCAAAGGCAATTCAAGGACTTTCCGAGTAGCAAAGATCCACCCCTGGTTATGTTGTGGACGCCAGTTTCCCGGGGTGCCACAGCCAAAACTGCGCCGTCAAATCCGTCGAATGGTCATTCCTGCAGCGATATCCAGTCACCGATCATCAGATTTCGACATATACATCTGATCAGCAGGAAGCCTGTGTCTGATCAGTCATATTCCAGAATACCGCAGATGGCAAGCACCTCTGTGGCGTAACATTGACCAAATTCAGCGATTAGTACTTTTATACATCTACAAAGTACAACTACTATGCGTCCTTTTCGGGTTGGAACAGTGAAAAGTCTATCACACCCACCCACTCATACCGACATGCCATTCAGGTCACCATCTGTTATGTGTTCGCCGAGTCATGGACAGAGGTCCAAAACTCATTTCACTGCATCTGACCAGGCCTTTCATTGCTGGCATGTGATGCCAAGTCACTCTATGTTACCTAATCTCTTCTCGGGTGCTCATGGCCACTACGTCGGGGTTAGCATATCAACTGCCTGATATGTCCACTGCCAACCACAACTGGTGCAGGCATTTCAAGACACATGGGACTGGAATCTAAACTTGCTTTTGTTGCAGCTAGCTTCATCCCGCAGCACTCGACAGACTCAACTACCTCAAAATTATCCCAATTCCTACCCTTCTAGGCATCGATTCAGGTCACATCGAACCGATCACCATTAAGTTTCCCATTTGACTTCCATTATTCACATCTACACTCAAGCATCCTCTCCTTTTCTTCAACACTTCGCTGATCTCCAAGAAATGTTTCGCCGCCAAATCCCGCTCCTTAACCTCCCCCCTCCAGTGCAGCACTCTCGCCAACAAATAAGAACACTCTCTCATCCCATAAAAGTCTTCAAGCTTCCTGTAATCGCCCTCTGCCATTTCAATCATCTCCACCACATCCCGCCCTGGTACTCCCCCTTCCCCAGCCACCTTACGCAACAAACATTCCGCATGCAACCTCAACGCCCTCGCCCTCACCCTCGCCCCAAGTCCATCCATCGCCGTAACCAGCACTCTATCCAAAACTCCCAACGCACGACACTCCCGCTTACTCTCCCTCTCATCCATTCTTAACATCGTCTCTGTTAATGTCAACATACTCTTCACATACGCAGACTCCAGTCCAAGACCCTGACTTAATGAAACCGCAGCCAACGCCGGATGAAGTGCGACATCGTAACAACCCGCCGTCATATGTCCCTCCGCCTGAAGCCGCAGCCCCTCCACCACTCTCCCTGATCGTACCACACTTGCTGCCCTCCTACAAAGCTCCTCCGCTCTTTTGACTGCTTCCTGCGATGCTCGTAAAGCGAGTTGCAGTCTTGTCTCAGCTTCTAACCCGTCGAGCATCAAATCCTCCGCAGTAAGCGACAGCGAGTTCTCTACCGCACTCTCTCCATTCGCGCAGATTGTTTTGCATAAACGCTCCGCAGCTCCTGTGGCGCCTTGACGCAATGACCGTTCAAACCGAAGCCATGTCATAGTCCGTACCAGCAATTCTAGTTCCGGTCCGTTTGTCGAGCATTTGCTGGCGTATAGATTTCCTTTCTCTTGATCATTTGCCTGCAAATGACTTTGTAGCATTGAGCTCGCAGCCTCGAAGTCTCCTTCCAGTGCTGTGAGAGAGGCGACGGCAGCAAGCGCACGAGCTGTGTTTTCACTCATCTTTCCCTTATCCGCACGCCTTGCAAAGGACAAAGCCATTTTTGCTACCGATAGCGCTGTGGGCGAGGCGGCATGCGATTCCCATGCCGCGGCGCTGACCAGTAGGGCGTTCACACGACTCTCCGCATTGCGATAGCTGATGCGCCCTTGAATACGTGCTAATCGAGCCGCCCCAATCTGATCACTTCCCTCGTCGTATTTTCGCTCTGTTCCCTTACCTCCTCCCGACGGAGAGTAAAGGTTCATGGAATCTGGGACCTCATCGGATACCGGTGTAAAGACAGTCCAGACCTCCTCCATAGCCAATGCTAACTGGTCCTTTGAATGACTGAGCATCTGATGCCGCTTTGCAACTGAAGAGCATGTTCTTGCAATCCAGCTCAGTGCTCGGGCCTGACAGGCTTCATCACCGCAGTGCTGCGCTGTCCGAATGGTATCATCCAAGGCAACTGATGCATACCCTGCATTTCCAAACTGCGCATGTAGCAGCCCTAAAGATAACGCTGCATACTGATGCCCCATGGTTTCGGTTTTCTGGCGATCCTTATCTTCACCATCCTCGTCTTTGTTGACGGTTGCCTGGGCGATTTCTGCAATGGACAGATCAAAGTACCGATGCAACGCTTCCATAGCGACACCAAAATTCTTCTGCCGTTGAGCTTCCATTTGCATTACATACTCAACGCTTGGGTGCTCTGGATGCGCACTGCGGTCCTTTCCCAGAGAACCCAAGGCTTGGATGCCCATATTATTTGCCATCACAGTCCCACGTGAGCGCTCAAAAAGTTGAGCCCAGTTGGAAAAGTCCTCCGATTCAACAGCAATTCCCTTTGCCATCTGCACCGCGGCACGCCTCGTTACTGCAGCCCTCGGTAAAATCTCTCGTGGAGAGAATACGGGCATTGCTGGCACCTGAGTTTGATTCGTAAAGACTGAAGATCATGGTAAAGCCTGGACAAGGCGTCAAAAGTCAAGGATGAAAACGCAACGTAAACTTTTCTCAAAAAACACGACACGATACCATTCGATTCAAAAATAGTATACGAAGCAAGGTCCCCATGCATGTCCATAAGCTCCGCGGCACCTTTAAGACCATCCGGAGACCGCAGTAAAGATTTGATCATAGATTGGAGCGCATGGCCGACGCTTTCATACTGCATTGTATTTGCAGTACATGATGCTTGGCGATCGTTCGGGTCAAGGATAAACTTGATTCCTTTTGCAACGCGCAGAATGTCGGCAAAGGTCTTGACTGGCCTCTTTGAAAAGGCATGTGGGATGCCTATTTCATCCGCAACCAGGATATAAATGTTTGGAAAAGAACGTGGGCAAAGCTCGTCAAGTGACGAGATGGCTGCGGCAAAGGCTATGAGAAATGTACGAGGTTGAATGTAAGCGGATGCAGCGACTGAATCCATGGAAAGGCTTGCGAGGTTAGACAGTGCCACCTCGAAGAATGAGCAGGGAAAGAGCTCAAGTATGGAATAGAGAAATGAAGAGTAATTGCTCGAGAGGCTCACCTGGACGGCAAGACGTATGTACCTGGGATGGACAAGGCTTAGGAGTGTTCGAACAACGCGAAAAGTGATGCAGGGTTTAACAAAGTTGCGCTTTATTTTAATGTGGCAATATCGCACTTTGCTCTACGCAATACGGCACTACCATACAAACAATTCCGTTTTCGCGGAGACCGCCTTTTTTAGCCCACTCCGCATTGGTCGATATTAAAGTTTTAATTTAGAAGATTTGTTGGTATATTATTGTTTAATTGCCATCACAAATACCACTACGCGATGTATCAACTCCACGATCGCCACATTAGGTCATCCGATCCGCTACGGCTATCAGACCGTTTCCGTCTTCCCAACATTTCGATAAGGATCTGCCCAGCATGCTTTCTGTCGTCAATGTGCTCGCTGGTGTAGGATGCTTCTCCTTATTGCTGATCGTCGTTCGTGTGATCGCCTTTATCACCCAGTATTGTCTTGCATCGTTCTCTTTCCGCTCCTACAAAGGTAAATGGGCCACAGTCACCGGCGCATCATCTGGAATTGGCGCTGGTTTCGTTCGTGCTCTTGCAAAACATCGTATCAATGTGATTATGCTCGCGCGTTCCCAAGACAAGATGGAGGCATTAGCCAAGGAAATAGCGGATAACTACGGCGTGAAATCAGAGGTCATCCCCTTTGATTTCGGAGCTGCGGATACAGAGAGCTACGCGAAACTCTCGGAAAAGATTTTGAGTCTGGAACCGAATATTTTGGTAAATAATGTTGGCGTAAATGTGGAGATGCCGACCGACTTTCTGGATATGGATGAGGAGGACGTGGATCGCATTGTGCGAGTCAACATTACGTCAATAAATAAGATGACGGCGATGCTGTTGCCAGGAATGGTTTCAGCAGGACAAGGATTGGTGATTAATATGAGCTCTGGAGGCGGGGTTGTAGCACCAGCACCCTTACTGGCTGTGTACGGTGGAACGAAGGCCTACGCAGACGCCTTCGCCGTCTCACTATCAGGGGAGGTTAAGGACAAGGGAATCTTGGCAGTTTCCATGACTCCCTTTTTTGTTGAAAGTGCAATGGCGAAGATGAGGAGGAGTTTCACCGTGCCCTCTGCGGATAGCTTTGCAGAAAATGCGTTGAAGCAAGTGGCTGTCTCACCACGCTTGTCACCTCATTGGGTTCACGAGATCATGGGCGTGTTTTTGAACATCCTGCCATTGGCAACACAAGTAGAACGTATCACTGCGATGCATAGAAATATTCGAAAGAGGGCCATCCGGAAGAAGGAAAAGATGGCGAAAAAGAATTGACGACTGCAGTATCACTATTGAAGAGCTGCTGTGGGGAATCGGTATATAGAAGTTAGGAGTCCAGGGTATCCCAGTACAAGTTACAACTCACAGGCACGCATCATCTGGTTTTGGGGTAGAGATGATCGCAGACTACAAATTGGTGCAACTTTCCAGCTTCCACGTAAAGATACTAGCTTCTGAAGAGTCGTTAAAATAAGCCGAGGCTGTGTCCGATACGCAATCGCTCCCGGGAGCGTGAGGCATTGCTTCAGTGATGCCGACCTTTGGAGAAATGGGACAATTACACCTCGCGAATACAATTATATCTGTTTCATAACTCCTCAAGTGTATGTCGCTCTGAGTCTTGGCCGGATGTCACCCGAACTTGGTTCCAATCTCGACTTGGTGATAAGGTCTATCGAAAACACCATATTTGCCGTACTTCTACTTAAATTATTCTACCCCACACAAAGTCATGGTTATCAATATCACGGCACTAGGAATCACTGGGGCATGGAAGAATGCAATCCTGTCAACTCGAATGAACGAAGTTTGCGATCATTCTCAAGGGCGGCTCGGCATACCTTCCGCTTTTCAGCATATGAATCTAGGATCTGTGCCAATCGTTCTCGCACACCCTCAAGATGAAGTCTTGATTCCCACTCGGTTGAATTGGATCGGTTAGTATCAGAACTAGTATTCACATCATATTTCTGAATAGATTTAGGGGTCGTTGGTTTAGAATCGGGGACCTCCATCCACATGATGCAGTGGAAGTGCGCACACGCCACTTGGGCCACTTTTGACGATGAATTAATGATTACCTTGACAGGGACGTCGCTCTTGCCATTACCATTGTTCCCGAGTTGTCCATATGTGTTATTTCCCCACGCATACACCTCACGGCTGGACGTCATATAACCATTGTGAAGTTGTGGCCGCATGTAACATCAATTATTAGCTTGCCAACCAAATGCTCCACCAACTTTGGCCGGGCAACATCACGAAACATGGAGTGCCCACATTGGCCATCAGATCCACATCCCCACGTGTAAACAGAACCGGTATTCGTGACTGCTGCGGAGTGGCGATCGCCGCTTGAAATGGCGACGATCATTAATCCCTGCAGGGCCGTCGATGATCTTCGGACGCAAAACCGTGTCGCCTTTCTTTCCGCAACCAAGCTGGCCAAATTCATTGGAACCCCAGCCGAACACTCTCCCGTCGTTGGTTATCGCAAACGAGTGCCTGTCGCCGCAAGATAATGAGCTGATGCCCTCCTGTGAGAGCTCGGGAATCACAGTTGGAACGTCTCTGTCCTTTGTGTCGCCTAAGCCCAGCTGCCCATGAGCACCCCAACCCCAAGACCAAACCTCTCCACTCACCGTTAAAACCAAATTGTTGTGGTATCCTGCAGTAATAGCTACTGCCTTTTGGCGAATCAGGCTCTCAACGCAAGTGGGCTGTGCCCTAATTTTTTCATCGCCATGACCAAGTCTTCCATTTTTACCTCCTCCCCATGTGAAAACTAGACCATTCGTTGTTCTTGCAATTGTATGGTACCTACCGCAATACACCTCGGATACGAGCAAAGTTTCGCTTTTTTCCTCTCCGGCGCCTGGTGCCATGAGAAAAACCTGTGTCGCTTCACACACGTCGGTGCGATCACCCAGACCGAGTTGTCCATACTGACTGTAGCCAAATACGAATAAACGATGGTCCGACAAAACCACAGCTGTATGGCCACCGCCACAGGCTGCTTGACGAACAGGAACTCCTTCAAACCCGGTAACCTTTTCGGGAACACGTGCATCTGTCCCCACAAATGCGCGACCGAGGCGATAGTTCTTGGCGCGGCCCCATGTCCACACTGTACTTTCAGCTGCAGCCATTCGTCCACCGGACTTTGTAGATTGGCCCCGTCGCTATCTGCTGTGTCGAAAGCCGGTCGCAAATGTACTTCACCTCGTTGGTAAGAAGGTTATTAGGTGTTGGGGAACAGCCACAATTCATAGCACGCGGAAAACGAAAACTGCTTTGCTTGTACGGTACAGTATGATACAACAACACAGTGTATTATACAGTACTGTACAGTACATGTACAGTACAGTGCACTGGTGTTAATTCAGGCGTCACCTCTCCTGACAGCGCTGAGCAATGACATGAAACCCAAAATCCCCAATATTTCTGTCCAACGCTTGCGTGTTATTTTTCGAAAATGGCGGCTAAATGGGATTTTTGGATACTTTTTCCCAGATTCTAAACTGGAGCAGGCGACTTGGAAGACTTAGAATTGACGATTTTCCCTATTTGAGATTAATTGCTGATATGGAGGTACGGTAATTACATGTTAGTGATTCCCAGACCCCCAGACCTACCGTAGAAACAAAGGAGTACGGTATGCTTCTGCTAAGAGTATTCTGAAGTGAGATAGTCCCGCCTAGCTCCGTCCCCTTTGTAGGCCCTCTAACACACAGAACTGAAACACAATCGTATTCTGAAGCCAAGAGTTGATAGAGATTGGTACTAATGTCTGGACTGCAAAAGTGTACAAGACAGAGAGGATTGCTCCTCGGCAGAAAAGAGGATATTTAGTACCACCAGAACTGAGAGAAGAATATGTATTCGACCCTCGACGTACTCCAATCCCCAATTCGCCCCCTTGTGACGACTAATTTGTAACGACCGCACCAATTTCACACCATGCAACCCAACCTCTCTTCCATATCACCCACTATAACCATTATCGACGGCAACAAACCCAGCATTCGCGGTAGATACGCCATCACGCACCCTCCTGTTCATTCCAACGACGCCTACTCATTGTATTTCGCCGAACCATAAGCAACCACGTCCAGTGATCGTCCAATCCGGCAGCTGCGCTTACGTACAAGTTTGTCAGGGTTTAAATAAACGACAAGCGCTTCTTTACCTCAACCTTTCCGACCTCTCTCCTTTCGATTCATTACTTGCTCCATATCGCTTGCCTGGTCATACCGTTCCTTCCATTACTGTCCCTTGCTTCCACTCGTCCTCCTTCTTTCCTCCTTCCTTCCGCACTTCTTCCCCTTCTTTCTACTCTGCTGCTCCGTTTATCCCTAGCTTTCTCAATGTCCAAACTTTGCAGATCCCTAATGGCCCATGTTAAGCGAGAAACTGAAGATATTATCTTTACGCGCCGAATTTTTCTCCCATTACGTTTCTCTCCTCACTCCTTTTTCCCTTGTCTCTCACTGCACCTTTTTTTACGTGACGAGTATTACTTTTCTTTATACACTTTTTCTGTTTCTCGTTTCTCTTTTTATGTGCGATTTTCTACTCCTCTGACAGTCACTCTTTTAGTCTTCTCCGTTTATTTGATCTTCTTCGCCGCTATATATCTTTTTCCATATTCAATATTTCCACGCGTAACTTTTTGCCATAAATCACCCTTTCAAAGGTATTTTCACGAGTTTCCGCTACAGGATCATTTTTTGCCTACTTTTTTATTCAGTGGGCTCATCAACCTGAACCTTTTGGTGCTATTCTAACCCATCGGGCGCCGCCTCAAATTTAACCACGTACCTGTAAAAAAAAATGTTGACAATTCACACCCCACTTGACAGCCATCATGCACGAACTACCCTCTTCTCGCTCTATTTCCAAAGCCCGTCATCTTAGCCCCATCAATATCTCCCCTTTATTCCCTTCGGGCCCAGCCCACGTAGAAGACTAGCTCCGACGTCAAATCAGGAAACCTTTGATGGAGCTCGTTGCTCATCACATGGTGGAGATTGAAGCACAAGAATCGGTGTGAGGAAACTCGGAAAAGGAGGATGGTAAGGCACAGGAATGCTGTGTGGAGTGGCTGGACTCAGAGCTGATCTACGGGATGGAAGAATAGGAGGCTGAGGAAAAGTCCGGAGAGAAAGCAGAGGAACACGAGGAATCTGCAAATGAAAAGGGACATGTGAAACCGGTATATGGGAGGGGAATGAAAGAATCACCTGGACCAGGTGGATTGGGCAATGGAAACGGTTGAAGGGTATTTTGGTGATCTGTATTCGTTGCAGGAAGGGGTATGAAATCGTAAGCCATCTACGGTATTTGTGGGGAGTACATCGATACTTGTGAAGTCTTGAGTGAGGTACTAGTTTCTGGTCTAGAGGATGAATATTTTGAGAAGTATATTTATTTATTTTCCTTGAAGTACCTTTTGTCAAACTCTCTGCGTCCATATGAAGTCTTTTCCTACTTTTCTGGTGCTTCTAGTAGTTTTCTCTAGGTTTTAGTTTGCATAAAATTCTAAGTAAGCTGGGTAAATTGCTTTCCCTACAAGACGGAAGGCAAGTTGGGAGTCGACTGGAAACAAAAATCTTAAATTAGTTTCCTTATCTCTAGGCGAGGTGGTTTTGTGCGCTCCTTTATAGTTGGTTACTAGAACAGTCACTCATCTTTCTCGTTCACCACTCCCATTGTCCGTTAACGTCTACTGTAACACTTTAGTCGCTCGGAACCACTCTCACCTCGGGTGGTCAGTGATTCTTTTTTTGTTGGCACTATTTTTGCTCTATCAGAGTATCCCCTATTTTTAGGCTCTTTTCGATTTTCTCCTTGTATTAATGCTGTTTCGCTGTGGAAGCCAAGTAATTTTGAATGGCCACCGACACTTTCTTTACGAAAGTATGAAATTCTAATGCTGTTCTACAAATCGGAGATAAACTCCCTTCTTGAGGATAACTTTGAACCATATAGACTAAAACTCAGACAATCTTCGAAAGATGAGGTACTTTGCACAAGCTGGGAAGGGGTATGTACAGTAAGGTACTATCTGCGGCTGCTAGTCTTCACTAAAGGAGTTTATTTTCAATCATTTGAAATTCCGTGGGCCACATGCCATCGAAATTGGAAACATGGAAAGTAATAATAGTGGGCAGCACCAGAAAGACTTAATGTATGACCGGTGCTCAAAGTGCCAGAAAGTGGGATTAAGGCCTTTGAAGCAATGAAAAGAAATATTAATAATGGAAAATGGAGTGTTAACCCTACTATTGAGTACAAAACTCGGGCAGGATAAGATAATGATTCCAATAACTTTGATTCGGAAGACTATTCCGTCCATTACACTTGGTTAACGCTCAGGTGAGGCTGAAAATGAGTGTGAGGAGATGCAGAGATTAGCTGATTGATATTTTTGATGATGTTAGTCGAGCGAGATTCTCAACAGAAAGTAAAAAGTAGAATTTCTCTGATGTAGAGTTTATTGTAATCGGTTCTACTCGCGATGATAGCATCCTTAGTGATGTACCTGTACCAGTGTAGCTAATGTTAATTTACTGTAAAATGCATAGAATAGCAGTCAATATACAGAGAGGACAACTGATAAGTAAGAACATGGTTTCACCTTAGTTTCTGAAATGACATTGAAAGATATTTGAGAATCGGCGTGAACGAATCATTTTTAGGCATTCGCCGAAGGGAGATTCCCAAGAATCTTCTGATATCATTCTCAGCGGAGCGATACGGTTAGGTGATTATATCTAAACTTCTAACCAGGATATACCCAAAATTATTTTTGACTCTCTGTCAGTATTGCCGAAGCATGTTGCCCACAATCCACATATTGAATACTAACGATGTTCTGTGATAGTAAAAGATGTTCATATCAATGCAATTGATCCCTCTGCTAAGAGTTGTACTGAATTCTCAAATTTGAAAGTGAAGAAATTTAGAGGAATTTTGAATCATGGAATTGATTTTGAAGTACTCCAATTACCTCAAGTTCACAGCATGAGAGGAATGACAGATTCTAAGTTCGGTATACATCTGAAGGGGTTACTGGATAAGTACGAAGGGAAATTTAGTTACGACTTGCCAAGTGGGCTCCCTCTTTTTTGATCAGTTGATGATGAGATCGAAGTGGAGAAAGGAGCAAAGGCAATATATCGACCTCTATTCCATTTTGTCCATCTGAACTCAGGGAAGCGAAAGAATAAATCGGCTCGACTTTGAGGAAAGGGAAGATAACATCCAGAAAGTCACCCCATTGAGTTCCAATTTTATTTGAGAAAGAAAATAGTGGTAAGCTTAGAGGTTTTTTCGGTTATCGTGCTTTGAATTGCATCACTAAAATATAAAAATTCCCTATTACCTCGTTCTGATGAAATGTTTGATCAGCTTGAAGATGAAATATTTTCCTGCAAGCTTGATCTGGAAACGAGTGCTCATCATGTAGTGGTGAAACGAGAGTAAGTCGAAAAGAATGCAATACAAAATATGTTAGATGTGAATATCTTGCTATATCTATGGAACTTTGAAATTCTACTCGTGCATTATAGATTTTACGCACTCAAAAAATTCTGACAAAGTTCAGCAATACTTCAGTAACTGAAACGCCCATCCGAAGATACAGAATTCTTTCCCCACAATTTCAGAGCTGGCTTTACGCAAAAAATTGATTACAGGAGTATTACAATTCAAAGGCCTCTTCACCCTTCTCCCCTCTCTACTCTCGTACCGCATTCATCATAGTCGCAAGGGCAAGCTTACGCTCCCACACCAAGACGGTTGCGACGCGAGGCATAAACGCCTGGCGTGCCATTCTTATCGACTTGATTAAGCGCAGAACCCGCGGAACATATGTGCCATCGCAGCCTCTACAAAAGGCCTTTACTAACTACTGCTTTCATCGAGGGGCCTACTCTGCACTTATGCGACGCAACTTTTCGATTGCAGCATGAAACTACGATGATGTCTTTTCTAACTTTTCCCACCGCGACTGTCTGTGGCATTTTTGCTTTCTCAGGGGCGAAATACTGACTTTAATGCCTCTAATATGTCACAAAGGCGATTCTTACCTTAAAAAACGAAATAGCTACAGATATAGCCCGTTTCCCGCAACTTGTGTAACACTAAGTAGACTAGCTACTCCTTAAAGGTGGAACGACCGCGAGATGATGTTCAGAAAACACACATCGCAACTGAGCGAAATATTCTGGGAATCAATAGACGAGCTTCTGGACGAATATTAGCACCTTATTACAGCTCCTATAGACCCAAAATTTATAGCACACCGAGCTGCCGACTACGCTAAAGCGGTGCACGGCAATACGCATACAATTGAGAACTGCGTCTGGTTTATAGACTGAACAAATATTGCGATTGCTAGGCCAAGTGACCAAAGTTTGCAAAACGTTGTTTAAAACGGACATAAAAGGTTCCACGCACTAAAATTTCAAGCAGCGATTTTCTCAGATGGGTTGCTACATCATGGATACGGCCCCGTTGAGGGAACGAGACATGAGTGGACATTGTATTCGCGCTCCGGTTTAGATGTGCAGCTTGATGACTGCATGGTTGTAAACGGTCAACAATACTGTTTATATGGAGACAGCGGGTACAACCAACGATCTTATATTCAAGTCCCATTTCGGGGCTCAGTGCTCAACCAATATCAGCGGGCATTTAATTGAGCTATGGCTACAGAACGGATTACGGTGGAATGGCTCTTTAAAGAGCTGAAGATGTACTAGAAAAAAATTGGATTTTACGTGGAAGCTGCGTGTTTTACAGGCGCCAGTGGGAACTATGTATCTTGCGACCATGCTGCTGCAAAACTTCAGGACATGCATGTACGGTAAGCAGATTTCGAAGTACTTCTGCTGTACCCCACCTACCTTAGCCACATATATAAATTCACGCAGTTGACTAAACCTTGTTACACTTACATCAAGGGTTACAAGAAGCTGCAGCTGACAGCTACTGGGGATAAACAAGCAGGGCTACACTGCCAGACCCATCATACCATTCACACTCGCCCGTATGCCCATGAGCAAAGTACGGCTCCGTTCTCTCCCCAGGCAGAAACTCTTTCCTTTGCGCACCCCCCCTCCCTGCCTCGAATGTTTCAACTCCTATCTGGCCCACCATGATCCGCCGCCAACTATAAATCCCTGTACGACAACTCCCCCCCGCTGCGCTACACCCAGTGCCATGTTCGAGTGGACCCGCACGGCGACCACGCTGTGAACTGCACAGACACAACATCGTGCGAAACATGCTCGCGAGGCACCCGTTAAAAACATCAGGTTAAACAAACAACTGCAGGTCCCTCCACTTGTCCCCGGCACATCACTGCGGCCTGCTGACATCTTATCTTAACTCCCTATGCCGTCAGTTGGCACTACTTCGTCTCTTCGAACGGTACGAAACGTCAAGGTAATAAATTCTTATCGTCCTGGAGTTATCCGCCGCGGTACCGAAGCCCTCAGTGCTCCAGCTGACATCGCCGACAGTGATAAACTTAGGGCCTACAAACGGCAAATTCGGAACGATATTCACCTATCACCCTCCGATCCACATCCCGTCCTTTGATGGCCATTTGCACGGCTTGCGTTCGATACGATCGGGGCACTGCCCACGCGAACTGCACAACTGCTGAAAGACTGCACTTACCGAATCTCGTAAAAATCTTGTTCTATATCAGCCACAATTCTGCACTACCTGCGTCAGCACCTCAGTTTTGCTGTCTGATTTAGCATGGCCGCGGCTATCTTGCTCGCATTCCGTCAGGGCAGGGCGTCCAAACTGTGTTACAGTAATGATCTGTAAAGTCATCCAGCGATCACCATCTTTACCGAGAGAATAAAACTGCTTTCGTGGGTTAACAGCCTACGTGAATGCTACCTGCATGACATTGGAGAGGCGCCGCCCTACGCTAAATCCCTCCGCTTCGCTCCGCATTTCCCGCTATTTTCTCCGTACTCATCACCTGCCGCACAGCTTGGATCCTCTAAACGCTCACTTGCACGGAGGTTACGACCAGCGGACTGATCCTGCTGGAGAACATCCATCATAATCCGGAACTTTTCAAGCTCCATTTTCTGAGCTGCCACCCGTTATTCTCTCCTTTCTAAACGAGCGTGCTCGCTCTCAGCTTTCTCTTCCTCAAAGCGTTCCCGATCCAGCTCCAGACGCTGCGAATCGATTTCATTTCTTCGAGCGTCTCCCTTCTGTAAAGCTGCAGTAAAGGGGACAGTCTCCTCCTCTATCATAGTTATGGCTTTTCTCTTTTTTGTTTTTCCTCCACTACCAGACATGCTTCCTATATCACTATCTTGCACCTCATCCCCATCTTCAAGGACCACAACCGCATCTTCATCACTTCCCCCCTCGGCGCTGTGTCGCGTACTTCCTGATTTCCGCTCCCAGTAGCTCCTTTCGCGCCTCTTCGTCTGCAACCTTTTGTCGCTTGGCGTTTCGCTTTTTGTCGAACTCGGAGCGAGTGTCGCGCGTTACGCTTAAGAGCTCTTCCAGCTCACTGAGCTCTCCTCCGACGCCACTCATGCGGCTCTTTATTCTGTCATATCGGTCAAATCTTTCCTGCAACCATTTATATCTGTCTTGAACGGATTTCCATGTTACTGCATCGCGGAGCCGTTTTGTTGCGTTTGCTTTGGCCGCAGCTACCTCAAAGCGCTCGCATGTGTCCCCATTTGGAGCTATGTGCGCTTTGGCAGCGGCGACCTCTCATATGAGTACAAGGTCGTCTTCGCTGGAAAGGCGCGACCGCCGGCCAAGCTTGACCTGCGGGGAACTATTGGTTTCAGAGTATCTGGCACCTCAGCCCGCAGCTACTCTCCTGCGCTTGGTAGTCCAGCCTAAAATACATCTCACAAGTACAGTATAAACGATACTGCGCACGGTTTCAAAGGTTAACAAAAAGTTCCGAGATTCAAATACACACAAAAAACAAAGCAAAAAATTTCACTTGTACATAAAATATAAAATACAGTACCATTACTCGAGTAATATGATAGCTAAACAGCAGCGGAGCCGGTAGAAGCAATGCTGACACTAAAAAATTGGGAGAAACCAGGAGCACTGCTAAAGAAATATTGAAGACTTTGCGTGGTGAGTTGTGGAAAGATGTGGGCGAAGTGTCAATGGGGCGTACATGGATTCCTCAAAGAATCCAGATGAGCTCCCCTTTTATAGAAAGTGCTGCATCTCTTCAATAGAACTTTTAATTGTAATAATTCAGTAGAAGCCACTAGAAAGTAGGGTTTAAATTAGATAAAAGTAATATATAAAGACACTATGAAGTGGGGCCTCACATCAAAAAATATAGGGAAGAATAAGTACGTGTTAATAAAACATCCGAACTGTTGTAAAGTATTTCTAGATACATTCATAACAATTTGTTCCTTTGATACAACACTACAGTATGTATCATAGAACTGAAATAAGGACAGAAAAAAGTTTATGTTTCTATTACATAGAGGTGTACATAGACTCGTTAAAGACCCAATGAGAGACACTAAACTGATCTAGAATGGATCGAAGACTTTTCGTGCCGGTTCTAGGCGAATCTTTGCCTTTGAATAATGTTTATTACGGTAAGTTGCTTGTTTTTGTTGTCACCATGTGATAAAGTATCCTCTTCAATAAAAACTCGGTATCAAATTGCAAGATTGAAACTTGAAGCGGTTTATCTGAAAATTGTGTGGTATTATTTTAATATCTTACCCTCTAATTCCGTTTCACTTGAAGCAATTATTTGAAGGGAGATAGGGGTATCATGAACTGAAACGGATGATCCGTTTGATACAAGATGGACTCGTACTGAGTGATATAACTGCTTCAGAGTGTGACAAACTAGATACGATGGGAATGATAAAGGCATGAGAAGGCCTACATCGCATGTTTTCCATTCGAAACCCGCCATGAAGTAAATTACTACTCCTCTTTCCCAAAAATTCAGTCTCTCGGAACGCTTTTTGATGAAAATAAACATAATCTCGAGTTTTTAATACGCTATTTAAAAGTAGATCGATATTTTAAAGCGTCGAGTTGAAAATAGAAAATAGGTCTCCCTCATTCTGCGTCTGCATTTTTTCAAGGCAGACACTACAACCGCTGAGGAATTGGAGCGCCAGAATTATGATCCATTCAAGATTCCTTGGATTTGAATTCTCCTCTACGGGTAATTGTATCCAGAACCTATTCCAAATTTTCCGGAAGATAATTTCGTTCCAATGAAAATTTTCAGAGTCTCTAAAATTAAAGCCGCTTCTTCCCTAAGCCCTTGGGATTTGTGAGCAACCCTCAAGTTCGTTTTATCGCTGAAGAGATTCTATACTCTTCAAGAGTTTAAAATGAGATAGTGAATACATGGAATCTATAACTTCCTGAGAAGCAAGAATGGTTTTAGCTATAACAGACTTTATACAGCAGAGCCTTACGAATACGTATGATGTTAAGAAGTAAATTTTCGGTTCTGATCTAAAGGGAGATGCTCAGGAGGATTAGATCTATTTAGCAAACGTCAAGTACCTTTGTCGAATCTCTCACATATCTACGAGGTTTCTGATGCATATTATGTATTTTCTTTAAATCATTCTCTTGAAATTGTAAGGTGGCGAAATTTCTACAACCCCTGAATGAATTTCATTATCGTGGAGAAGGGGGTGGAGGGATTCTATTTTGAATTGAGGAAATTAGACTTGCGTACAACAACCACGGCCTTCTCATTGGGCCCGATAATATCGAAATGATGCTCATGCGGAATTTTTTCTACCAATTTCCTCGAATTAAAACATTTTCTGTAGGATCTTTTCGGTGTAAACATTTTTAGTTATGGGAAATTGAAAATTTAACTTTGAATTTATCGAATGCTTCCCTATCACTATTTTCTGCATTAAAAAAAACGTTCCAGTCGGCTTGTGACGATGCACCGTAATTTTTTGAAGTATGGACTTTTGTAGAGAGGAGCGGTACAACGTTCCTTGGGATCAGTTTGATTTTGGATACAAGAATATCTCCCAAAGGTGAATTAATCCTGTTCCTTAGGTAGTGAGTCTGCCCGACCTTCACCGAGTGATATCACTTCTAAGGGGACTTGAGTACTTTATTGAGCTTCTCTCTCTTTTATTAGGGGGTTAAGGTATCTCACTGTAAATAAATCTGCGACAACTAAAGCTATTAGAACATTGATGGATATTCCTGGAGTGGCGTAAGAGATATAAAAATGCACGAAAAACAATTACAAAACCCTCGTAATGTCATCGAAACGTTTCAAAATCTAGAGCTCTAGGCTAAAAATTTACTTTATAATAATCAGCTGCGGGTATTACATGCTATTTTTCAAAATTCCTAGATAGCAGTGGGAAAATCATTTTCACTCTATATTTGAGAAGTAACACTTCATGCAGAACGAAAGTTTCAATAAAACTGCCGCTTTTGATACCCTCATAATTGAGAACACAATGAGCTTCGTGGATGTAAAGAGTTCTCCAAAGTACTTAAATTCATCGGTGTTCTCTTTATTTATAGCTGTAGACTGTCCAACAATCCACGGGTCCTCCCTTTCGAACCCTTAGCTAGAGTTCAACACATTTCAGGAGTTGGTTTATAACGCCTTTTACAGCCTAGGATGTCGCTCTGATCTATACGAGGCATCAATTTTACTCAACTCTGCTATATAGCACGAGCGAACTACGCCTCCATTTAACTTCCTCAGTAAGGAAATATATGGGGTCAGTGAGGTCAATGATGCAACCCCTGCGGAACGTTTTCATGTCCTCTACAAATCTATCGAGAATAGTCATGAAAACAGCGAGTAACGTCGTGATTACTTTCCATACCATGCGATCTGTACTTCCGATGCAAATAATCTCGAGAGTATGACACAGAGAATGTTTCGAATCGTATGGTTCGAACTTTACGGGAGCACCGTATGTCCTTGGTCACCTAAGCTGTAGAAAAAAAGACAAAGACAATAACCATCATGAAAATCGAAAGTATCCTTGAAAGTGGGAGTTCTTACACAAGAAGTATCAACATATCAGCCATATCAGAAGCCATCTTACCGATAGGTCACATGGAAGCGTCCAAAAAGGGCCTTATAGTGGATCAGGGGACGCAAATAATGTGAATATAGAAGGAGACAGTAAAAAACAGAGAGTAACAGCAGGAACCGCCCGCAACACTGAGCTTTTAAGTAGAGAGCTAAAATGATTCCTGAATCATGTTCACATTTCGCGAGGTGACTACAGAAAAGTACCAAAGCATCATTGGGCGTTTTGAAATCTAATTCTGGATGAAACCGAAATAAATTGGATGCTTTAAGATACTTTATGTTCGATACGCTAAATATTACCGTGGAAAATTTTCAAAAATCAACCTAAACCAGCTTTACAGACGAAAAAAGAGAAAAATTTATCAAAAATTACGATTTCACATAAATTTTACGAAATTTTACGGAAACAGTAGCCCCTGAAGAAGCCACTTTCAGTACTATCTATGTTTAAATAATTTCTTACCCACTATAGAGATGGAAAATGGAAAGCCATGAAGTATTGAAGTCACCAAAAAGAGCTATTGACATCAGCGACAAGAAAAGGAATCGATCCTCGAATGATTTGTCGCTAATATTATGAGACGTAATATTATGATCCCCTACCATCTAAAAAGTCGAAGTAAATAATTTTATCTACACTTATTTTTTCCCATACATCAATCAAGGCAGAAGCACTTGACTGCAAATTTTTAGAATCGAATACTCCTAGCATATTTCAGGTACTTTTGGATGGATTCTGGCAATCTCAGACTCTTTTGATTCTTGCCGATAAAATTCCGAGTATGTATATACCTCAGAAGATGCTTCATATGGCTCACTATGGACTAATTCGAAGAAATATTGGTGTGCACTAGTAAGATCAAACAGTAGACGGTAATTGATTGCAGAAGGGCCGCAGAGATCATAAAATTGCGATAAAACCTGCCAGCGTTACATTTTTACCCACATAAATGCGTCCTTAAACCTGAAACATCCGGGTTAAAGTACCTAGAAATACCCTTAGGTATCGTTCGATCAACATTCTCGGTTCAAAAAAGGAACTTTTATTACCGAATAAAGAGCCAGAACTTGCTCTAAATGTTTCTGTAAAAGTAACGAATTGTATAGTGATCTGGAGTAGACTTTTGTCGTCCAATATTTGTTTTTGTAAAGTCAGCTCGTGTTACAAGCAAATCTTGATATAGAGAATCACGCGTTAAGAGCAACTACTACTGGGCTACTAACTCGGGATAATGCAAATTTTAATTAAATTAAAGGACCTTTTGCTGACTTGATACGTGCAACTGCGATTTTGACGTCTTAATTCACATTAAGCACTCCCGTTGCGCAAAATAACGCACTTTGGCATGAAAATGTAGCCAAGTAAGGCCCAATTAACGTCGTCTTTGATTTTCTGTACTGTACAATACCGCCATTCGATCGCAATACAACTCAAATTCCTCACAAACAAGTCTCGAGGAGTTTTAATCTCTCCAACAGGCAACAACACACGCCAATCATGCGAAACAGCCTCAAAAATGCCCAAAAGAAAGCCTTCGTCCTAGAGCTCGATCGAACGAAGGATCGGAAAGAAGACTCTAGCTACGCAATCCTCTCAGCTTGGTGCCAAAAAAATTTTAAACTAGCGTTTCTACCACAAATATCCTTCAATTCACGTGCAGTTGCAAAGAAGAATATCTCCAAAGATATGGTGGGATCATCCTGTATATTTACGTCGTAGGGGTATCTACTAGACAATGTCCGGCCTTCGAAGATGACCTATTCGAATGGATCTCAGCACAAAAATCACTCCGCAACGTTTTCGACTCACGGCTGATTAAAAATAAAGCAGTGAGGCTTCCAAAATTGCCAAATTAACATCGTAAAGATCGTGAAAAGCTGATTTTAAACTTCTCGAAGGATTTATTCGTGAAAATCAAGAAAAGTTGGTATTCGAAAACTTTTTGTTCGCATAAAGAGTCTGGCGATGGAAACGAGGATATTTTGCGAGCACAATTGCCTGCCCATAGAAGTAAACTATCCAGTGCTCCAGATAAGAATGTTTTCAAAGCCTTTGAAACTGGCTTACTATACTCAATGCCTCCCAGGAGGAAAATTGCCAGCTAGAGGCTCCCCAGGCGGAAGAAGAAAAAGAAAAGAATCGCGATTTAACCGTGATTTCAATGTGGAAAAACTGAAATTGATGTTTATCGTGACAGCTTGGAAACAGTGTACATTCAGGAAAAAGAACGGGAAGGAGCTTGGGTTTGATTAACAAGCGAATAAAAAGGCTTAGATGACGATCATTCTATTCAAAAATTGGCTTGATTGTTTCCAGAATTACATCACTCAGCTCCCAGTTTGGTGCGTACTTCTCCTTTTAGATAATTTTGCCGTACATGGCCAACTAGTGAAATTGCCGCAGTGTGATAATGTTGAGAAATACCTTTTGCGTCTAAATTCTGCTTCAAGGGTGCAAAATCTTGATTTAATTTCGGCTTTGAAGCTTCATTATAAACTGATTCATATGCAATGGGCTCTGGGAAATATTGAAGCTCCATTATCGGACTTTCAAAAGGTTTATATTCCAACAGCAATGTGCTGGGCTAGAGATACATGGAATTATGTGTCCACACAGTTAATATAGAATTTTTCGAAGCTTTGCGAGCTGAAGGAGGTTTATAGTCATATGAATCTTGCTGTTAAGGATGGAGATATCACTGATGAAGAAGAGCAGAAAATGCAGCTTCTAGTTTCTCCGCATAACAGCATTTATAGTGGTAAACCTCTCAATCCCGACATTAAAATGATTGCGTCGAGGAATTCGATGATGAAATACTTCAAATTATTGTTCTAGGGGAATACTAGGCACGCCTGGACGATGGAAGCGATTCGGACTCTGCAGAGGCCATGCACTCTCTGCCCCAGCAGGTCATGCACCTAGCATTGGTCAAGAGAATCGTGGATTCGGAAGAAATGGGGTCCTTTACATTCAAGAAGGCATTTCGGGAAGCGAAAAATGCTAATCGGATGCAACAGATGGTGAGTTCGAAGAATACCACCATCGACTTCTTTTTATAGTTAAATGAATGAGCATTTATCCCTTAATTGTTTAGAATATACTAGTATTACAAAATATGTTATAAGAAACTACCCGATATAAGCAACCGATTTCTTCCACGGCAATTGTTGCTTATAAAAATATTTGACTGTACCAAACTGATGTTCTCAATGTTAATATACAGCTTTCACGTAAAGTTGATAAAATGGGAGTCCTACAATCGGTTTTGATAGAGAAGGAAACAAAAGCGTCCGAATCACAAGTGTATTTCGCATTGAATTTTCATGTTCTAAATTTTTATGGGTTATGGAAAACTGAGGCGTGGAAAGTTCTTCTGTACCACAAAAACTGAACTGTGCAAGTGGACGTTATCACATGAGATTACTTGTGCTGAGGTTGAGCAAGTGCTAATCGACCATTTTTTATCAAAGATGTAGCACTCTAGAGGTAAATATAAGTCATTTTTTAAAACTTTTTATGTAAAATTGATAGAAATCCATATAAAAAGTCATTTAATCCATGAAACCAAATACGTTGCCCTCTTTTCTCTTGAGGGACCAAGTAAATGGAGTTCATGGTACTTTTTTACGAAATCAATTAAAGAAAAGTCCTTAAACACGAATTAACTATACACCAAAACGAGATACGCAATTTTTCTCTTCACCCGATGGATTCTCCTCAGAAAATGTGAAAAAAAAACTCGCAACACCACCCGCAGACTTTTTTTTCTGTGTCGCTTCTCCCAAAGCACCCCTTAATACAGTATTTCAGCTCTCATGAGGCGGGATGAATATTTTTGGCAGTACAGGAGTGTTCCCGCTGGAATTTAAGCCGTATAAATGTCCTTCGGGTTGCAAAGCCGAGCCCTAATCCGCCGAATTAAAGAACCTTGAATTGAACCGGATCAAGAGAAATAGTGACTCCGGGGAGGTAATTCGGAAAATAATCGAGGCAGAAGTGGTTCAGCAGTACTGAGAATCTCCTTTGGGGAATAATTCTTCGCCACCAAATACAGCCGTGAAATCCCAATTTTTCTGCAGATGCCGGAGTCTTGGGCGGTAAGGGTGAGAAAATATCGGAGAGAAACTATAAAATGGATACCATAATATGGGATGGAGAGGGTTAATGGAAAAGGTTAAACGTGGTTATGGCCAATGTTGCCGCTGACAAGGTATTTGTCAAGGCGTAAGTTGGAAATCAGCTCAGAATCAAGATAGGGGCATATGTTTATTCTGGAGTAGCAGTGGCCATTTAGGTGCAAATAATGGTCAGCTAGTTTAGAGCTATCGGTGTAGCGATGAGTAAAGTGAATTTTAGCCAGAAAATAAATATCAAAGTTCAACAGGATATTACAGGTTACAATACTTTTAGTAGATCATTTTTTTGAAATTTCTATCGTTACTTCGTCTTAACTACGTTTATTGAGATATAGTAGAATAATAAATTTCAATAAAAACTTTCCTTTATTTATTTATAAAATTCGAGACCCAAAACAAGTAATACATATCCGAATTAGTTCACTGCCAAAACTGAAATTAAATCATCTGAATCAACATTTGTAGGAAGGAAAACTTTCATTACTATGATAATTTCTAACTTCCCAGTTTTTTATGTAACAAATAGACACTTTATAGGAAAAAGTTATTCAAAAGGGTCTTATTTGTCGGAGCGTTCTTTTTTAATATTTAGGGTAAGTATTGGAAGCAAAAGAGAAACTCAAGACGAAAGAAAATAATTCGATATACGAGATCCATTCGAAGCATAAATTTATCATACCAATTGATAGAATCGAGGAAGGGCTTAAAACTTTTTGCTTTAGAACTAAGTAGATAGGGAAAGAGGTTATTAAAAATCGATTGTACAAAGATTCATTTCACTTTCAGTTCATAAGTGTAGCTACAAAACTATAGCATATGCTTATCATACTGCGATGATCAGCATCACCTTTCCGCTGTAATGGTTTGTAATGTATGTTTAGAATACAAATTATCGCACTTTAGAAGGTTTTTGGGAAGCTATGGAAAGGTTTTTTATGAATTGAAGCACATAATAGATTTTTTTCAATTCGATTTTTTGCATGAGAAAGCAGGACTCTATGATTCTCGAGTTGAAAAGGAGAAAAGCCTTCTTGAAAGTTACTTTAGATTGACTGCGAAAATACAATTTTTGAGACCAGAGGAAAGATAAAGCAAACAATTATTTGTCTTTTTCTCATAATAGTTTCTACTGCTTGATTTACATAAGCGGCTCAAAGAAGATGATTTTTTATTTCACAGGCATTGATCTGTAGTCAGAAAAATGCATGAAAAATCTTCTTACAGACAAATCGGCCTCGACCAAGCTCTACAGAAGTAATTAATCATTGTTTTACCAAACTATACCCTTAACGAAGCCCTTATTAGTGATAATATTTTTGTTGAAGGTTGAAATTAGTAGGATTTTAGTTATTTTCCAACAACTTTTCCGCAATTTTTTCCTTGATTGTTATACGCATTACTTTGGAACTCCCCATTACACAGACCTGTACCCCCTAGTATTCGTAAAATAGATTTTTCGCATCCCTAATCCGTAAAGCACCCCAATTTCTTCCCAATTGAAACGACTATTTTATAAAGATATTGAGCAAATGTGGAGATCTCATGATTATTAACTTTTTGCTAATACTCCGCAAGCATTTCACCAATGTAAAAATCGTCAGCAAAACTGTGTTTCTTCGAAATTTTTCTTTATGACGGTGGTCAAATGTAGTTGTACCTCAGTGGTATTAAGGAACATACTTTAGCTAAGTGTCTAAACAAACCTACTTGCTCCACTCCAACTACTTCATTAATGAAGTAATTACACTTATCACAAATGTATGAAGTTCAATTATGATTCAATTTAACTGTCTTTGAATCCTCCTTTTTCTCCTCTATTTTAAATCTTCGTTCATCTCTTTCAAATTTGTCGTCGATTATTTGCCTCTGTTTCTCCAATTTCGCACTCTCTTGCTCTTTGTGTTTTTTTTGTGAGAAAATTGTTCTTTGTGCATCTTAATTCGTATATTCGCTATATCCTGCTGTTGTCTCATATCAGAGGTCAGCATTTGAAGTTCTAAAAACTTAATTTCTGATGTAAACGGATGAAGTCATTTCTCTTTCCGATTGGATGAAAATGACATGGTAAGCGCTTGACGGATGTTTAAAGTGTTTCCTCACCTTTGTCTGGCTGGCTGAATTGAGATTCTGGCTTTGTTATTCTTTTACTAACTACTCTGTATTCTACTACTTCATCTGCATCTTGTAAGGACTTTTTAATTCACATACGTACATCCCTCTTCACTTTGAACTATTATCTTGCATCATAAATGTACTTAACCACCTCGTCCAATAAAATTTTTTGCACTCACCACACATTACAATTATTCCACGCATGGCTAAGTTTCTTCTACCTTTTTGAGTTCCAATATATATCCTGAACCTCTTACATAGAATGTCTCAACTAGGGTTCATTATGATGAATATGGTGTGGAAATGAACTGAAGAACGGCAGATACAAAGTGCATTAAAGTCAATTCGAATTTTTAAGTATTTCCCCATGTTTCGCTACATGTTCTTCCACCAAAACCACGATATTAAGCAGCGAAGTGTAAAATGTACTTTTTAATCTTATTTTCTTCTCAAAATTGCCCTCATTTGATGCTCAGATCGTAAGGAACGGAGAAATGTGACATGGCTGCCAGTGAAATCGTTCACACTGCTATAACGTGAAGTTGGATTCCCTAATTTACTTTTTGTTCCTCTCAATTATCTTAAGGCTTCTTTAACTTGGATTTTCTGACTTTCACTTCATGTATTTGGCTCTATTGTCTCGTCGATAAAGACGCACTTTTTATAGTTTCTGTTTTTAGTTTGCAACACGGGAGGTGTAGTTGTATTTTTGGACTTATTTCGAACTGTTTGGCAAATAGACGCTTCTTGGGGGCAATTTTTTAATGCGGCCTGCAATATTTCGTATTTTCACTAGGTCGAATCTGACTTCTATTGATTTTCAGAACAATATTTTATTCATTTACTAGTCGAAAAAGACTAAACTTTCCCTGTAAAGGTTTTAAATGCTATTCTATGCTCCAAAATACATAACTAATGTTCTGATTGCTCACAAACCGACGCATTTTGATGAATCTTTTGACAACTGTAAGAAAAAATAGACCCTACGCCCTTAGTGATCAAAAGCACTTGGAAACATAGAATAAGTACAAGAGATTTCAAAAGACAGGTCGGAAGTGGCATAAGGTCATCTATTACACGGGTACATCCGTTGATTCCGTTCTGTTTATTAATCTGATTCATTTGTATTTTTGGGACTCTTGATAATCCTAAAAGTAGTAATAGCTCGGTCTTATTTGATTTCAAATAATTTCAGAATTTGCCTACTAAGGGTACCAGAAATGCCGCTCCTAGGGTGTATTGAAGCTTTTGAGATTTAAAACGTGATATGATGCGACTTCTTGACTCTTTATTTCTCAAAAAGCTTACAAATATTGGATTTTTAACTGTTGCCTCGCCAAATTCACGTATAGCTCTATAAATTAATGGTCCATTTACACATTATCATAGTTAATATTTTCGTGCTATGTGCTGAAATATGACCTCGCGAGGGGTTGTGGAGCTCGCAAATTGTCGACTCGCGTGATATGTCCTGCTGTGTTTATTTTTGCAGATGATACTTGTTTTCACACTATTTCGAAGACTTCGTGGGTATTTCACAGCTGCCGTTGCGGTTATTTAAGGGAAATAAAGATATAATAGATGCCGTATCAATTTACAAAAGGGTTTTGAAACGGTTTAAATCGTTTTAGCCGACCAAATTGGAGTAACAATGGGTTAATATATCTCAGACCGTAAAAATGAGAAACATAGACACAGGTACAGAGCAGCATTATTTTTGTGGTTTAAAGTATATTAATGATTGTTGTAGGCTAGAACGGTGGCACATATTATGATTCTAGCTGCGGCAGCGGCTCTAAAAGGGGTTGGAACTATGACGAAACCCTAATTACACAGTCATATGAGGCAGAAAATCCTCAGTCATGCTTCTCCAGCAAGAACTGACTGAAAGTCTTTTTAAGAATGCCAAACAAGAGGAAAGCTCAGATAGAGTGTTGTGAATCTGACAGACAGAATTCATGTTCCATGTGGCAGGCAAAGGTGCAAAAAAAGTATTGCTGTAATATTTCACACTCGTTCCACACTCCATGTAGCTGACGAATGTTGTTCTTATAGGCATCTGTTCTAGATTGAATGGAGGACTTGGAGATTTTAAGGTAGCAGATAGGAGCATCAATTTACCAATGCACAATTATTGATTTCCGGAACTAAAGAAATATTTATCCGTTAATCGATTGCATTCACTGCACTGTACACTAGAACCCATGGTACAGCATTACATTTTGCTTATCAATGAAGAAATATACGCAAAGCTAGTCCTACGATAAAATTATCAAGAACAATCCTTTAGATAAGAGGAAAGAATCATTCCATAGAAAAGGCCCCCTACGATTAGAGTTGTAGGTATAAGGCGCAAAGAGTGAAATTAAATGAATTAATTATCCCAGATAAAGCCTCCCTATCCCAGAGAAAGCCTCCCTATCCCAGATAAAGCCTCAAGAATGCAAATAATATTGAATGAAAAATGGGGAAAATCAGAAGGCATAGATGAAGCTCTCTGATGGATATTGTTATTACGTAACCGTGCCTTTCCGCAAATTCCGGTTCCCTTCATTTCGAAACCCATTTATGATCTCTCCATTTTCAACCCAATCGTTCTATTTTTTCTTTAAACAAGAAACGAATACTACAGTACTTTTCCTTTATGAATCCACATTCACTATACGACTCCATTTTCTCTTTAAGTTTCAAGATTTGGTCCTCCTTTTTCGAAAAGAAATCTTTCGGTTCGTTATCCACTTCTTCCTCTAAACTCAGTTCCAGTGATTAATGGACCAGACTTTTTTGCTGCCCGTAATGCATGCAAATTCAAAGCCGCAACATTTTATGGCATTCATTATTTCGACCAAAGCCATGGAAGGTTTCGGAGACAATACCCTATTGAAAATTCGATATCAACCACGTTTAGGAAACACTCCTGCCACCAGCCGCTTCATTGGCTCACCGACTTTTTTTTCAACACGAACATCCTCCGCTCATCCCTCACCATCCTCAAGTCATCTAGGGCCCGCTTTCCCATCAATGGCCTGGATTTTATGGCCAATGAGCCAATTGAATTCGAAGATTACTGCAGAAGTATGGATCTTTGACGCGTTCGGGAATGGGTCTGTAGTCATTGTTTTGAGGAGACAGAGGAGAAGGAGGACGAAGGAGTGGAAAGAGGAGACTGAGGGGTCGGAGGAGGCTGAGTGGCCGGAAAAGGCCGAGGTGAATGTGGAGGGATCGGAAGATAAGGAGGATTGGGTGGAACCATTGGAGCCACTTATGTACAGCCGAGGGGGAGATGCTGTGGAGGACAGAGGGGAGGGTGAGGGTGTAATCGTAATCTCGGACTTCTCTGGCAGAAATTAGGTTGAGCATATGGAAATTCCCTAAATATAATTGATATTCATGCGAAGGACATATGTACGTAGTGTTAATGTGCTGACGGCTACGAAGTATTACAAGCGAGCGTAAAAGGATCTACCGAATACTGTGGTTACCCACTGCTAGCGACAGACAATACTTATCTGTGGTTAGAAGGAAGTGGAAGTGGAAGCTATAGGGTCAGAACTAATTCTAAACCTGAGTACAAATAATGCTGAGCTTTTTCCAATGTGACAAGTACTGAGTTTGCCTGATTTTTCCTCAATTCCGAAGGAGAGAGACGTACTTCAAGTGGTTAGCCGGGGGAATCAATCGCAGCAGTGTTAAATTACGACGCAATGTTGAGGGAGATTGGAGACAGTGATGAGGAGTTTCTGCTTATGTCTGCAAATGATGAATTTCACCCACCGCCTTTTTCTGGCTGGTGAGATGGCCTCTTTCTATGGATTATTTGACGTTCTTCGTGCTTGACACTACATTGAACTCCCGGACATAACTTTCAGACCCCGATGAAATTTTCAGTGCATTAAAAAATATTAGTTGGCTTTAAGAACTGTTACTTTTTTCGAAGTTATCGCATTGTTAAACCTTCAAATGGAAAATTTTCAAATAAATTAACAAGCTTACACTAGTACCTGAGGAAGTCCGGGTGATAGGGCGGACATAACTGTAAGTTAGTATTAAGTATAAAACTCTAGAGAAGTGATTCAAGCACAAATGCCACTATTTGATAGTGCGTATTACTACCCTCATTCTCTAGAACCTCTACAGCACGTGGCTTCATGGAGTTAATGACAGAATTGATAGGAGATTGAGGCATAGTATCCCACGTAGCTGTAACAAACTCTAAAAGCTTCTTCACGGTATCAAACTGCCTACATCCCTCATAAAACTTCCGCGCGAGCCAGCCCCATAGAATTTCAATGTGATTTAAATCAGGGGATCGCGACGGCCATTTCATGAGCCTGGTACCTTAAGACGAAAACCATTTCAGCGCAGCACCACTGATGTGAATCGGACAATTATCTTAATGATGATTCCAGTTAACAGGTAGATTATTATCAGCAAAGAAAAGAGTGCATTTTCCATTATTTTCAGGTAGTCAGCTGTTTTCTGCCGACCTCTCAAATACACAAGATTAGTCTTTCCAAAAGAGCAAATTGCTCCTTGGACCATAACGACATTACCTCCCTTCTGCCTTATCGATGAAACTTCAGGCGCAGTCCGCAAGTCATGCCAGTAGCTTAAGTATCCGTCCGGTCTATCTAAACAGAAACGCTTCTCATCCGAAAAAATTACTCGACTCCATTCCGAATGACTAAAGGAGACAGTAAATCGGGCCCAATCTTTCCTTTCTTCTTTGTGAACTGAAGAGCGAGGGGGGGCCGGAAGCGCTTTCCTTAAATTTAAATGTCCTTGTCTGTTTAGAACATTTCGAATACGGCGCTTATAGATTGCAAGTCCTAACTGAGAATTCAAAGTCCCAGATGTTTAGAATCCTTTGGAAGCCTCTCTCACCAATCTCCTCTCTCCATATAGTGTCAATTTGCGGCTAGCCACTCCAGTCTTCTTATAGCTGTACTTCTCTGGGTTATGAAAGAAGTTGCACAGTACGCACTCACTCCTAAACATCTTTAAAGCAATGTAGAGGACGCTGAGTCCCTGTGTGCGATAGGAAAGCGCTTGGCCTTGCTCTTTTTCGGTGAGAGGCGTTCTACGCGGCATTTTGTCTTTTGGGAGTGTTGGAGAGGTGGGGGTAGGTTCTTTCGATGGTACACATTGGCGGGAACCAAATGTTTCCTGCCTTAAATCAATAGTGTCTTATATTTATATCCCCCCTTTTCACGGGTCAGTACAGAACAGGCGGCAACTGTTTCTTATTTTTGCTGATAACACATTTATTCATGGTTAATTTATGTGGCAAGCTCAAATCTGCTGTCAGTTTTTAAAAAAGTGCGACATGCTTCTCATTGCAATGGACTCTGAGTTAGCATACTCTTGAATAGATCTACTTTAATCACGTGGGATACTGTGATGTTAGGACTGCAGTACTTCAGGGTTGTCTGTTCATGATGGGGGACAAGACAATCATCATCTACGCTTTTTTCAGTATATTTTTTCTTCAACAAACACACTAGTCATTCCAGACCTCATTCGCGAATAGGACGGAAGCTACGTGAATTGCAAAAGTTTGTCTGCTGGCATGCGAATGTGTGCAGGACTACGCCTAGAGGTAGCACTCGAGTGCGCGGTGAAGTTCGGACGGATCAGTCTAGAGGAAACTCGCAAGGCGAGACCCCGTCAAACAAGATTTCATCAACGTCAAAGGAAGCTGAGAAAATGTCGAACGTTAGCGAATTACACGATGGCGAACTAGACAAATTCATCGAGGAAACCAGTTTTGAAGTAATAACCAGCAAGGACCTGTTAGTTCAGTTCAGGGAAGATATCACGACCGAAAATGTCATGAAATCCACAAATGGCTTCAGAAGGAAAGTTAGAGACTATCTCAAGAGCAAGAGAGTCATGTGCGGTAAAGGTGCAGGTGATCCTGTACAAATCCAGCTCTTTGGTCTTCTAGGTCTCAACCAAACCACTACGGCCAGCAATCCGGCTTCTGTTCCAACCTCGTTTGACCCTTCTTTTGACTATATTCCTTCGAACCGGGCAAGACGCGATTTCTTTAAGCTCACCAGGTTATCGCAAGACATTTACATTGGATCATACCAGATCCCCATTCTATCTACTGTTAAACGCAGATTCTTACAGGACTGCGATGCCTTCGAAGTCCCCGAGTCACAGCGTCTCTCTGTGTTGAACGTAATGTTCAAAGAAGATGCGCTTCTGGTACTTCACCGAAACCGTTGCTACAAACGCAGACTCAGTCAGCGATGCTTCTCCACGAATCAGCTCGCAATTCATGATACCGCCACACAAGGACACCTACACAACTGATTGGAACACATTGACGTTCCAAGAATTCAAACGAAAGAATCTAGGAAAGTCCAACTCGCAGCTTTTAGACCTTCCCTTTCAAAGAGCCCGCGACCTCCAGACGATAATCTATCCAGCATACCACTCTCCTCTACTTTTTAGAGATTCCATAATCAACGCAGAGCCGTTGTATATCTGATTAATTACCACAGCTACACCTGCGGATCCCAATTTGTTGCATACGCGGTTACATCAATGTATCCGGCAACGGGATACCACACCAAGTACGCGGAAACCAGAAGAATCGTCAGGAAAATTTTTCTTACTTGAAGACAACGAAGAGGAAACGACACCCATTGCCGTACACTACAGCCACGATGGACAAACGTACTCCAAACGCCGCATTATGCGCGCTTCCCCGTCTTTTGCGACCCGGAACTATCGTAGCCCATACACCTCACCGAGCTCACGACCACGCTCGGAAACCAGTCCACGACCTATCCGTTATCGCCTCGTAAAGTTTTCCCACGTCCGGGATTTAAACGGACCCGATAGGAAGCCAATGATATGCAGCTTTTGCAATTTGTGGTACCACCTCTACCGTAACTGCCCAGATCGCCCCAACACCCATGTGCACTTCTCAGGTGTTGATGGCGAAGACAACGCATCACCATACGATGGAGCTCAGCCACAAACAAAACTTGCAGCCCAAGACATATCTGTGGATGAATATAGTCTTCGTACGATACACCAAGACAAGACAGACACCAAAAAGGACACAATATCCAGAGATCAGGAAATTTTTTTCCTTACGCTTGCTTATCACACAACCACGGAACAGGCAAACTCTCGCAGCCAACACCAACCGAGACCAACGCATGTCCTTCCGCCCAGTCCCAACGACTTTTTCACCACCTATCCAGATTTCCGCCTCGTTCCTGTTACACATTATCACGGTCTGTGCCTAGATGAAGGCTCTCTCCAGTCCGTGGTCGGACTACCCTAATTGTTAGCGTTCCTCCGCATATAACATCTCCCATCTAAGTTCCACTATATTCAGCCGCTCGAAACCTACATCACTTTCGGTGGTCAAGGTTTGAATCAAGTTCATATTCGTACGCTTGGACGTGTTCTCATCCGCTTAACTTTACCCGGTCACGCATACTTTGACTATTCCTCAGTTCTCATCCCGAACGACATACCAATGTTACTATGCTTTTTCATACAGAAAAACCTCAACATTGTAACCCACAAACACCGTGAGCATCCAACGGCCCACTTCAAAGCCCTTAATGTGACCATGCCGCTCACAAGCAAGTTTGAACACCTACATTACGCACACGGAGGATCTTACGAGTATTTTTTCCCACTGCTGAACTAGCCCAAGTCCACCGAAATTTGGGTCATGCTCCACCCGGTGCCGTTTATAGCGCTCTATGAAGAGCGTACCCCATTGAGGCTAGCGCTACCAACTTCGAGAAGCTACAGAAGATAACGAAGACTTGTCGCGGTTGCCAACTATACTCGAAACATCCCAATCGATATCGTGTTGTGTTACCGGAACAATGGACCCTTAATTTCGACGTCGCCATAGACGTGATGTTTATCCGAGGCACTCCTCTCCTCCACGCTGTGTGCCGCCGGACTCATTTCTCCCGTTCTGCCGTCTTGTCGAAACAGGATTCCTATACTATCTGGGAAACTTTTATAACGATGTGGGTGATCTCTCACCTTGGAGTTCCACAAAATTTGTGGGTAGACCAGGCTAAGTCTTTTATGTCCACGCAGTTTCGCTCGCTCGCTTCGTCCGTAAGATGAAAGCTAATTACAATAGCCCTGGAAGCTCACTGGTCACTAATAGTAGAGCGTTACCATGATCCGCTCCGCCGAATCTCGAACAATTTCTTTATAGACCACCCGAGTGCGCCGCTATTTCTAATCGTCGGTTATGCTAATTTGTCAATGTCGCACGAGGTAAGACCAGAGGGATTCACCCGCGCGATCTTGGCATTCGGTGATCAACCAAGATTAGCCATCGACAACTACGAGCAACAACCGCAAACGGCCATCAACCGCATGGACTTGATGTCCAACGCACGCAGGGAATATGGCTCAATCGTTGCACAGCTGCGAGTTCGTCGTGCACTTAATAGAGTACCTACCAATGAAGCCGTAGCCGAACTCACACCCGGCGACGAAGTCCTTGTTTACCGCGAACACAAGGGTTGGCAGGGACCCTATACCTTTTTGTACCGGGGCGGTCATCTTTCGATTGTTTTGAATTCTAAGGGCCACAAAGCATACCAACGACCGAACATACCTATGAGTGATCTCCGTAACCCTGCAGACAATGCAGACACACACACAGAACAGAAAGAGCAATCATAGGCAAACGACACACACAGAAATCTAGTTGACACATACAGAATCAAAGTGACCCGAGGTTTTCCAAAAGCAAGCAGGAAGAATACGATGGCATACTTTCAAAATGAGGCGTCCGTAGTATTAATGTCAGTGAATTGCCCGCAAACGCAAACTTTGTAGGCAACAGATACGTACTTTGCATCAAAGATTCCGGCACATAAACTGAAAGAATCAAAGCGTGATGGATTGTGCAAGGTCGGCAGCACCGATAACGTCACACGATTGCTAATACTCGCCCATGCTCATGCGCATAATGATATGCCTTATCATCTCGTTATCAATGGTTTTCTTTGAAGGCGTGCTCTGGAATCGTAATGTCGAGCAAGCATACATGCAAGCTCAACCTCTGCAGCGTGACATGTACACATTGCCACCACCTGAAGCTCTACTGCCTCCCGGTAAGGTTCTTAAGATCGAATTTCCACATTACGAGGGTCTCGTGGAATCAAGCTCCTGTTTCTTTGACACCTACTACCCAGTCTTCACCAAATGCCTTGAGATGAACACTGCACCATTCGACCCTTGTTTTCTGTATCATATGGACAAAAACGCACTCTCCGGTCTCGCCGGTCTCGCAACCTATGATTCGATTAATACGGATACTCCCTACTATCGTACTCTGGAGAAACAAACCACCAGTGCTTTCATTACACGCTACAAGGACACATTTAAACTTAGATCCATGGATTTTCTGATAGACAAACACAGAGACACAATCACACTCAGTCAAGACCAACATATCGCAAAGCTGATGATCGTAGACGAAGAGGAACCAGATCTGGAAAAGTTCAAGAAGATCTGAGGACAGTTATTATTTGCTATGCAAAGCTCACGACCTGAAATATCTTACACAATAGCTCGGCTATGTCAAACACCGAAGTCGGCAGTGACAAAAGAACACACAGAACTCCTCAATAAGACTGTTCTATACTCAAAAGGAACACAGTACATGTGATTCAAGTTTCGCCGACTTGACAGGACCACACTGAAACTCTATTTGTTCGTCGACTCACGGTATAACACGAACCATGACGGAACTAGCCAACTAGGCACAATTGTCTGTCTCGTTGACAGCAAAGAGAACTGCCATAACTTGAACTGGTCTTCGACGAAATGCCCGCGTATTACACGCTCTATGCTGGTTGTTGAAATTTACGCTTTTTCATATGGTGACGGTTACGGTGTAAGTCTTCTGCTGTTGTTCCGCAAGATGCACATCGATATCCCTTTATATCTCTTCACCGATTCGAAAGGCATTTTTGACACCATCACAGCCTCAAAGCGACTGCATGAATTACGCCTCATAAATGAGATATCTGAAAGAGAGTACAAAGAAAGAGAAGTTACAACCGTGGATTGGATTCGTTCCAGTCAGAACATCGCAGACAGACTCACCAGACGACTAGGCAACGACATTCCTAGGCAGACCATGGAAACCGGCAAGCTTACCTTTATCATCGAGTAGTGGGTATTCAAAACAGATGATTCACCTAAGTCCGAGACAGTAGGTGAAGAGAAAGACAGATGAGTCTGATGGGCTCCGAATTAGCACAATTTTGGATAGGTCTACTGTAATCACGTGGGATACTTCAATGTTGGGATTGCAGTACTTTAGGGTTGTCTCCTCCCGTGGGGGAATAGGACATTCATCATCTACGTTTTCTTTATAGTTGTTCTTCAACAAACACGCTAGTCATTCCAGACCTCACTCATAAACTCAATCGTGCACTGTGTCTTATAGTTGTGTCCGGGAGTGTATATGCCGAAAACAATGGGGATGGAGGCCGCAACACGTGTCTGGCAAATAAAAATGGATATGTTTTTTGATAAAATATTCGCCCTCTTCTCTAATTGGTCCACTGCATTAAATTAACCCCACTATAGGGGGAACTACTCCTTGTCTACCGAATTGTTCGGTTTATCGAGAAGCTGTACCGGCCAAAAAACAACTATACAGGGGGTGGGGGTCACGATATAGTGCCACTTTGAATAGTGCTACACTCCTATTAGTCGCGAGGAACGTGGCTGTTCGAGCGATGGAGACCTCTGGGATGGTTAGAGCGGTGCTTACCCAAAGGCACGCTGCCGCGGCCGTCATTTCTAACGCGGAATGCCTGCTTGCTGGCATTGAGCCGGCCGGCTGTAAGGAAGGTCATGTAGTGTTACCCATCAGTGACGACTTATTCCGCATAACGCATTAGCGGCATGGATATAACCGACCACATCTTCCATGCATTACATAACTCAAATATTTCCCCTCCTGTTATCATCCCTGGGAAGGCGAAACCCTCATTCACGAACGCAGGAGCACTAACTCAAGCAAAGCAAGAGCGGAAAAGATCAAAATACGCTCAAGCACTGACTCTCGGACAAGGACTACCTCACAGTCTCAGAATTCCGCGAAGACACGCACTACACGAGGAGGATCGGCTTTGAGTTCGAAGTCTGTTTTTTTCCTACTGGGTTTTTTTGGGCCTGCGCATGGAACCGACCAATCTCAAGAATTACACTCGAACCCCGCACCGAAAACTCTACGTTTACCATCTTAATTTTTCCCCGACAACATGGGCCTAAATGGCTCTTCGTCGAGAGTAAATGAAATGATCATCCCACCATCAGCGTCTCAAGTTTACGCGCTTTTTCAACCGCTTCAGAATCTTGCGTACGATTGCAACATTCTAAGAGGCAGATGCCGGCCTTCGTCGCGCACTGAACAGCTTCCTTACCGCCATTCAACAAGCCAACACGGAGAAAACGCGTCAAGTTCTGATTCCTGAGGTGCTCTCGAGATCTTTACCGAACAGTGCCGATTCCCATTAGTGCCTGCAAAAGCCCCATGTGCGGGGGTAGCACTATATCGTAAGGGTTACTGTTCAGTACAGTACCGTACAGGGTCGATTTGGTTCTTTAATTTTTGAAAAGGGGGGAAAAATGGTTTTACTGCGAGTAATGGAACGGTTGGGAGTCCTCTGTATTTGCTCTCCAGAATAAAGGGGAAAAAATGGTTCTCTGGAATACACTGTAGACACAATTTCAAGTTGTAGCCTAAGTGTCGCTCAAGACTCCTTCCAACAAACAACTGGCGTTATTCTGGACGAGTCTCGCCGCGTGACGAGCGAACAATGTTCGCTGCGCATCAGCAATCGGAACGGCTGCCCGTGCGGCAATGCCATTCGCAACCCGGTTGGCGAAGTCCCGAGCGGAAGGGTGCCAGCCCCCCAACGTGGAGAGTGGAAGGGCAATGAAGCGATGCCCAGGACCCTTGGAACGTATCAACTCGGCAAAGCGAGTGTCCTTGCCCAGGCGAGCATGGTTAAGGGGCTTGAGTGGGCATCGCGCCAGGGAGGGAAGGCGGGCGGGGGTCAGGGGATGGATAACGGTTACATCGTAATAGTCCGTGCCCCCGTTCTCTCCAAGCGCCTTGATGTCCGGGCGAACTGCATGGCCGGGTTGTGGCGGCTCGAGGACAAGGTGTCGGGCAGCTTTGGAGAGATCTGCAGCAAACAAACGTGTCTGCGAGTTATGCCGCCACCCGCGTGTGGATCCATAGGCACAGCACAGCGCGTGGTCACCATACTGATCCATGAGGGTCGTGCATCCCCCTTTGTGGCATTTCGAGGCTGGAGGAAACAGTGGCACTCTGCAATAGAACTGCAACCACGTCTTGGAAAAATGGTTTGGTTTACTGCGAGTAATGGAAAGGTTGGGAGTCCTCTGTATTTGTAATCAAACCATTGGCGGGACCTATATTGCAAGTGCATGAGCGTGTGTACCAGCTAGAAAAATAGCTGGTAGACCGGTTGACAAGCAGGCTGCGTTAGAAGTGACCATCAACGCCGCGTGTCGTTGGAGGAGAATTGTCCTCACCCTGGAGTATTGGTCCAGGGCTCGGTTGGCGACTGCTCGGGCTACCTCCGTGATGTGCCGGAACGCTTCGGGATGCCACCCCGCGAGTGTGGAGATAGGAACGGCCACGAGTCTGTTCCTGCCAGGTAAGCTGGCTAAGAATCCCTGGTATTTTCGGAGCTTGTCCGCGTGGGCTGCGTTCAAGCTGGTAAGGGGGTTGAATGTTCTCATTCTGAGGTGAGAAGGGGCCAGCGGGTTCACGAAGGTCACATCGAAGTAATCGGTGCCGCCAGTGGCGCCCGTTGCCCTGATGTCCGGCCTTGTTTTGTGTTCCCCGTGCGACCGGGGCTCGACGGCAGGATGCCTTGCGCCTAGGCTCAGGTCGTTACTTAGTAGGGTGACCTGGTCATCGTGGCGGACGATCCGTTGCGCTCCGTACCTGCAGTGGATCAAGTGGTCGCCGTGGACGTCCACTGTTTCCGGGCAACCGACTCTTGGAAGGGGTTCCTTGCTCGAAGAGCGGGGCTTGGCAATAGTATTTGAACCACACCGAGAAATGTCGTGTGCCTATTGCGGTTTTCAAGCCTGTTGTGGGAGGGCAATGGACCCATTCCTTGGCACCTGGGAGACTCATTGAGGCCCTGAAGGCCTGTGTACGGCAACTACCCACCGGAAGCCCTTCATGTATTGCAGCATGGACTGCGTCAGTCAGTGTCTTTTGCGATGGAGGGTTAGAGCAAAAACGACTGAATGGGAGCCTGTCGACCGGGCGGCAAGATGAATTCCATTGAGTGAATGCCATCTTGGCCTCCTCGTAAGTTGCCAAGTCGCTCACTGCAGACGGCAGGCATCGCTCACCTAGCTTGTTTGTATGTGAGCTAGACGCGAGGAAGGCGGCTGCGCCGATGTCTTTGGCTGATGTAAGACCGATTCCTAATGTGGGCTTTTTGTCCTCAATTTGTTTGAGCGGGAGTTGCAGTTCCCGAAAGACTGTGCTGTCGAGGACGCCTCCTGCCAAAGTCCTCATTGACTGTTCCATCAGCTGGTCGAAATAGGTGGCTCCTTCGATGGTGCACGATGGCGGCACGACCCGAAGGAGATAGCCCAACTTACATACTCCTAAGCAGTTTCTTAAAATCTGGAAGGAGACCTGTGTATCCTGAAGTTCCGTGACGGCCTGCATAAAGGGTTCCAGAGAGAGCACATGGTTGGTGAAGTAGTGCCTCATGAAATCATTTGAGCCGATAGGCGCATTCAGGACCGCAGTTCCCTCGCTGTAGACTTGTTGGATCTCCGGGGGGTACGCGGCTGTGACGACCTCGTTTGGAGCTGTGGGCCACCATATTTTACACTTGGGAAGTGCCAAGTGTAGACCGAGGCGCGTTGCCTCGGGAGAGGACAGAATTGCGATAGCTTTCAGCAGAGAGGCATGTTTGGCCACTATGTAGCCGTCATCATGATACCACAGCTGTAGGAATATCTCTTGGACCTCTTTGTCGCCCTTCGACAACGTCAGCATGTCTTGTATCTTCAGGGTTAGCCTATGGAGAACCGTGTCGAATAGCAAGCCGCTGAGCGGGTCGCCTTGCTGGACACCGATCACACTACGTAGTGTGTCAAAACCCGTCCACAAATGTGCTGGATCGTTGTAACAGTACATTACCCAGCGCAGCAGTTGTGGAAAATGCGTTTGAACCGCTTCGAGAAAAGCAGATCGACTGCAAAGGTTAAACGCGTTCTTAAGATCTACTGAAAGCAGCGCAAATTCTGATGAGTTGCCAACTGTACTAACCATTCGTCGGACGGCGTGCACTTGAAAAGTGCGGTTTGGCTATCCCCCGGTTTATGCTAGGCGTATTCAGAATAATGGGTAATGTCACTCGTGTGCCTAAATGGCTGGCTCGAAGCCCGTCAGCAGGCATGATGCATTGGACATCAATGCTGCTGCCACAGTTAAGCTGTTTGACACACCTCAGTATTGCAATACCACTGCGGTCATGCTGAATCAACGAAAACAGCGCACATACCCCACCACCTGACCCCCAGACGTGGCTCTTGCCTCATCCACCTCAGAAACCATGAAATAAAAGGTCTTTTCTCTTTCTGTGTAAGATACGAACCATTCTGCAAATACTGTGGCAATAAAAAAATAGAATTAGAAAGTGCTAAAAAACCCAAAAGGAAACCGTGGATCTAGGGGGGATTGAACCCCCGACCTTCCGTATGCAAAACGGACGCGCTTCAGAATTTCAAACCACTGCGCCATAGACCCGTTCTGATATCTTCCGGGTGGGACAAACATTTTATAGTACGTTTCCACAGAATTTCCAAATTTTACACGTGGACAACCTGGATTTCGTGGCAAGAACTATCACGTTGACTGTGCTACCGTATCATTGCTGGTTCCATCTCTGGTAGGTCTCACACCTCACCTATTCAACTGAAACTCCTTCCCTGGGTTGGACGCTTTTTAGATGTCTTTTGACGTTTTAGCTGCACCCTCGTCGTCGGTGGCTATGGCCATCATATCGCGGGCCCCACTGCACGTGACCGATGTGGTCCATCCAGTTAGCTCGTAACTGAATAGTCGGTCAGTCGGTGTACACTCAAGATAAGTAAAAAGAGTAAAAGATTCTCTCTTCTCACACACCTGCTGCAATTGCACAGTCAGGTCAGGGGGAGTTTTTGGGTTATTTTAATGCATGGAAGATGTGGTCGGTTATATCAGGTGACTGAACAGGATCGAAAACTGTTGCGTTGACTCCCCCTGCCCTTAGATGACCCTACACAGGCCCCCAATTTCGACTTTCAACCGCTGGCCTTTGATTCCCTGCGTTCCCCTTCCCCTGCAACCATACTCCTCATAGAGGGTCTGTTACCCCGCATCGCGGAATAATTTAACACGTCCATAGGAGTTTTCCGTACAGGGATCTACAGGCGCGTTAGTAGCACAATCTGGTCGTCAAGTGCACAATCTGTTTTGTCGCGCATGTCTCTGCGTGTGGCCGAAGTGGACCACCTAGTTAGCTCTTAGCTAGTAATCTAGTCTGATCTTGTAGCGGACACCCGTTACACTGATGCCGTAACGTTCTCCGCTTCTACTCATTCATGACGTTGGAACATCGATCTGATCCGGATCTGGTCCGGCTGCAAATGGGGGAGAAATTGGGGTGCTTTACTGATTAGGGATGCAGGACGGCTATTTTCCGAAGAGTAGCGGGGACAGGTGTGTGTAATGAACGGCTGCAAATGTGCACCAAATGTAGAAACTAACTATACTTCATTGAGTATCTATCGTGTACACTGCAGGACTGACTATACGGCTAAGAACTAACCGGGTGTTCCAAGTCAGGCACGTGCAGTGGGGCTCGCGATAGAATCGCCATTGCAACAGAAGACCACAGTGTGCAACTTATGCGCTGGTAAATACGTCTGCGGATCACTCCTGTGGTTGTATTGAACTTCTCTGCGATGCCGCGGGATGAAGTCTTCGAGGAACAGAATCGAGGCAGGGGATGGGGCACCCAAGGAGTCGAAAGCCAGGGGCTGAAACTTGAAGTTCGGTTCCTGGAGGGTGCTGTGCGAAGGGGGCGGGATCCGGCGTACCAGTTTGCGCCCCAGGTCTTTGACTTTGTCTCGGTGGGCAATGTCGGCGGCGACGCCGGCCATTTGTGTGGCCCTTGTGCGCACGCCTTGTTTGAACGGCGAGACAACGGTTAGGTCGCATGCTATGGGGCGGACCTGTTGGCCTGTGGGCAGGGGGGGGGGTTGTATGAGAATGTCCGCAGGGCGGATATTCGTTCCCGGGACAAGGAGCGGGACTTCGTATTGGCAGTCCAGGCCCGCAGCGCGAGCAACGTGGTAGGAAAAAACGTTGCGTAGCAAGTTGTGGCGGTGCGGGCGGCCGAAGCCGGCAGGGCAACGGTCCGCCGCGTGGTCCCGGAGTGCGTCCATAGTTTGGTTACAGTGGGCGCAGGTGAGCGGGCGAGAGTCGTCATATACGGGGAGGCCGAGGTGCCGGCGGATCATGGTCTGCCAGTGGGCCGAGGACACCACCGTAGCGGTTGTGGGATGAGCGATGAGAAAAGCGGCGGCGGGGCTGTTCCGGAACGCCAGGCCACGCATCCGATATCGAACTTCTTGAGTGCTGTGCTGAGCCGGGTTGGGGTGTGTCACCCATGAGTCGTCGCGCCAGTGGACCCTTGCCTGTGCCTCCTGCTGCACACCATTTAGGAAGGTTTGGAGGTTGGATGGTTTGGCAGCAAGCAGGCATGGGTCGAATGTGCCAATGTCGACGGAGTACGGACGCCCGGGGATACATTGCAGGAAGTCACGGATTCGCGGCAAGGCTTGTCGGACCAGGAACGCCCTTTCACCCCGGTATCGGTGACCGGAGAGGGCGGCAGAACGTTGCGTGGTGTACGATGCCGATCTCTCACGTGCCGGAACCGCGTCGATGATACTAGCTGCGACCGAGCCGTGTAGGAACGGGGGAGATGAGGGTAAATCCCTGACCTCCCTGGCGAATCGGTAGCGTGACTTGGTCCCATGCAGTGTCGGTCAGGGCGATCCCGTGTAGCTCCGAGTAAGACGACCTCTGCAGGGCGTCAAAGGCTTGTGCAGCGGGGGCCGAGTGTTGTGGGTCGGCGAGCCGGAACGCGTGGGTGACGAGGCATGCCGACGCGCACAGCCGGTGCATGTGGAAACGGGCGCGGGGGTCACGAACGTGGGTCAGCAGTCGGAGGGGGCGGCGGCACCCATCGGCGCTCCTAGGAGCTCGAAGCCGTCGCGCGAGCACTCGGACAGAGGAAATTCGCGGAGGAATTCCGTGCGGTCCGGCAGGAGCGTGTTCGGCCAGTGAATGCGCGTCTTCCTCGCGTTGACATAGAGGCCACAGCCGGACCCTCAGCCTGCAGGAGGCGGAGAGCACGGCGCAGACCCTGAGTGTCCCTATGAGGTCCCGTCGTCCGCGTACCATTGATTCAGCACAATGTTGCTGTCCTCGGCGATTTTCCGAATTAGTGGTTGGATCGTGAGGGAAAACAGCAACATACTGGCCGGGTCGCCCTGCTGGGTGCCCTGAGCACTCGAGATGACCGTGTTCTGGCGATTCGGTATAAGCAACAGTGGCTGAGTACGACCGTATATCACATTCACGAAGCGGGCCAGAGAAGGAGCGAGTGCTGGAAGTTGAGACAGCATTGACTGGCGATCAACGCGGTTGAAAGCGTTGTGCGCGTCAATGAGGACCGTGGCAACATGCGGAGCACCAGTGAAACGGCGAAGCAGGGTGCGGGTGTCATGGATGACCGCGTCCATCCCGGCCTTGATACCGTTGGCCGTTTGGAATGGCGCGAGGAAGTCTCGAGAGTCATCGATGGCGCTCGGCAGCAGCGTCTTGGTGACGATGCGGCGGAGGACCGACCCACAGCGATGGGACGAATTTTGTCCGGTTCGGCCGTAGCGGGAGTAATGTTGCGGCAGCGAGCAGGGGCAGGACCGAGTCCGGCAGTTCCCCACGCGCGATCCGCGTCACCAACTTCGTAAGCACACTTTTCCCTGTCACCCCGGCGGCCGGGCTGACCGATGTTTTGACTAGCAAGTGGAACCAGCGTGCCGGCGTGCGGTCCGGTCCCGCGGTCGTACCACGAGAAATACCTCGTACAGCCTGCTCTACGGCGTCTGCCGTGATTGATGGTGGAGGAGGAAGGCTTTCTTCAGGAATGGGCGTGATCGGGCGCGGGGCGCGGGGTGAAGATCACGCAGCGCTTGGATGGTGTGCGGGTCATTCACATCGGCTAGCGGAGCGTTGTGCAGGGACCGCATGGCCTTGCCGTAGCGGGCGTCTGCACAGAGGGCTTCAGCGCGACGGGCGCGCCGTGCGTCGCTGGAGCCGAGCCGTAGCGGGGCGGTGCTGCTGGATCCACTCAAAGCGTGCTTCATGGGCGCGAAGGGCTTCAAACCACAGCGCGTTCCACTCAGCTCCAGTACGTGCGCGTCGGATTCGGGCACCTAGTGCGGCCCGTTGACCTTTGTTATGCTGCCAGGCACCCTCCCCGCGCAAGCTGCGGCGGAGGACAGCGGTTGGCAGCATGTCGAGGTGCAGGAAGGCACGGTAGGTGGCCTCGTCCCCCCTTGCGTTGGCGGCGGCTTGTACCAGCTTGATAAATAGGAGCGTGAACGGCTTGAGACATGGGAATGGGATATCCTGGAAGATGTCCATTTCCCGGTATGGGGAAATTCGCCAACGGATTATTTGTGCCATTTATTACTCGAGTGCGGCTGCTGTTGCCCACGCCCTCATCCCCGCGACTGAAAGAAATAAGTTTAATGCGTTTAGTATCTACTGGGGAGTGCGCACGTCCTAACTATACGGTTAAGATCTAACCGGATGTACTACGTCGTCCATGCGCATCGGGGCTCGCGACAGGATAGCTTCAGCGATGGATGACCAGAGGGTGCAACTCAGTCGCTGGTAGATACGGCGGCGGATAACGCCAACTGTCGAGTGACACTTGGACGCGATCCGCGGAACTAACTCCTCGATAAATGCAATAGTTCCAGGGGAAGGGGCACCTAGGGAATCAAACGCCAGAGGTCGAAACGTGAAGTTCGGCGTGTAAGGCGCAGAAGATGGGCCAGTTGAGGGAGCGGGGAGGCGTCGGGCGATGTTGCGTTCCAGGGTTGTGACCTTGTCGCGGGCCGCCAGTTCAGCAGCGCCTCCGGCAACCTGGGTCGCCTTGGTGCGAACTGCGGCCTTAAACGGTGAGACGACAGTGATGTCACACGCAACGGGGCGCAACGTTGTGCCTTCCGGGGTTGGGGGCGGTTGTACAAGGATATCGGCGGGCCGGAGCTCAGTGCCCGGGACGAGGAACGGAACCTCGTGCCGAGTACCAAGACCCGCGGCGCGGGTAACGTGTGTCGCAATCGCATTACAGAGCGAGTTATGGCGGTGACGACGGCCGAAACCAGGGCAGCAGAGGTCGGCGGCGTGATCCCCGAGGGTGTCCATGGGGTGGTCACAGTGGTGGCAGTTGAGGGCCATGGAGTCATCATACACTGGCAGTCCGAGGTGACGGCGGAGCATGGTCTGCCAGTGTGTGGTGTGGACCTTCGTAGCTGCCGTGGGGTGAGCGAAGAGAAACGCCGCAGCGGGGCTGCGGCGGAACGCTAAGCCACGGATGCGATGTCGAATGTCGGCGTCGCTATGGGCGGTCGGGTTTGGGGCATTCGCCCAGGAGTCGTCGTGCCAATGTACTCTTGCCCGCGCCTCTTGCTGCACCCGTTTGAGAAGGGTTAGAGTGTTGGTGGGTGAAGCAGCTAGAGTTGGAGGGTCAAGGGTGGAAAAGTCGACTATCCCGGGGATGGAGAGGGCGAAACGGCGGAGAGAAGGCCCAGCCTGACGGAGGAGGAAGGACCGGTCACCGCGGTAGCGGCCAGAAGCAAGTGCACAAGCACGCGGCGTATGCGGAAGTCCGCTGCCGTGCGGGCGCAGCATCAATGATGCTAGCGGCGGCAGCGCCGTGGAGGCACGAGGCGATGCTTTCGAAGCCCTGACCTCCGAGGTGCATGGGGAGGCAGACTTGGTCCCAGGCCCGGTCCGTGAGAGCTATGCCGTGTAACTTTTCACTTGATGACCGTTGTAGATCATCAAATTCTTCTGCGGCGGACTCGGCTAAGCGCGGATCTGAGAGCTTGAATGCATGCGATGGGAGGCATGCAGAGGCACAGATCCACTGCATATCTTACGCTCACAGCAGTAGCTTTTATATTTAGAAAATGCCGTGAAAGACACCATATCATTCAGCTTTGATCAGGTTTTTTCTAGGTTTCATTTTTTCGATTTCTTTGTGTGGGAGTGATTATAATACTGTATTTCAGTAGCTAATAGTTCGTTGGGTTTTAGTGTGGTGCGCCATATGAACCGACTATACAGCGAAGACAGCGAAGACCTATCCGGATATTTCACTTAGATCACGCGCAGAGGCCGCACGAAACGATACATAACGCGATTGAGTACCACCGGGTGCAGCTAATGTTCTCATAAATGCGTTGGCGTACCGTTCCACACGATCAGGAGTATCTGCAGGGTATGCGCGGTCAAAGCTCCCGCGGGAGAAGGATTTCCGCATCTACGGAGTCTAACGCAATGGGCTAGAATGTGAAGCCCTGAGTACGGGTGGGGCTGTCGGGGTGGGGTTACGCGGCCTGACAGCTAGCGTTCCAAGTCCTTGACTATGCATCGATGGGCGAAATTTGAGGCGTCTACATGTGTAGTGCTTTACCGTGATAATTGTAAAAAGTGTGCACTGACGAATCCGACCCTATAGTTCAGACCGACCCTGGGTGCCACGTCTACAGACAGGATATCTATGGCAGTTGGAGATTATGGGATGCGAAAGTAAAGCGCTGATGTATGCTGCTATGAATCACGCTGTAGAAAGTCGGGCCGATTTGCGCCTAAGGTCGTAGGCCTTTTGACGGTGGGGTTTCAATAGAGAGAGGATAGTAATAGAACACGCGATGTGGCGGGAGTTAATGGTACAGGACGTGGCCGGGGGCTGCAGGAGTATGTCTGCAGGGCGCAGGTCAGTACCAGGAACGAAGATGGGGACCTCGAAGTGAGATTCACGCCTGGCGGCGGGGATAAAGTTGAAAGCAAGCGCGTGACGGATAGAGTTGTGACGATGGAGTCGATCGATACTTGATGGACAGAGATCAGCGGCGTGGTCTCCGAAAACATCCATCTGTCTGCGCCAGTGGTGGCAAGTTAGTGGTGGGGCCGTCCGTGAAGACATGGAAGCGGAGGTGCCGAAGGAGCATAACGATCTAGTGAGTGGCAGGTATAGCGGGTGGTCTGGGTGGAGTGTGCGATAAGGAAGGCTGCGGCAGGGTTGTGGCGGAATGCGATTCCGCGGATGCGGATACGTATGTCGGCGTCTTAGTGTTGCGAAGGAGTGGGAGTGACGGTCCAATCGTCCTCCTTGCTATGGGCCCGGGCTATCGCGTCGTGCTGCATGTTGTTTAGGATTCAGAAGGTAATACTAGGGTCAAGCAGCGAGGACGTTGGGTGCGTAGAGGCCAATTTCGGAGGACTATCAGTAGCCGGGAATAGCGCTCAGGAAACGGCGAATGAATCGTTCACTTTCAGCGGGGAGGGACCTGTGGGCCAGCTGGTATGAATGTCCAAGCAGTTGGGCGGTGCGAGGCGATGGGAACCGGTCTGTGCGGGCTCGAGCGTGTGCTGCATTGTTGTTGCTGGCTGGGGCGGCATGTACAGAGGGACGAACGGATGAGAGGGCTTGACCGCCCAGACGGACTGGGAGGAAGGCCTGTACCCACGCTTGGCCTGTGAGGGTGACGCCGTTGAGGGCCTGGTAAAGGATTCTTTGTGGGTCGTCGAATTGGAGAGCAGGGCCTATAGAGTGCTGTAGGTAGGAGAGACGAAGAGCTTGGGTCATGAGGCAAGAGGAGGCGCTCAGGCGGTGCATGTGAAAAGGTGCACGAGGGTCTCGAACGCCATTCAGCAGGCAGGTGGTTTTCCAACGGGCCTGTATATTTGCGTGAAGGAAACAAGTGGTAGAGAGATGATCCCCGAGTGGTGCACCGAGGAGATCAAAGGCCTGGCCAGTCCATTATGCGACGCGGAAAACGGCTACGGAAGGCAAATCGGGCTGTGGAGAAGTTTGAAGGCCAGAAGCTCCGTGTGTTGCATAGGTTGAGGTGGAAGGCAACAGCAAAGCTATAGCTCTGGATCAAGAAGAGCCCATTGGGAAGATCGTCAAACGTATCGAAGAGGGTAGCATCATCCGCGAACCATTGATTAAAGAGGACATTGGTAGTCCCTGCGATCTGGTGGACAGGTCCCCCTGTTGGGTGCCCTGGGCACTGAGTATCAGCGTGCGCTGGCGGTCCGGGACCAACAGCCATGATTTGGAATGACCCGGTTGCAGGATGAAGGTGGGAATGTGAACAAATTTAGGGGCGGGGTCGGGTTGGGGCAACCAATGGCGGGGATGAAGGTGGAAGATCTTCCCCGCTGTCGCATACACGGCCTGCATCTGATGTTGGGCGCGTGGTAGGCGGCGTTAAGGACGGAAGCGCTGAGGAGGGCCACAGCACGGCGACTTGGAAGCAGAGTCGAGGAGTTGCCGGAGCAGCTGCTGCGGTGGGAAATGGCCCACGGACCGTATTAACCCATGTGTAGTCGCGTAGGTCGCTCCCTCCAATGCCGGCGAGGTGAGAGCGAAGGTAGGGAGGGGCAGACGTGCAGTGGGGCTCGCGACAGGATGGCCATAGCCACCGATGACCACAAGGCGCAACTGGTACCCTCGTTGATGTACGTGCGAATAGTAGCGTCCGAGGTGTGCCATTTCCTGGCAACACGAGGTACAAACTCTGCGATAAATTACGCAGCCTCCGGACAAGGAGCACCGAGGAAATCCAAATCTCGGGGCTGGAATCGGAAGCCCTGGTCGCGGGAGCGCTGGGAGGGGGGCACCAGGCGCCTTGTCAGCTTGTGTTGTAAGTCTAGGACCTTGCGTTGGTGGTTGAGAGCGGCAGCCCCACCGGCGACTTGCGTCACTTTCGTGAGTGAGGACTGCTTCAATGGGGACGTCACGGCGATGTCACAAGCAATAGGCCCGTCCAGGAGGCCAGCTTCCGGGTCACGGGGGCGTTGCACGAGGAGGATGTCTGCTGGCCTAAAGTCCGGACCCGGGACGAGATTCTTAACTTCAAATTCATAGTCCAGGCTAGCGGAGCGGAAAACGTGCCACGCGAACAAGTTGCGGACGGAGTTGTGGCGGTGAACGCGTCCAAACTGTGAGACGCAGCGGTCTGCAGCATGATCACCGTGGACGTCTGCGTTCTGCTAGCTGTGGTGGCATTTCAAGGGAAAGGAGTCTGTGTAGACTGATAGGCTGAGGTGCCTGGGCAGGATGATGCTCCAGTCCTCCGGCGACACCTTCGTCGCATTTGAGGGATGCGCCAAAAGGAAAGCGGCGGCCGCGCTGAGACAAAATGCCAGGCGGCGTATGCGATGAAGGGTTGCTTCCTCGGAGTGGCAGCTAGGATGGGGCACCCTCATCCATAGGTCATCTTCCCAAAACACCTTTGCCTTGGCCTCTTGCTGAACCAAAGGGGAAATTTTGGGTAGTTCAATATTTGGAAAATAATGTCATTTCCTGAAGTGAGGCCACATGTTCCATTAGGGACCGAGGTAAGAAGGTGTGAGCTAATAGAGTACGAGGTTAGCAGCGTAGCCGAGTCACCCTAAAAGACGGGCCGGAGTCCGGCCATCAGGCAGGCAGCATTGAACCTGATGCCGCTGCGTTGTGCCTTTGAGTGAGGATTTCTTATAACCTTTCTGTACGTCTCTATTGTCCTTACCGCCACATTCCGTGCGACGTCGCTTAGTAGGGCGTAGGCATCTGGATGCCAACCACCGAGATTGGAGATGGGGACGGGGATGAGTCTACCTTTGGCAGAATTCGCGATGAATGACTCGTATCTTCTCATTCTCACGTTTTTCGCAACATTCAGTGAGGTCAGCGGGTTTAAGTTGTCCTGGAACTCTCCTGCGGGAGAGTGCCAAGGGGTTGACGACGGTGATGTCGAAAAAGTCCGTGCCGCTGGTATGCCTCATTTTGCTTCAGCGAACGCCTTCCCGCAGGTCCAATGGGGAAATATGGGCTGTTTTTAATCTATGAAAAATATGGTCAGCTGTTCCCTGATGGAACAAAGTGCTTTCAAATGCATTTCAGATCTCATTTACTAAAACAGTACTGTACATTGCGTTTACTGTACTGCGCTGTAATGATGGTTTTGATCAATTTTGAAATCGTTTTTGATCTTTTGCTGCAACTATGAAATTCTGATGACCCTTCAACTGAAGCCACACTGATCGGACTCCGCCCAGTATCACATCGTACGGCCGCTTGGAGCATGTATGGAAGAATCACTGATGCTAACCGTCTCGACCGTCAATCATACCGAGGGCCAGAAGCTTCTCACGCTCTCTTCCTTGTCTCTCAGCAACACACGTGCACCCTATGCCTCTATCATATCCAAATTCCTCCGTCGCCTCGCTTCACTCCCGCATACGGCAGCTAGAAGCTGATAATGCCTCTCTCTCACACGCCGCATCTGAAGCCGCCTCCCTTGTGGAAGAATATGCCGCCGATGCTGCAGCTTACCGTCGCAGCCAACCAGCCAATGACGCGCTGGTCACCGAGCTGACCGACGCCGCTCGTCGAAAGGATTTGCGTATTCAACGTCTCACTTCTATGTTGGAAGCTGAACGTGTTCGGTCGGAACAAATTGAGAACAAGGTGCAGGAACTAGAGGAGATTGAGGATAGCGATAATGGAGAAAACGTTGAGGTTGAGCTTCGAGGTCGTCCAGAAAGAAAAGATTGTATGCTTACAAAAGGACGGAGTCGAGGACGATCAAGTTTGGAAATTGGCCCTGGAAGGTTTCAGACAGTGCATGCCGGAGGGGGTGGTACGGGAGGAGTTTGAAAGTTTACAAGCCTTAAAGGAAGGTGTGGAAGCACTAAATTTGGCGAAGCAGTTGACAAATAGTATGTCTGGAAGCCTGTTTAAGTGGGAGAGAGGCTTCACAAGAGTTGTCCACGAAGGATGTGTTTCACTGGAACGCGCCTTGAAATGGTGTTTTGCAGAGCCCGCGACGAGGGGAGTCTTGGTCCTGGCCGAAGTATCCAACTGGAAAGCGAGGCTGGAGAAAGTAATCGAAGCAGTGGGGGACAGCGAAGCCATTCGGTGGACAGACGAGTTCGCGAATATGAAGGAAGGTCTGCTTAGGATGGCCGTTGAAACACTAGAGGGGATCGTCCCAAAGGGATATGTTGCAGTTGTAAGTGAAGGTACGGATGCGTTGCTGAGAGATGTCGAGGAATCATGGAGGAGTAGAGCTGCGGAAGTGCGTCGAGAATTAAGGTTCGTTCGTCATGGCGTTGACAAAAGTAGCGATGGAATCAGTATGCAGAAAAAGCTAGATGTCACGCAAAACACTCTGTCGCGGCGAACCAAGGAGCTGGAGGATGTCAAGGTGAGAATGCAAGTATTTGAGGAGCGTCTGGAAGAGGCTGTCGAAAGAGGGAAAGCAGTTAGCTGCATGCAAAAAGAGAATTGCAGAGCTGGAGATGCGACACTCCAATGAAACGGCCGCTGCCACAGAAACTCTAGGCGAAGATTGCCCTGAGAAATCCGGCGGAAGTCGTGAGCGCAGTCAGTCATTAGGCTATCATGGCGCGCATCGCCGTTACGAGGACCGAAGGAAGAAATGAAACAACTAGGTTGCGGCAGGTACTTGTTAGACGTCATCTCGCTGATTTACAACCGCATGCACCCAGAACGGACTCGGAGCTTCATAAGATTCTCGGAAAAGAGACGGGGTACCGTAAATCGATGTATAACACTATTGAAGATGCTCGATTGTTCGCTTCCAACGCGTCTATCGTGGATCTAGATCCAGCGGTGCTGTCACCAACAGAGCACAAGAAATCGCGGCAAAGAGAAACGCTCACGAAGGACGGAACATCAACCAATGAAATTCTGTACAATAATCGAGAGGAGAATGCAAGAGAGGTGCATCGCCAAGAAATAATACTAGATCCCGCCAGTCAAGACCTCTCTGGGATCATCACCGCCCTTAGGCTGTCCTTCCTTCGCTGAACAGCCTCAAACGGGCTTTGGGCAATACAAGGATTATAACCTTCCTTGTTCCCGTCCCAACTGCCCCTAGAATATCGACTTACTTTTCACTGAAAGGCCTTGACCTTCTTCTTCTGGGCGTTGACGATGTAAATGTTTTGTTTCGGAACCTGCAGAACGCCTCGAAAGGAAGGAGCATAACATGGCATCCGGGATGTTAGTGGGCACGTTTCTGAGGAGCAGCATTGTGAAATCATGACACCCTTAACTTACCAGAAACTTTTTGTGAATTATCTCTGCAAAGTCGCCTTGTCGTGAGCCTTGAATTTCGACGACATCACGATTATCCGCGGACTACTCGCATGAGATAAAAGATGAGAACAGAGACACAACATACAAGGAATAATTAGATGACAGGAGTACGAAGCAAAGGGGCGACATGAGAAGGTTAGCAAAAAGGCAAATCAACATACCACTGCGGTTGAGGCACCGGTGGCTAGCTTGGTCTTTGCTAGTTTGGCAGCATCCTTGAGCTTAATGCCAAACAAATCTAGACCATAGACAATGGTAACCTGCTTCTTCCCCTTCCTCTGACCCAGAGTAAGGATGATTTCCGCTGGTGGTTTTTTCTTCTTGCCGCCACTCGTCTTCTGTTTAACTGGTACAGCAACCTTGACGTTATTCTCGTCCTGGTCGTCTGCAGCGGGTAAAACAACATCGGCACCTGACTCCTCTGCCAATCGAAGAGCCTCCAACCGAGCCTCGCATTCCCTCGGAAATATGTTGGGGAAAAATTGCGGCCCATGCTTACGGAGCCATGGCTTGCATCTGTTGACACAAAGCAGCGCAAATACCACACACAAGGATGAAAGAAGGATGAAAAGACACAATTCTCGTGTCACGTTAGCAACCTCCCGGCACGACAAGGACGATTTTCACCCGCACAAAACTGACATAGCTTTGGCAATACATGCAACAATACGTACTGTTCAAATTGGTTCCGAGACACAAATTCATGCAGCTCTGCTGGAAACGAGCAAAAGGGGCAATAAGCGACCGACAAAGGGTACCGGAGGTCCCTCCCTGGGCTCTCCGTTTGATTCTCTGGCGGCTCCTGGGCGGCGGCAACGGTGGATGACGAAGAGGCGGCGGCAGGCGCGGGTAGAGGGGAGACTAGAGTTGGTTCCATTTTGGACGGCGAGGCTTGCGCGCTTGCGAACAAGTGAGAATAACAAGTTGCGATGGAGTGAGGGAGTAGGTATTGTGTAGGTTTTAAGGACAAACACGAAAGTTGACGTCGGTCGGGTTGGCAACGGTATGTCGCCGGTGCGTGGCACTGTGGGGTGCAGACGACGGTGGGCGGGCGGCAGCAAAGAAACCGCAGTAGGTGTTATTGTTACTGAAATTTTAGTATTAAGAAATTGTGCACGTGTGTTGGTTTGATTGGGTGGAACAAAAACAAACGATTGTTTTATTGGGCCACGCTATATGGCTGAAATGTAGGTTTTGCATTAGGGGTACAAGTGGGCAGCAAATGCGCCAGGTTCAATTATGAACGGATTAACAGCAAGGACTGCTCCTTTTGGGGAAAACGTCTAGTCCAACATCGCAGTACTGCTGCACCCTACAGTATCTTTACCCGACCAAAGCACGTGTAGGCCACAGTACGGCAGAGGGGGTGCAGGTCGTTGATAATAATCCAGCCAGCTTGTTGGCAGATCAGCGTTCACGAAGTAATCAGCGCTGACGTGTGGGACGCCTATTTGTGTTCCTTAAAATCCACAAGGTCTGCACTGTTTCGGGAAGCGAGGAAATGTTCATGACATTGCAGATGACGTGAATAGTCTCGCAGGTTTTTCAAACGAGGGGTCAGCAATTCGGAGGCGACAATATCTCTAAAAGAAATTTAGAATACAGCGAAACAGCTCATTTGCGAACTTCGTGAAGGTTGTTCATGTATGCGCGTTATGATGCCGTCAGTAAGCCATTAAAAGCTACTGGATATTATTAGGCCTTCGTCTTGATCTTGCGGGTAATCCTTCATGCCAAGAACTTCATTCAATGACGTACAGTATGCATTTCTACTGTACACTACTGTACGTATTGATATCAGAACAAAAACGGAGGATATTTCATTGTACTGTAATGACTCAGCCGGTTAGCTCTTAGCCTCAATTACAGTCCAGTCAGAATACCGAATCTTGCAGAAAACATACTGTACCGTACCGTGCTGCACAGTACCGTACAGTACTGTACAGTACTGTACGGACGGTATTAGGTAAATGATTAGAGCATCCCTACTCGTTGCGCGATCCAAATCCAATTGAAGGACAAGTGTAGGAAGATTATTGGAAGGTCCAAAATCTTCCATTGCGATCGAACGCCGGAGTCAGCCATGACCGGTTGGACATCGGGTGTTTCGTACAGTGCGCGAAGTACCTATAAGACACTCCCATTTTCATATATATTTCGAAAAATATTCACCCGAATGACTTGAATCTTCGCCCAGCTGTTTATCTCAGCAAAGCATATAAAAGACCAAAGTTTCAATGCAATTCAACAATTTTAATTATAAAATATCGAAAAAAGGTTACCTGGGGGAGTGAAACTCCTATAAGACATTGAAACGTTTGTAAACTTCTAAGCTGATTGAGAGCATTTTAATGCTTAGTCTTACGTCCTTGGCACTCTATAACATCTAAACAACGCTTTTGCATGCCCCGAACGAGACTATACAGGTACTGGGAGTCCAATTTTTGCCACTCTTCACGAACAGCTTCCTCAAGCTCAGTAAGCGACTGAAACTGCCTCAAATTCATAAACCCGACGTGCTAGCAACCCCCAGACATTTTCTATTGGATTCAAATCAGGACTCCTCGCAGGCCAACTCATAACAGAAATATTCTTAGAAAAACCAATCTCGAGAAACTCGGGCAGTGTGAATAGATGCATTATCTTGCTGAAAAATATAACCAAAAGGGTGTTTTGAAGTGCCAAACGGTACCAAATAATCTTCCAGAGTCCTAATGTACTTCGCAGCATCTTGTTTGCCCCGCAGAATAGCAATCTCGCTGATCCCTTTTTCCGAAAAAGCTCCCCAAATCATCAGCGACCCTCCACCTTGTTGTCGACTCAGCAAAACCTCTTCATCTTTCCTTATGTCATGCCAATAGCACTGCAGGCCATCGGGCCCGTCCAAGTTAAACTTCTTCTCATCTGAGAAGATGACTTTCCCCCACTCCCGCATGGACCAAGTTGCTTTTTCCCGGGCCCATCTCAACCGCACGGACATATGAAAAGCGGTCAAATGTGGAGCCCGTTTAACCTTTCTGTACTCCAGATTCGCGGCCGAAGATAGGATTTGCTGCGTTCTGCGCTTGCCGATTGGAAGTTTTAGGTCGCGGCGAAGTTGATCAGCTGACCTATTGGTCTTGGAAGCCTCTCGGATGAGACGGCGGGTGTCCTGAGGCGAAATTTTTGGCTTCTTTGTTGAACTTCTCGGGTTGTTATAGGTTGATGGGGACTTCAAGAAACTATTAATGGCTGTTCTGGATCGCTGCAGTCGTTTCGCAATAGCTGAAGGTGATACCTTGTCATGGCTCCAGGCAAGAACCTTTCCTTGCTCAAGTTGACTCAATCGCTTTCCAAGAGGCATTTTGTCTGTTCTTGAAGCGGCTGGGGAGATCTGACGGGGCTAGGCTTGACTGTTTTAGTTGATAAGTGCTGTTGATTCCGCAGCAAGTGCTTGGGATTGCATAATGTCTTATAGGAGTTTCACTCCCCCAGGTAACCTTTTTTCGATATTTTATAATTAAAATTGTTGAATTGCATTGAAACTTTGGTCTTTTATATGCTTTGCTGAGATAAACATTTGGGCGAAGATTCAAGTCATTCGGGTGAATATTTTTCAAAATATATATGAAAATGGGGGTGTCTTATAGGTACTTCGCGCACTGTACTCATGCAAAGTTCAACGATCCTGGACTAGACGAACTCCCAACAAACTCCTGTCCAACACCTGAACACGAATCATACGTCTCAACCCGCGATCTACTTCCCCCCAACACATGCACGCATCGATCACCTTCTTCCCCCGCACCCAAGAGAGCTGATCTCCATGTTCTCCAAAGTCCACACGCATTAACCAACGTCTCCCCGACTCTATCAAACTACGATCACCATCTCTACGACATTCGTTCAACGCCCACACACACCGATCACCTTCTCCGCTGGGCCAAACACCTGCCCAAATTGATTCTCGCATCTACGACAACCGCAAATGACGACTAACATGCCCCCCACGATCAAACACATCAACCGACATTTTCTAAGGGCCACAAACACCTATTTGTTTCTCCACTCACACCTACAAGCGTGAAGAATCGTCGTTACTCACGCCCAGAGACAAGGATTAACGTCTCGCTACCCCGCTGACAGGCAGTATCCAACGGTTCCCCAAGGCCACAAGTATCGATTACTGTCCCCCCTCGCGCCCACAAGCGTGAAGAAACACCATCTATTTCTCCCAAATAACGGCTCACCGCCCCCCCACAAACGTCGCCCCTCTCCCACAACAGCCACTCTCCACATCCCCACACACCTAGAATCATCAATCGACGTCTCCCTTTCCCCGTGTGCACCAAGCTTATCTAACGATGCTTCTTGCACGCCCACAGCACCGCTAGCCGATTACCGCTACGCACAGTAACACCAATCGCTTTCTCTACCTCATAAAAACGGAATTGTCTCCTCTGAAGCTTACACAAATACAGAATGAAAGACACTACCCATTCTATTTTTGAAGACGGTGAGTTAGACGATCAAGAAGCATTTGCAGCTGCTTTTTGGGTACAAACGGCAAGCATTACGATGCTCAATTAATCAAAAGCAGGATAACATGGATTTGTTCCAGGACGAGCGGGTAGCGTCCATCGTAACTATGATTGCGCGCATCACCACTACATGGTGAAAATTTTCGGCCTCACAACCAGTGTCGACCTGGAACGTCATAAATTCGACCCGAGCGGCAAGAACATGCCTTTGAGCGAAGGTTCAGAATGCCTCGATCGGGTTTTAACCGAATTTGTACTGCAGTTATCGCGAGATTCGACTTTCCACGAAAGGGAATGAAACCTGATGCGACAGGCCGACTTGGGATATCGCTGCCTTTAAAAGTGATAGTTGCTTCTACTTCTTTATCCTACGCTTTACCAGCCGACTTAGCCAATGACATGATTGATGTCTCAGAAATAACTGCCTCCCAATGCCTGACCGCCTTTTGCAAGGCGGTCTTAGAATGCTTCGGAGCTGCGTATTTGCAAGCCCCCAAACAGGACGAATTGGAGCGCATTGAGAGGGAGTTTGCGGCTGTGGGGTTCCCGAGAAATACTGGCTGTTTGGATTGCGCAGGATGGGAATGAAAGAACTGCCCGAGGGCATTACAGGGAATTATTAGTGGAAAAGATGGATCTCCGACCGTTCGAATGGAAGTTATATGCTCACTAGATTTTTGGATATGGTCTTTTCAATTTGGGTTGCCCTGTGCATTCAACGACATCAAAATCGTGGAGTTAAGCGATCATTTCGGTAACGTACTAGCTGGTTCTTTTCTCCCCGCTTGCCCTACTAATATCTTGGATGGCAAAAATTTTATATGGTTCTAATATCTGACCGACGTCATTTATCCGCCTTGGAAGATCTTTGTTAAAACGCTAATTAATCCAGTCAATAAGAAGAGTTAAATGTTTTGTGGAAGGCAGGAGGGTGTAAGAAAATGTGTGGAGCGGGTGTTCGGGGTCATGTTTCATAGGTGTTTGGGGTCATGTTTCCTAGGTTCAAAATGATTTTCATCCCCAGCGAAATATGGAACATGAAAAAATGGCGATAATCGCCAAAGCTGCAGTAGTACTTCACAATATGAACGTTGAGGTGAGGAGAGGTCACTACACTGGTGACGGATCTGGGGGAAATTCAAACCTCTATAACTAGCTTGAAGATGAGACAGATCTCGTATTTGTACAGATGACCGACATTAGTTCAATAATTGGTATACATCAACATGAGATTGCCGATGACATTAAGGTTCGGGGGTTGCATTTGCAACTCAAAAAGCCTCTTATTAGCCAACTATGGAACCAGTAAGGGAACAGCTAGTCTTCCTCATGTTTTGAGGAGTAAAACATTTTTCGGCAGTGTTTACTGCATGGTGATGATGCTGACTTAATTTGTAGCAATTGATCTATGGATTAGTTCAGAATTGCAGACAAACCGGCGGTTGCGGCTCCGGAAACATAATCAATGTTTCCAATACCTTCAATATTATCCTTTTCCAGCAGCCTGGACGGATTAGAATCATGCAGTGCGGGTTGAAAATGTAGATGGGAGGTTGAAGATTGCTGGATCAAGCTGCCACACCCCCGAGTTGGAATCATTCTACTTGCGCCTATCATATGACTTGAATCCTGTCCCGGGTTGCCGGAATCTGCCAATCCAGCTATATTTCCCACATTGCCATGGGCTTCCAATACCTCGAGCGCATTTCTCTGAGCAATGCTCAAATACCTTTTTTAACAGAGGATCTGTCCCAGGCATCTAAAATAGATTCAGCATGTGTGTATCTTTTTCGACTTGCAAAAGTTCTTCAGTAGCTTTGGACCTTTTAGTCGATGCTTCAGCTAGCCATTCAATTACCTCAGTCCCCCTTTTCAAAGCATCGACTTGCTTTGTAAGCTCCACGTACCTCTTAGTTCCGACTGGCCGCTCTCTGCTGGCTGAAGTTTCTGGCAATATCACACTACCTATCTGGTTAGATTGTGTTTTCGTATTTGTGTTCCCGTCATCATTAATCCCAGTTGTTACAGAGGCATCAACACGATATCACGTAATCCACAGTCATGGGCCCAGAAGATCAGGAGACCTCGAGGAATGGGCTTTTTATACACCTCGTTTGACCGCGAATTCAGAAAAAGTGAAGTATTGCAATGACGTGCGTATGCGGATGCAGAAAGTAAAAGTATTTGGCAGTGGAGGGGACTCCAACGCTTAGGGAATATCGAATGTTTATAGCCATGATCTCTACGCAAGTATGTACGGGGCATATCAGAAGGTTCTCGAGTCTGAGTTGAAAATTGGGAGGCTTAACCTTGGACCCGCAGACGATAAAAATACTTTGTCTTTTCAACAGAACAAGAGAATAGCCGAGAAGATCCTTAAGATAGTTGCAAAAGACTCATCCACTGACGCTGCAAAAGTTTTATTCTCACGGACAGAAGGGTCTTCAACTGTAACCGCAAGTCAGACGAAGAGTAGCCCGAATTTTCCAAACGATTCAGAGGATCTGTACCGTAACATATGATTTTTTTTGCTCATGCTACCACTGAGCAAGAAAAGCAACACATCGCTCTGGTACTTCTTGATAATTCATCCTTGCCGAACTTCATCTACAATAAACTTCTAGCTATAATGGTCAACAAACCAGAAGATACAACTGCAGACACATATTTAACTGGAATTGTTTCTGTATCGGAGCTGAAGTCGGTATTAGAGTCAATCCAAGCATCAAAAACGCCTATTGGGGAAGTATTAGATGACTTAGCAGAAGCAGCAGTCCGGACGGCCATAAGTAGTATCAACACTGAGTTCTTCGATGCCAAAGAGACACTGAAAGCTTTAGTGAACAGGATCGGTGTAAGAAATCCCTACGAACCCTCCAGGCTGAATTTCACTCTTGATGATGCTATTGATGCCCTCAAAACGATACTGTCGAACGAATGGATCCCGCGAGTGATCCAGGACACGGAACCTCCTGAATTGGTGAACAATATTTTGGGAATCAAAGGGTCCAGATTAAAGACAGGCGCGAAAGGTCACGGATATCAAAACCGTAAAAATTCTAGATGCGCTGCATGTGGAAAGATCGGGCATTGGGCACGTGATAGAATTTTTCCACTTTATGGAAAAGCAGTAAGTGGTAGTGGAAACAGCATAAGAAAAGGGGAAAATAAAATAGAGCCTCAGCATAAGAAGAGAAATTTCAGCAGACTCAACGATAACGAAGAACACAGCTCCGACGACTCCAAGGAGCTAGTTGCAAGTAGGAAGGGGATAGTTCAGGAGTTGAAAACGATCATATTCGACCCTAAACCTATTTAACACTGAGTATCCACGCGTTCGACGGTGGGAATCGAGAGAGCCTCCGTATTTTGTGACTTTAATGAAATTGATCTTATCGTATCAGCACCAGAGGGCCAACAGAATAAACGGATGAGGGGAACATGGTCATGACCCCCATCTTTTCTAGGTACATGGGAAATAACCATCTGCGTCTCAACGAAACAGCCTTGTAAGATAAATTTTGACCACATACCTAGTAATCCGTGTATTATTACGGGACTGGACATTGGTTAACATTCAATACAAAATTGCTTGTCAACTCCACCATTCATATCCTTCCAACGACCATTTGATACATCACCTCGTATGTTTGAAGTATACATCGCCGCCGCCGATAACGACCCACAGAGCCCGCAAATGCGTATTCAAATGTTCGATCCGATCCAATGCGAGATTACCTCTCTCACGTCATTAAGCCTCTAAGAAAAATCGCAACGCAAGACGGAGGTGTTCGCAAAGCGTATTCATAGGCTAATGCACGCCCCCGCAGATCAGATCAAGAGCATTTTTCAACAGGCAGGTATCTTAACAAACACTCTCGCAGAGACGAAAGACAAAGTTGACCTCGAATGCGGTACATGTGCGAGATCGGGGCGACTGGCTCCAAGCCGAAACGTATCTCTGACAAAACGTCAACGAAGCCTTCAAAATGGAAGTGCAACTATATTTAGAATACGAAATGATCAGAGGAGCCAATCTTACTATGCTTATAATCACGGATACAGGCACTAGGTTTACAGAAGGGATGGTTACACTAAGGAAAGAATGAAAACTACCATTGATTGTTTGGATAGCTGCTCCATTTTACTTCATGGGTCTCCCGCTTCTCTACCTGCCGATTATGAGTTCAATCGTCGCCAATTACGGTCGACCCTGAAGGCTCATGAAATTGTGTTTAAGACTAGGCCCGCGAGACGACACAACAAAACTGGTATTGTTGAACGCAAAAAAGACGGTCAAAGGTATCTTCCGAAGACTGGACGCGGAAATTACTGGGGCAACATCGGAGCATATCTTAAACAGAGCGGTTTTTATAAGAATTATACTCCGGATCGAAGCTCCTCAGTTCGTTTCAACTAGGTCGAGGATATCAGCCGTCTATATTATTGATTCCTAAATCAATCGATACACAAGATATATTACAACCCCACATCGAACAAACGGCCACTCGCGCGTTACAGAGGGGTTTAAAGAGTAACGACTCTACCTACCCTACAAAACAAGCATACCAGAAAGGTAACAAGATATGGGCGTTTTATCGATCTACTCAAGGCAACGAACACTACGAATGGATCCCAGCGGTCGTTGAGCATGCCTATGAACAGTATATTCAAGCTAGACGGCTCAAAGGAAACATCTCCGCACCAGGACCACCCATGAAGCCGGCTTATGAAAATTTACGTCTGGCTCCGACCTATGACTTTGCACGCGAATTGATTTAGTGCTCCTTCGAGCAGGAGCTGAGGTTTTCGACGGATGAGGGGGAGAAAAAGAATGAAACACCGACATATCCGCCGATAACCGACGTGAACGCACTATTTTCGCACAGTATCAACTCTGGCACCTCTAGATTAGAGACAGATACCGGCGTGCCAATGGATATTGGACCTGCAAAAGATGCTAAATGCCGAGAAACAGACACTCATTTGAACACTATCATCGACGGCTCAGCAGAAATGGACATCGATCGGAAACCATCTGAGATTACTGGTCCCTCAGATATGTCACAAACGTCAAAAAACGTGAGGTATATGATCCTAGATCATATGTACGAGCATCTGAGCTCGCAATAAGTTTCAAAGAATATGGTAGAGTTCGCTCCATCCTGGATCTTAGACGAAGCATTTAAATCGGAACATACGTCCAACTGGGTGGGAGCGTATAAAGAGGTAAATGACGATAACGTTTCTAATGACGCTAACATCTTAAACTCCCACGTCTTTTTCAAGTTAAAGACCGAAGAGGGAGGAACGACAAATCTTAAAGCCAGGATCGTCCCGCACGGTAACGAATACCAAGAGAAGTATGGAAACCATAAGGACTCAGCCAACGCGCAACTAGCTATCATCAGACTCCTGCTTAGCTTCGCTACCATTCTTCAGTTCAACATTAAGACAGCGGATACCAAGGAGATCTACCTGCAAAGAGGACCGATAGGGCGAGAAATATATGTAAGGCCTCCCCGAGATTAGTATCTTGATCATAGTAGGCGAAAGGAGACAATCTGGAAACTCACGAAGTTAGCCTATGGAATTGTGGAGGCAGGTAAGAAATGGATGCTAACCATAGAAAATTGGATGTTAATGGACGTGGTAAAAAGCTGTATTCTAGGCGTAAGTCAGCTTTTCGTAAGACGGAACAGTGAGCGTAGGATACTGTTGCTTTTGGCAAAACTGGGCGATGACTTCCACGCAGCAAGAAAGCCGAATGATATCGAGGGCTTCATGAGTAAGCTATAGGAAAGATTTGAAGTAAAAAAGATTTTTGAAGGCCCACTGTATTCGTTCGGGTGGTGTGACATCACTCAAAAAGATGATGGTATAATATGTTTGGCCATAGGAACATATTGGAAGAGGATTAATGAAATAATCATGATGAGATACAGAAAAAAGATGAGGAAATAGCTATTCACAGCCAGAGAAATTATCCAATATCGCAGCCTCGCCGGCACTTTGCTATACTTGGGCAACGTTTTATTGCCTCAAGCCTCATATGTCGTGTCACGAATGCAGCAGAAACTCGGGAGGCTGACAGAGAAACATGCCATTGAGGCGAATGATACAGTCAGAGAAATGCGAAAATTGACTCCCGGTTTCACGTATACATATGTTAAGAACACCAACGATGTATCCTTATTCGCTATGACAGACGCACCACACTCCAAAGATAAAGATTATGGTCAGAAGGGTTTATCATCGGATTACTTGCGCGCAATGTGAGGAGAGGCAGTAACTTATATTACTTGATCGACTGGTGCTCTCAAGAACAGCAGAGGATCAGCCATTTGACCTACAGTTCGGAGATTCTAGCTGCAACAACAGGGGAAGATCGGGTATATTACACGGAGATGGCGATAAATACAATTTTCTCCGCAACATTATTTAAGGTCGAACTGAGTAGAGACTCGGAAAACTATGGGATACAATAACAATTATTTATGAGGGAAAGGAGAACAAACTACGTCAAACTGTCCAACGCTTAAGAAATAGCTTTGAAAGCAAGGAAACAAACGTCTTGAGGCGGATCCCCGGCTAAGAGAATTTAGCAGATGCGCTCACGGAAAGAAACGCGAGGGTATGGAGTAAGCTCAATACAACATGCGTAACAGGAGTGCTTCGAATGAAGTTTCAGTCATCTAAGACAGTTGACAAGGACAACTAGTAGATAACCAGCTCTCGATGAAGTGGATATGACATGTGGACCTGCATCCGAGCAGATGAGGACGATGAAACCTCAAAAATGAAGTCACAATGAGAAAGGCAATATTGCGACTGGGGGGAGTGAAAGATGTGTCTATATATGAGACTTGACGAGACGGTAGCCAAAGGACAAGTTGAATGTTTACGGAATACATCTAGGGAATTTTGATAACGATTTTCAGAAAATGCACAGACATATACTGCCAAATTCAGGTAGCATTCAGATAGAACAATGTAGCGAGAGCGCTAACAATGAATCGAGAAGTAGCTGACAGAAGTTTCGGAGAGCCACCGCACGTGTGAGTATAAAAGAAGAGAATAGCGGAACTTCCCCAAGGAAATGGGGATTTAGCCGTAGACTTGTGCCGATCAGACTCCGTACCTTTATCCGCTATCCATCTGTTCGAGCGACTCTTATCCCTCTCGCTGACCACAATCATATATCACTCGAACAGATCAAAACACATAATCCACAACAGCACAGTACATTGCGCGAAAAAAAACTACAGCCGCACGAGCAAATTTAAGGAGTTACTGTTGCAAAATAGCATTCTGTAACAAAGGTGTCGGAACAACCGAGAAAAACTGTCCTAGCTCTGAAAAAGTATAAAAGCCCGCCAGCGCGGGCACAAGCTACACAAAAAAAGGAGACATTGGACTACCACTTCGTCAGGTTATGGATGAAACTACACTTACCACGCCGATCACCACCAGTCCCGAGTCCGACTCCAATAACAAAACCAACTCGGCATACACATCCCTCCTTGATCCGACGTCGCCCACACCCCGCTCCCATCAAGTTGCAAAACGGGCTGAGCGAGCACACTTCTCAGACATCACTCGAGAACTTTTCTGACTGACAAGAATATCAAAACAAAACAACCATCAAAAGTCCGACACTACAAAACACCAAAACCTGACCTAAATCATCATACCGAAAATCACACAGCTCAACAAGGACGAAATCGAGTCAAGGCCCATCTCGGTGACTGAAGCCGCCGCCGCCCTCAAGCCAGAGAGCTCCTCAACTCATACCCAGCACCACACCAAAGATTATCACCCCCACAACATACAGCGGCGCCGACTTCGCAAATGACAGGGACGGACCTCTAGAACAGGAATCATCAATACGGTATGAGAATCGCCAATAGCTTGGTGCAGCCGCAAACAATCAACAGTGTCCAAATTCACGTGCGAAGAAGAATATCTTGCTAGATCAAACGCCACGCAGTATGCCCTATGGATAATAAGACTACCAAGGGATTGGGGATTCCAGAATATCTCACTATCCAAACTCCTAATCATCAACATACCAATAATACAGGTGTCAAAAGCACGTCCCCAACCAAACGGCGAAAAATAATCGACATCGCACACCATCACATCGTCCACCATTTAAGACAAGGAAGTGCCCTGTATTTCGTATACCCATGCATATGAACGCAGCCGATGTACTAACCAAGGCACTAGGACGCATCAAAACTGAACGCTATATTGATCACCTCCGTATTCCCCCCATCCCCGGCGTAAGAAAGACGGAACCAACCGTCCATAACCTGAACACAGTCACAGCAGACACACTAACGCAACTATGCTATAGGAAAGATCCATTTTTTTCACTCCAGACTGACGAAACAACCAAGAAAATCAAAAGAAAACGTGAATCGTCATTGCAGCGAACGAAAAAACCAAGGCAGACTTTAATAGCATAGAAATAGTATTGAAGCCTGCCGGCGCGGGCAAAACTACTACAGAATAAGAGAAATCGGATTAATGCTCCGTCAAAAGGCGTACTGTTGTCAATTATAATGTCGAATGAAACCAAATACGACAGGCGAATTTGAACCAATTTCTTTTAATTTTTCTAAACGTTTCGTCAAAAAGGATACCAGAGACAGCCGAAAAAACTGCAGACACACCACTGAATTCTACAGCACTTAAGTACTCATTATGCCACCGGAAAAGGTGCTAACTCCAAGTTAATCTAACATTACAGTCTACACTATTTCTTACCCAATTTGTTGCTACGCCTCATCTTAAATGACCAGAATAGTTCAGAATGCAATAAACTAACTGCTGAGAGCAAAGAAAGAGCCTCTCCAGAATTCAACAAATCATTTCCATCTGAGAGATTGCCTTACGGCTCGAGAGATCCGAGAAGGCAGTGAGAACTTTATAAAAGGCACCATTTGATTGTAAAATAAACGCTGTAAAGCTCGTCCTTCGAAAATGGCACCCTTGGAAACTGTTTAGCTCGGTCAAGGAGTATTTAAGTGAAAAATCAGCGTATCAGCTCAGAAAGAAACTATATTTACAACATTTAGAGCATCGCTTAATGTACAGTACTACAAGTACTCTCTAAAGCACCCATCCTGTCATCAATACTTCTAAACGGGTACATTTGATGACCAAAATCACATCAAGAACTTTTTGTAATTGGTGCGCGAGAAAGGAAGGAAGTCCAATCAATGTCCAACATGTAATGTGGCGAAATAGTTTTTTTCTGATGAAAACATTTAATATAGACGGCCTGAATGATCACAATTCTATTAGCTTGTTCTGCATAGTGAAGAAAAGTTTTTGTTGAAACGGAAAGATTTATGTTGGATTGGTGATGATCTGGGTGATTTTTTCTAGAAAATGTGTCACTTAAAATGAAGTATTGAATACAAAATTCTGCTGTAAATTGTACGTCAATGTTAGGGAACTACTTTCATCATTTTGCCTGGGAAAATAACCAAATTTTTCTGAGCTCCAAGCGAAGTAACGCTAGAATATACTGCACCAATGTTACAAGTAATGGTTCGAGTCAGAAAGTATTACTTTTATAGAATGGCTGGCCAATTTTTCTGGGCCTAACCATATTGAAAATGTGTGGGAGGCGCTTGCGAGAACTTTGTATTCCCGTTTGAGGTATTTCTCCACTGTTAAAGAATTACAGGTGCAGTTTTTGAAGTATGGTTAAAAGACACTGTTTTCAATTTCAAAAAAAATGCTCGCAGTATACAAGGACGATTTTGCCTTTCTTTACGTTATGCGGCGAAAAATACGTTAAATTTCAGTAAAATATCAGAATTGCTCCAATTATGTCACTACGCCTAAAAATTTTGCATGGAATCTTTTTGAAATGTGCCTATTGAACTATATATATCTTCAAAAAACAATATATGGCAATTTAGTGTTTAAGAGTATAACTTTGATCTGAGGGATTTCGAAAAAACGCCTGTGTTTCTATAGACATTTTCGCGTATAGTTATTTTGGTTTGCTGTATTACCTAGTACTGTACTGCACAATCCCGCTGCTCTTCCATGTATTTCAATAAAGTACCCGGAGAAATTCCTACTGCACGTGGCCGACGTAGGACATCTGGTTATACGTATATCATTTGCAGTAGCCGAATGGTCGGAGCAGTCAGTGTACAGTGCGGACCCCATGGAAAATAGTTTGAAAGAGATACAGTACTGTTCAGCTTTTACAGAACATATTTAACGTACGGTACAGTACTGCAGTGTAAGTCGCATTACAATACCGCTTGATGACATGGGGTGCAGTTGTTAGATGACTTGCTGCAATCAAGCGTATACTATGTAGCCAATCAAGATCACCAAAAGACAATAACGATCAGCACACTCAAAATGGACAAAAACCCGATATAGCGCATAACTTACGGACCAAGCGGGCATTTGGAACACGAAAAATACGCCAGAAGTCGGTTTAAAGATTACGGTATGTCCATAAATCCCCGAAAATACCCTAATTGTTGTTCGCCAGTAGCCGTTACCAAGTATTTACAATGTACCAAGACATCACTTTAACTTGTGCACTGTACCCAGGCACCAGTGTAAAACAAAAGATCATACAAATCTGTGAAAATGCAATCATATGAAGCTACCATGGCGATCCCACGTTGTACTCGAAACTTATCGCACCTCACCAACCAGCAATCACTTTATTCTTTCTTGCTAAATGGACCAATGTGACTTTTTAATGATTTTTAGTGCTTTTTTGTTTATCTAGCGGATAGTTTCTGTATGACCCTTCAGAACCTTGCAGTTTGATAATTTGAGGGCTTCTTTTCAGAATACCTTCGAACTCAGTACTGTTTCTTTACAATTCACCTTTCTGTATTGTAGTAATTTTTCTATATGGGCCCTGGCCTGAAGTTACGGCCTTTTTACTGGAAGAATCAACCACCAGTTCAACCATCGATTATTTTCTGAGCGCAGGGCTCCCCAAGGTCTGGGAAGAATTGAGAAGCACACATAAATGCACAAGAAAATGGTCAAGAACGGGAAAACCTCGACAATGGCACGAATAATTGCAGAATAATGAATATTTCACACACAGAAGCAGCATTTTCCAGTAATGGAAAAAAGAAAAGGAATGAAAGAAGAAAAAAAGATGGTATTGCTATGCATTCTCAAACGCCAAAGCGTAAATGCAGCACATATGCAGTAGGACAGAACAATGCTAAAAAGTAACATTGATATTTTATACAGACTGCGAAATAATAGCGAGTAAAAAGCAAAAGCATTGCAATGACAAAGCATGAGCATTGCGACATCAGAGGACGAGTATTGTATCAAAAGGATCCAAGATAGGGACTCACTAGAGGGGCTTTATTTGGGAGAGGTCTAAATTTAGGACGCTTCTAGCGCCACACCGTAAGTTCCGCACATCCGTGGTAAACGTCCTTTCAAAAACACCACAAAAACAAATATTTGTGTTTAATGCTAACAAAAAATATAGTGGGGCAAATTACAAGATAAAAAGAGCTTGATGCCGTACCGGTAGACTCATAAACTCAATGATATCTGCCCAAATTATCCACTGCTCTACTTAGATTTGGTTAATCCTAATTTAATGGCATCAAGAATGCGTATAAATACTAAACATATGAACAGAATGAAGGGCGATGTTAGAGCTCGAGCGTTAGGGTGACAGTATGCCTAGCAGTTGAAAAATAGTGTTTGCGAGAAATCGCGAATACATAAAAAAATTTGAAAAATCTTTAATGCTCTCCCAATATAAACAGAGAGAACCGAGACCGTTTCTCAGCAAATGTCAATAGATAATCTTAAATAACCGAAGTATGTTTGATTTTAAGAGAGGCTTTGTAGTTGAGATGCAGTCACGTCTTGCAGCTCACGGAATGAATTAGCTGACAATGGCAAAGAGTACTAACAAGAAATGCAAATTCTTGCAACAGTTTGAGCCAGCTGAGCATAAAACCGTGAAATAAGTAACAGGTGACAAACCGCTTAAGACTAATGTGATGTTGTTTTGGAATGTAGGGATTTCTAGCTGATACCTTTTTTTCATTATTGAAATTGAAACACCTCACAAGGGATAACTGGCTGACAACACAAGAATGAGGAATCTAGACGGGACAAACACAGTTAAACATCTCAGGAAATATTCGCTGATATTTGCCAGTGAAAACGGTTGCTTTAAATCGTAAAGGGGTGAGCATATAACTACCACGGATATAATAGTGGTGGTTGATATTAGTTTCTCAAGTTCCATTGCTCCGCCTGGCGTGTCGGGAGAAGTAAAATCCTGAAACTTGTTCGTTCCCGTGCATGGTAATTCCACCAAGCCTCCTCTCTGAAATATTGTTGGTTTCACTCAACCGAGCTGTTTTTCATCACAGAATGCTAAAGTAAGGTGTCAGCCTATGGAACCATGGGTGGCTCACTGGTCACAGCCTTTGTAAAACATTTGATTATACTTTTCAAAAAAAATTACCATTATAATATTATTTCATGGTAGTCTAGGATGTTCATTTATCCTTCCATGATCCAAATGCGGTCTATAATTATGTCAACATATACTTTACTCATAATCGGTGCAGCCAATGCGTGCCATTTTTGCAGCACGCTTATAGGGGCCCCAAGAAGATATTTAAAGAATCATTACGAGGAATACGACATAAAATCATGCTGCAGTGGTCTGTTGACATTAAAAAAGTCAACTTCAACATTTCATATGCTATATATACTTACAAATTTATTTATGACAACGAAATTTTGAGCTAAATCGAATTTAATCGCTTCTCTTCATTTCACCACCAATTTTTGAACTGTTTGAGACGACACCTGATTTCACTTTGGGGAAAACTGAAGGTTAAGTAAGCAGGCTGAATACTTAATATATTTACTTCCATCTTGTCTTATCCTGTTATAGTCACAACTACAATAAGACATGTGAAGAAGTCGCAAACATAATAAGTAGCAACTGATGTGTTACATCCAAGATAAAGAGCCCAAAAACTCTGTTCACAGGATGAGATATATAAAATGATATTATCATGAGTGCTTTCCAATGCGATAGACGGTATAGCTTTAAGTGGGAGAGCGAACAGTAACACTGCCTATGTCCGAATACTCTTATCTGATGACGGCCTCTCGTGGTATCTCACGTTGGCTGAGGCATTTCTGTGTTAGAAGTCCAAAAAATTCGCGAAAGCAGAACTAGGTTAGAACTTGAGAAAAAAGACTGAAATCACAGAAAAGTTAATTAAGGTATCTTCGGAGGAAAGTGGCCGCTGTTGAGGAAGTCCAGATTGTGCAAATTATGCAAAAAAGAAACTCAAACATGAACAGTATGTTTTATCTCATCTGAAGTCAGATTCTTCCCGATTTAAAAACAAATTCATCTTGAAAAACGGGTAAGAGGTAGAAATAATCAGCGAAAGTCACGTTCTAATCAATATTAAGGTCTCCTAGTGCTTTAATTTGTTGAAATCAGTATTGAAAAAGTATTAAGGCGAAGACGTAGGATTAAAATTTTGTTCTAAAATAGCCCTTTTCCAAATTTTGCGGAGTAGTTACCTGAACTTTAGTAACTAAATCAAAGTCCCCGTTTGAAATTCTGGGATTTATACCCAGTCGCAAATCGCATCGCTACAACGAAAAATGACAAACTGGAGCTAATAAGTGAGAGAAGGCCTGGTAGTCTCTGTTAGACAGTACTTCAGACGTAATATAATACTTGTACTCCATGATGATATCTACTTTAGCTCTTCAGGTCACCATTGAGCTTCTAGTAATGTCCTCCGGTATAAATATCCTGAAATTCCCGTTTCTAGCAGCCTTAGAGCTACCATCTAACTCCAGAATCCATCCTAAAGATGATTTTTCCCTCTAAATCCGTATGAATAATCAGTAAGATCCATGCTTTTTGCAAATTCCTGGACATGATGGTTGTTACCCTTCTTCTCAAGATTCTTCTAGAAGGTTTTCGTTGTTCCAAAATCAAAACTGAAAAAAATTTGATACCTATGAGGTACAAGCAAATCAGCATGTAACTTTCGAAACCCAACGAGATACATTTTACCTCCTCATTTAACTTAAATTTGTATGTCCTATCAGAAGTCGCAAGAAATAGGACTTTCTGAGATTCTGTGTCTATGCTAAAATTTTTATCACATCAAAATTCTTAAATTGCGACCTTTGCTCTGGTAAATGATCTCTACTTACAAATTGTTAACAGTATAGATACTTTGGTGGTTTTCGTTACGTACGAAGCACAAAATGATAACCAAGAAAATTTCTTCAGAATATAATCACGTCCAACACCTTTTCGAAACATAATTTTCCGCAGCAGATGTAATTTAGCTCCTTTTTGCTATTGTATGACTCAAGTAACCTATAGAATCAGCTCGCTAGACTGGTTTCCTGCGATGGACAGCACAACACCTGGAGATCGCAATTGCAGAGTCCGCAGCGAATTTCAAGTCTTCCTTGCGTGGAATGAATAGGTGGATCAATTTCAGACTATTTTCAACTGTTTTGAGTCGTATCTTTCATTATTGGCTAGCTTTTCGGGCCTGGTTGGCTTATTTTCCTGATAATTTTAGTGTCAAATGATGATTTATGATCGCGTATACCTTGATGAATTGTATTCGCTCTGTAACTATCTCAAAGGAACTAAATTTATTTCGCTTTAATTATACTGTAGCCCTCTTGAGGACTGTTACCATCGAACAGAGGTTATTGGAATTAAAATTTCCAGGTTTCAAGTACAAACCGAACACTGCAAGATACAGTGCATATTATTTATTATCTTAACAATGTGTCATACTAGCCCTTCAATGGTCACATTGGGTGTTCCTAAATCTTCACTGCATACAAAATACTGATTGAAGCTCAATTTGCAATTGAATATCGTCTTTTATATAGCAATAGAATCGATATGCACTTATTGGTACCTGTTAATACAATGCAATACGCAGGAACTCTCTCAATCAATTAGAGATTCCACAAACCCATTGATGCGCTTGACTGTGCATTTTTTTTTCTCCTTTAACCGTTCTAGACATTCGGAGTTTACACTGGGTGTCATGGTTCCCTATTAGCTCCGTATCAACATGACCTAGCTCGCTAAACTTGAGTGGTTAAGCGAAATAATGTCTTCGTTTAACATACTTTCCACCTCTTTTCGTTTGACTTTCCTGTCTCGTATCACTGCTCTGTAAGCATTTTGATATTTTTCGGGAGTAAGAGTCTACATAAATCGCATGCTCCTCCATCTTGCTATTTTCCACGTTTCCTGGACACGTCTACCATCTACCTAATTCAGAAAAGAAAATAATAGCGCTTTGTCTTTCTTCGAGAGAATAAAAGCTCACACATACCTCGCCAATCGACCAGATCCACTATTTCGCTTCTCGTAATGATTATTTCACCTCTTCTCCAAGATAAGATAACATAGCCAGTAAAGTATGCCATTAATATGTCTTTGGTTGAGAAAAACCGTTTGGCGACTTAATTTGTTGTAAATAAGCGTGAAAGGAAGTTATAGCTACTGTATGTATGCAGCCCACTTCCACGGTGGCTGGGTAGAGCTGACGGCGGATGAATCAGTTTCGAGTTGAAGACTCACTAAAGCGTATATCTCGCTAGTCTGAATGGCGGTAAACGCATACGTCATTTAGGCTTGAAGCAACTGAAATCCCATCATTAACGGGGAATTTCTTACCACATAAAAAGCACGGAGGGATCTATATCTTAAATGGTGAACTAGATACTCTAAAATGACCAATATGTGAGACATCCCCAAATCTGTTGATTTGTTTCCAGTTTTACTCGTTGTATTCGAGCTTAACTTGAATCATTAATATTAGACAGGTCATAATATTTACTGCATAACGGTTAAAATAAAAATTTGCATAAAATTAACAACCATACAGTAATCAATAGCATAGGATATCCTGAGCTGAACGTGTAACCTATTCTGGCGTGGTGAACCGTGCTGAAGTGAGAGATCCACTCCTCTCAAGATCCATGTTTCGAGTGTGCAATCTCTCAGAGTACAATGAACATTGCAGGCTTATACTTCCTCACTGGTTTTCACTGATTTTCATGTCACTAAAAGCGCTCATGTTGGCTTTTAGGCCCATTTTCCAAAACTTATAAATAAATTTCTCAACGTCTGTTTAACGAAACTCGCAAATACACACCCTTGAAGTCGTGCCGAAATCGGATCTTAAGTTTAGTTTCGACATTCGCGATATGATAGGGTACTACAATTTTATGATTCACTCAATATTTTCCCTACTTACAGGTGATTAATCGCTACTTCGTGTTTTTTGAATAAATTCTACCTAAAAACGTTCATAGTTGCTTGCCAGAGGCTCCGTGATATTGTTACGGAGATAACTGGCTATGACACTAGGGCGTCCCCAGATGGCTTAGCTACTATTTCTGAGTTGTTATTCTCCGTAATTTAATTCTAATCCATCCTTATTGAGGTTGAACTATTTAACAAAACTTTCTTTCGACCCAAAACTGTCGCCTCGAGGAACCGATATATAAACGATGTCTCTAGGATTTACACAAACGCTTATTTATTGACCACAAAAAATATTATGCTTTTCAGATTTATTCCCCCACAACGGGTTGGACCTTGACCGCTCCAAAATATTTTAATATGTGATAAGAATTCTCGTAAACATGAGCAGAACCCAAATAAAGCGAACTTTATGGCGTTAAGATGATGATGAAAATCTAAATCACACTAAACCTAAGCCATTTTTGGTATCTTATAATGCTTTTTGCTTTGTTAGAGGATTTATAGGTGGATTTTGCATCTTAATAAAGTCTCTATGGTTTCCTATGCCGATTGTTAATATTTTATAGCATTACCATCCATTCTCAATTTCGATTAAACGCACCTATTATACTTTTAACTTTATGAGATAGAGCTGATGCTATTTTCATAAACTCCTCCCCGTTTAAACTCCCTACATTTCACTTCCTCGTGAGCTAATTGGGAGATAGTCTCATCTTGTGCCCTTTACTTCCTTCTTTTTCTATACTAAGGCGCAAATCGGACCAAATAACGCCAATAAATGCCCATATGAGAGAATCTAGGTGTAATACGCTGATATATTCTCAAATTTTGGCTGTCCAACCCAATGAAGTTCGTTCTTCCGACATCTAAAATTCGACGCTTTTTCCCGAGCAAATCATAGACTAGTCCACATCATATTAAAATGTAGTCGCATTCATTTATTTTTAACTAAAATATACTCCAGTGCTCTTTGATCATAAATCCCATATTGGAGGTCCTTCATCTTGCTTAAATTAATTTTTAGACTCGCAAGATGAGTACTCAACATATTATCTGCCTTCTCCTTGTATTATTATCTGAAACGCGTCCCCCATATCAAGTCATTACCATCTTTTTCAAATACTTACTTTCTCCTAAAAGTTTTTCGTTCTGATTTCATTTTTTTATTCGCGTTTCAATTCAATGGTTGCTGTAATGAACACAATAGGAGAATTTGACTGAGTTAATTTTTGTCAGAAGCGCCTGGTAAATTTTATGAGAAATCCCATTCCAATAATTGATCCTATTCTTTAATTTCTGGGTATTGATCTCAACTACCGTCCTCTTGTGATGTGGCAATAAATTTTTGAAGGCTGACTTGAATACCATGATGAGCTTTCTCTCAATCTATAGGAATCCTAGTGCATCACATGGAAGATAAATTCTTCCAGCTTCACGATGCGATCTAACCTCGATTTTGAATGATTTCTCTGGATATTTTGAGCGGAACTGAAGTCTGGTACTTATCCGTACGAACTTTAGAGTAATTTCAAAAGTGAAGACAGGTTTTGAATTGACTTCGTAGCATGAAGAGATTGTACTGTTCGAATTTTTGGGATGCATAGATTATTCCCTCGAATAATCCCCTAGTAAATCACGGCCAGACTCCGCATTCAACAGGTGCAAAGGGGAACCATCGGAGTTCCTTCCGCTCTTATTGTTGTATCCTTTAATATTTTATTCGGGTAAAATTAAATTTTTGGTGACATCAGTACCTTCGGAGAATTATTTGCATGGATTGTTTCGGTTATTTTTATAGATGAAGAAGAAGAATCAGAACAAAAATCTTTGAATATTTCCAAAATATTTTGCTGTAGCCGTTTCCAGAATTACTCGACAGCATATTTCACTTCTCTTACATTTAAATTTTTATTGGGTTGCGCATCAAGCAATTGCCTATTTTCTGTCCCAATGTTGACGAAATAACCTGCAATAGATTATTTCACAGGGTTGTACCAGCCAAAGAGTAGAAAGCGGTGAAGATCCATCTCTCAAAATCTACGTCAAAAAGAGTGCATGGACGATTTTAAACCCCTTTTTAAGCTCTTTTATTGCCGATTTTCTGCGATTTATGGTCTTTCTTTGGTCTACGAACACGTTTCAGTGGTGATGTCGGTTGGTAATTCATACTCTAGTTTACTTTCTCCTTTCAGCTTACCATTTTCGAATTTTTTTCTTCAGGTTATCCCCAAAAAGGCTCATTTCTGGAGCTACTTAGAGATCGAAGATTCCTTTTAGACATTTTTTAACAGATTACCATGAAAAAATGAGAACAACGGGTTATTTTTCTCCTTACTGTTCTCAGTGTCATCGTTTAAAAGTGTAATTCCATCCCGGCTATCTGATGCAGATGCACACTTTATACCTCAGATTAATAGTTATCCGTATTAATAAGTTGCTGTTTTTGGTAGTTTCAAAAGATTAGCACCCAGGGAGTAGGAACTACATTGTAGCGGTATCTATATTATCACAGTTGAATGGTCGGAGGAATCAAGAATAGTTTAGTTGGGTATTCGATTAGTCGCAAGGGCTTAAAAAGTTTTTTTTCACGTCTGCTAAGGGCTTTAAGGCAAATCTTGAAGCCCAAGGAGTGCTTCACTTTTAAAGTCTTCCATTTATGCTATACATATCTCCCCATAAAGTATTACCTCCCCCCTAATGTTAACTTTTTACTTCGTAAAGTATGTGTGGCCCCGATAACGCTACCACCTCTGTCAATCAGTGAAATCTGTCCATACCAAAAATCTAAAATCAAATGTATTGGACTCTTCTAACGCCCCTTATATATCAACATTACCCAAACTTCTCTACGAAATTGATTATTTCCCCGTCTGATGAATCGCATTACAGGGTGTTCCATATAAAGGTAGAGCCCCATTTCTATAATTTAGCGTTAACGTCATTCTAATAAGCAATATTATCTTATCATACCTCCAATACTACTTTTATTTCCAGCGGAAATAAAAGTATTCCATTTACTCTTCATTATTCAGCGTAAACATAATATATTTTATAGACACACAATATCAAAATAATTAATTCTATATGACCTGCGTGTCAGAAAATTTTTCATTTCTCTAAACCATTTAAAATTTGTAGAAGGCAACGCTTATCGTACATTGTGGCTGAGATGGATGGCTGCAGGTCTTAGATGTTTTCAACAGAAGATATAGTTACATAAAGTTCTTCAAAGGAGTGTTTTTGTTGATATATTTTGTGGTTTCCCTAGGGAAACATCAAGTTTTTACATCCGTAAGAAAAATATATGTGCCATTTTTGATTGCATTGGTAAAGAAATGTGGCTTGTTATGCATTTCGGATTACCATTGGAAGATTATGCCATAGAAATAATTTTAATTGCAAAGAATATCGCTGTAACTTTGAGTTAGTGCAGTCAAGTCAACTATGTTACTAGTATAAATCGTTTGGTACGCATCGGTACTATTCTTTACGAATAATAGCTCGCGAAATTTTCCCTTTCCTACTCTTATAGATTTATAATTGACACTGAGGGATGAAAGAGACAAATAGATAATAGAATCCACCTGTGCATTTTTTAAATTCCCTTAATTGATATTTCTGGTAATATAAGTGTGAAATCCGTCTGTTTTTTACTGAGTAATGGGGAAGAAACTATTGGCCCCGAAAGTGACTTTTCAGGACAAATTTAGCACTCAGAATAACGCAACTGCAGTCAGTTAGCCAGTCAGCCAGCCGCCCACTGAACATATTAAATTTCCTGTCTCCATAGTGATTTCTTCTTAAATGGTTCAATTCTTTCATTTAGACGTTTTCTGCTCTTTCACACTTTTTGCTGCAAAATGACTTCTTCTATTATTTTCAATTCTGCGAAAAGGTTTGGTAGCATCAATTATATTTTCAAATTTTGGCTTTTTGTGTCAATTTTTTTCTAATTTCCTCTCCGGAGAATATGAAGTGGAATAGAGCCCACTGAAAAAGACAGGAGATTCGATGGCAGATGTATTCAGATATTGAAGAGCTATAGTTCCACCTTTATCTCCTCTTTTAAATTCATAGTTTCCATCTAAATTTTTTCAATATATACCTACGGAACTCGATATACATCTAGTCAATTATTTTTAGGATCCTTTATAATCCTATGCTCGATATTTATGCCAGTAAAATGATTCCCAGTTTAAGTTGGGGCTTTTGATCTATTTCGGACTGCAATTTCCCCATTTTCAAGATTACTAGATGTATACTTGGACTTTGAAACACTGTATATAAGACTCTTCATCTCCCAATGCAATTTTTTATCAATTTTTTTCGTATACTTTTTGATATCTGTAACAGCAGCACGGTTGACCAATCTCTGACTATATGTAGAGAGCCAATATTTCGTAATAACTGTTTGGCCAGTCTTTTGAGGAATTCTGTGCATCGCACCGCAAGTTTGGGATAGCAACGACTACCCTAATTGTTGAATAAATTTTTTTGATCTTTTTCTGTTAACCGGCTGGCTCGTCCAGTTGCAGTCCAGGTATTTACCGTTCTCATCTAGACTCAAGCCACAGAAAATGCTGTATTTACGCGACCTATCCCCTGAAAATGTTAAGCATTGTCATTCAACCGCCCTCACCATTCCCATCCCTTTATTTTCGCCGACTTGCCCACTTATGTTTAAATACTGTTGTTTTCTCTTGTTACTTATCTTCGGCGAAGGATCTATTTTTAATCGTGTCTCCTAGTTACCTGCCTATGTTGTTTGGTCACTTTGATAGACTCCGACTCGTACGAGTGCTTGGTTGAATTATGAGGTACGTATGCTTCAAAAGTCTATGTAGAACTGGCCATAATCTCACTGGTACTCCCATCCGGACATTTGCGTGGTGCTTCGGCCAAGTCTAAACCAGCCACGAAGATTATGTCCTATTTTTAAAAAAAGTGGGATGAGCAGAAACCTTACGATATCGATTAGTATGATTTTATAGTAAGTTTATTAATTTTAATCAGCCTTACCCGTCCTTGATAGCCTTGTACAGGTCTGAGAAAACAGCAAATGTATTTTCGAAATTCCCACTACTGCATTGTACTGTACAGTATGTACAGTATACACGTTCTGTCGGGGGCCGCCGCCCAAGCCCGTAACAACAAGCCAAGTAGTTTTCATCGCATAGTCTGGTCCACGTATCGACTCACGGACTCTGACCCGCATCCTAACCTACCCAGCCAATCCTCCACCCTTTTCTTTGACGCAATTGGTGCGCAGACCGTGTGTACACGTGAAACCTTACACGGCTTTGGCCAGGCAATATCCCCTTGCACCAGTTGTTCCACGGCGACCGTTGTCGATCGCATCAGACAGCGCCTCCGCCATGCCATCTGGTCTGGTGTTGTAGCCGCCATTCTGGCTCGCATGCCTGTTCGCCCGAACTCAAAGTCACCGTCGCAGACACAATTCGATCCTTGACGACTACCGTACGTATATCGGTCAAAGTAATCCTTAAAGACCACGTATGAAGATGGTAAAATAAGTAGTTGGCTGGATTTGGCTGTAGTTGAGTTTTACTGTACTGTATGTTTGCAAATGGTACAACTTTACTGCATTTGTGGGAAATGGAACATGGCGGAATTGAATTTCTGGCATTTGATAACGAAGTGATCCGCATTTCTCGAAGGATTCGCCGTCGTTTCCACCCCATTATGAAGGAATCACTGCTTACAGCACGTTTGCTGTAAACTAATCAAAAATGAAACGTGATGCCGGTCGCGAATCTGTGGCAGTGCAACTCGAGCACAAAAAACTACAGTACAGTATAGTAGATGCATCGCTGATTGGATCACATGTCTCTACAAAGGAAATGCGAAATGGGCCGCCATCACACAGTCCTTTATGTACAGTACAATCCCGCACAGTCTACGTGTATAACATCGCTGTACTTTAGGGACAACAGTGCTGATACCCTGTTACTGTACACGTATTGTACAGTACAGTAACCTACTACTGTACAACGGTCGGTGTTCATGCCAGACGCGGTAGCCATGGGGCTTAAAAACCTCGAGCGCACTCACTCGGATCAACAAAAACCCTTTACCATACGTACAGTGCCTGTCCCACCCACCACCACAACACTTTCCTCCTGTCCCATTTCCATCGCCCCCACCGTCCCAACGTTCCAACTCTATCCAAACCCCTTCCCATCACAATGCTCCGCCGCACAGCAGCCCTGACCGCCCGCATCACAGCCCTTCACATGCGCCGTCTCGCCACCCTCAAACCAGACCATCACCCCCCTTCTAACTCAAACAACTCGTTCCTATTTGCCTCCCTCATTGCCATGTCAACTCCCTTCGCCATCGCCCACGCAGAAGCAAACCCCAACACCAAACCACAGCCTTCACCAACCTCCCCTATCCCTTCCACCATCCCCTCGTCTCCCACCCCGTCGCCGCTCCCGGCTTCCCCCATGTTGCCGCGCTATGCTGTTGCCGATGCTGTCGAAAAAGTACTCCCTACTGTCGTGCACATCCGTCGTGTCTTGTCTAGCTCCAAATTGTCCCTGTTTGCAAACGATTCAAATCTTATAGAGGTCTCCTCCGGTTCGGGCTTTTTTATTTCCGACCAAGGTCACATTCTCACCAATTCCCACGTCGTGACCGATCGAGATTTGGACGGTGTCCCAGATGATGATTGTTTTTTGCATGTCACCCTTTCCTCTGGTGAGACCTACGTCGCCAGGATTCTCGCCGCGGATTATGAATCCGATATCGCTATAGTCAAGGTGAATATCGATACGCCGGTTCCAGTGGCAAAAATGGGCGATTCGGATGCCGTGCGTCCAGGGGAGTTTGTTGTCGCCGTGGGATCCCCATTGACCTTGTCCAACTCGTGCAGCTTTGGTATAATCTCCACAATTCATAGGGATCTAGCATTGACTACCGGAGAGTCGTCGGGCGGTTTGACCTATTTGCAGTTGGATGTCGCCATTAATCAGGGCAGTTCGGGAGGACCATGCGTGTCTTTGGATGGCGAGGTTGTAGGCATCTGCTCTATGAAGATTGAAGGCAACGCCGAAGGTATTGGCTTTGCCATTCCAATCAAGTACGCCCAAAAGGTGGTCGAGGATTTGCAGACACATGGGTATGTGCGACGCCCATTTGTAGGGCTGACCTTGATCTCAGTGACACCGGACTTGTTCGAGGATATTCGAAAGGATACCAACTACCGACCCCCTAGATGGTTAGAGGCCGAAATGCGGACCACAAATAGCTCAAAGTCAGTAGGACTCATGGTTCATAATTTAACAAAAGGCGGGCCTGGCGATCGTGCGGGTTTGCGCGCAGGAGATGTTGTCATTGCTGTTAACGGTAGGAGAACCACCACGACCTCCGAGTTCTTGGCTGCCCTCAACTTCCAAGTCCACAAGGATTGCAAACTTAAAGTCCGAAGAGGCGCCTCTGGAAAATTAGAACATATCACCATCCGACCCGAGGTCCTACGCCCGGAAGTCGGACGGCAGGATAGATGGAGAGGATAACCCATAAAAGAGTTGCGTCGAAAATGTGACCTCAAATGCCTCCACGATTCGCATACAGTAGCTGTCAAATCAAGTAGCGAGGTCAGCTAGCATCGGGGAGAGCCGTTTAATCACGAGTTACTCCAGAAAAAAAAAAAAAACCTTGTCTGTACGGATCAGGAAATGGAGCAAGATTTGCCATCCTTGTTCCCATTCGAGTTGGCAGCGTTGCCTTCCTCTGGTACAACCATTTGACCAGACGGCTCATTACCACCATCGCCTTGACCATTCCCACGCCCTCGTCGTGCAAAGGTCAAATAGCTAGTGTGCCCCTTCATAGACGGGTAGGGCTTACTGTGCAACCTAGCTGCAACACGAAGCACACGACCCTCATGACGTCCGTCACTCAAATGTGCCATAGCCAGTCGCTCTGCCCCAGCGGTGCGAGACTTGCGTTTTGTCGATGTGACAATTTCACTCCCATGACGCATGCGCTTGCGACGCGGGCCCTCCTGTGCAGATGAGTCTGTCTCACTATCATTCTCATCCGTGGACGAGTTGGCAAACCCAGGGGTGCCCAGGATTTGCTCCCTCGTCTCGAATGTCTTGACGGTTGCTGTGAGCGTTTTGACAGAGTGAAATGGACCCTTGCGGAACATGTCGACACTGCGCTGCACCTGCTCGACACAGGGTGAAAAGGTGCACACGGTACCGTTTGGTTTCAAAACGCGGGCTACTTCGCTTCCCATAAGATATGGAGCCGGCAAGTCGAGAAAAACGGCATCTGCAGTTGCATCTTGGACCCCTAGGAATCCCGACTCGACGACATTGACACCACCATTGACTCGTATAATAGACTCCAGTCCAAGGGCTTGAAAATCCGTGGATGCTGCATCTGCCCTTGGTTGATGAAAGTCAAAGGTAAAGACAGTGCCATGCGGGGCCAGAACCCTTGCAAAGGCGATACTCGCCGAGCCAGATCCAGTGCCAGCTTCCACCAAAAGACAACCCGGACGTAAATCCAAGTGCAAAGCAATGATAGAAAAGTCATGTGGGTAAACGATTTGCGTGCGGTGCATCATGGCGAGTGACCAAAGTTCGGGGGTAGGCGAGAATGCATGGACAAAGCCGGCACATTGTTGGGTTCCGGTGCCGACGCCCGGATGCGATTTGGCGTCCCATCGGCGGCCTAGCGTTTTGCCGATGATGTCGTCGTGGGCGAAACGACCGTAGCGGTTGTTGAGGTATTCGCCGCGTGCAAGCTTGACTGCTGTGACGGAGTTGTACTTTTCTTGAACTATGATTAGGTCGCCATGGTTTGCGGTGGGGCTGGTGGCTTGTCCGTTGAGGATTGGCATGGATGGAAGGATGAGGGTGATCGGTAGCGGATGTGTTGAACGAGTCTGACTTGGATTAGGTTTACAGGGATAGCGGTCTCTGTTAACATACTCTGCTGTACAGTACTGTACTGTACCTACTGCTTTGTACAGTACCGTTCGTATTGAATAATGGCGATTCTTGCTGTTGATCCCGTACAAAGGGGACTCTACCTTGTGGTCCACTTTACCGTAATTTACGATCCTGTACTTACTGTACAGAACCGTTCCTGTACTGTACATTAGAATTACGGTAACGTTTTCTCCATTCAGCTGACGGCCCATGCCGTAGCTCGCCGTGCTTTGTCTCTCATATCACCTGATACGTGAGTGACCCTGCTCGGTTTAGTGAACATCTAATAAAAGCGTTTGTTGTATTATTATCCCCTGTTTGGCACTTGGATCTTTATTCTTGGTCTTGAGGTGAGGTCCGCGCAGTTTGGGTCAAGGCACCAAACGGCAGAGGTCTGCCGGACACCGAGCCCTTGACGAGCCTTACAAGCCCAGGTTGTAAACGGGACTTGTTAACACCACCGCAATGGTACGCAGGCTCTCTAAACATTCACACCTCTGCCGGTGGGCGCCGTCGGTGTGCCCCACTCAAACATCCAACATTGTCTGCATTGTACGTTGTCGATAGCCGATCCTCTTCCCGATTCCTCCAAATACCAATGTGCCCGAAACTTTTAATGGAAAAATTATCATAGTTTATCGTAATTTACGATACAAAAGGTGCCCTATGTGCCACGTACAGTAGTCACCTTAATCTTGGCATGTTTGTCAAGAGCCCAAAGTTGTACACTTTACAGTGGTAATTACAGTTATGTACAGTGGGATACGGTATGTACAGTATACCCAAGTACTGCCAACTCAAGAGCCACTTTATCATGGCGCGGGACGGGGACGCATCAGGATTCGTTCAGGCGTCCATCGTCATGCGATCAATCTCCAACCAATGGCAACGGTACCACAAGATTTGTTTCACGCCAACCTGCTATCCCTTTCCAACACCGACAACGCCTGGACCACAGCATCAACAGCGGGAGCCGCGCACGTACAATCCGTCTCCAACGCGCTACTAACCTTTGCCGACTTGGCCATCACCCCCTCCCCCTCCCCGCCATCCCCACATCACCTCTCCTCCCTCCACAACTCAGCCACAGAGAGCCTATCCTGGCTTCACACCACCCTCCTCCGTCTCACCGCCGCACTCCGCGGCGCAAGACAAACCGAACACACCATCGCCAACGCTGCAACCAACAAACCACAACCACAAACACCCCACCACACCCCAACCACATTCACAAATACACTCCACAAACTCCCTCTACACACATACCACATGCGGATCACAGAAATCAACGACGCCATGGAACGCGACTTGAAAGATAAGCAACACGTATACCGGGTACTACACCACGCTACTCAGGGCGCCTATGTCAGTAAACACGACCTAGAGTTGGGCGTCGCCCTGTGGCTGGAACAACCACAGCGCATACCAGGAAAGGCAGCAATGCTTGTAGCAGCATATGAAGCAGAGAATGCCGCTGCGGCGGATACCCATGCGTCGCCTGTTTCATCGCCGATTGCTACGAGGACTGCAAGTCAGGGGAGGGTTGACAAGGCGGAATCCCCCGCGGTGGCCATGTTGAGAGAGGCTGGGAAAAGAAGGGGCGGTTGAGTTGTGGTGGTGCTTTGTGGAGTATGTTGGTGGTGAGTTTTGAAACGGAGGTGTATTGACTTTGGTGATGGCGGGGGCGTCGTTTGTGTGCAAGGGGTTGTGGTTTGTGCGAAGCGTCGCTTGTAGGCAAGTGGGAGTTTTGCGGTGCATGGTGCTTTATTGGAACGATGGGTGCTTGATTACTCTGTGTGGTGAAGGCAAGGGGTGAGGGGTACTGTTGCGTGGTCCTTGCGGCTCGGCTGTGGTTTGTGAGCGACGTTAGTTTCGGCAGGGTGCGGTTGTTGTAGCGCTAGGACGCATGTTTAACCGCGCGTAAATTATGGCTGGCGAGGGAACGGCAATTAGTCGTATCCGCGATGCCGGTCAAAGCAGCAACCTGGTGCTGTGACATCTGTTTCTCCACAGCACCTTGGTCAGATGGGAAGAAAGTTGGCGGGTGGAACCGCGATGTTGTGGCGGTTAGAATTTGGGCTTGACTGCCGTGAGAAAGCGGGGTGTGTAATAGGTGCAAGGTGTTGGATACTAACGTACCACCAGAACCGCTCTGCATTTCCTGAGCCTTTCACGTACTCATCGGCCCACACCCCCTTTCTTTTTGAATCGCCGGTGAATAGACCGGAATGGTATCTGCATGCCCGCGGGTGGTTCTCCGACTCTAGAAAAGTTTGTTTACATCGCCGGCAGGTTCGCAGCTCTGCCCTCGGAATTGGACTGGTGTGACGCGAGAGGGTTTGACAGAGTTGGGAGGGAGGTCCATGGCGAAAGTGAGAGATAAATGGTTTGGAAGGAATAAAGGCTGGAGGTGACGGCATTTTGAAGCAGAATCGTGTTGCGGACGAGATGTTTAACCTGGGTGAACTTAGAGAAGGGTTATTAGAAATGTAGTCAGGTCGATACGTCGATAGCTGCAAATGTATCTGCATTACAGTTCACGGCGTGTGGGCCTCTGGGCTTCACATCGTACATATTTCTAGAGTTATCCTATCTCATGGCCTCTCCTGTAGCCGATGAAAACACTTTCAAGTCAATTCATACATTTTATCGAGTTATGAACGATCTCCAAATCTTGTTACTATTTCGTGCAGCTGTCTCCGAAATCGACTGCTCAAACTACATTTCTAATTAAGCATGGCCCGAAAATTCCCTCACCAAAAGGCTCTTCGTCTCGACGTGCTGATTTTAGACAACACGAGTCGCAGATTACCTCTCTGCAATCTCCGAGACGTCTAAGAGAGTGACGTCGATAATATGCCACATGGAGTTTTCGCCCCACCCAGCTAAGAATCCAACACCCACAATAGTACCAATCGATATGATCAACGGGGTGGGTACACTCACTGTCTTGTGCTCCTTTTCCTCGTCCGACGCAGAGCTCAAACGCTCGTTAACTGAAATCGACGCCATCGGATACAAATTAAACAAGATGTAACTACCGAAAAATATCGCCCCAAATGTGTTCCACGGCGCGCATCCACCATCAATCCATAGAAACGCCGCTAAACGGAACAAGATCATAAACGCCATGACAAAGCACAAAAAGATATTCACCCACTCCATCCAGTTCCGCCTGTTACGCTCTCCAGTATTTGCCACCCATCCCATCCTTCCATTCACATTCAGAGCATCAAACACCCCCATTACGTGACACACGTTGTAACTAAACCAGGTCTGTTGCGAGCGGAGTACATCCACTGATGACACTCCAGAAAACGCTGCATAGAACGTAATGTACCGAACTGCGTAATACACAATAAATGCCGATGCAAGTGACGTGATAGATTCCGGTGCGATCGGGGCCTCCCCAGTCGCCAAGTAGGCTACCGCCACTGCCATGTATAGGTAAGCTGATACGCCAAGGAACGGGTACAGCGTAGCGTCAAGAGCAAACATGGCACGCACGAATCCATTATTCGGACGACGAGCAGTCCTGCGATACTCATAATACTCATCTATCTCGCCGCGACGACGTGCATTCCGTTTGTCTTGTTCATTCATCCACAATTCACGTAAAATCTTGATCCCATTCATCACCGCCCCTTTGCCCATCGCTGCCTCTGTAGCATGGCTGCTGCAACAGACACTGGCGCTTCCCCCCATGCCAAGTCCTCCGCTGCATACTTTGACACATAGCCGCGATTGTGAACTTCGTTGGAAGTTAGCGTGTCCTCAGTCACTGACCCGTAAACAATTCCACTGATCTCCGCCAGTACTTCGCGTCTCCATACTGCATTGGTTCCAACGAACGGCGTCAACCCAAAACCATCTCGACCAGTGCAAATGCCGTCGTAGAATACGGCGTTTCGGTGAGCCATGTAATCGTTAGCGTCGACATTGTGGAATCTCTGTGGTGCTTGGACAAAAGCAACATCTCGGTTCATTCGCCATGCACAGTTCCCATTCCCCATTCCAATTTCAGGATCTAGAAGATCTTCCGGGAGGACGTGGTCGGCGGCGTCATCGGCAAGCTCTTCAAGCATGAGCGGGACAGTGCGCAATAGAAAGTTTTCCGTCACTTGCATGTCGGCATCCAAAAATAGTTATCAACTTGCCGTCCGTGTCTGCATTGAAGAGGACGTTGTTAATATTACCTGCCTTATTGTGATGATCATCAGGTTTCACCCTTGCAATCAAGCTGATCCGCGGCAGAGCACCAGGAGCCCTCTTCTCATCCTCGGTAAACGGTCCAAAGGCCAGATGATGGCACTCCAGAGCGCAGTCCAACCGATTCAATTCGTCCTCCCCAGATTTGATGACGTAATGTTCCACCAACCCATTCTCATGCATCACCTCGTCCATAAGAGGGTCATAACCAGCTTCATCGGCTAACATCTGGTACATGCGAACTCCCAGTTCAGTTCGTTCAACCACTTTGGGGGATGCAAAGTATCCGTCATCTGCAACAATTATATGCAACAGATGGCTGGGATAATCTAGATTCAGCGCACAGCGTACGGCATTCAAAACTTGTTCAGGATCCTCTTTGTAATGGGCAATGCAGATGTCTACAGTTGGCCAGTCATCTGCAGGTAGAGGAGGTTTCAAAGAATCAAGCGATCTCCATCTAAGGCGCAAAATCACGATACAAACCCGTTAGCAATCTTGAAGCTTCTGTACAGAAACTAATGGTCGCAATGATAGCGTGAAGGTACTTACCGCCTCCTCACAGGGCTCCACATCGAAAAAAGCCCGATGACTGCACTTGTTATGGACATGAATTCGGCGATCACATAAGTAATCCAAATGAAAGGGTGTTCCTCGTTTCCCCCGCGAACGAGAAGCCAGTAAAAGTAGTACGCGCCAGCAGGGAACGTCAAGATATAAAAAATCCTGAAGATAAGCATGGATGCTACTTGGGATTTCTGGAACGGGGAGTAAAGGTCAAGTCCGCTGATCTTGGAAAGAATTTTGCGGACTCGACCAGCTTTGTGGGTCATTGTCGGATCACCATGCTTAACATTAACATGCTCGCCAGCCTCGTTGATGATAGAGGGCAAGTCAGTGGCAACTTTCTTCTTACCATCTACGTAAAAGAAGTACTCAACCCTTTCAGTCGCAGGAATTGGTAAAACGATGCGGTATGACCCCGGACGAACGCTTTCTAATGGTAGTTTCTCTTTGAACTGATCCCAAGAGCCGGCAATGAACACATTTCTCCCTCCTCCGTTCCATTCAAAGATTGACTTGGTCTTCTTTTCCCGTTCTTTGGCGAAACTTTCAGCCCTTGACAAGCGAGATCCTGTAGACTGTGCCTTCGTCAGTCGTGAAAACTTTGTCCCACGACTACGCATCGATCCTCTCTCGGAAGATCCTTGCGCATCTCGCTTATCAACGAGCGAGCTGTCAACCATGGACGAGATATCGGAGTCGGTCTCATTCATGTTGACGAAATGGTAAAAAGAGAAATCGATGAAAATGCTTTTGATGCCTGTAGCTGTGTTGTGAGTGAGGAATCTTTGCAAGTGAAGCTTAGCTCTCAAATCTTTTGTTTGGTCAAGAGCTCTAACCCTCTTTGCTCCTGATTATGTGCAGTGTGACGAGCGCTAATATAGCGGATTGCCAGTCCGAACTAACCCCGCTGTTGGAACTCTAGATTTCATGGATTCTCTCGTACACGTCATTCACTGGATCGTCGTTATCCGAAAGCGCAACGGAAAAAGGGAATGTGAATCAAGACCCGTTGAGGAGAGCAGAGACAACATGACTATCACGACCTACATCATTCTGTGGAGCATCACGCAGCTGATTACTGACTCCCCGATAAAATCAGTTTCCGTGATTGTTTCATCACATGTTGGCAATGAGGTGAGTTTTTTGCTTTCGGCAATTGCTTCACTTAAAATCAACTCGGGGGATGTTTTGACATGAAAGCATTGTTTCAAAGAGATATAAGAAGCAATGGAGGATCGCACGGGAAAAATGCGTGAATATTAAAAATTGAAGTGGTAATGCCGGAAAGTTTTATAACAAACCGTCTGCCGGGAAATTACTCGTTGAAACTTTGTCAACACGGAAACATCCAGCTTCATTACATGTTAAACGAACTCAGCACTGAGAGGGAGGCGTGATGGACAGGTAACCATACAGGTCTCTGTAATGCTCAAACATGTCACCCCACGCACGCGTTCCTAGTCAATGCTATTCAGGAGACAGGTTTGCTCAGAAAACACTATAGATTGCTCCCGCGCGCAAGTAGCCCCTTTGATGTAATTGGTATTCCTAGAATAAACCCACGGGTACAGCTTCTGTTGCAAGTCTGCTTTGCACGTGAAATTGAATCTAGTGCAGTCTTCAGCGGGAAGCGGGTGTTACCAAAACTACCTCTAGATACAGAGTTAAGTGATAATCTGCCCAAACAGTTTACACTGCCAGTTTTCCTAGTCATTTTACAAATGTCTGCCTCACTCCGTCTCAAATGCTTTAACCCGCTCACCACTGCCTCAGGAAGTAGCCACTCCATATCTCTAATCAGCTTAATCTGTAAAATACGCAAAATCCGCCCCTTTTACAAATGCCCACCTACGGTACCGTAGACTCTAAAAAAAATTAAATTGAGCCCTGGAGAACGACAATACAGGTATTGTACAGTATGGTATAATTTACTCATCTGTCATTATACAGTAGTGTACAGTACAGTACTGTAGAACTGTTTGCGGGGTTAATGGGGTAAAAATGGGGTTTCTTACAGTACAGTAAGTACAGTATGTACAGTAATACAGTCTGTGTTGGACTGATGGGTTTTCATTGTCAAGAATAAATAGTTCAGAACGCAGGTGAGGTGGAACTAAAGATGGTGGCGAGATCTAAATTGCGTAGCGATTAATATATGGAGGTTTTCTGGAAACAACCTGCTCTGATATTTGGATTCGCCACAAACCCCTTTCAACAGACAACTGGCCGTATTCTGGACGAGTCTCGCCGCGTGACGAGCGACCAGTGTTTGCCGCGCCTCAGCAATCGGAACAGCTGCACGTGCGGCAATGCCAGTCGCAACCCGGTTGGCGAAGTATCGAGGAGCCGGGTGCCAGCCCCCCAATGTGGAGAGTGGAACGGCAATGAAGCGATGTTCAGGACCTTTTGCTCGAATTAGTTCGGCAAAGCAAGTGTCTTTGCCAAGGCGGGCATGGTTACGGGACTTGGGCGGGCATCGCGCAAGGGAATGGAGGCGGGCGGAGGTCAAGGGATGGATGACGGTTATGTCATAATTGTCTGTGTCCCTGTTCTCTCCAGGTGCTTTGATGCCCGGGCGAACTGCAGGGCCGCGTTGTAGGGGCTCGAAGACAGTGGCTCCATGGATCCATGGATCCATGGGCACAGCACAGCGCGTGATGACCATACTGATCCATGAAGTGTCGTGCATCCCCCCTTGTGGCAATTTGAAGCGGGAGGGAACAGTTGTACCCTGCAGTAGAACTGCTACCGCAACCACATCTTGTAATTGCGGTCCGAGATGAAAGTGCCCAAGCCTGGAGTCGGTTGACAAGAAAGCCAGTTATTGGAGCCATCCACTGACGAGGCTCGGAATGCCGCGGTCCCCTCATCCCCCCTTGGCATCGCATCAAAGGTCTTTTCCTCAACTGAGCGGGCAAGTTGCCCCTGCCCAAAACACTGCACTGAGTCTGTAGCCGTGAACTGGATAACCCTAAGCACTTGTGTCTTCCACTCGTCGTGCCACTGAACTGCGGATTTTAGGATTGGAGAGCACTGCTCGATAGCACAGGGAGAGCGGTAGAGCACAGGACACGGCTTGGGGACATGGAGGAAAGGAAGGCAGCATCCGTAGTGAGCTTAGCAAAGCGGAGCCGAAAGCCGAATGTTGGCTTGAGGGGCCTAGAGGGCGCAATAGGGAGTTGTAATTCTCGAAAAGTGTCGGCGTCCAAAACTCCGCCCATCAACCATCGCGGCGTATCTTCAACGGGGGTATAGGATTCCACAGCCACCTCAAGAGTGGAATGAGGGGGAACTACATGTAAGGGATAGTTACTCCCACATACGCCGAAACAGGTCCGCTGTAGGTGGAGAGCTACCTGAGTAATGCTACAGGGTTAGCAGGGATTGAAGGAGAGGCTGTAGCGAAGCGACACGTTTTGAGAATTCGCACTCCATGAATACATCCTGCCCGATGGGGGCGCGGAGCACTCTTGTCCCGTCGCTATAGTCCTGGCGAAGCTGACATGGGAGGGACTGCTGAAAAGCTGAGTGGGGAGCGGTTGGCGCCGCGCTTATCCATGCGGAGGTGTAAACCCAAGCTCCGTAACTCAAGGGAGGTGAGGAAAACAAGTGCCGTTCGAATAGCTCCAGGGGCTGATTTGCTGCGGATTGGTGCAAAGGTTATGAGTCCTATGAACTTGCATTCAAACCGTGTGGCAGGATCTACAATACAAATAATGGAAGGTATCCACCAACTATAAAGTAGCTGATAGCTCAGTCAACAACCAGACCGCGTTCGAGGTGACCAACAACGCGGCGTGTCGTTGGACGAGATCCGCCCTCACCACGGAATATTGGTCCCAAGGCTCGGCCGGCTACCGAGCGGACCACCTCCTTGATGTGAGAGAACGCGTTGGGATGCCGCCATCCGAGCGTGGATGTAGGAACGGGGACATGCCTGTTCCTACCAGGTAATCCGGTAATGAACTCTTGGTATTTTTGTAGCTTATCCGCGTAGGCTGCGTTCAAGCTCATAAGGGGGTCACAGGTTCTCAGTCTAAGATGATAAGTGGCCAGCGCGTTCATGAAACTGACATCAAAGTAATCTGTGCCGGCGGCGGCGCCCGTTGCTCTGATATCTGGCCTGGTCTTGTGTTACCAGTGCGACCGAGTTTCAGCAGCGGGATGCCTTGCGCTTAATGATCGAGTGGATAGAAGAAAAAAAGCGTTTTCTGTATGTCAGTGAGGAAATAGATACAACGGCGTTGGAAAAAGCTTTTGCCCGCTCTTCTCCACCCCAAAGCGATGATTGTCAACAGCTGAACACGAAGGCATTACTAATTGAGAAAATCGATTGAGGTTGGTGAGGTATGTTAGGAGCGCTTCAAGAGACAGACAGTCCGACGTGGGACGATTTTCACAGACTGACTGAAAATATTGTCCGCGCAATGGAACGGCTTTCGAAGGTTCAAGGCATTCTTCTACAGCGACACTCGGCGTTGGCAGTAGCTTCTAACGCTGCTTGTCTGCTGGCTGGCATCCCATCGACTTTGCGGTAGACTGTTGCTGGTGCTAGCATTCGACAGCAATGATTTGTTCATTGCTTCGACGATCGGTACCTGTATTTAATATGACATTCAGATTTACAACTCCAGATGGGTTACGGCCGATCCATACATCTCAATAAAGAAACCCACTTTCTTCCCCCTTGTCATCCTTGACTTCAAAAAGTTGGCAGCGGTGACACATTTGTTTCCGACGGCTTTCTTTCCAGGGGAGCCCGGGAAGCGCGCGCTGCCGCAAATGCTGCGAAACGACGGAAGCTGAGGGACTTTGCGACCGAAATCACCGCCATTCCTGGCCAAGTTCTACCTGGACGCCCGAAACTCGGATGGCATTTTGTGCCGCTAGCCTTTGACTCCCTGGGATCCCCGTCTGCGACCACATCTAAGGTGGTCGACGAGTACGCGGCCGTCATCGCGGCCCTGGCTTCATCAAAACCTGAGCTATACCATTTGGTCTACGTGTGCAGCGTCAGTGATTGGTTGTAGTCCGCAACACGCAAATGTTTGCCTCCCCCTCCAAAGCTAGTTAATTCTAGTAGGGAAAAGGGGGGTGTCTTTATTGAGATGTATGGATTGGCGGGAACCCACTTTGAGTTGCAAATCTGAATGTCATATTAAATACATGTACCGATGTTCGAAGCAATGTACAAATCATTGCTGGCGAATGCTAGCACCAGCAACAGTCTACCACAAAGTCGATGGGATGCCAGCCCGCAGACAAGCAGCGTTAGAAGTTACTGCCAAAGCCGAGTGTCGTTGTAGGAGAATGCCTCGAACCTTGGAAACCCGTTCCATTGCGCGGCTGGCGACGGTTCTTGCAAGCTCCTTTTAATGGTCCTGCACGTTGCACTTCCCTCTACTGTACAGTACTGTCAGTAGTGTACATAGGACAATTGTCCTCAGGGCAATCCCACCGCGCCAGCCCTAAACGTAAAACAGAAGGACAAGTACTAAACATGTATTGACCAGCATATAACATAGGAAAAAGGTTTACTTTTTGGTCTGTCCATTCCCGAGTAGACTTATGCCATATATATAGCCACCTCCTGCACTGAGGAGTGCATCCATCCTTAATCATTAAAGAGTTCCCCCCTGTCCATTCCCAACGGAACGTTTCCGTGTATCAACTGCGCAATAAGCACCAAATGGTGAAACCCTCCCTTCTTGTCCAACGCCAAAGCCATCGCATTTCTTCTTGCAAACCATTTGTGCCTCCCTTTCACAGTGACCTTAATCTCTTCAAATGCCCTGCAATTGTACTGCACTGCTCGGCTCTCCCGCATCTGCGTTACCAAAACAAAACAAAAGTGTCCAGACTATTTACTGACAGACTCTGCGGCTCAATGTCGTCCGAGAGTGAGGAATAGGACAGAATAATTGGTGCAGTTATTTCCATTGTCGTGATCGAAATTAAAGATGAGAATGCGTTAGGGGAGATGGGTAGCCACGGTGAGGCTAAACGCCGGGGTGGGTAAAGGACTGTTCATTATCCAAAAAGAGATATCAGTCGCACAGTCAGGGCGGGGAAATTCGATCTTGACTACTTCCAAAGAAACTCATCAGATTCACACAAAGTGTTAGAAGAGGAGTGTGAGAGGCTTTTTGCAGTTACAAGGGCAATATATGAAAGGGTAAGACATGATAATACTGATTTTGATCGCTTATTGAAACAAAAGGCCGACGCGCTCGGGTTGTCGGGGGTCTCGACAGACCAGAAGCCAACAGCAGCGCTTTGTATGTTGAGTGGTGGAATAGCTGCTGAATAAGTCGTTGAGTACGTTCGTTTATCAGGCAGTATGGGTTTGAAGTGTTTGTTGGGTTTCTTTTTAGCTGTCACCACTATGCATGAGGAGACGTGGTTAAGAAGGCCAGATGCAGATGAAATTAGACTGATAGAAGCAGATTACGTAGAACTTGGCTTCCCGGGCTGTCTATGTTGTGTCATATGCTCTTCGTGATTTTGGAATGAATACCTCATGGTATGGCAAGGAGTTTACAAGGGGAAGGAGAAATCACCAGCTTCTAGGATGGAGTTGGTCTGTGATGATAATGTAAAAGTTTGGGATGCAATGTTCGGCATGAAAGCACGAAGCCGACGGCTCATGGTGATCTTGCTCATAGATGCCCCAACGGCAGGGTCAATTAGCGCCTTTGCGCTTGCCTTAGGTATAACAAGTGTTTCGTCCTCATTCCATCCCAGATCGCGCCCAGCTCCTTTCGACTTGGTTCCGCTCTATAGCTAGATAGTATCGATGTGGTTATCTTCCACAGCTGCCATGTCCTCGAATGCAAAGGGAAAAAGTATAAAAAGACGAGACCAGCAATTGAGGCGTCCGGAACTTGTTAAGAACAGTTCTTGTAGAGAAGGGGAGTTTTTGGGACGGGTGCTTGGAGAAACGGGGAGTTGATGGATGAGATGGAATATTGTTAGAGATTTATTGAAGACATGGAGAGGGGAGTTGGAGATATGGAACGTTGTTGTGGATAGTGCTTGGAGAGATGGGGAGATGTACAAGGCCTGGAGGACATGTACTTGCGCATTGCTTTCACCAGTTTGTATCAGTCTCTTTGGTTACACGAGAGTTATGTTTTCATGCCAAAAAAATAATGAATGCTAATTGGGTTCTATAACATAAGAGAGATCCCGACCCAATTTTTTTGGGTCTAATCCTCGGTCGGCCCAGAAGATGGGCTGATTTTTGGCCTTTGGGCGAGTGCGGTGGGAATGAAAATTTTGAAAACTTCCGCCGAAATCCTTTTTGACTGAAATTTTACGATTTGGGCTGGCGCGGTGGGATTGCCCTCATAAGAACAACATTTTCTTAAACATAACCCTTTTTAGCCGCCTTTTTCCGGCAAAAAGTGTTTAACTAGGCATGAGAATACTCGGTCGAAACAAACTTTTCTAGAATTGCAAATCTGCCCAGCACAAGAACAACTTTCCCTTACGCGGTCACCCTCGATTTTCCCTTCTTCTTCGCAAAAAATGGATCCAAGAACCGTTCCAGAAAATCCAAATCACTGCCGATTTTCCCTTGTTACATCAGCGACGGAATGTTACCGCTTGTTTGGGTCGGCTTGGAAGACGAAATTAGTCTCTGGAACAGTCATTGAAGTTCATATTGACATTGCGAGTGGGCAAGGGAGGAAGTCAGTGGAACCTACCTGGAAGATACGCGACCGTCTCAAGACTTTCACACTGAAGATTTTCAACAACAACGCGGGATTACTCCCAACAGCCGTTTTAGCGGGGGTTGAACCGGCTCAATAGTCGGATGAACGCGAAAATCAAGATTTAGATGCTTCGCAATCGTCTCCGTCCGCCTCAGATGGGAATTTGGATGATTTACCTGTGAATTAACCAGATGCAACTGAAATTGCTCACGAGAGATTGTTGACCAACCAGGACGTGTTCATACTTATTAATGAAAATGTTTCCGAAAAAGATGGAAGATGATTGGATACTCTGGTAATGTCACTACGTGTGGTCATGATCCTCAAGAATTACCGCCATTTGAATGCTTTTTGAGCATGTTTCCGCTCCGTCACCTCAAAAGTATGCGTGGCACTACAAAAGAGCGATTTGATGTCATTGGCATTTAGCCCGTTTTGTCAGGGGAGATATTGAAGTTCTTTGGAGTTCTCATTCTAATGAAAAAGTTTACATTTTCAAGCCGCCGTTACTTCTGGAATAATAATGAATCAAATTATATTCCAGGACCAAGCTTTGGAAGATATTTCATAAGCAGTTGCCATACAACCAATCAAGGGACCCCAATTTGCACGGAAAGATGGAGAATTTTGGGAGGTGAAAAAATAGAATGGAATTCAGGATTGCGGTTGCAGTTGTTGTTGAGAGATCCTATGACAAGTGTTCCAAAACTGATCATCACAAAAGATACAAGCAAGATAATATTGGAATTGAGAAGAAAATGGAACTGAAAGATTGGTCGCTCAAGGTCAGTTACTCTCTTCTATCGATCATAGTAGCTGATTCATGGTTACTTTAGAAGCATTCTTTCGGGCCAAGACTGTCGTTATTATAGTCTAATTTTTATGAGATCTTTGCTGAGGAACTCACTGAAAACAAGTTTGATTCTATATCTCGTTGAGCATCTAATTGCATAGAAGATGACGATAATGACACACCCTTGGATCATGTTGCAAGTATGGGAACCAATGTAGCAGTGAAAACGAGAAGAGGAAGTAAGGTAATGATGAGTGCACCAAAGTATCTCACCAGGGTCGCTGTCGGGCCTGAAAGGTCAGAAAATCGAAATTTCTTTGCTCTAATTTCCGTGAAAATGGCCTTGGTGATAATTATATCCGTCACGCGAGCAAAAATGGTGTGATTTTATGGATCATTTGCGCGCAAAGCACCATATGGACCTTAACTGGGATTTAATGGTGAAGCAAATTAGTATGAATTTCTGAAATTGAAAATAAAAATTGTTTTGAATTCTGGTTTTATAGAACACTACTGGTTTTACTTGTGTTACATGAATTGCGAAGTTAGCTTCTGTCTATGGCGCACTGAATTATCCCTTTATGAGATGTCAACGTATTATGTCTCATGTTCAAGCGGGTATCTAGTGGCGAACTGAGACAGCACCTTTTCAAATCCGGTCGAATTTCTATCGGAATTTTCGGGCCTCTTATAGATACCCAGCGAGAACCGAACCCAAAATATATGGGTCAGCAACGTATGATTCCAACCACAGGCCACCGTCCCAGTGAGCAATGGGAGAAGCAGTCATGGAATATTTAAAGTTTGATGCTACTGCATATTATTGAGGAGGTTAAAAACTGGAGTATAGATGTTTACCGTAATTATTACTTCACAGAGTAACTTTTTAATTACAAAATATTGGACCTGAATTTTTTTGACTATAACAGTAAAGTAAGGCAATTTGTTTTGTCCTCATATGAGGACAAGGCTATGACGGATAGACACTAGTCTGTTGATAAAGGACACTATTATTTTCCACGATAATTAATCTGAAACCGAACAATTCAGAACTATAATTTTCAGTTGAACATCGTGGAGGTTACAGTACAGTATCGGAGAACAAAAATTGCGGCCAGGCCCGTGCTATTAGAAATACATAGTGTTGTACAGTGTGTACTGTGCGAACTTTCGCGGCCAATCACAGGCCACGGCTGAGATGGCTTGGCAGATGCAATGAATTTTGCCCTAATTTGGCAGGTGCTAGGACTTGGTATCATTTGCTGGAAAGTGATTTTTGTGGGGTTTTAGTGTTACATATGATTAATTTACACTGCAGACTACTATACTGTACATTTTATCTTGTAACCTGCTAGTTTCTATGAATTTTTATGTGTGGTCCAGTAGATCCCGCAATTCTTGGCCATACAGCGCCCGTGTCTTGGATGTATAAGCCCTACACAAGAAACGCCTCGCTTGTAGTAAAGCGACCAGCGTTCCACCCCACGCTCTATGACCTAGCCAAAGAGCGCTATTGCACATTCTCTCTATTCCCAATATTTCCACAAACCATGGCATTCTTGAGTAGGAACGATACTCCTGGCTCGAGAGCAGTAGATTTATACTACACTGGCGATTTATGTAATTTTTTTCTTCTGCGAAAATGGCTTCACGGCTTCTACAGCCACCAAGAAAGAAAGTAACTTCTCTCCTTGGGCATCTGGACGGCAATGCTCTAACCTTGTACTACCGCGAAGCGAAAAACCACGCTAGGGCTAAGCAAAAGTTCTTTGACTGATTAATCAGGGAACAAGATCCACAAGAATTGATCCGACAGCTCTGGAAGTCAGTCTCTAAATCAAGTGTATTACTCGCTCCTTCAGGGAGATAGAGCGTTCTCTGAGAATGCAAGTTTGGACAAAATCGCGAGGTTTGGTCTTCTTCGTACCGCCGCCTGCCGCAATGAGGAGTTATAGCAGTACTTATCTTTCCGTGGATCTCGGGATTATGCGGGGATTTTCAAAACTCCAAGGAGCTTTGACTCGCATTGTCTAACGTTCTTCGACCCTTTGAACCGTGTCACCGATGTTGCACCGGTCAGGTTGGTCGTCGATCAGGTTGCTAGGTCGTCCAGTTTCCCGGTCTAGAAACTTCGAAAATAAAGTGGACGCTCTTAATGAAGATATCTCAATTTTGACGCTGTTTCTGAAGATTTTGAGGGGAAGTAAAATTTCCAAAAATAGTTAGCTTTGCAGATGAATAACAGGGTCTGTAATTGCCTTTACCGCAACGATCTTGACCACAAATCCATAAATCGCGAAAAGAAGCCAGGATATAATACTTATTGTCTCCTTTGTGGCATTATCTGTAACTAGTAGGTCACGTGCTGGTATTCTGGTGGAGGAAAGGCGATTTTATGGCGGAGAAGTCGCGGAGAAGGAATAATACTGAGAAGAAGGCGTCCAAGTATCCGAGAATACAAATTTGATAATGGTTCTCTGCCAAAGAAGGCGTTAATTTCGCAAAGGGAACGCCAATTGGGAGGTACTACTGAAACAGGCTCATCAGGATGATCATGAAGAAATTCCTACGGCATGCCTTTTGACCATAGAGAAGTTTCTGTTCGATATTATTATTATAGACCTTCTCACTCTTTTTCTTTGCGTGCGAACATGGATTGTGGAATCCGGAGCTTGCGTCTGCACATAGATTCCGAGGAATTGGTACTTCCGCTCGAGCCGGACACTACATCTATCGATAAGAAGCTGGTTGAAGGAGAGGATATTGGGAGACCCAGAGAGGACTTTAAATTCGATTAGAACGGTATTCTGGAGTCTTCAGATTAACTAGAGGAGGAATTGGTCCTGAATATCCGCCAATATTGTATAACTTGGGCGCAACAGGCATTGGCATCCAGGCTACCGTGCATGTAAATTACTATGGAATGGGTTTGATCGACTTCAACACATCAATTCAGTACTGTACTCTGTCACCCATTCATTCTCTCCGTCCTGACACAGCCGCATCCCTTTTCCGTTTTCTCTCTTGTCTTGCCAACCTTGGTATTCTGCACCGAACGAAAAGCTGAACCTCGCTCTAAGGTAAACTGCCCTGTTGTGTATCCTAAAGAGGATTGTCGCTGTGGGTTGCAGCACTATTGTTGCCGACGTCAACCCCAAAATGGACTGATACGTATTCATGTACCAGTTGGGTATCACATAGCCTACCCAACTGTGCTTTTACGAAGGCTTCACATACTATAGATTCATTGAGCCGAGACCGCATTTAAGAGAGGATGGTTTCCCTCTTTCAGTATAATCTGCAGCCGGCTCGCTTGCCCGCTTGCTCACACTGCAATAACTGTTCATTTAAGTCGCTGCACTTCTCTCACGCCTCTGCAGACTTTCTGGACTGCAACTCTCGCTCTTATCTGCCCTCTCCCTGCCAAAGCTTCCCACTAGTGCTCTCTCCTTTAGTAAAAGATAAGAAAACAAGAGGTAAAGGAGAGCCGACCGGTGAGAAAGTTGCTACGGACGAGGAAGAAAAATTGAACAAATATGTGACGCTCTTAGGGCTCGACTCGCTGTTTTGCAAGAAGAAACGTAGAGACAGATCAGTTTAAATCTTCGCGACACAGGAATAGACGCCCGGACAACACATGAGCTACCCTTTGCATCCGTTCCAACGAAAAAATCTTTCGACATAAAGGATTTTACCCCGACCTACGACAGAGCTCGCCAGTTTTCGCTTCATTACAACAAAATGGTCTTTTAGAAATCAAAAAATAGTGGAGGCTTGTATCATTAATCTTAAATATTCCATTTGGTCGTTTTTCGCCGCAATTGTAACCATGAAGTATGGAAGAACCCGCTTTTATGTGGAATAACGCACATTAAACAGAATAATGAAAATACAAAAAGGAGTTTGAGCTTGGTCCTGATGCAATGATTAAGCTTCTTAAGCCCCTCTACGGACTCCCTGACAGTGGTGATTACTGGGGAAGAACAATTTACGAACATTTAAGATCCGATCTTGGAATGGAATCTACAACTAATGACGGATCATTCTTCTTTAAGGTAATTGATAAGAAGCTTTCTGGCCTTTGTGTAACCTATGTAGACGATTTACTTCAAGCTGGAAATGAGCACTTTGAAAAGTTCTCAAGAAAAACAGAAAATCGTTTCAAGTGTAAACGTAGGGAGTACGATAACATCCAGTTCTCTGGAGCGCAAATCGAAAGAAAACAATTTGGCTTCGAAGTGCATCAATCCAACTACATACAGAGGCTCAAATTACTTCCACTGATGCCTCTTTTAGTTCGTATAAATCACAGAAGGCTAAACTGGCTTGGATAGCGTACACGAGGCCTGACATTTCATTTCGGGTCGCCCAAGCCGCTCAACTTACGGAAGACGTATTCAAAAGAGATCCGCAGAACCATATCAAAAGGATCAATCTAGCCTTAAAGGTCGTCAGAAATGACACCTCTATGCGACTGAAGTTTCCGAAGCTTGATTTGAAATCACTCTACTTGCGTGTTTACTCCGATGCATCATTTGCTACAAATATCGACGGATCATCACAGCTTGGATACATTATTTTCTTGGTAGATGAAACTGACAAGTGTCAACCGCTTTACTGGTCATCTCACAAATCGAAACGTGTCACGAGGTCCGTACTTGGCAGTGAAGTTATGGCATTAGCTGATGCATTCGATATGTCCTACGCATTGAAACATGACTTACAGAAAATGTTATTAAGACCTGTTCCTATCACCATGTTTACGGATAGCTTGTCTCTTTTCGATGTCATTACTAGGGCAACTACGACTAGTGAGAAACGTCTCATGATAGATATTGCTACTGTTAAGAATTCTTACAAGTCGAAAGAACTCCAGAACATCAACTTTATTCGCTCTGAGTTCAACCCTGCTGACGCTCTAACAAAATTCAAAAGTGACGCAATTCTACACCGCATCATCCGAGATGGTCGCATTAGTCATCCAATTGAGCAATGGATTGATAGAGAAAGCTAAATTCGTTTGGTTCAAACGAACAAAGAGGGTGGGAATGTTAGAATTAGAAGATGTTTTTGTCAGCCGGACAATGCCAACCGACAGTAGTTCCAATTCATTACGTATGATGAATAGAATTGATATATTTTAGATTAATTTACTGTGCTTTATACTGTCAGTTAGGCTATGCAACTGTACTGTATTTTGTCAGCTAGTCTACAGTATACTCCTGACCTGGGCAACTCAGGCAGGGTAATCTACGGTATAAAGAGAGTGATGGTGTTGCATCCCGCACACCATCACCAACAACATTATCAAACAACATCAAACACCCGAACCACGCTCCTCACCCTCAGCAGTAAGCTGACCGAAAATACCCGCGGGAACACCGTAAGTGTCCCCCTCAACTAAGGCGCCAGAGTAGCGCTTAAAGGGACGCACATTCGCGCCCCCCCCTCCGCTCAACAGCGGGGCGAAACAACACTGACATACCTAATTTTAGATCAGAGAAGGTTCTACGAACTATAAAGACCGCTACGAACAGGACATTGGTTGAAAAAGGTATGGATTGGGAGGAGTGTGTACCTGAAATATTATATGGATGTCGTCACTTCCTCCTTTCCTCCGGAGCCTCGCCGTTCGAGCTCATGTTCGTTGTCGTGCCACAAATGGACCTGATCAGTTTTGTTCACATCAAATGCTACGAATGAGAATCGACGACTTGAAATTCTCGAAAAATTAGCTCTGCGAGCAGCGAGGAATGAAATGTAGTTCCAAGTGGTTTCTAAACCGAGAAATGGAGAGATTAGGAAGTTTAATGTCAGCAATTGGGTCCTTTTCGCCTACCGACAAGACTTAAGTCTACAGTGAAGTGGCCCGCGCTCAATTAGCGCTACTACGGACATTTTTGCATCTGGAAATTTACCAATTGCTGCTCCTGGTTAACTTCCGGCGGGGTTGGTCATTCTCACTGCACCATTTATTCGAGGAGACTGGTCCCGTAAGTCTTGCTTCCGACCTATATCAATGCCCAAGACCGCCGAATTCTCTCCGTACTACTCACCATTTTATCTAATGATCTAGTGATCTTCTGTTTATTCTTTAGTGAATAGTAAGCCACCATGTTTATCATGGACCTTTTGATGCCTAATCAATTTTTTTTGGTTAATTACGAGAAAATTAACCCCTCATTGTCGTTGTTTCTCGGCATTAATCAGATCGTGGACATTAAATTTCTCTAAACAACTCGCATGAACTTCTAACTATTATTGACGTCCATCCCACTCCGAATTTAGAGATTCGCATCATTCCCGTCAGTGACGAGGTATAAAAAAATTATTGCTTATATTTACCAAGCTCTTGTGGAACGCTGTCATTGCACATGAGCCCGAGGCTTTTAATTATGTATTCATCTTTCTCCACATACTCTCTACTCCTTTCTACCGCCGCACAATTCAGTTCGAAACTGACTATTTCATCGGGAAGACAGTAGTGGGCTTTAGAACAGTTGATCCAACTTGATAGAAATTATGGAGCAGAGTTCTGGCATGCGGACCCCAGAGCTGACTCCAAACTGCTAGAATAGATTCAAAAATACCATCCTTTTGTCTATCTTTTCCCGATCTGCCTGGTATGTACCATATTACTGGCCCACAGATGGATTTTTGGATAGTACTAGCCGCCTTTTTCTCTTTTTCTCTCCACAGTTAATGCATGAGACAGTCACAGAGGATTTTTCTGATATGAATGGACACTGAGCTTCGAGATGAAGGCGGCGCGTGAGGGGAAGAAAGTCAAACGGTACTCCAGGAGAAAGGAGCGGATTTTTCAGTTTTGGTTAGGGCGGACGTAGAGTGGGAGCTTAGCGGAGAGCCCAGAGGTTGCCAGAAGGTCAATAGTTAAGGACTTGGTGGTTCGAAGGGTTGAAGGGTCCGCTTGGTGAGCTCCCAGAGTTCCCCCTATATTGTAGTCGTGCAACAGTTTGAGGCTGGGTTGGTTTTGGTACCGTGTAGTGGAAGGTAATTTTTATGGGTTTTAGTACTATCCATTATGATGTTTTTAATGTATAACTATGTGGGATTTAGGTCATAAACTGTTAGTCTTGATATAATTTTTTTTGGTATAGTAGTTACTGCAATTTTTGGCCTCAGGAAGCTCGTGTGCCGGGCATGCAGCCCGACACAAGAATCGCTTAGGCCGTGGTAAAACCACCAGTGTACTCCCCAACGCTTTTCGAGCCAACCAAAGAGATAACTCGCGTCTTTCTACATGTCCCTACTCGTTCAAACCATCAGCACTATTGTATTGTGCGCCTCGTAATTTTTGGTTACCGTCTACTGTATATAATACATCATGGTTACCCGAACGCTAAAGTCAGTCCTAAATGGCCGATCAGGGAGATTGAGAGAGGAAAAGAGGGCTAATTAGATTACGGTATTATCCAACCACGTTATATCTGCTTTAATCGCAATTGGCCCAGTAAACAGATTTAATACGGTATTAAAACGGCATCCCGGCATTTGGCGCTGAATATCTTGATGGCTAAGAGGTTGATACGAACAGAAGAGAAACAGGAGAGGGAAGAAAGAGCTTAAGTGCTGTGGCAGGTGCTGTTGTTGTCGGTGGTGAAGGACCAGGGACTGGTGTCGGTGTAGGAAGCGGTGGTGCTGGGAGAAGTGGTGATGGAACTATTGAGATTAGAGGAGGTTCTTTTGGAAGAGCTGGCGTTGGTGTTTACGTTGTTTCGAGTGATGGTATTGGTAGAGGTGCTTCTTGAAGGGGTTAAGTTGTTACTATCGGTATTCTTGCAATTGGGAAGGTGTGAAACTTTTGGAATTGGGAGAGGTAGAGCTGTTTCAGTTGGAGATGGTGAAGTTAAGGGTACTTGGAGAGGTACTGGTGGCAGAAGACTAATGTTGGTAGTAGAGATGAAATAGATACAGGTAACGCAGGTAGGGCAGGGAGAGTTATTGATGTCAGAGGAGTGAGAAGCAATACAAAAAAAAGAGAAAAAGGGCGTAGTGGCAGAATGATTGGTTGGAGAAGAAGAAAAATCTCATTTAATATAGAATATCAGAGAGATAGGATGGAGGTGCAACAATAGGCCATACTCGAGCGTCATTTTGGAGAAAAAATTTGCTAAATCAACTGTTCAGCAACTTAAAACGATTTAATGCGAAAGAAATTATTTACAAGATTCATCTTAAACGCAACATGGGAAATTACCCCGAACGTTTTTTTTGACATTTCTGCAAAATGACATACTGCAGAAGCATGTACAGTGTTGAATGAATGGATTGTGTTGAACAATAAAAAGTATTATCCAGTCGGTCGTGTGGGGATGTATCTGGATATTGCGGTTCTGCGTTACTCGCATAAACTGGGTTCAGATTCGAAGGGACTCAACCACTACTAAAAGTCTAGTTATGTGGGTCCATTTCTATATTAATAGTATTTTCGCTAGCATTGAGCCGGCCCTGAAAGGGATTTTATTTAGTGTTACCATCAGTGAATAATTTTCCCTCACAACGCACTAGCGGCGTGGATTCTACCAACCACATCTTCCATACATTAAAATGAACCAAAATTTCCCCTTCCACAAAATATATCGAAACTCTTCCCAGCTGGAAAAGTGGGGGAGGGAGCCAGTATTTGGAACTCACAGGGGAATCTTACGAGTCATTTCTCTGCCTTTCAAATTTCAGAATTTTCAGTAACGCAGAAGGTATGTCTCATTCATTCGCACCTGCTGGCTACTTAAGTGACGAATTTTTTTGGGATATGAGCACCTTAAATCAAGTCAAGAATATTACCAAGCGAAATGATGATCGAGAAGGACACACCGTAGATGAATTGGCATAGATGAATTGGCATAGGAATTTTTCAAGACAGTTTTCACAATTCGTTTTAGAAAACATGGAGAGCCTCATACTGAGAATTTGTTAGAAAGCTTTTAACTATTCTCTTAAATGGCGGAGGGGAGAAGTCCTTGACTGGAATTAATATACTGTTTGGTCGAGGTTATCGAAGGAACGGGTTTGTCTTGCTTCTGGAAGAGTTTGGAATTTGTTCTGTGTTTTTCATCCAAAACAAATAACTCAGGATTCATCCATTTGTTCAATGTCGTATATCAGGGCGGCTCGTAAAGATATCTCCCAAGCATCAGGTCAAGTGGAAGGGGAGGTAATCGAATTAGAACGTTAAGATGATTATAGTGCGTCAGATATTGATTAAAAAGAAGATTATTCTGTCGTGCCTGAATTTCCAGAAGTAGCTGATCAAGAAAAAACATACCCTCAATGCTTGGAATCTTTAATGTGAAATAAGATCCCCGGAAGAAGTTTAAAATAGGTGAAGCTCCAACTTTTGGACAAAAAGTGTTTATTGAAAAGGAGAACGCTGGAAAAACTGCAAAAGATTCTTATCGATAATGTTTCTATAACATTTTCTACCAGCAAACATGAAAATAAGAACTTTTCAATAATTATTAAGTATATGTCTTCAGTTTCTTTGGGTTACAATGTATCTTTGGACCCTTCTATGGCCTTTCTAAGGGCGAGACCCATTCAAGAGCGAACAAATTTCTTGCGTAACTCGGGAGAGAGCGAGGAAATGAGAGCGAGGAAATGAAAACAGTCAGGTCCACAGCGGATCCACATTTGAGGGAGAAGTGCCATGTTTTGACGTTAGAGTAACGCTACGCGGATGGTTTTGTTCTCAGGCAGTTTCTTGGTTACAGGAACTGATACTGTTCGGTTATTGACGAGTGTGCTGAATGTAAGCAACAAAAATAAGATGGGAGCATAGAAAGAAGATGTGGATCATAGGAAATGCAAACAATGGGTTGAGTTGATTTCTTCTATAATAACCGGTTTCGCTCTAGTGTTTCAAAGGAAGCCATGAAAAGGGTTTCAGTCAATAAACGAACGGTGTTTAGCGCTTTGAGGGAAAGAAGAGATATGGTGGAGGTATTTGAAATAGGTGTAGCTGCTCAAAAGGAGAGAGGAAACTAAGTATGTTCTTCAATTGTAATTAGCGCTTTAAAATTGGGGGTTATGTCGGATAAGTCTCGACTTGTTGATACCGATTCATGGACCACTCTGAATTTCAGCACTCTTAATTTTAAGATGCGAATAGGCGCATGAAGACTGGAAAGAGACCTCAAGAAAGCCTCGCCGAATTTGCAGCATTGAAACATTGGTGATGGAACTTTCCACCGTCCCATACCAGCACAGACCTGAGGACAGTTACTGCATCAATTTACAAAGATGTGTCTAAACTATGTACGTTCTTTTGCGGCGGGCGAGACATGAATACTATTCACTGTGCTTATTAACTTCTATACTGATGTATTTGCAAGAAATTTGATTGCGCTAGAAACAATAATTGGACCTGTTGTTGACTGGGACCACCGAGAAATCTCTATGATTACATCTTTTTTCTATGTCAGCCAAAAAAACACATCAACAACAGACTGCAGTCGAACATGTGATATTGAAGGGTTTCTTCTACGCTTGAAGCCTTTTAAAAGTTTTTCTCCAATATTTTACTACAATAAATGGAGGAGTATGTTTTGGTGACAAATTGAAAAAGGTGCAGTGGACAGCTGATTTTATGTAAGACTCGGTTGGGGTATTCTTTGTACATGCATCATCGGTTCTAAACGAAGAAAGAGATGTAGAAATGAGGAATTGATGGTAAAGACGGAGGAAAAGCGCATTATTTACCTGGAAAAGACGAGTAATCGTAAAAGCATGATATTGATTAATAGCTTCGATGGTGTTAGGCTTATCTTTTATTTCAAATTTCATGCACAGGCTCGAGATAATTCGTTCTTTTCTGCACATATTGTTGCCAGAAATGAAAAAATATGGGAGAAAACAGATATTCTCACCGCTTCTTTTGTCTCAAGCTACTTTTTGTCTCCGCAACTACGATGAATTACGGAATAATTTTTTCAATACGTGGAACTGAACGAAGGTGTCAGAAAATGGGAAATACTCTGGAGTTCTTTCGACCAGAAATGGCCGCAGCAGCATTTTTCAAATGGGCAAAATTGAAATCAATGGAGCATCAGAAATAGAAAGGGGGCAAGAGATGCGGAGGATGATGTTGAACAAGTGGCAGAAATTAGAGATGGAGAGGCCAGGACTGAGGAAGGAAAAAAGCGGACAAGATGAAAATAAAGAAGTCGATACAGGCAAGTTACTGCCTCAAGTAAGTGATGGCAGGCATATCCAAGGTGAGGAAACAAACAATGCAGTTTGTAATTTTGGGAGAGAGAGACGAGAAGAACAAGCCAACAGCTCAACTACATCTTACAGCAAGAGACTAAAGCGTTGAATAGATACTTCGCTAATGGTATAAAACCTCAATTCCATTGTATTAGCTACATTGATCGCAAGTAATGAATGTATTTATTCTGCACAGTATGCTGTACAACACTACTTTTTCAAGCTAAGCTTAGCCCTTGGGAACAAAAAATTCCAATTCGCTCAGTGATAAAATATGGCAGAAATTGTTCTTCAACTCGGTGGAAACATGGTGATAAATATGTAAAACGTATTTGTGGCATCTATATTTGAAATTTGAAAAATTGAGCAATTTTTTTTGGTATAATCGCAATTTATTACATACTGAGCGAAAAGCCGTTGCAATAGAAGTAGAGTACAGTATTTACTGTTACCACCATCCCGCGAGAGCAATGCTATCGATCTCACTCCGTCGCGAAATACCGCCGGTGAAGTCTACGTCCGATCTCATTACATCAGGACTGCTTCGTGAAGGCAGAAATACGATCTCAGCACGACTTGGTCAGGCTGCTGCCCACGGAGACGTTACGGCCTTGAATTATCGGATTATCTCAGTTGAATTCGTTCATTTAGAGTTTATTCTGGTACTTTGTGTTCCTTTTTTGTTCCCTGAACCAGTGCAGCAGGAGTCTTTTTTTCATGTTTGCCCTGAAATTTATATTACGAAAGGGTCTTGACGCTATAAATTAAGAGCACTTTGTGATTGAAATCCAACTCAATGAATTCATTGACCAACAGTTGACGAAGTTGTTCGCTCTTTTACCCATTTACCAACATTATACTTGTACAAACTAGGTACACATGCCCGTATCATTTGGGAGGAGTGTAAAAATACAGTTCGATATTCAAAAGTGCTCATGAAAGTTAGCCAAGCAGCCCATCCCCGAACGGATGGCAACGCTTAATCTTTTCAAGCTGTTTCAGGCTCAAGGATCATTTTAGAAGCTCCAACTGTTGTCTCTAAAGATCCACTCCCGAACTGTAATTTTTTTGTTTTCAAAACACTTTAATGCTGATATTTAGACAAGGATTAGGTTATTGTTTTGTTGGTAAATCCAATTTTCTTCCAATTGCCATCGAATCCAGAGGAAAGAGACTACCCTGGAGATTTTTCTGTTGCTGAAAGTTTTATGAGCCCTGTCACCAATTTTGAAACGATAATTCACAGCAAAAATGAAAAAGTTCCCCTAAAAATTAAAATAAGATAGCCTCCTTCTGTACCCATAATAAAATTATTAAGTCCATAGAGGAAGTCTAAATTGAATTTCTCTTCTCTCGAACACGCGATTATTTTCCATTCTAAAATTTTCTATTCAGCTATTTTTTTCGCCCCCCTAACTTGGTTTTTCACGTGCTAAGTGAAGAATAAAAATGATTCTTCATCCTACAGCACCTTTCCTTAGCATATGTTTGTAGTATATCCTGTATTTTATGCTTGAAACATCAAAGTTAAAGTACTTCCTCAGCTTATTTGCGACTTCACCGGTTGCCTAGGCTGGTTTATTTCAGGGTCTTGTGCTTCATGAATGTGGCTACTCCTAATAATACCTCGTACCTCATGACTCTGCCTCATTTTAAGACTCTTATATATTCAGAACTGCCCCCTTATTCTTCGAAAAATGGCAGTCTTGCATCCCTAATCAGTAAAATACCCCAATTATCCCTGCTAATAATTAATTGTGGGTGAAATAATTTAAAAACTTTTTGAACACAATTTAATGCCAAAGTCTTTTTGAGTCCAATCACGCCACGTGAAATTTTTTCTATACATAATTCTTTAGGAATTCATAAAGTATAAATTTAATTGAAATCGGTGCTTTTAGCATTTTAGAGCTTCTTATTGATTAGTTGTTTATAGGCAAAGACTTTATTAATATACCCTCGATTTTATAATTATGGCATTAATTTTATGTGTCCAGTTAAAATTAAACAATCAGTGTAAACCATTCCTTAGAAGAGACTGAAATTGGTCAAACATCCAAAGCTGTGAATTTATGATTAGAGAAATTTAGAAGGAAATTTCACTGAGTCTATATACCGTGATTATCATGAAGTCCGTTGAATAGAAAGTTTTTACCATACGAAATTATTCACTATTATTGCTCTGAATATTGGGAGTTGGCTGTAGGAGTATTAGTTAAGGAGAGCAAAGGAGCAACTAGCGTGGTACCGCCCTCGCCTCATTCTTTATCACTTACCTAAGCATAGCTCCAAAACATTTTTTAAAACATCTATCGTAATAAAAGGAAGAATCAAGTAATACGCTATGCCTGGCTGCCGCTTAATAGTAACAAAAAGCGACTATGCTCCTATCCTAGTTCCAAAAGGAAAAATTTGACCCAAACCTGCGTTTTTAACACAATATCAACCCTCGTCACTGCATAAGAGTTCAAAATGATGAAAAGAGTACATTATTTCCATCATCCCAAGCAGAATGATTAGTCTCAAATCCTTCTTGTTTAACTTGAATTCATTTAGCCACCGCGATTTCTTGTCACTGTTAAATTTCTTAGAATTCTAAGAAGATTTTATTAAATTTTCGTAGGAAGTGTCTACTGGCCTGTTATGCAATCAGATAAAATATGAAGTAGGTTTTCAGTTGATGGAATACTTGAAAATGATTAATTTTTAGAAGCATTTCTAACCTCGCTCGTTGATCGGATCTAGGGATATCGTTTCGAAATTCTTGATCAGAGTTCCCTGAAATATTCTGTGAGTTGGTGGAGTAGCTCTCTAGAAAAATAAATTCTGTTCTAAAGCTTTTAAATTCTGTTCTGAAACTTCAAATAAGTCCATCGTTTATTAAATATCACGTTTTTGTATGCGGATTGCATTCATGCACAGAAAAACGGACTGTATAACTGTAAATGCTTTACTCACGAAACATTGATAAGAATTTCAAGGCTGATCGGTACTCATATGATAAAAATGATGGCTTGTAATAGGCACAAGCGAAAGCATTTAATGAGGTGTCAGTTAAATAAAGCACACGATGGTCTCATCAAAAATCCATGTTACATATGCGAAGTGAAATGGAGGAAAGCATATCTTCTGTTCTGAATGTGTATGGTAATCAGTTCTGTGTATATCATGAGGACTCTGGACATGAAAAAGGTAAAAAATTGAAATACTATGCATCTGTAGAAATCCAAATCTGTTTCTGTTTGCATTTATTAGAAGCATTTAAATCGAACAAGCCACAGTTTAAGGGGGTTTCAAGGGCGTAAAGGTGTATTTCTTGAGAATTTATTTCAAGAGGGAGATGAAGGAAGTTAAATCGCCGGTTATGTCACAAAGTTTCTTCGAAACCTTTGTAATTAACATGGAGGTTTGTCTTTACCCTCGAAAAAAACTCATGAGTTTATTTATGGCAAACTTAAAATTTCTCTTTGTTCTTTAAGAATCCATAGTATACAATCAACGCGAATCTAGACTATGTAAAATGAAACAGTAAACAATAGGGATTCTTAGAGCCCTCTATAAGCTAGTATAAAATTTAAAAGCGCTCCGCTTGGGCTCTGCTTTGAATAGTATGTCTGTGTCTGTTCAGGGGCCTAATTTCACTTGCGAGATGAAGCCTTCCTCATCAGCACATAATTCCCAAGTCTCAACTTCTTTGAGTAGTCAAGCTCATGAAGACGCTAGATACAAGTCTATTACAAGCTCTGATGATCCAAAGTCGAGAACTTTGCGCCCAAGTTTCAGATGGCTGTTGTAAACTTCATCTTTCGCAAGATCATCGTCGCCTTAATGATCAGTAAATATGGATAGCTCACATGTTAAAGAGAATTCCTTATTACTCCATTCCAGCTGGAATTATTACTGCTAACTTACTCCATTCATTTTGTCACTTGAACTACCATTATCTCTGTATTCAGAGCGAAAGCGGTTGGGAGCCGAATTCATAAGCTCCATCCTCTTTCTTTCTTTTTTCCTTATTCAACGCTTTCCCTACTTTCTTTCCCATTACTTGTCTAGATTACAAGTCCTCTATGTCTTTTTACAACATTAAAAAGGCTTTCTAATTACTTTCGATTCTAGTATGGAGCTTATTTTGCTCATCGAACTGATTAAATGGCGCCAAAGGATTGTTTACTAGTTTTGAGCTAACTTTGTGAAAATATTCTTCTTTGTCGGGTTTTCATCAATTTTCTCTGCGAAATCCTACAAACGCTGTGAGCTATTGATTTAAGGGGCTACAAAGACATTTTCGGCAGTCATCTCAGCGGTCGCGAAATATTCCCCAGAGGCTAATCTGGAACGATAGTCCTTTTTCCCTTATCTTGCAAAGACATAGGACTATTAAATAATTCAGTTTGAGGAGAAGACGTTGAGTGAGATTCTTTTTTGCGTCTAATCCACAGTCAGAGTGTATGATACGGTAAAATATTTTTGTTTTTTTATCTTGAGGGGCTTGAAGCGGGGTAATGAACGTTGAATGTGATCATGAGTGCTCTAGAAGTGTGTTGCATAAGGTATAAAGATTAAGCTGGAGAGTTTAGTGGCGACTGTTGTGGCTGTGCGAATTTTACGAGCTCCTTGTGAGAGGATCTGATTTTGAAGTCTTGTAATGCTCTGTGAGTTACTCCATAAGTATTTTAAGAGTTTTTGGTTCCTCGCGTAAAGATTTATTACGAGTGTCTAGTAACTACTACGATTTCAATCTTGTCACAAGATAATTGCGGAGTTTTGAATTACAGCCGGTAATTTTCACCAAGATTCTAGTACATTCAATTCTCAAAAGCGATGTCGTAAACATGTTATGGTTTGCTGTAGTCAAACTTCGATGCGACCTGTAACACGGGGCCTGACGACAACGGGACGGGCTATCGAAGAGCATACTCAATTTTTTTTGGTGGCTCACTGAAGTGTTGATCATAGTCCAGTTCAAAGAAGTGCAGCAGGACTTTCAGGGTAATAGAGGTAAATTATGTACACATTTGAGTTATTTATACGTATACAAGCAGCATCTGCGACAACAGGAGTGGGTAAGGTAAGCAGAGGCAGAAAAGTAGCAAGCAGTGTGAAAAGTGGGAGTTGCAGGGAACGTCCTATTATTAGTCAGTGAATTACATTGTTTGTGTGGCAGATCTTTTTTCCGGGTCCTACAAGACTAGAATAGTATTTTTGATCGTAGGGTTATCTAAGGAAAGGGTCCTTCAAGAGCAGGACCCTTTCCTCAGGAAAGCCCAACGGCGTCCGATGATTTTGGCTCGAAACCGAAAGTTTGCCTCAGAATGTGGGGATTAAAGTGTGTTTACAAACCTGCACCTATTTTTAAGCAATTCGCAGGTACTGTGGTTACAGCTCTGTGAGCACAGCTTGTTGTGATAGCATTAAATCGGTTAGAGCTAAGCAACAATGCTTGAATCTCTGCTAGATATTTTTAGGATATTTTCTGAATGAAAATCAATATTACAACCACTGATGTTTATCGAACCATTGTCCTCATATGAGAACAGAGTTTAGGGATATTTTTTAAAAATAGAGTTTTTCTTTTTCTGTTGTTTTTCTCACCTTCACTTTCAACAGTTCTGAAGCTCGATCAAAAACACTTTTCGGTAATTTTAGGGCTAGTCAGGGTACGAAATACTTTAATCCTTTTTATAACCTTCAATTTTAGTGCCAATTTGCTTTGTTTTATCCTTTAAGTACTTGCAGGTGAATTTTTTTAGCTGAATTGGCGCAAAGTTGAAGCTACTCAAAACCTCTTTACTGTAATTATATGTTTTATAATATATTACTAAAAAAAGTATTTACGGACCCCCCAAAAAGTTTTTAGGTACTGTTCATTTTTGTATGATGAAGGGGTTTGTCCTCATATGAGGACAGCGCTATCGCGGATAGACACTAGCTTTAATTTTTATCGAAAGTCAATTTTACACTGTACTGCACTGTACTGTACTAACATCTACAATACAAAGAGGTCCGAATAATAACCTATATAAGGGCTTGCGTACAGCATCGAGTGACGAAGCAAATCCAAGGCAAGTATCCTTAGCCATCAGCCAAGAAGTAAATACATTTTTTTGCCGCAACTAGGGAAAGTCAAACCGTAAAGCACAACAGTCAGTAATTCGGGAAGACATTGTAAGATCAGATTATAGGGCTTGCAGTAGACTTCCACCAGCAACTTTGCTGCGTGCTACATATTTTTTTCATAATTTTGGGGCTGTCTTACCAAACAGAGGTCTACAGAGAGCGAAATATTTAATCATTACTTATGTGCAGTACAATACTGACTGATTCCATAAGAAAAAACCCCAAAAATTTCAAGTTCTCCATTTTTATTTTATTAATCAAAAAATGCTTAAAGTCGACTCCGAAACCCCTAAAAAATAACTGGGCATACATGCAACTTCTTTCAGTATAATAACGGAGGGCTTAATTTAGAGGTCCTAACAACGATGTTGACTGATACCATAGGACAATACGCACATTTTCAGATAAAATAGTATATATCAGCACAATTAGTAGTTATTCGTTCCTCCCTGCCTAAAAATGACCTCAATGATGCAATTTTGCATTTATTTAACCATTATTTGGACCGCGTTATCGCCAATTTGGTTCCAGTAAGCCGAAATACAATCCACTCACTCAAAAACGGTTTTGAACTGCTGCTCGTTTTCATAAAAAGCTCAGGCTGGTATACCGCATAGATTTTACAGTGGATTAAGGTCAGGAGACCGTGTGGACTACTCCAATACTTGAACTGCTAACTCTTGAAACCATTTTTGAGCAACTTTGTAAGAATGCACAGGGGTATTGTCTTGCATAAAAATCCAGTTAGCTGGCAGCTCCTCATCAGATCACCTGAGCAAAACTCCTTCTCCAGCATCTTCACGTACTCCTTTCCATTTAACCGCCCATGGACTTGAACTAGATTGGTCTTTACATGAGAACAAACTGCGACCCAGACCATCTCTCCATTGCCCCCATGTTGATGCCTTGATAAAACCAGTTATTCTTTTCTTAGATCATGTCAGTGGCATTTGAGCCCATCAGATATATCGCAATTAAACCGCTTCTCATCGCTCCAGACGACTCAGTCCTACCAAATTTCGTCTTTATTTGAAAAATAACGCGCAAATTTTATGCGGACATCTCTGTGTCGCTGCAAGAGCAGAGGCTACGTATTAATTTTTTTTATAACGCAAGAATACTGAGCCGCTCGGTTCCCTCGCGTTCTGCTCGCAGAGATGAGTAGATCGAGCTAGTTCCACAGCGTGCGTGCGCTTTTTGTTGAGTTGGACGCCGCTCACAGAAGCCTTCTCTCTTCTTACCTCGTGATTTTCGCCTGTTTGATCGGGAATAATTTGTACTGTACATGGGTGGACTCTTAAGAAAGGCACTCGCTTCTGTTCGCGAGCGCTGCAGCTGTATGGCAATTGCTGAAATTGAAATACTGGTCTGTTTCAGACTAGTCACTTGGGATCGCCCTTCAGATATGAGCTGAGTACCTTTTGGCATAGTTTCGTGTTTGCTGTGTTCGAACGAAACCACGAACTGCTGGCAAGGGATTGAAAACTCAGGGATTGAAAGCTCAGGGAATACTCAACAAGGCGATGAATTCGCAGTTTTGTCTACCTTTCTTATGGCACCAGTCACCCCCATAGAGTGTGCACCGAGTGACTGACTATTCAGTTCAGAGCTTACTGGATGGACCAAATCGGTTACGTGCAGTGGGGCTACAAGTACCCCACACCCAAGCCACGTGTAAGTGGCAAGAGTGCAGTACTGTACAACTGCGGAAAGGAGTGTACTGTACTGTACGCTTACTGTATGACCCAAGGCCAGAATGTTGCAAAGATTGTTAACAAAATACTGTAAATGTCTGCCTGACCTAGCCCTCACTGTACGGCCAACATGCTGATGCAGTTTACATTACGCTAACACGATAGCTTACAGTTGGTCTTTAGGACGAGAGGAGCCATGAGAACGCGAACGAAAATATCATCGTTAACAAAGACTTGCGCCGTAAAACGGTAATATTTGAGCCACATTAGTGCAAATAAACGCAAGACCAGGCAGTGGTAATCAGTGTGTAATGCTTGAATGAAGCTGGGTTGGGTGATTGCGGGGAGTGGCGGGGTGGGCTTACGAAGGCTGACAGAATGTGCGGGGTAAGTCTTGCGCCAGTGGGGGGGTTACGGGTTGCCGATGACGGTTGTGGGGGGTGATTGAGTGGTTATTGCTTGTCTTGGAGAGGATGTGACGGTGTAACGGTTATTTGAATAGAGGGGTGGCAGTGGTGGCGGGTTGGGAAGTTGTTTCGAGGGGTTTGGTTATTTGAGTGGAGTCTAACTGGGTGTGATGCTAAGGAAGTATGATTCTCTTGAGACTGGGCTTATCGCAAGAGGAATGTGTAGTAAAGTGGAGGTTTGTGTAGTGACGCGGTTGATGCGGGATTTAAGGTTTAAAGAGGGCTGGAGGTTGCAAAGGATATATATTCGGATGCAAAGCCGGGCTGGATGAAGCGGAGTGTGAATGTTGTGTAGTTGCCAAGCGGAGGGTGAGTATGGACGGACGTAGTGTATAATGGCAAAAGAGCTAGGAACAAGAAGTTTTTGTGTGTTGCGACTCTCAAGGGTATGAAAATTAAAATGATGTGGTCGGTACTCGGTGATTTGGTATTTCTAGCGGTTACATCAACCATGATGACCGCTTTACCGCGCACGTAATTGTTGGGTAGCGAGTGCCGGAGGGGGAGGGGGGGGGCGCCTAAGTTCAGGGATAAATAAGACAACGCAACAAGGGCACCGAAGTCAAATTTGTAGACACAAATGCAGTGCGCAGTGGTGAATGTGGTTATGATATTTGCTGCAATAAAGAGAATAATTGGAAATACTTAAACAGTACTGTACTTTGATCCGATAGAACCGCAAGAATCCAGCTCGCAGATCCCAATCTCATGAGATGGTCAGAGAGCATAATCTGCAAAAGTCATTCCACAACACTTTTCAAGTCACGCACTGCGATTCTCAAATGTGAAATGCACACGTTTCACACCTGAACACGTTTTACAATTGTATAATATTCAATGTCAGCCCAACTGAGTATGATCCACACTGGCGTCTCATACAATAACGTAATACGTTTACAGTTGCTGTACCCCTTTCAAATAAACACTGTACTGTATACAGTACAAGCGCCCATCGCCCAACCCTACACACTACAACATTTCTCTCCCGAAAAAACCCGACCACATCACCAAAATATCACCCAAAACCAACCTCCCGCCCAGCAAAGAAGAAAGCGGGGCAAAAAACACAAGCGTGACAACCACATGCGCCACGTCGACGACGAAAATAAGCACTTGCGTCATGCCCTTGGACGTTCCCGTGCGCCACCGTCAACGCCACAAATCCTTTACACATTGCCCACAACACGCCACGCCACCACCCGAAAACTACAAATTACGAGCTGTCAACCGCTGTATAGTATGTACCACTGCACTGGCAATTCAAAACACAATGGGCATGGTCCCATCGCGCAACCTCCAAACAACCTTTATCCCTCCATGACCATGGATATCACATGCGTACAAAGGCGATGCAATTCATGCAATTCAGAAACTCAAACTCAACCATTAAGCAATCAACCTTACCTACTTAGGTTGCATATTGTACTGAACGCGAGCCAAACCTGTGCATAATTGGGCACTGTTAAAGGTAGGATGGATACTGGAAGTAAAAGGCGTGGTATGGGGCATAGGGGCTGGTCTTTGGCGGGGTGGGATACGGGCCGAGCCGGTACAGGCTGTTGTGTAGGGGAGCGTGGTTTGCAGCGGTATGGATCGGGAGAAGGGGGGGTGAGAGTAGCGTCGGGATCGGTGGGTGCGGTGTCACGCGGGGGTTACGGTGGGGTGAGAGACGGGTGGGACGTGGTCAGAAGCCTTTGGTTTTTTGGTGGTGTGGACAATGGGAGGTTGAGTGATTGGCTTTTTGATGTTGGTTGGGAGCTAAAAATGTAAGGCTCGGGGGTGATGGCTTGTTGATGTGGGGGGGGTGGTCGATATAGTGATTTACAGTTGTTTGGATGATGGGTACGTTGATGGCAGGGGTGAAAGGGTGCGTTTTGATAAATGTTGGAGATTTTACACTGTAAACAGGGGAGAGTGGACATGAGGGTTTGATGTGCACAGCAATGCGCCACCGCCAAAACAGTGGAAAAATGTAGAATGTAGGACTTCGTACAAGTCAAGGCGTTTTTCCTAGTCAGTCACCCGTAGTACTGTACAGTGCATCGAAAGAAAGCATACTGTACAGTACTGTAGTACAGTACAGGTCGACGAGAAAAAAATTAAGCATTGCAAGTCCTGAAAGGCATCGCTGTCCTGAGCTGACGAAGAAAGAGCAGAGGAGTCTACAAAAATACAGACAAAACAAGGAATAACGAGGTGGTGCTAGCCAACCGACGTGTCAGTGATAGAAGCGGATCCATTTCTTAAGCTGCAGCACAAAAAAAAACAGACCAGAAATGGAGGTTGCTACTGCCCGTTGTGTGGAGGTCATCAGTCCGGAGAGCTGTTTCTCGCGACATTGACATCACAATGTCGACTGTCAGCAGATGGACTACCTTTATTTAGGTTTACAATGATACTGCTCGTTCAATGCTCTTGTGCTCTGTTCAAACACTGTAAAATGCTCTCCCAAGACGTTTTGTTTGACGTGGATAAAAGCTTTCTCGATTGCAGTTTCCATGCCTCTAGGTTTAGCAATCGCCGAGTGCTATTCTGATCGCTCCTCTCGACGGTTGGTTACAGTGGATGGGATGGCAGTAGAGCTGCGCTACAAAAGGTAGTATAGCTCAAGGCGGTACAACGCGACCAACTGCATGCTCACGGCGGCATAGTGCAGTACAGGACCATACAGTGCACCACACAATACACCGTAATACAGTATAATTGTTTGCCGTGAGAGATGCTGTGTAGCGACCAGGAGAAATATCGATGCATTTCTGGTTTAAACCGGAACTGCAGTTGGTGTAGGAAACGCTGGCGGGTAGAAAGCGTCATGCCAAGCGGGGACTGAGCGACGATGAGGAGCGGAGAAACACGGGTCAGCGTATGCGGGACTCCAGGGTTGCCGCTTTGCACTATCCGATGCGTGTAGTTTAGTCGCTGCGCTGGTGCGGTTGAAGCGGGCGGTTGGGCGATGCGTCAAATCGAAACAGTTTGTGAAACTACTACCGTATCCGGACCAAAACAGCAGGCATGGTAGGTGATAGCAGATCTCATGGTTTATGATAGGATGGAGACAAGATGTACGGAACGGAGCGAGGGGGTTCAATTTCATGGGAACGCTATGGATATGCAAGGGGTTGTTGATGATGGGGGGGTCAGACTGTCAACTGCTGCACTTGACCCTCAAAACTGTCAAAGTAAGCGCCGTTTGGAGGAATTAAACAAACGGTTGGTTTTTTGACAATTTGAATGGAATGATACGGGGTAATGTGCTGCTCAATGCAGTAGATTTTCCTCATTCAATGCAACAATTGGCCTCTATGGAGCGTTAGGGGGTGGACAGGTACAGTAACTGGCGAGAGAGATAACGCAAAGTGGGCTGTGATGGAGCGGGTGGATAATCTAATTTCATTCATTTGAAGCAGTGTGATATTTACGGAGAGATTGGGAATTGTTAATTAAGAGTTGGTCAAAACAATCAGCAGTCAACGGAGAGGCAGGTAACGACTCTAGAGCTGACTCGGCAGTACTGTAGTAATAATAAATAAATAATTAAAAAAACAAAAAGTGTATAAATTATAGTAAATAGAACTAGTCTACTTTAGTCAAACAATGTCCAAATAAACAAGGCTGTCCCACGGGATTGAGCAGACAGAAAACAGAAATTATGGTGCAGGTGCGAATTAAAAATTAAGAAAAATCAGGGAATGGGTAACAGATTCTGGATGTTTGTTACCTGCTGTAACCAATGAAATGGGGTTAAATACTTTGTGTCGCTCTTGATTGGAAGCAATAATTTTCATACTTTGGATGAAAGCCAGGGAATGGGTGGATTGATATGAGGTGTGACACATCTGTTACAAGCAACCTAATTCACGAAACTATGTGGAGGCTTCGAATCGATTCCCATCCCTTTTTTTTCTCCAGTCTATGATACGCTGTATTGTGCCAAGTAGAATTTCCAAAACTAGAGTATGTAGGAGGTACAATGCAACACTGTACTGTACAGTGCCTTTTTTTTACCAGAAAATGCTTGTGTAGTCCTGTTAAACGAAAAGTGGTCGGTTTCTGTACGTTGGTTTTCCTACAGAACTCTCTCTTACATCCGAAAGCCCCATCTTTTGTAGATGTTGTAATAAAATATTTGTACTGCACGGTATTGTACAGCACACTACTGTATTGTAGTGTAGTGTTGGCACCGCACTGCGAAAGCTGCAGTGTTTTGTACAGTGCATCGTACAGTACCGTGCATTTTAGGGTACAGGATCATGGTTGCCTCCGTGCCAATGCTGACCTGGCGCTTACATATCTCAACGCAAACATCGCCCCCTTCGGTACAAGGGGCCTCAAACTGCACATGGCCAATTTGCGCAAAGAGACCTCCCCAGAACTCGTATGACACCATCGGTATCGGTACATTCCACCGTGATTTAGGTCACGCTGACATATTGTACGCCATTCTGACATGGTACACTGACAAATCTCCACAGACTTGCTGCAAAAGGACCATAACCATATCAAACTAGCGCAGAGGTCGACAAAACTCCACCCGTCGTCTGCCACACGCCTTGCCCGTCGCTTACAACTCCCTAACCGAATCCCAGTCCCACCTCACTTATAACCTTTTAAGACCCCCCTCTACCCGTCTCAACAAAACCCGGTCATTCACCTATCTCGGCCTGCTTTCGGTTCCGTCCCGCCGCCCATCACCACGTGCACTTTACGTCCTCGTCGCCCCCTCCCCTTCTAGCCCACCCCCTATCCGCCATTCCCCTTCTGCCCCATCTCCCCCGCCCACTCTGCAGGACATCGCTTGTACTTCGCTCGTCCCATATCTACGTCCCTGTCCATCTCTCCCCATTCCCGCACATCCTCCCCTGCTTAAATCCCTTTTCAAAATCTTTTTGAATTTTCCCCGTACCGTGAACTCCCGTTTGTCGAACCCTGTCGTCCCACACGGAATCCGCTCTCCTCGTGCCCGCCCAGTCTTCACACCGTGTCGCATCACTTTAGCCCTCGCCTTCTCTTATCTATTGACTCCCCACCCACCGCTCTCTGCTCATATCTCTCTGCATCCTCGCACACTCTTCTTATTCTCGGTTCCGACCTCCCAACCCCCGGTCCTCAACTCATCTCGCTCTAGCGCTTCCGCGCGGACCTCCCCTTCCTTCCCCTCGCTTCCCCTCCCCTCGTCCGTTCCCTTGCGTCATGGCTTCGAACGTCAACGGCGGGGCACTCCCGGCCCCGTATGTATCGGAACCTGTCGAACCGCACATCATGGCCGATAATCACTCCGACGCAGGCTCTTCCACCTCCTCCGGTATGCTCTCCGACAGCCGCTCCGATGGCCAGTCTCGCAGGACCCGTTCCGTCGATACCGCCCCCTCCGCGGGACCAAGGGGCTCGATTCGTTCTCGACATACTCGTGCATCCATGTATTCTAAGGCTCCCACTAATTACGATGAAGTGCCTAATGTACTGAGTATGTTTGAGTGGAACGGTGGTGGCCGTAATGTATTTTTGACAGGTAGCTGGGATAATTACACTGAGAAAATTCCCATGGAGAGCGTTCAGCCGGGGCAGTTTCGGGCTGCCGTGCAGGTTCCTCAGGAACGGTTGGAGTTCAAGTTCGTTGTGGATGGGAGGGAAAAATATAATCCCGATTATCCCACCGTTCACACTGAGGAGGGAGAGCGTGTCAATGTCAAGCATGTCGATCCCGATACCGCAAAGAAGCTCAAGGCGGGGCCAGTCAGGAAGATCGTCTCGAAGATCTCCGGTTTGGACATGTACTCGCCTTTTCACTTGCAGGAGACCATCTCCATGATCGTGTTTCGCGTCTTCTACATTCTCACCATCCCGGCCGCATTTTACTACTTTTACTGGTTGAGTGCGAAGGGTGGGAATCAGAGTGCCCCTGTTAGTTGGATTCTGTTTGTGATTGCTGAGATTTTGTCGTTCATTGCCGCTGTGGTTGGTTTGTTCGGTATGTGGGCACCTGTGAACCGTAAGTGGAGGTCGCTGGATTCCCTTAAGCCGCCGCTGCCTGAGGCTGACTGGCCAACAGTAGATGTCTGCATAGCTCATTACAAGGAACCCGCCGAGCAGCTTAGAGAGACCATTCGGGCAGCGCTGAGGCTAGACTACCCCAGTCATTTGCTCCGAATCATCGTGGCAGACGATGGGTACTTCCCCAGCGCGAAAAGTGTCGAGCGCTCCCAGCTCGGCCTGGACATGTACCAGTTGCTGGCAGAGGAAGCGGGATACGATCCGCTGTTGGAAGAGGTGATGAATGACCAAGGTTTGGTGGAGCACTACACTGTGCTGGCTGATGAGGACATCGTGCGCCCAGACTGTGCTAAGGAATGTCACGTGTTCGACTTTGGTCCCTTCGGCGATGACATGTATGCCCCTGGTGCGCTGCCGAGGCTGAGCTTGATCGGTCGTGTGAAGCCGGCGAACCATCACAACAAGGCAGGTAACATTAACAATGTCTTGTTCAACTCTGGAACGAACGGCAAAGTGATCCTTTTCCTGGACGCTGACATGCAGCCTACTGAGAACTTTTTGCTCCGAACCGTCCCTCTACTCTTGGAAGAGATGAGAGATGACGCCGTCGAGAATACTTTGATCTTGGATGAGGATCCGGAGATCGGTCGTGTGTCGAACAGCGCATGGAGAGTGAATAGGGATGTCGCATTCATTCAAGCACCTCAGAGGTTCCACAATGTGGACAAGGCAGATGTCATGGCTCATCGCAACGCCATTTTCTATGATGGTATCTGCAGAGGTCGTGACGGCTTTGGAATGACACCATTTGTGGGTACCAATGCTTTGTGGAAGGCGTGAAGTGCTTGCGGAGATTGGAGGTTTTGTGTACGGTTCTGTGACGGAAGATACACTCACATCGAATGAGGTGCATCGCCGTGGTTACATCTCAAAGTACGCTGCCGAAGATCTGGCGTTTGGAGAGGCCCCAGTGTCTGTCGCTGCTGCCATGCTTCAGAGACAGCGTTGGGCGAAAGGTGCGATCATGAATGGGATGCGTATCTTCAAGCGTGCTGCAGAGGAGAAGAAGAACCAGATCGTGTCGCGAAGGCGCGGAGAAATTGACGAGTTTTACGAGTACAGGAGGCACGGTCGGCGCCCCAATAACAGTTTTGTTCGTGCTATGTTCTGGTTGGATTCTACCTTGTACCCGATGCTTGGGGTAGCCGCTTACATGTACATGTTTGTCGCCGGTTACTACTTGTTCACAGGTCAGGCGCCCGATTGACCCGCGGTCGTTCGCAGACTTGGCCAGTGCATTTGTGTTGTACTATGTGGTTCGTTATATTGCATTCTTCGCGGCGTTCACGGATGTGGCGTACATTGATATCCTCCGTTCACAGGAGACATGGTTCAGTTACAACATTTGCCATGTGATTGGTATGTGGGATGCGTTCATGGGACAGAAGATGAGTTGGGTAGCAAACACCGGGCAAAGAAATCGTCGCAACTGGATGGAGTGGGTGAATGTGACGATCGTGGCGATCATGATTGCAGGGTTGATCACGCGAGTAGTGACGTTTTTGTACCGCGACGGCGGGTGCCGACCGTGGGAGATGGTGGGAGCAATCTTGTTCGGAACATACATCACTATTCACATGTGGCCAATGGCGGCGATTTCTCTGGCAGAACGTCTGCAGGGATTGAAGGACGACGAGATTGCGCAGTCTGTGGACCTGCCTCTGCCGTTGATCTACTCGTCGTTGACAATCCTAGGAGTGTTGGTACTGGCTAGGTGGTCGTCGACGCCATGCGCGCTGCTGTCGCTTGGTTAGAAGGCGGGGAGTTTGCTAGTGCAGGATTTCTTTGAGTGTGCACGTAATAGGCGATACGGATGGAGAATGAGCGGGAGGCGTTGGCGTAGCAGAATGTTTGTTAGGTCTGCAGTTGCTTTTTGTATACGGTAGAGGATATTTGTCTTGGAATTATTAACTGCGCGTTGTTGATAGGCAGGGATCACTGTTACTTTTTGTTTTTCGATGATGTGCTCTATGTTGTCTTCCCGTAGACGGTAAAGGAGCGCAAAAAGAAGTGACTTGTTGCGATTACGGCATTGGGAATGGGAGTTTCCACGACCAATGAACGGATGTATGCAGCAACCGCGACCAGATAGGCATCGTAGGCAGGAAGGCGTGCAACAGGGGTGAGAGTGATGGGCTCGCTACTAGTCGATCGCAAATGTCGTTGGTATGAGAACAAACAGTAAAACAGTTGCGTTATCGAAAAGCATCTATTCATTCGAGTCGTTGCAATATTTTTCACATGCGTAGCACGACTGAAAAAATAACATCTGAGTGAAACGGACAGGCATTCCGTTAAAGTTCCCGTTAGCAAGATGCGTACAAAAAACCCAACAAGGAGAAATGAGAGGCAGAAGAAAGCGAGGCTATGATGTCAACCCAGCGGGTTGAGAGACATGGTCGAGGGACATTGGCGGCTGGCGCCTTGATCAAGCAGCCGCACATGATCAATGGCACTTGGAAAATGCCTTACAGCGACGACAAAAAACTGGGGCATCTACGCTTCCCCGTTTACAATAATATTATATCGGGCTTACCATTCTAAACAAGTGTACGTTACTGTACTAGAACGGTACGGTACAGTACAGTACAGTACATGTACGTGTACCGACGGTGCTGTATGATACATTAATTCAAGACTGCAGGCAAGTAAATCACGGCCATACAGGGTTAAGACAGAATGACATTAAGTTACTAGTCTAGTAGAGCGCTTTCTGAATTATATATCCGCTGTACACTCGGTCCCAAATCATCCCAAAAATATTACAACTGTACTGTACAGTACATTGTTCATTCTAGCAGTACACTACAGTACTGTACTGTACAGACTAAGTACTGCAATTAATGTACTTTGCTTGAAACAAGACCACGCGTTCAAACCCTAAAGCAATAAAACAAGCGACCTACACCTACTGTACAGTACAGTACCTCCACCGCCACTGCCCGGCAGGGTTCCTCTCACAACCACATTGCGGCGGCGCGCGTCCCTACTGCACGACGCCTGACATGGCGTCTTTGCCTTACCCTCCATGATAACACTACAAACTCATTCACTGAAACATAGTCAGGGGAAAGTTTGGGTTGTTTTGGAGTGTGTTTTGAGCGCAGGTGTGTGGTCAGGAGTTTATGGTGCAGTAAGGTCGAATGCAGGTTTTTTGTAGTTAGATGTGGTCTGGGAATCCGGTCTGGTGGAAGGGAAGGATGGATTGTGGTGTAATGGTAATGGGAAAGAAAAAGTGTACAGCAGTACAGTAGTGTTGATGGGATGGTGTGCTGTAGGGTGAAATGTGATTTAGGTGTTGAACGCGGTGATTCGGAAAAATGGTCAGATGTAGGTGTGGAGCGCAGGCGACTGACATTCGTGGCAAGAGGTGGTTTGTGGGGGGGTGGAGAAACGTGTAATTTTAGGGGTAACTGTACGGTGATTTTTAGGTGTCGTTACGAAAGAGGAGGACGGGATGCAGTGGGTGACGGCACCGTGACACAATTTGTGCAGAACACTTGGTAGTTCCTTTGGGTAAATCAAAAGTGGATAGCAGCGGCGGTGTTACTGGTCAGTTTTTGGGGAGAGCTGTTATGAGGTGGGTATTTGTTTTTTTTTCAGTTTGGTTGGTTGCCGGGATCGTTTTAGGATGTGGTGACAATGAACCCACGTGCGATGTGTAGCGATTGGGTGACGGTTAATTTCGGCACGAACGTATTCGCCTTGGGGACCACCAAGTGGCAGGCAAGTTGTGTGACAAATGGGAATGGTGCTGCGGCAGCTGACGGCAAGTCACGAAAGGTCACGTCAGCAACATTTTTGCTTTTTTTTACTTGTTTCTGTTTTTCAGTTGCTTTTTGGCCGCCGCCTTGCTGGAACGGCATCATATTCTGGCCAGTAAGAAGGAGGGACTATTTTTGACGTGAGTCAGTGACGAAACTGTTTTCTTGTACTGTACTGCGCTAGCTATTTCTTTCCGCAAAACGTTCAAACTCCCCCCATTTCAACTTTTTGGCTCGACATACTTGTGGGAATTCCCTGATTTTGCACTATTAAGGACATTACCCGTACTGCCACTTTGGCAGTCTCTAGGAGTTGCTGCAACTCCGGGGGCATATACTTAGTCATAAGGAACTTGGAAAATTCCGGGTAATGATCGACAAAAAGGCCATGTTGATCCCAGGTCTTCTCTGGCTCAAACCGAACAGCATGAAACTATATTGACCCGATGCAGTGACCGCAACTGATCGGTGCAAATGCTGTGATACTGCTCTTCTTGGACATTTAGCTTTCTGTAATTGAAAATACTCAGACATGTCTCAAATGTTTTGCACCTTTGCTGTATTTGTATTACTGTACGTGGGACTAGTTTTGCAGTATTCAATACTGTAGAGAAAGTTGTACAGGTCCCTCACTCCCTACTATTGATCTGCATATTCGTCATTCTTGACCCAGGACTTTTCCTCGGTCGCTAGCTGGCGTCAGTGTCACTGCCGTCCCTGTCTTACCAGGAGACCGCCGGTCCAGTGCAATGTCCCCTTGGCCATCACTGTACCCTTTTATACAGTGCTGTAACCCATCATTTCTGTTATCCTGGCAACCCGTTATGTTTTATAAATCCGAAATGGTTTTCGCATTGTTGTTTTATTGTTCTGTAAACACACAAAGATGTGTAGTTGAAGACTTCAATTAGCAATCCGTACGTACCTATGCCCTTCATTGAAAAGGTGAATCGAGCTGAACAAAACTTAAACGACTAATGGAGGCTACATTTTTTGTAGCCTACCATACAATAACTTTGATTTCTGCAACCTAGTTCCTATGGCTTACAGTACCTATGGCCTTTTGACGGCCATAATAATTTACGCGGTTGTCCTCTACTAGGTTACAGTATTACATGAATTACAGGGAGGGAAAATTGGGGTGCTTTACTGATTCGGAATGTAAAGGAGGACGGCTATTTTCCAAAGACCAGGAGGGGCGGGTCTGTGTATTAGAGAGTCTGAAAATGAGGCAGAGTCATGACCGACCACACAGGGCTTGCGTGAGGCATTAATTACAGTGATAGCCATAATAGCTCTCTGCTGTTTTAGTCGGATTTGGCAATGGACGTCTAAGAATTGCATTGAAGGAAGATTTACAATAATTCAGGAAGATTTAGAAAACCTTGGACACCAAGCGTGCCAACCTAGTGGTCATGGCTACGGCAATCAGGTTCCTGCTTTGGTTTCTACTCTACAAATTTGATACTGAGAACGCTTGTTCGTGAATTTTCAGTATTCTCAGTTGCCGAATTTTTTTCTGGCCCTTGTCCTACCAAAGCATCGGCGCCCAGACTGAGCTTCCATTCGCACCCAGCCGAAGTGCGCCCTGCCACACTTAAAAAATAATACACACTAAAAAATACCATTACGCGACTAAAAGGAGATACCTAAAGCCGAGCCCTAATTTCTGATTGGCCTCTTGTACCAAGATCACACCCTGGCCACTGTATATTCGAACAATTGCACGTGGAATCATCCACTGCGCCTCAAAGGTGTTATCCACCTCGTCATCTAAAATCAGTTGAAATGTATTGCTATGCGAAGCCATCGTAAATGCATTTTTAGATGCCACTGGCGTATTGCACTGTGCAGTACTGTACATCTGTAAGGTCTGTACGGTACACCACTTCTGATGTTTTGGCCACACGTGCGCTGTTTCTGCCCGTCTGAAGTACAGTGCGCGAAACGCAAAACGAGCGAAAACGCAAAAATAAGACACCCCTAGTTTTTAAGTATTTCGAAAAATATTAATCAGCACACCCCAAACTTAGCCAAAAGTAATTATTCCCCATACCAAAACAGCCAAAGTTCAGTTCAATACAGTAATTTATTATAAAAAATATTCAAAAAGGCTATATACCAGGGGGACCCCTTTTAAGACATCAGCCGTAATGTAAGCAAACTTCCTACCGAATCTGCAGTGCCAAAATCATGTTACAACTATCCCTGCCATCCAAAAAGCACCTCACCTATCCAACATCATTTCAACATACATCTGGACACGCGTTTGACGTAGATTGAGCAAGGGAAGCAACTTGCGTATCATGCAGAACAATGTCATTTGTCCATCCTTGCGATTGCTAGACACCTAAAAACGTACCGTTCATCAATCAAAAACTTCCTCAGGTCACCCAGATGAGCCAGAAAGGGGCACCAAGAGCAAGATCTGAACCCAGGACAGGTGCCGACTCCTGCAGGAAGCATCAAAAACCAAGAAATCAGCGGACCGGTCACGTTGTTATCCCCAGCTTTCCGGAACAAAACGGACAACTCAGCTAATACTAACCGCCACGTCTATTTTTGAGCATGAAAAGGCTCGAAAGAGCCCTTTCTCTTAAACAGAACCAAATTTGAGGACGCTTGGCCTGGGCGAGGGAAAAGGCGCCACGGTTAATGCCGGAGTTGGGGCAAGTTATCTTCTCAGACGATAATGATTTAACTTTGATGACCCGAACGGACAGCAGGGCTAATGAAAGGACATTCGAATGGAGGAGGAGACTTTATTCTGTAGGCAGCAGGGAGGGTGTCTGATAATATGTTGAGAATTTTCAGAATGAGATCAGATCGAAATCGCTGTGTTGGGCGGAAAAAAGGAAGTACGGAAATGTATAAAACATAAAAGGATAATTTACCACCATTGGGATGCTCAAAGCTACTTTTCTTTATTTTTAAGCATAATAATTGAAGCAATTTTTAAACTAACGTTACTAGGAGTAGGTTTGATACGCAATATATTACAGTGATGTATTTAACATCCAAGAGCGCGGATTTTGATCCTATTAAAACCTTATCGGAAGTGCTCGCGTGCGCATTTTAACGAAATCTGCGCCATTTAAGACGATTGTTGAGTTATTTGACGATATGGTGGAGCAATAGAACAATTTGGATACGCTGTATCTTTACAAGCTTATTTTTGCTATACAAAAAAAGTTTTATAGACATCACAGAGGTGTTGAGAGATAAAGAAGCTATTAAAAGTCCTACGTGTGACTAAATTGTTAGAAACGCTGTAATGTCTTGCAAGAGGTTCTGTCTTTTAGGTATTCTTTCTTGATTTTTTAATGAAAATTATTACATTGACCTCTAAATTGACATTTTATATAGTTTTGGGAATAAATGCTTTGGGCCACGTTCGGGGTGTGTTTGATTAATATTTTCCGTAATTATTTAAAAAGGGGGGTGTTTTATTAGCGTTTCGCGTACTGTATCAGGCGAACAGTACTGTAAAGTATCTCCAAGTAGCTAGTGTCTACCGTAAAATTGTCTCGACAGAGTTCAAGTACGTAATATTTACTCATAATGTTTCTGGAGTGTTTAGAGCAATTGTTTTAAATTAAAGTTTTCTGCTATTTTTGTGGTAACGTGCACTTTGCACAGTAGCTAAGATCGATCAAAACAAAATTTTCGGTAATTTTAACGCTGGTCAAAGTACGATCCACTTTTTACAACTCTTAATCACTTGATTTGAGTGCCAATTTTCCACGTTATACCCTTTCAGTACCAGCAAAGGGATTCTTTAACGAAAATTGTGCATATTTTGAAGCTACTGAGCAAGATTTTTCTGTAATTGTATGTTTCTAGAGTATCTTTCCTGGTAAATATTTCCGGGACAAAAAATGCTTTTCAATCGCTTCACTCACAGCCAGTATTTGTATGATAAAGAGATTTATTCTCATATGAGGAAATTCTTACCGCCTACATAAACTGGGGTTAGGAGGTGATCACACGGTACATATACTGTGCAGGGTTGCTCAACGCTTGGAAAAAGTTTGATTGTGCCTTGCCTATATTGCATCGAAAATCAGTTTATTATAACGAGTCCAAGGTTTGATGCACGCGTTAGAAGGCTTAGCAGCTGAAGGGTAAGGTGTATACGCTTTACGGATAGTTTGGAGGGCTAAGCACTTAAAAGAACACTGGGCGTGCGGCTGCGACTATTAATGAATTAAATTGCTGTCACTGCAGCCAGGAGGCCTACAAAGCGACACAGTGACCGCATGAAATTCAATGGAACGCATCTTGTTCCATCTGCGGGAAAGGAGGGAATTATGAGGGATATTGCTGGTCGAAGCACGGGAGAAAATGTAGGATTAGAATCACCGACGCAAGCCCTAAATTTGGAGAGGAACTTCAGATGAATGAAAAGCAGATAAAAAGCCAGTTGCTGCTATCTAAGAGTCAGAAAGTTTCGATTTGGTCTATGCAATCAAGAGTGTGGGCGAATTTAGAGCCCTTTTGAGACGAGAAACAGGCATTATCATAGAAATCTGAGCGTTTCTTAACCAGAACCCAGTCTTTCTCCCGCTGGTGGTCGTTCAAGAAGTCGAAAATAAGAACAATAGGAAATAGAAAACGAAACCGGCATCTGATGGACTCAAAATGTACGTGAAATATAAAATTTGATCACGAAGCTTTACTCCTCTTTTATGGGCATGAATTTTGGCCAACTGCTTCGCGGAGATGCTGATGAATCCAGAAAGAAAATCAAGAACTTGATAATGAATACTGTTCTGGTTACTCAAGCCTCCTTTTTTTACCCGGCAGGAGGGTCGAGTAGGTTGAAGTTGGTTTTCGGGAATGTATTCGTCCACGAGACTCATGCATTATTGGGAACTGGAGATTCATTTATATAATTTCATGTTATTACCAAGAGAATCTGGCCCTCTCACAAATATCTACCGACCGCCAGGTGAAAGTTGCGACTGGAACTGTTACCCAGGTTGTTGTTATTGTGGAGAAGTTTCAGGTCTCATATGAATCTGTAGTCACCCTTTTTACTTCTTAGTGGTACCTAATGCCACTCGGGATGCCATAGTCTGCATTATCACTCTCAAATCGCTACAGATCAGTCGCTATTACGGATGCCAATAACTCTGATTATTGGAGAGAAAAAAGTGCTACCGCTCCATAGGGAAACTACAGTTAATGATGAAAGTCTAAAAATAGTGAGGAATGCACCTAACTAGGAGAGTTAGAGAGAGAAAAGTTAGCCGCTTACTTCATGATTGAGTCGAGTGGAAGAGTTGATTGGTCCAATCCCGAACAGTAGTTGGTGCTTGCCATCCTGAACAAAGAACTATACTATCCCCAACTCATGGCCCTAGAAGAGGAATCTAGCAATTCTAGCGGTGTATAGGAAACAAAAAGCGCTTAATTACTTGCTTAGATGGTGAAACATGTCGGAAATAACGAATAGGGGTCTCTGGTGAAGGCACTCACGAGCATGTGAAATACCTAACCTTAAGCAGGCCGGTGTAAATTTCGTCCATGCATTCAAGTTGACCGATGAGACCACCATAAATTATAGGGCTTGCTGGATTGTGCGACGGTACAATAATGTAGTTGAGAGGGAAGTCAACGGGATACTACAAGTGTTCTTTATTAACTCAACGAGTTCAGCTTGGTCTTTTCTCATCGTAATTACGGCTAAGAGTGACGGAGGGCCCTTTTTTAGACTAAAGAAAGCTAAACAGGGTCATTAGTCCTGATCAATAACCATTTCCAAATATCAAGAAAATTTTCGATGATTACTCCGAGGCCCAGGTTTTCACGAAACTAGACTTGTATACGGGAAACTTTGAGGTCAAAATTTAAGGGTAAAGTTAGTGGAAAATTACATTTTCTAGCCATTACGAAACCTATAAATTCGATTTGACGACCTTTGGACTCATGAACGGAGCTTCGGCGTTCCAGAATACGATGGATGATGTTATATTAGGCTTTTCCTTCGCGATCGTATACATGGATAAATAAGCCATACTCTACAAGAACATGGAGGACCCTGTCCACAATTTTGAGAAGTGTTTTCAGAGATTTTAGAAGGCGAACCTTAATACCAAGGGGAAGAAATTCAGTTTCTTTCACTCGGAGATCAAGCCATCAATCAAATCTTAAATCAAGCAGGAGTTCAGATCAACACAGGGAATATTTAAGATACAGTTGAGGCCCCTCCAAAGAGGAGCATGACTGATTTGAGGAGATTTTCGGATGAGAACTTTACTACCGACGCTTCATTAAGATGTTTGCAAAATCCTCGGCCAATCCACATGCTGCTAATTTGGTTCAGAAGATTTTCCGGTGGATTGCAAATATTGAATGTATTTGCGCAGAACTTACGGATAATCAGGCTTTTCTTCAGGTTCTAAAATTCTCGGACTTCGAGAGCCCTCTTATCGTTGATTCTGATGCTTCATCCGTGGCTTTTGGGTCTTCGTTGCACAGAAAAAAGAATATAAAAAGGTCAACCCAATTCAATACGTTCTGGTTAATCTCAGCCGTGTTCGCGTTGAAGAAGTCTAAAGTATATATGCTGTCAAGCAAGCCGTTTTTAGGTTACTCAGGCCATTAATATATCCAAAACGTTTTTAAGAAGAAGAATATTTACTTTAGACTGGCACAAGTGGACAGATTTGATGGCGAAGAACCACTTCGAAGTGACTAAACGGCCACTTACCTCAAACAGTACGACCGTTTATTTATCGAAGAAACCTCAAGGTTGTTCGAAAGAGGAATAAAATGTACTCACTTGCTATGCTGACCTGAAATTTGACGGATTAGAACTGCAGGTGGTGGATGCGACTATGATTTTGGCCAGCAAGAAGGTCCAGTAGACAGAACGAAGATAAAGACCGAGATCGAGAGCAGCACCAAGGAGTGGATGCCGTGGAATGAAAATATTTTACGCAGTTAGAAGTATTAGTTGTGATTTTTGCCACCTCCTGGACGAGCTGAGATTTTAGCTGTGCTCATGATGACGTAGGATATTGGAAGTTCGGTCCAGAAAGAAGTTTTTGAGATATAGATTTTTGGTGTCAAGGGGTTATATTAATTGTAAGGACTACTTAATGACTTTGCAACACCTAGAAAAAGCTCGAAAAAATTCCAATGTTATTGGTAGACCTCGCGGGCTATATCAAGCTTCATAAAACAAGAAAGAATTTTGAACTACTCGCGGTGTAATACATAGTTTACTAAGGATGACTCTTCGAAATTCGCCATCAAGTTTGTGGGGAAGGAGATCATTCTGCCTTTTAAGCTGCATATAAGGATAGCATCAGTCAATCCACTCCTTAATGGAAAGGCACGAAACATACGGAAAGAAGTCCTAACTAAATCAAAGATAGCGAATTGAAGTGCTGAAAGGATGTACGGAACAATAAATCATGCAATCAAGATGTCTTCGATGAGGAACGGTGGCGAAACGGCGGATGATTACGGCGGGTTTTGAACTGATAATTCAAACGCAACAGGGCAACTTTTCCTCAGTATTCCTTTTGATGTATGCTGTGGGTCCGAGGGTGAGTTCTAGCGACGCGGAGGCCCTGATTCCCGGGACAGAGCCCCATCATTTTTTCACTGAGAGATTGCATAAAATGAGCAATTGCGCTAATGCGGACAAGTCAAGAAGACCAGGAAGGACTAACAGAAGAGGAAAAATGTTAGCCTCCAGGGATGGGATTCTGATTGATCATTGACCGGATTTCAATGATTTCATGGCTTGGCCTGCCTTTGACTCGTTCTAATGTGGCCCATATACAGTCACGTAAGATGAACATCCCTGCAAAGGGCTCTTCTCGTCGACTGCTTGAGTCACTTGCAAGGATATTAGTGCAAAGAGATTGATCTGCTGTAGCTAGGCACCAAAATATTGATGCAAGCCGTAAGGAAATGACAAATAAAACGTAAGATATGAAAAAGGGTCAATAAAGAAATGATTTGGCCAGATAAATGAAAAAAGGAAGAGGAAGGGGAACTAAAATTTGAATAAATGGTGTTTCTCCGTTGAAAAGGATCTGGCCTTAGCAATGCGTCTTTGTATGTATTTCAGCTTTCTTTTGGCTACTGTGGCATTTGGATGGTGGCGAGTGGGCTTGGATTTGTGTTCAACGAGAAGCGAAAAAATCCTTACCTTGCGAACCGCGTATAAAGCGGAATTTACGGCATTCCAAGGGCACAATGAGTCCAGGGAAAAGTTAGAAAAGTATCACTACATTGGATCCAGAAGCAGGACTGCAGAGAGATTAACAATGACGCAGTGTATAACCCCTTAGACTCCTTCAAATTGAGTTGGTACACAATCGAAGACAAAGTAGGGATGAAATTGATCGGGGTGGGTATATCTTCGCACTGCTTCAGTTCTCGAAGCCGCCCATCTCTCGAATTATTAAGTTTGTGTCTCGCAGCATTATCATGAAAATTGGTGAACCAATTCCCTGCCTGCGCACGATTTCCTATTTCTTGGATTCTTTTTGCGACAAAAGAACAGATGCAACTATCAGTTCTATCAGTGAAAGAAAAGATAGATGTAGGTGCAAAGCTGTGGTCGGTATTTTCTTTTGGTTTTCACGAACGAGTAGAGATGAGGATGAGCTTTCGTTCGGGATGTTATTGACGTCAAGAATATGTGTAGAGGATGGCCTGGATATTATCGCTTTGTTCAAGTTCAAATCTGTTGTACTCAATGTGATGGTCCCCTGAAACATAGTTTCTCGCGAGTGTTAGGAATTACAGTAAAATAACTTAATTCTCTCTAATATCGCGGAGACAGGCTTTTAAGCTTTGGAGCCACTGTACTACCAGATTTCTAGAATGAAACAAGAATGTTCGGGAACTCCCTTGTATTCCTTCCTGTAGTTGCGAGAGTTCATTGGACCAACTCGGTGTGCTTCCTCGCTGCAAGCCGCAAGCTCAGAGAGGATTTTAGCGAAGACGGGAACCTAATGGACGAAAAGAATTGAAAGTTCGACTTCCTTCACAGTTATAGGGTGAGGGGAACTTCTTGATTATACCTTGTAATGAAGCGGGGACGGGTCACGATACAGGATCTTCTCGACATCATTTCAAAGCTGACTTTGTATGGTAGGGCTCATTAGGTCTAAAAGAGATATACTAGGGTCTAGGAATTACTTTGGATCTGTCAAAATACAGGAGGCAGACGCTAGTGCTCTTTGACGCATTATGCAAACTGTTTGCAATTGTGAAATAAAGAAATTGAAGCCCCAGTAACTGTACAAGCTGCAAGAGACGGCCCTTTCCTTCTCACCGCCTACAATGACAGTTTTACCGCACTACAGCGCCTTGAAAAGCTAAGTTACCAACTGCCCAGGGACAGGAGCATCCCCTGTACACAGAAATGTCCGGAGTTAAGTTCCGGAAATGAGTCTACGGGGACGGTACCTAAAGGAGAGCCTGGGGTGATCGAGTTGAAGAAGGAGGGTATGTGAATGCAATTTGTTACCCTTAAGGATAAAGTTTATTCGACGGTGCTTGGGGGCATGGAGGTTTATGAGCATGTATACAGTGGAAGCGAAGTAGGATTGAGAGAAAGCATCAAAGAAAAGGACCAGCTGTTTTCCTATGGTCTGTAAAATTGCAAGAAGACTGTGGCTGAGTTTTTTTTGTAATGAAGGGAGAGTCGAAGAGGGTTGGGGACTAGCTGGATGGAGAGTTTTTGAGACTGAGGAAAGGAAAAGAGGGTTGAGGATGGATTTGAACATGTTGTTTTTCGCCCTGGGTTCACTTTGAAGTTAGGGCCATACCATGTGGCGTACTGCACAGTGCAATTGTCCTTACTCTACAGCACGCCTAATTAGCATGTCTGCCACACTATTGGAGATCTGTGCGGCCTAATTATCAGGGGCATTGTATACAAAAAGTAACGAGAGTTATGAGGTGGCCGTTGCGTTTCTACACGGCACCATACTGCATACATACTGTACTGTGAGGTGTCGACCACCTCATCGAGCAAAGTCAGTTTGCAAAGGCAGTTTATGCTTATTAGAAGGGGAAAAATGACATTGAGAAGCAGTTTAATGCATTTGCAATACTTGAAGTACTTCTGATGAGCTCCAACCTGATTATCTAGAACCTAACATATGCGTCACATGCAACAGATATCTTAATCATGAAGCTCTCATGAGTTGTACCAGGATGCTTGGATATAACGTCGTATACTAATCTTTAATCCGTAAAAATTGTTACGGTAATACATTGATATGTTTGTCCGAAATCATTGATTGCTAGAGATTTCGAGCAATACTAATTTCTATGGACGCGTAATTATACTGGAATTCATCTGTTAATATGGCAAGGACAAGTCTTTTGAACTCTTCCTCGCTTAATCTACGAAAATTTTTTATCAAACTTGATACTTTGAGTCATAATACATTTTGAGAATACAACCTGAATATACTTTTATCAAGTCGGGCATAAGAGAAATTCACTAATATCTTTCTAAACTTTTTACTCAACTCATTCACCTGACCAGCTGAAGCCTGATTCAAGCAATATTTTTCAATTCGAGTGATTTGAATTGCGACCTTTACAACACATGGGTAACTGTTTATTAATCACGAAGTTGATGAAAGAAGTAAAAGAATATGTGCATTCTATTCCGACAAGTAAAGTGACAAAATTTCGTAACCGGATCAATATTTGCGATCGTGTTTGTATTACTCTGAATATTCAAGGAAAAAATAAAAAATAAAAATGACGATGACTCACATGAATACTTCCCCTTCCTTTGGTATAGTAATTCACATCCATTATTATTTTTCACCGGATTTTTTCTGCGAGACGTGTAAAAAGTGTCTTCTTTAAAGCAAGTTACTTATCCACACTCCGTTTTAGTTGAGTTACACGCTCAATGGACGTAGCTTAGAAGTTAAAGGTGCGAGTGGGACCAAGAAAAAGGGTTTCACATGCCCATATGACCCAAGCTTTACTTCTGTGAATCGCCGCGATGAGCAGTATGTTTTGTCTCAAAATAATTTCCTTAACAGAATAAAAAGATTGTACTGCTTCGGACAATAATCTTCACTTGTACTGCTATTAAAAGATTTCGGACTTTTTTTTGAAGAACTAAAGAGTTATAATTTTTCTCAATCTGGACAATATTCTCTTCAAAAAACTTGCCATATCCCTCTCCTGAATGAAAGTAACTATAAAATGGAACTTAAACGACGTCCCCAAACAATTTGCCAATATTCATCGTTGTGTTTCTTCCAAAAGTGTAATTCATTACCAATAATTAGGCGCAGTGAACCCTCGCAAGCCGGTTTCACAAAAAACTGAAAAGAGTACCATCGCATATGAAAGAAAGGTCCTCAAATTTTCCTTTCGATAGCACAGAAGCGTGCAACGTCCTTACACAAAGAAGTAATTGCACCTTTGCGACTGTTTTTCCTTCGAAGTGGTCAGGTTGCAACTGCTTCCATGAAATTTCATTTCTCTCGCATATTAACACTGTCTGCAATCGTTCCAACATCTTTTCCTCAGAAGAACTGAACGGAAGACCTATTCGTCACATATATTTAAAAAATTGAGGTTGAGAGCTACGAGTCTAAGCTGGATTGAATCGTAGATAAGAAAGTTCATTCAAGGGAATAGAAGACTGTGAGAAAGGTTTTATTGTCAAATACTCCACTCGAGTTCTCGAAGAAATTGGAATATGTGTTGATAGTAACAGAAAAACTACCACCTCACGAAAAAGAAAAAACACTGAAAATTTCATCCTGACTTCGCAAATTTGACGGTTATTAGGGAATGTCAAATAATTATCCAATTAGAAGTGACAATATGGCGCAGTGGTGAAAATTTTGAGAGTAACCGATTGAATGCTTTGTAATTGTGCACATGTGGCCAAATTCAACCATGCATGACTGACTGTTCGACCTTACATGACGTCAAATTCCAAACTTCAAGTAGTTGGAACAAGTACAACAATATTCTATAAGAGGCTTTAGAATCATATCGCTATTAGTTTAAAACAATAAGCATCCATCCATAAAATGGAGCAGTGTCGCGTTCGAAATAATGAGCTGTGTGATAGCCCTTACATCTAAACCTACAGAAATTGATTAGCAATGCAAAAGTCGTATACATCAACAATATTAACGATTTTCGAGCGGTAACGTACCGATAAAGCCTTTCCTGGACTAATGATTCTTCATGTAGGCGTTTTTATCTTCAAATGAAACTGCACAGTAATGATTTTTGTGTTTAATTCTTGGAAATTTTTCGTTGAGCCTACGGAAGCCCATGGAAGTTTTACGCACGGCCTCATGCCATTCAAAGGGTCGCTGTGCATCTAAATTTGACTTCTGTCAATCCAAAAATATCGACTTAGTTCTGTTCCTTTCCCAATTTTTCTAAGAAGTGTCCCCTCGGAGCAAAAGCTGGTCTAAATCGCGTAGATGGATCTTGTTAAGTAAGCTACGCAATTTGGTTCAGAATGGAAAGAACATTTCCAGACGATTATTACTCCCCAGAAAACGCATCTGTAACTTCTTTTAGTCTGTAAAACGTACAAGACAGTGATTGAGAATCCCATTTTCAACGAAAGTATCTGCATATAAAGATGGTCCCCGGATAGATGCCTCTTTTTATTCTAATTCAAATAAGTCTTTTAAATATCATGTCTTAAATATATAATTTCGGGGACAGGTTCAGCCACGAACTAAGATTTTAGATTTGACAATGTAGAACAATGTAAATTTTTAAGGGGAAAACCTCGCGATTAAATCCTTACATGTCGTAAATCAGTGATACTTAAACACGTTGTATCCTTCTACTCATCACTAATGTTCACATGTTGCAGCTTTCGTTTAGGAATGAGCTATTTTCCGAAATCATTTCGGACCGCATCATTTCTCGGCTATAATACACTGTTATTTCTCACTAGATTAGTGATAACGAAGGCTTATTATACAGGAAGAGTGGAGCTAGAGAGTTTGGAGGGCTAGATGTTGATGTGATACATTGTTATGAAAAAAATGTAACCACTGATTTCAATGATACGTAGAACTCAAAAAAATAAATCTTTATTTATACATTACCGATTAGCAAACGCTGTCGAAAGGCCGAAGAAAACCAACCCACCTTTAATTAAATGACAGATTCGAGTTATATTCAAGTATCGACAAAACACAGCAGATAGTTTCTCTAAACAATCTCATGATATTTTTCGAAGCAATGTTAAACTATCTGCACCAATCGTGACAAATAAAACGAACTTTTCCGGGCTATAGCGCGGTAAAATATTAGCATTCAAGAAAGAAGATATCAGCATTTCGACCAGCACAGCTAAAAGTAGAAAGGCGCCAGAACTCCTACTAGGGTTCCCTGACGCTCCAGAAGTGTATAGAAAGGACGAAAGGCCTGACATAACATATAATGTACTTACGGCTAGATTCCTCTATTGGTACGCTAGCATTATTTAGGATATACTGTACAGGACATTTCTATATAGGAAAATAATAATAATAATTTTTTACTCATCTGTCATTTCGAAAATTGACGTTTATATCTGCACTGCTGATTTAATTGATGTGGTTTGCTTTTAAATTTTGACGGTTATAACTAAGTTTGCGGGAAATAGTATACTGCACTGTCGTTATCTTCAAGCGTCATTGTGCTGTTGAGTACTGTACGTACAATTGACGAGGGGGGGGGGAATTTGGTGCTTTACTGATTATGGATACAAAACGGCTATTTTCCGAAGACTAATGTACTGTTGTGAGATGCAGGCACTCGCTGTGGTGCTTGTCGTATTTACTACTTTAACTGCGCGCGCGTTCGTACCCGTGTACAATCAAGGATATTTTTCGAAGGCTTAGTAGAGGGGTAGACATAGAGATAGAGGTAGAGTAGGAGTAGCTTCAAGTAAAAAGGAATCATTTTACTGAGAATGAGAAGGGGCAGGGGCCTATTACCTCTGCAGGAAATCGGACTACCAAGTCAACGTTGAATTACTTATGCTTGTCTCTGCCGGGGGAGGGGAGATGTGTGGTGAGCTCTGACCGATATGTATGCAGCCCGGCGGCGGCACTGTGGTCCTCATTACAGTGCAAACGACAACACCGTACAGTACTGTACCGTAAGTCAACAGTCCCCCTTGTTGTCGAACGACGTGCTCATATAAGGCGTGCAGTAGTCCGGGCTCAAATACAATATACATAGGTACTGTACTGTGTTCAACCAATCACAGCACGGTTGGTTCAGTAGGCAACACAGCGGGGCACAGGAAGCACGACAAAAGTTCGAGACCTGAAAAAAGACACATTTGGCAAATATCAATAAAAGGTAGTTGATTGACATCACATCTGACTCAACTGAGAGATGAGACAATGACGCAAACACATAAGTGACTGACGCAAGCCGAATTGAGATAAAAAATACTTTATAACCTGATGGAAATACCGTCAAAACGTCTTGAATTGCTAGGGCGAACGGCAAGACACGGCTCATCAAAAGAAAACAACGCGACTAAAGGCCATCCTACAGGGGAACGCCTATTCACCTGCGATGGCACGGAAGCGTGAGCACGGGACACGAAAGTATCGTGGCAGCAAAAAGGCAAAGGTGGTGGAAACAATCGATCCTAAGATACTCAAGCAGGTATTCGGAAGTGATGCAGAGAACGATACAGACAGTAACAGTGAGGGAAACAGCAGAGGCGACAGCAGAGGCGACAGCAGAGGCGACAGCAGAGGAAAAAAAAGAGGCAGTGACAGGGAGAGCGAGGAGGGAGAGGGATGCGCGGTACAGGATGGAAAGAGAAGGGGAGATGGTTTTGCTGCTGAACGTGCACTTGAGGATGTTGTCGTGGGTCTTGAAGACGAGACGGAGAGAGTTTATTCGGATTAGGATGAAGATTGGGTCATTGATGCGATGATGTTCAGCGATGGTTTCGAGGTAGGGGACATCAATTTCGTTGCTGGAAGCTGGTATGGGAACGCTGGAAATTACAATGATCCCTCAGGGTACTATCGTGTACAGTAGGACTCCATAATGATGCCTAACCCAGCAAGGAAGGTAATTGCATTTAGAACGGTGATCCTGGACAAAAGTAGGGTTCGAGGGATTCGGGCCTTTTTTAATGTCGGTTCGGGTCCTCAGAACGGTAACGAAAATTAACGAGGATCAAAAGTCTTATAAGAAGTTAGAATATTCTGCTGCGAATATCCTGGGATCGCTGTTGTGACTGTTGGCGAAGGAGCTCGTGACATCGAGCAACAGTTGCTCAAATATAAGGTCGTTAAGGTCGTCGGGCCTTTTGTCTCCAGCACCCAGCTAGACTGTGTCCCTGAGTCTATCATTAACGGCAATTCCCAGTTACTAGGTGAGCGGAAGGTGAATTTGGCTCTTGAGAAATGGAGCCAATCCACGGTCAAGTTCTACAACCTCAAGCGAACTAATCAAATGGTGCGCAGCTTGGATATGCGCATGAGTTTTCGTAAGCCGAGAAACCGCTCACTTTTGCGGAAGTTGCGTTACAATGAGGCCTTTAATTTGATTTGCCGGTTCCAGAGTGGCATATGGATTCTTCGTCTAGTAAGCGGTCTTGGGTCTCACGTTGATCACTGCATAGCTATCAATTCTGATCGCAGAATAATTCTCGATTCCGAAGAAGAGTTCGCAATTGATCTTGCGCCTCGTTCTCTGAGGTTGTGCGCTGTACTGCCAACTCGACAGTCTCTCTGGGAATGAGAACTTCCTTCGAATTAATACAAGTTTGATAGGGCGAAAGCGCCCCATTGCGATTATCAGCCCAGCGACGCCTGGAGAAGCTCTTGAGGAAAGGGCGCGCACAGAATGAGGATAAAAGGCCTGGCCACAGGACAAGTGAATCGAATGCGCTGCAGGAGAGGAAGAATCGAGGCAGCCCAGCTTTGTGCTGAATATCCTTGTCATCTCCCGTAGTCACCGCAGTACCGATCCGACGTCATCATGTCCGAGCTAAGCGGACAAACGTTTAGAACTGTACAGCACTGTACTGTAGGGAGGCCAGGTCTGTGTATTGTGTAGAGAGTCTTAAAATGGGGCAGAGTCAGGAGGGACGACCTGTTTTAGAGGTGCACGTCGGTTACTCATCTGTAATTGCAATTTCGCTACCGTACTTGACACCTTAATGTACGCACTGCCTCTGTTACATCTTCGCTGAATACTGTAGGCGGACCAGTCTGTATTCAGCACAGCACTATTCAGCACAACACAGACACAGGGCAAACTGAGAATGTTATGAACATCCCCTAAGGAGGCCGTATGGTTTATGACATAAACGAATGCAACAGTCAGACGCACCAGAAGTCCGCCGAAGGTTGTTGTCGTTGTGGAATCCTCGAGCTAATGACGCAGTGCACAAATTTGATGTACAGTACATACTGTACAGTTCAAACTACAAACATACCGTACAGTACCGTACAGTACATTACAGTACTTGAGCATGCGTCACAGTGCACACGCCAAACAATTTCAGCCAAACCGCCTACAAACGCCGAGGGGAGACGCAAGCACATTGCTCCGCGCCAATAAGATGTCTACCATCACCGCAACAACCGCCCTGAATTCCATCCGGCCCACCCAGCATACTGGCATAGCGTGGCCTTTTCATCCCGTTTTGAAAATCACTCGCGAGCCACATGTGCCAACTCAACTTGCTTGTCACCCGGCACTCGTGTTTCCAACCCCGAGCGCACAGCACCACGCCCAACGACTCTGTCAACAGCACGCAACCGCATGCCACCTGATTCGAACCGACTTTCAACGCCCCTCGGCACACCCGATTCAAAATCACCTTGCCGTTGCTCCACTGCCCGGAGAATCAACAAACGCCCACCACACACACACGCATTGCAATACGGCGAAAACATCGTTTTCAATTGCCACCTACTGTACAATACCGGTACAGTACTGTACACATCACAATACCTCAGCATCGACCGTGTCATTCCGGCACTACATGTCCTTCCCCAACCTCGTCCCACGTCTCATCTCACACCACCTTACCCCCATCTCACCCCCGCGCACAACAATCCCCCGCCATCACACACCCTCCTGTCCCGACCCCAACTACCACCCCCACCTCACCCCTTCACTTCCACCACCTTCCACCATCCACCAGAATCCCCTCATGCAACCCCTAAAAAATCACCTCACACGATCCCCCGGCACATCACACCCCCTGCTTATGGTAAAAAAACCAATCCAACCCTCAGTCACACCGTCACTCACACACATCCCCCCCTGTCTCACTCACCGCCCCACCCTCAACCAACCACAACCCACCCTACATCCACAACGTCCTCCGGCACCTCACCCTCACTCACACGAGACTACTAGCCCCACATCTTCCATCAACTTACCAACATCCCGACACACACTCACTGCACTGACACTCCCTCCCACCACCCACACTCCCAAACCTGCAACCTCATTTGTAAGCGCCCCGCACAAAGCAACTCCACTATACAGTGCGCAGTTGCTATCACGCAACATGTAACCTAACATACATCCCGCTGCTGCACGAATTGCTTGAAGACATGCATCCCGCATCGTGGGGTGCTGGCGGCGTATGCGAGGCTCAGATACTGTGCGCTGAGAAGGGAGGTACAGGGAGGGGGGGGAGTACGGCGGTCCGATTTCACGGGGCCATGCGGGTTGGGTAAACGCGAGAGGTCGGGGTGAGGCGATAGTGAGGGGGTTTGTAAGGGTGTGTGTGTGGCGTGGGGGCGTGTAAGGGGGTTGTGAGAGTTGGATGGATAGCTAAGTTTCATTTACAGTTTAGGTTCTGCGGTGGGGTTGGGATGTGGTTTGTGCGTCGGTTGCCGCGTTGGTGCGTGGTGGAGCTATTGGCTTGGCTTTGGGTTTGGGTTGAGAGGCCTGTGCTTGAGGTATGAGAGTACGGCAGTGTAGAACAAATCGGCGACGTTTAACACCATGACCCTCCACACGGCGGGTAATAGCGCGAAACTGAGCAGTTGAAGAGGTGGAAACACGGTCCAGGTTAGCTTGACGGCGGGTATGAAATCGCGTTTGATTGGAGGAGAGGTGGCGACAACGGTTGTCCAGGGCTGTTGTGGCCACGAAAAACAAAACGAGCCAGATGGGCGCGGCGATCAGTTGATCGATGGCGAGTTGGGCGAGAAGATTGAGGGGTGAGGACTTTACGGGCAGAAAGAGTTCGAGGTAGAAGTAGAGATAGTGGAACATTGGCGCGGTCAGGAACAGCCCGATTAGGAAGAGGGAAAAGAGACGCGGAATGTTGTAGAGGGATGTAGGCTCAAAGGTCTGCGCCAGTAGGTCTGAGAGGAGGGATAACAGCGCGGAGGTTAGGGACTTTGTGGGCAGGGGGCGCGTGGCGAGTAGGTGTAGGTAGAGGGAGAGGGGGGAGCGGTTGGGGTCGTGGTCCGGGTCGTTGTTGTGATTGTGGTTGTTGCCGTTGTTTCCATTGTTGCTTCCGTTGTTTCCGCTGTTGTTGCCATTGTTACTGGCTTTGAGAGAGGGCGGTGCTCGGCGAGGTTTAAGCGAGGTGAGTATGCGACGGACGGAGACGCGGAATATGGGGCACTGGGGAGGGGCACGGGAATCGGACGGAACACGTAGTGGGAAGGAATGGAGGAGGGGTGAGCGGGGGCGTGGGAGGGTTGGTCGAATAGGCAGAGAGGGCGCGATGTGGAAGGCATGACGGCAAGCGCGGGGATGGGGATGTGAGGCTGTAAATGACATGGCGGAAAGAGGAAGCAAGAGATACGGGATGGGGCGGAAGGGAGAGTTCGTCGCTGAGAGGGGTGAGGACGAGGAGAATTTCCAGTTGCTCTGCAGCTCCTGTGCGGAAGTTGACCAGCGCAGCGAGATTGGCCAAACCAGTAGGCGCTGCGCCACCTGCTTTCGATGCCATCGAGGCTGAATACGACTGCCAGCAGTGCGGAAGTACTGTACGGTATCGTACAGTACGTACAGTATATGTGTGCGGTGTACAGTATTCAGGCATTTTGATCAAAGAACGGAGAAACCTTACAACCTTACAGTAACATTAGAGTACTGTAAAGTACTGTATGTGTTGTACAGTGCATACTGTACAAGCGGTTGTGTCCAATCGCGGGCCACGACTGCAATGACTTGGCAACTTCGATAAGTTGTGCCGTATTTGACAAGTGGCAGTACTAGCGTCTATTTATACTCAATGCATTAAACTTCTTTCTTTCTTTCTTTTACTGACCCCCTCAAATGAAGGACATTCCGTCAATTTAGGGAGGTTTTGAGGCTTCATAAAAATAAAGAAGAAACTGTCCGATCCTCCTGATACCTCGCCCAATAGTACTTACCGAGGAGCGCATTCATAGGAGTGCTATAACATAGTCAAAAAAACTGAAATGAGATCACGAGACTCTTGGAGCCTCCATTGACCACTGAGATCGTGGTCAAACAAGCAAGTCCTCGTGGAGCGAATGGAACAATCGTTTTCGCCAAAGCTACGCATATCCCAAGCCTTGCTGTGTGTGCTAGACTTTGCAGATCTCTAGCAAAGACAAAATACGTCTAAGGGACGGTTCATAAAGTAATAACCGAGAAAAACAACGGGAGGAACCAGACACGCCTTTGCGTTGACTGGCAACTGGAGGCAGGAACAAAGCGGAAGACCCTCAAACTGGTCAAAATTCGAGCTGATCTCCCCCAGTCTCCAACAACACCAGCTGCATCAAGTATCGTAGACAATGGAAGTGCCGAAATCTATTCAAGCTTTAGTCAAAACAGGAACGGGAAGTTTGGCGGGGAATTCTCCCGCCAAAAAGTGGTCTAGTCTTGGAGTCAGGAAAGCGACTATGTAAATGACATAGATTTGAATGCGAGCGGTACCGCCGGGCACGCCTTTGATAGAAGTGCGCAACAGAATATATCAAGACAGCAAAGCCCGGCTGTTATACTATGCAACGAGTTTCAGTGGTTTTTTTGAGGACGTCTACATACCCATCGGGGATATTATGGAAAAAAAGCCGTGGTCTGTCACATCACAATCTGGCGAACAAATTCATGAAAATGACAGGCTTAACAAGCGCAGACCATACGATTACTTCATGACTATGTTCCTCACACAGCATTTTCATGAAACCGTGCATTGTACGAACCGGGAAATCAAAAGATTGGGAAATGCTTTTCAGCAAACTACTACTGGGGAGTTTTTATCGTTCTTCGGAGTAATGATTCTAATAACAAGGTTCGAATTTGGTTCGAAGAGCCAACTATGGTCACCCACCGCACCATGCAAATATATTTCAGCAGCCGAACTTGGTAAGACGGGAATGAACAGGTAAAGGTTAACACATTGCTACGCACAGTAAGGTTCAGTTATCAACCTGATTCCAATTCGACATGCATTTAGTACAGTTTAGATGGGCTTTAGATAAAGATTTTATAGACGCCTTCAACTATCACCGTGCCCAATGTGTCACTCCTTCTGACCTCATGTGGACGAGTCTATATCCTGGTGGTATGGAATGGGGTGAAATTGGATAGATAAGGGCCTACCAATGTATGTAGCAATTGATTGCAAACCAGAGCACGGCTTTGAGATGCAAAATGCAGGTTGCGCCCGAAGTGGCATCATGCTACATATGGAACTTGTGTCCACAGATGAGGATGAGTCTCGTCGACAGTATGAAGGGGATGGAATAAATGGAACTGCTGTAATTCCTAGAGTTTTTTCTGCATGGGCCGGAAATGGACGAATTGTTTGTGCCGATTCATACTTTGCCAGCGTAGAAGTCGTTGAGGCAATGAAAGCCATGGGATTGAGTTTTATAGGGACTGTTAAGACTGAGACAAGGTGGTTCCTAATTGTGGGGGTTTGGGCGCACAAGAGGTAATAGATGGTTGAACTGATGGTTGAAGCTTCCGGTGAACAGACCGGAGCTTCTGACCATGGTTTATATAGAGAAGCATTCAACGAGAGTGACAATGAATGGTAAGCAAACAATACTAAATTCAAAGGTATTCTAGAAGAACAGGCCTAGGGGCGTAATACTACAAGGTTTTGAGAGTTCACCTAGTATATTGCGGTGAGACTGACAATATTGCCCATCATGGCAGAGTTCCATTGATCCACTTGGCGAGACAGCACAAAGCACTTGCTGATTGGTCTTGCCTGGAAAGTATCTAGGAGTACGCCAGGTATCCATAATGGCTTCGTCTGATTGGTCTGTGGTATTGCGTTGCGTCGGTGCCAGATTACAGTACATTAGTTGCGCTGATGTCTCCTTACAGTGCTTATGTTGCACTGGTGCCTCTCTACGGTGCTCATGCCGTTTGAGGGCTACTACGGGATACTACTGGGCATATTCGTCACATCACTTCCCCTAAGAAGAAGAATCGCCCCGATTCTTGTAGCTCTTCAATATTTCTTGGCAGTTTTGAAGCTCTGTTTCACACAACCAGGAGTTTTCGTGATCTGCGTACCCTTTCCATTTGATGAGATATTTGGTTTTTCTGTTTTGCTTCTTGTGTGCTAATATGGATTCGACTTCGTACTCTATGTGTCCATCCTGCGTTTTTATTGGTGGTGGCGGTGGGAGTTCTCGGTCAAATTCATCTCGGAAGTACGGCTTAAGGAGGCTTGCGTGGAAAGCATTGTGAATTCCCTTATCAATCATTGGCTGGGAAAGAATTAAGCGGTACGTGACTCCGTTAATATTTTCGATATTTCGAAAGGGCCACAATACTTGGGGTTAAGTTTACGAGATCCAGCGCCATCCTCCAGAGCTAGATTTTTAGTTGAAAGCCAGACTTTATCACCAACTTTGAACGTCGAAGGCCTCCTACTTTTGTTGACATAAGATGCTGTGGCATCGTTCGACCTCTTTATTTGTTCTTGGGCCCTTTTCAGTGATTCTCGCATAGCTTTGAGGAAGTTTGCCGCGGCTGGGTTTTCTGTGGCTAGTATGTCCAAAGGAACAGTTTTAGGGTGAATTCCGTAATTGAGAAAGAATGGGGAGAATGTTGTAGTTGCGTTAATCGAAGAGTTGTAGGCAACTTCAAAGTCGACCAAGTATTTGTCCCAGTCGGATTTGTCGAAACTAACGAAGGAACGAATCATTTCCTCAATCTTTCGGTTCATCACTTCAGATTGCCCATCTGTCTGTGGGTGGTATGCAGAAGAAGGGGATATTTTGGTACCTAATAGGTGGAATAGACTTTTCCAAAACTTGCTCATAAAAATTGGATCTCTATCGCAAATGATATTTTCCGGGATTCCATGGTTTCTGTATATGTGGTCTTTAAAAAGGCTGGCAGTTGAAAGAGCATCTAATTTGGCTTTGTCGGGATAATCCTTATCATTTTTGATAGTCGGTCAACGACCGTGAGTACTCCACCATTTCCGTTCCTTGATTTGGGAAGTGGTGTGATGAAATCCATGGTTATGTGCGTCCACTTTGTTTTCGGGGGATCAAGAGGTTGTAAAAACCCTGCAGGTTTCTGGTTGGCTTGCTTATCTTTCTGGCAATGACAAGAGCGAACGTACTGAATTACATCAGCCCGCAGGTTTTTCCAGTAAAACTTCGGTGATATTCTATTGATTGTTTTGGATATTCCCAAGTGTCCAGTATTTGGAGTCGAATGGTAGTCATGCAATAACTTGGCTTTAAACGTTCCTTCTGGTATGCAAATTTTTCCGTGTCTTAACAAAAGCGATACCTTTCTCTCGAAAGGTGCGTTCGGATCTTTGTATTCGTCTTTGAGGCTTTCATCTAGGTTGTAGTCTTTCACAAGCTCTTCGAGTTCGGATGATTCAAAAAACGGAACAGTAATATTGTTTGATTCCGAAGATGTCTTCATTATTACTTCTTGGAGTAGCCCTTTGTTTCGATGGTGGGGTGAGGGTGCATTCTGGGGTTGTCTTGAAAGGGAATCGGCAACTATATTTGATTTCCCGGAGATGGGTATAATCTTGAAATCAAAGTCAACTAATCTTTCCAACCATCTAACCTGTCTCTGTGACAGATTATCTTGTGTCTCGAGGTATCTCAACGGGTAGTGGTCGAATGAACAGTGAAGAAGTTACCATACAAGTATGCTCTCCACCACTTTAGGCAGTCGACAATGGCCAATAGCTCTCTTTCGTGGGCTGCATAATTCTGTTCGGCATCATTTAAAGTTCTGGATGCGAAAGCGACTGGCCTTTTGTCCTTCGCGGTTCCTTGTTCCAATACAGCACCAATTGCGTATTGGGAAGCACGTAGTGACATAGATCGGTAAATTGAATCGAAATTTCGAAGGACTGGAGCGTTGCACAATATTTTCTTCAGGGTTTGAAATGATTTTTCTTGAGTTTCTGTCCAATGAAAACAAACGTTCTTTGTCAACTCGGTAAGTGGTTTCGAAATTAAGGAACAACCCTTAATAAACCGTCTATAATAGTTTACGAACCCCAAGAACGACTGAAGATGTTGTTTGTTCCGAGGCAGCGGCCATTCTGACGGCTTTAATCTTGTTGGGATCCACAGCAATTCCTTCCTGGCATATAATGTGCCCAAGATACTCAACTTCTTTAACACCAAAGACACACTTTGACAATTTTGCGAATAACTTCTCCCTTCTAAGGATCTCTAATACTTCAGCGATGTGTTTCAAATGTTCTTCCCATGTCCTACTAAATATAAGAATGTCATCCAGATATACGATAACAAAAACGTCAAGTACATCTTTGAAAATGTCGTTCATTAGACCCATGAAAGTCGCTGGGGCATTTGTCAATCCAAATGGCAATACCAGAAATTCGAAATGTCCATATCGAGTTCTAAATGCCGTGAGGGGTATTGAAGATTCATCCAGTCTGATCTGATGATAACCTGACCTCAGATCTATTTTAGAGAAGTACTTTGATCCTTTGAGCTGATCAAAGATATCGTCTATGCGCGGCAGTGGATAACTGTTCTTTACAGTAAGCCGATTGAGTGTCTGTAATCCACGCACATCCGCAATGAGCTGTCCTCTTCGTCACGAAGAGAATTGGAGCCCCCACGGGCTCTTGCTCGGTCTAATGAAATCACTCTCCAGCAGCTCATCTAGCTGCTTGCGAAGCTCCCCCATTTCTTTGTCCGAAAGACGGTAGAGACCCTTTTTCTGGGGCTTCGCTTCTTTTTCTAATTCAATCTTGAAATCATACTTTCGCTTCGGAGGAGGCCTTTTGGAAGTCTGCTTGGGAATACATCCTCATACTTGGTAAGTATGTCTTGAATCTCTCCGGAATAGGTTTCCGTAGAATAGGACTTTGAACTTAGGGGTCTCACAAGTACTGCATACGTCCCATAATTTTTTCTAAATCAGTGAGTATTGAATTTGCGGAGACGAAAGAATTCAATAGCCTTTCATTGGCTTCGATAACGTAATTTTCATCCTTGTAATTGAATGAAACTTGATTTTCGGTGGTGACAATAATCGCTTTATGGGCTCCACACCATTCCTTCCCAAGGATTGCATCATACCTCTTCAGGGGACTTATGGCGAAGTACAGTGGTTCAGTGTATTTCTTTATCTGGAAGATAACAGGACGCGGTGTTTCCATTAATTTTTGATCAACACCGTTCGCCATTTCGGCAAGTTCTTTGATTCTTCGGTTTTAATCTTATGGTGATCGCAAAATGATTCGCTGAGGAAGTTAACTTCACCGCCGGGGTCGATGAGAATTTTAGCTGGTCCATTGGAAATAACTCCTTTAACAATAAGAAGTTCCCGGTGGTGGCGTTGGAAGTTTGGGGTCGGTGTGGCCCTAACTAGTTCTTTGGATCTTACTGTTGAAAGAATGAGATTTCTTTGATCTAGAACTGAATGCGGACCGTCAATCAGTTCTTCCGGGCTTTTGGGCAGTTCTTTGCTATGTGTCCTTTCTGTCTGCATCTTAGGCACAGTCCTTCACGCATGCATCTGTCGCGCTCTACCTTATCGAGCTTCTGTAGATTCACATTTGATGACTCGACACCAGACTTCACTTCCACGTTTCCAATTTCCATCGGTACAGGACCATTATTCCGGCAGATGAACTTCCATTCAGCAATTTTCCACCGGACTTGGTATTTCTCAGGGGTTCTGAACGCCTGTACGCCGCTTCCACTCTTTCTGCATCTCCCATAAGATCGGAAAGCTTGGTGTATTCTTTCGTGCATAAGGTTTTCCAAATGTATGGTTTCAGGCCGCTGAGTATCGATCTATTTGATCTTCACTCCAATGTCTGGGATGTCCAATAAGATTTTGTTAAAATCATCATTAAAGTTTGGAACGTCCTTGACTTGTTTCCAGCGAGCCAGTTTGTCTCGGGCGATTTTTTCTTTGTTTATCGTCTCAAAACGATTGAGGAGAGCAGTCTTCAATTCCTTCCATGTTTGAATTTCCTTCCCCTCGGCACTCTTGGAATAGACCATCCACCATTCATGAGCATTTTCCGAAAGATAGCTCAGTGCAATGTTCATAGTTGCTTGCCCATCTGCTTCACCAAGGTAATTCTCCATCTGCACGCACCAGCTTCCGACGGACCCTTTCCCACCGAAAGATCCCGGTTTATTCTTCTTGGGGGCGTCCTTGTTTTCATTTTGACTACTTGAGGTACCAGTATTGATCCTGACGAGAGATAGTTCATTCTCGAGGGCTCCTACCTTCTGAGCAGCATTATTGAGCTGATTCTGCTGCGCGGAGATCTGATTATGGGCCTCTGTCAGCTGACGTTGAAGTTCACTTACAGCTTGTGCGAGAGCCTCTACCGTAATTCCCGGAGTTTCCATGGTATTTTCCTATTGGTCGATAGAGTCACAGAGAGTAACTTTATGGCATCAGTAAAACGGGTGTCCGCTGCAGGATCAGACTATATTGCTAGCTAGGTGCTAACCGGGTGGTCCACGTCGGCCACGTGCAGCGACACACGTGTGCTGTTGGTTTTCTTTTTACTTTTATGTAGAAGTTTTCCAATTTGTTCGGCAAGAATCGGTCTGCACTGTGGCCGAGTTGGCAAGACCAGCAAAACACCAGTGAGAGGTCTCGAGTTCGAATCCCAGTCGATAACTTGGGAAAGTTGATTTTCTCTGACGTAAGGGTTTGACGTCAGTCACGTCGGGTGTGCTATAGTAGCCTTCCTTCCGATGCTTTACCAAATGGTTGTTTTCCTGTCTAGAACCTGGCGGCGATACGGACTTACAAGTCCTACTGCAAGGAACTGGGGAAAGCGAGATTTTAAGGTAGCCACAGCGGGAGGGTGAACACAGCACAAACGAAGTCGGTTGAGAAAGAAACTTTTGGGTTTTTATTTCCTATTCGACAAGGATAGGTTTATTCAAATACAAGCTACTCGGACTTACGAGCAGTCTCGCGGTGACGACGGCCAAGACGGTGGCGCTCAAGGTCTGCCTTGCTCGGAACTTCTATTTTGCAAATATTGCAGGTGTGCCTTGTCTTGTCAGCGCGGTGCTGATGCTTGCGGGAACGGAGATGCTCGAAGTACTGCACGCGGCCTGTGCAGGTGACTTGAAAGTGACGGCAGTGGAAAGGAGACGATCGAGGGTTCTTGGTCATTCGAGGCCTCCTGACAGACTTCCGGATACGATGGTTGGCTGTCCGTTGGATAACGATAGAGGCGGCGTCAGGAAGAAAAGGTAGGCCCTTCTTCGAAATCGTAGGCCTGGTGGTCGGTTTGGCCTTCCTTGATTTGACGGGCCTTGAGCGGGGAATCTCGGGAAGCGCTGGTATCGGTGGAAGGGCCGACGGAAGTGCGAACGCGGGAGGCGGCGGGGTTCTCGGTTCTTCGATTTCAATCCTAGTCGGAGTCCTTGGTTCTTGACCGTAACAGAACTTACTTGCTTCTCGACAATTTTCCTCGAAAAATCCCTGTAAGTCCTTCTCGGTGTACTCGTCAGGCGACGAAGGGCGGTCCCTGGAAGTTGTGTTTTTCGGCACTGGGCGTTATCCGGAAGGATCAGAGTAAAAACAAAATGTTAGTCTCCACTTGCAATCAGGCAGAAAGGCAAATCTAATAGAGGTTTTAACTTACTGTCGGATTGGAAGAACTCGCAGTACTGACAAACTTTTGGCGATGCTACCAGATGTGGGGGTTTGGGCGCACAAGAGGTAATCGATGGTTGAACTGATGGTTGAAGCTTCCGGTGAACAGACCGGAGCTTCTGACCATGGTTTATATAGAGAAGCATTCAACGAGAGTGACAATGAATGGTAAGCAAACAATACTAAACTCAAAGGTATTCTAGAAGAACAGGCCTAGGGGCGTAATACTACAAGGTTTTGAGAGTTCACCTAGTATATTGCGGTGAGACTGACAATATTGCCCATCATGGCAGAGTTCTATTGATCCACTTGGCGAGACAGCACAAAGCACTTGCTGATTGGTCTTGCCTGGAACGTATCTAGGAGTACGCCAGGTATCCATAATGGCTTCGTCTGATTGGTCTGCGGTATTGCGTTGCGTCGGTGCCAGATTACAGTACATTAGTTGCGCTGATGTCTCCTTACAGTGCTTATGTTGCACTGGTGCCTCTCTACGGTGCTCATGCCGTTTGAGGGCTACTACCGGGATACTACTGGGCATATTCGTCACACTAATGGCTCATCTTTCGCGACTGGCGATTAGGTTGAGGGTAATGTAGAATTCAGTGCTGCTAAAAGACAGCTACGGCACTGTTTCTATGATGGCATTAGTTTGGGAAGATTTTGAACGACGTTACTTCACATCCAATACATCTAATTGTTTTGAAGGCCATCCATATGAACTAATTAGCTGAAGACAGGTTGGCGGTCGGGCGCAAAGAGTGGAGCTTTCTATTAAGCAGCCTAAGGTTGCTGAAATTTACAATTTCTGCCTGTGCCAAAACTGATCAACACAATCGGTGCAGGCAGGGCGATCTGATGTTAGATTGGAAAATAGACACTCGTGATTGGTCTTTTCGTGTTAAATGTTCAATTATGGATGTAATTATTGTTGACGCATGGCTTATGTACTCTGGTGAGAAAAGGGCAGCTAAAAAGATGAAGCAAAGAAAGTTCTACGAGACGTTGGCCTGCGAATTAATTGACAACAGTTATGACAGTACAGTAATGAGATCTAGACCCATGTATTCTTATGAGCCAGATATAATGTCTCCTAATATGCGCTCTGGCGTAGGCCCGCATCTGACGCCTACGAAGAAGAAGCGCAGAAGAAAGGATAGCTCTCAGACAAACTATAGTCTCCAGAGCAGCTGCAGAGCCTGTAAGAAAGGGAGAACAATTCATCTTTGTTCGACATGCATGGAAATAAATGAAGGCCATTACTCGGTCTGCCATACATCTTCTGGGCGGAATTGCTTTGCGACACATTTGAAGGGCTTCCATGACTTGTAGGAACACCTGTTCGCATTATGAGATCCCCAAACTTCCCAATGAGTAAAGATGAAATGCATCTGATTTGTGTTTCTAACCGTTGAGCCTCAAACTGTTTCATAATTATATTTTAAAATAACGCATGAGAGGTATTGGGCATTTCCGTCAATTGACGTAAATATGATGTCGATTGACGGAAATTTTCAGTAAAATAGACACTAGTGCGTAGTGTTACCGGTAATACAGTACTTATCAAGCTGTATTTACTCCTATACTGCCATGTGAACGGCTATATTAGTCATATCTCTCCTCCTGATCTGGGCGAAAGGAGGGACGAGAGAGGCAGAGAGAAAAACGGTCAATCGGACTATCTGCCTACTGTATCCTTGTGTCAATTATCTAAGACAATCGGCCTAATAAAAAAACCAAACACGGGAATTCCATGGCATCCTAAGGGCTTTTGTACCCGCTCACGGTGCTTTCTTTTCTCGCTCCTTCTCGCCGACACAGCGCATACTACAGTATGGGCTTTCGTTGCAGCTCTATCGAAAAATTTAATGAGAGGACTACGGCATCAGTTTAACGGGTGTCCACTGCGGGATCCGACTATGTTGCTAGCTAAGAGCTAACAGGCTGTTCCACGTCAGCCACGTGCACTATTACTGTAATGCTGGTGAAATATCTTTTTTCCCGCAAGAGGCCAAAGAAGAAAATGTAAGGTTCCACTCGTCCACTCCAGGGAAAATATTTTTCACAAGCATTACATGGGGCTATATCCAAGGAAATCGGGGAAGTCTTCCTTTGGCGTGTCGTTGCAACATCGCCTCTGTGGATATACTCCACTTGAGAATCATTTTCGGAATATTTCTTATCCTCAGCATCTTTCTCCTCTTTCAATGTCCTCTGGGTTCTTCAACTCCTTATCTTCCTCCTCTCCTTCGACTGCCTTCTCGACTTCTTTCTAGATCAACAATAGCCCAAACAAATAAGACCGGTATGAGCAAAGGAAGGAAAGGCCGTCCGGAAGGTCACTGCGGCGAACACGGCACGAGTTTTTCTACCCTGTGACAGCATAGGAGACTGTCTCGAAGTATTGGAACTCCAAGGATGCCACAATATCGAGAATAATATCAATCGGCACCGAATTTCTTTGCAGTATGCCGTGTATCGCGCCAAATTTCCTAATACCTTCGCAATGACTGCAATGAAGGGTTCGCAATGACTGAGGAAGAACACAAGGCACTTTTTGGTCGTCATATTACCGTTTTCATGTTACATTATGCGGGCCGGGGGCACACAAAAAAGGAAGCCTACCCGTATACTTTACCGATTCCTTAAAGGGACCTGAAACCTACACTTAGGTTCCACCATCAGCCGTGAATTTGCGCGCATTGTATGGTAATAGTGGTGCCAACGTTTACTGTTCAATCGACGTCGAAGCTCAGAAGGAGTATATAGTATTCCTTTACTCTATGGAACTCGAGTAATTATTTAGGGAAAGAAGAATAAGCCATAAATGGAGATAAAATCGTATCGGGCAGGCAAGATTGCCTTCAAGCCATCCAAGAAATACACCGATGATGTTAGAAATACCCCGACCAGAAGCTACAACTCTCCTATATCCGTTCTGGAAGACCCCGATCGGATTTAACTCTATGCCGCTCTTCGCCCATTCAATTGGTTTAATTCAGAGAGTGGAACGATGCTTGGATGCTAAGCATTGAGCGCGGCGAGTCGACTCAGGATCTTCATTGGTTTTCCACCTTCTGTCAGAGAGCCACTCGTAATCCGGAAGACCTAACTCAAGGGGGTCGCATCGGCATCCTAAGGGACACCCAAAAGCTTCTACCACCGCGTATGGTCCAGAAATGCCTTCCCATGAATCCTCCGCTTAATTCCGTCCTGAACTTGTCACTGGGAATATACATAGTCACCCTCGTCTGCACGAACGGTGCAGGCCATTACGTCGCCATCAAAACGATTTCTCGTCGCCTAATCAACCCGGCAGAAGAATTTTCGTTAGTGATTTCCGCCCTGATTGATTGCGTAGGGTGGGTTTCTGAATTTCGCAACGTTCGAGAGCCTAGGCTCGTAGTAGTGCTCTGCGGGGCTCCCATCAAGAGCCCCATCACAGAAAGGCGGATACTAGGACCCAAAGGAGGAGAGACCGGAGGAAAAGGACGAGGGTCAATCGCGTTCTCGTGGCGCCAGCTGAATCAATCGCCTCGCGGTCCAGGCTCGAGCAGTCCGGCTCTGATTTATTTTTGTCCTCTTAGCTTTTTTTCTGTTCCTGTTTCCTCTTTTCGCCTAATTTTCACTCTTCTTGTTCCCTTCTTCCTAGATTCATGGTCCATTTATAAATCCATGCTTATACTTTAATTTACTAAATGCTCAGATGTCTCTTTAGAATTGAAGAGCCTTTATTGTAGTTCATAGTTGGCGACTATACTAATTGGATCTCCTGTCGGCCTTTTTACGTAAACTTATTCGATGATCTCTTATACCCTACCTGCCAGCGATAGAAGAATGCCTTTCGGGACACTCGACCCGTTTAAGAAACCAGCTCGTAGGGCAGGAGATCGGCCTTGATCACCCCAAAGGGTATATAGAAGAACAACTCGAACGCCGACCACTTCCGAGCTTTATTCAGTCAGCACTTCTTACCCTACTGCAAATTACCTTACGCTTCATCTAGGTTTCCGTAGAATCCCAGACATTTACACCCCCGCTCCACGCAAGCGCGATTCCCTTAGGATCTCTACGTCCCTCTTACTTAGTCTCGCTTCGTCTAATAGATCTACCGCATCGCTGGAGAACATCCTTTGGTTTATGCGGTACGGAGTACGGAAAGGAGAAGGAACAGATCCACAATAGAGCCTTCGTTACCGATAGAAAACTTTTTGAAATGCCTCTGCCCAGTTTACTCCGTTATGAACCACAGAACTCTTAATTGGGTCCTTTACCGTGCCCAAAATCCTTCCTCTAATTAGAGATTCTATCATAGGGAAGAATGGTCTACTGCACTGTGTGTTTGTCCAGGACGCATTGAACCGAAGCGGCTAGAAATGCTGTCACGTTGTCCGACAAAATCCTTTTCGGCGTTGCGAACGGCAAAATAATCTCGTCCTTGAAGAACTTGACCACAGTGCCGGAGGTGGAATTTGTCGTCGCCCACGCAATCAGCCAACCAGTAATGCGCTTCACCGCAATTAACGCGAACTTCATCCCGGCCTTCTGCGCCTTGAATGGCCCTGCGAAGTAAATCTAAAAACTCTCTACCAGTCGGGTGACGGGAGCTCTAGGGTTAGTGTTATACATTGGGAGCCTGCGTGCGTGTTGAAAGCCATCGCAAGCCGCAATTTATTCCGTGATATCTTGGTACACTCCCGGCCACCAAAAGATATCCCTGGTAAACTTCCCCGTAGAGCCAAAGTCCCCGTGGACTATATAGTCGTGAAAGGCTGCTAGTATCTCGACCCCTACTTAAAAATCCTCATCATACAGAAGTGGTCGGTCACTTAATTTTTTACGTGAAAATAACTTCTTTGGGACATTTAATTATTCACCATCATACTTATAATCTATACAGGGAAATTCGCTCTCATAATTATTGTTGAGGCCCCCCAAGAGTTCTTCTGCCGATAGTAAGTCCTCTTCGACTTATTGACATTCACGATCCAATTCTTGGCAAATATAGAAGATTAAAGGGGTTTTGGCTTTGGAGAAATCCTTAATTGTCCCTTTTGATATTAATTAACTTTCTAAGAACTTCATAAGCCATTTACTGGCGCCGTTTTGATATGATGTGGCCTCATTTTCCAAAAACCCCGGCAAAATCTATTATCAGCGAGTTTGTCCTTAGACAAGCTTTATGTGCCGCTTTTACGTAAGTAAACACCGGGAATTCTGACTCTGATGGAACCCGGATCACGTTCATACTGGAGTTTAACAGTATAAAATGTATAACCAATGCGATTTCGGAGCGTAGAGACTTTGCCTGGGAAAAATTTCATTTTTTATTTCATCAGAGCCCTCATTTCTACAACTTTTTACTCTTGGTCAAATTTAGCAACACAAATGAGATGCCATTAAAACTATTGGCACTTTATTAAACTATAATTTCCTCTGCTACAAGGATTCCGGGCCTACGTTAATCCACTAACGGCTAACTGAACGTATTCAATTTTGTGACATTCCAAACGTCAATGAGGTAGTGCCTGGGAGTTTAGTTTTGATATATCCTCGTAGAATTCCTCCATTTTATCTTTTGCAGTATACGTAGGAGAAATAATAATGCTAACAGGAATGTTTCGGAGATGGGCAGCAATTATGTTTTGCCTGGAGGCGGAGGCATGCCCATTTTGCATTGCCTTTAGCGCTTTAAAATAGTTCCCATAAATAAATTCTACTATCTTTATGTGGCACATGTTTGCATTTTATTTGAGGAAGTGGTGGATTTTCTTGATATTTTGCTCTTCAGTTATCATGTTGCCGTGGCAGTCATATTTCTATTCGCCATAAATCTGCTCAGACTTCTTTCTGAGTTGCATGGATATTTAGTTTCAGATCTTACCATCTGATGACTCGGAGGGTTTGTTCGACTCTGGAGTGGAACATATTGGGTTTGGAGCTGGTGTTGCCTTTGATTCACATAGTGACGCAATAGAATTAAGGTAGGCATCAGTTTGTGCTAATGCCTTACTGAGTTACATATTGCGTAGAGCAGTTTATTTAAAAGCATTTGAGATCACTGAAGATTCATAGCGACCGTTCGGAAAAATAATTTGGGGAAGAACACAATCATTTTGCCAATAATTGAGGGATTTCTCAAAATGTGTCCCGAGAAAAACATGGAGGTACGGCAGTACTCAAGAAGGCGAACTTTTGTTCATCCCTAGAGAGGGAAAAATCATCAACATATTACTTGATGCAGTACACGAGAGACTGTTCCAATTCGGTAGTTTGTCAAATATTTTGTTCAAATTCCATATTTAAAATGCCCCCCTGAAAGTGAAAATTAATAGTGATTAAATCCCTCGAAAACTGTTACCCTTTAAGTGTTCCTTTTTGTAGTAGTACACCTCTTTTTAGACATAAGTGTAACCACCCGCGAGGGTTTGAGGGCTAGCAGTCCGGACCACTCGGCCCCCGAATTGGGCCTGATATCTTCGCAGGCGAAAGGCACCTATTGGGCCGAGTGTCGACTTTACTTATATCTAACTTGGATCTACATTGCTTGGCTGACATTGACTTTACTTACCCCGCCCTCGTAGATAACTCTAACCTAGCTAACTAGTATTTATATCTACCTGGACACTAGGGCCCCAGATTAAACAGCCACCCCGATGTTGGCTCTGAACTTCACTCCCAACTTCTGTCTTTGCAGAAACCTTGCCAACGGCAACTATGGTTATATCCACGTTTATATGCCCGGGTACCCTTTTTATTTACCTATTATCTGTCCAATATTAGAATACCCCTTTTTTGTTTGTTTGGGATATTTACTCACACTTGGCGCCCCGGACTCCAGCGGCTATATAAAATTAGGAACTTCAAGGTTGTCGTTGGTGACAACACATACTTATATCAAAAGGAGATATTCAGCACTGCTGACCCACTACTACATCTTCTTTGTCTAGTATAACACCACTGGTGTATACTGTTCTTTGGAATCGATTCTTTTCAAGGATCTAGCATTCCGCGGATCAAGGTCCGGCCTTACAACCCGGAGGACAAGTATACCGTCCAGCCGTCCAAGGAATCACCCTCGCTCTTCAAGCCCCACTTCTCCTCTCCATCGGCGAGCTGTGCTATTGCATCGCAGGGTGCTTAAAGAGAAAGAGGGACAGCGAACCCCCGGTGCGTCTTGGTGTGGTTGTGTTAGTATTCTCATTGTCTGACGGGGTTCCGTTACTAGACGAGAAGAGCTGCGCACCGCGCATTGCACTACAGGTAGGTTAACACACTTCTAATTGTGTCCGTACTTCAACACAGGTAGGTCTGTAGATACCCTAACACAACACTCTACACTTGTGTTCATATGTCGTGCCACTTGTTCCTGTTATGTATAGCGGTCAACAGATTCTCTTGTGTCGCTTGAACAACACATATCTATTTTGTCGTTGCCACAACACATATCACAGTCAGGTATATTTTCCACTTTGTCACATCACATGGTTGGTCAACTCAATGACTGCCACACAAATAAATTGACGATATCATGATGTGTGAGTTCCCACACTGGGTAATTGTACCGTACCTCCCCGATAATGTAAGGTTCCATCAGTACCCTTACATCGTCTCATGGCCTCCCATCCTGTATGAGTGACGTCTAAAGCAGACACTCTTCCGAAAGATCCCCTCTCCGGTCAGATCGACAATGCCTTTAAGAATAATGTAATATCTCAACTCACCACTCGCCTCAGTTTCTCGAAATATGAGGGTATTGCGTCCAAAATCTTGTTCGAGGGATGAGTCCACGAAATTCTTATGCATAGGACTCAGCTCGATTCGAAGGATGTATCAGCTGGTTAATGGAAGCTAATGGTTAAAGGCTTTATTATAAGGACGAAATTATCAAATTGTACTTTATCTATCCATTAAATTGGACTCATCTCTGCCCTCATGTGTTCACGTGTCCAAAAAAGGAAAAAAAAGCTCGTAAAGAGTACCTGGAAAGGAAGAATATTCCCGCAAGGAATGGAGGGTTCTTGCATACTGCTCGCGATGATTTAGGAGATGTAGTATGCAGGAACTGTAGGTGGCTTGACTCAGAGTGCGTAAATTTGCGGGGCTGTGCTCGTTAACTTGTACGTACTGCTCACGCCTTCTCCAAGACACATGCGTCCATGCCTGTACTGACTCCAAAATTTGGGAAACGGACGGTATCGGGAATACCACCAATATGTACTGCATGAACTGCTTACCGGAGTCTGGTGATGAATATTAGTCTTATTCAATGAAATGTTATGTTTGCGCCGTTTTAGCCTTCTTCCGAGCTCTTCCTCTATTCCTCAATTCGGCTATCGGTATTGTGTCAGGGCTGTAAGTGTTCACAAAATCCCCTTCACCAAGCTGTTCATGCTCTTTGGAGATATTTCTTCGCTCATGGTATTTTGATCTCATTTACATCGTTCTGGACTGCTCTGGCCAATCTTTCAACGGAACAACAAGGTATAGTGCGCTGCAACCATCTCTCCAGTGCTGAATAACCTGACACCAGTTATTAACCTGCGTTACAAATGTAAAATTTGAAGCGATATTTACATCATTCTCGCCTGTTACAATAAAAGGTCCGCGTACGACATTACTGACCTTTCCTACACCTCTATGTATCACTTCCTCCCCCTTTCTACAATCCCTCCTTCCATAGCTCTGATAAAAAATCTGCTTGAGCTGCAATTTGTACCATCATACTTTGCTCGAAATCTTTGAAACCCTGCTGCACTGCGAGCTTCAGATCCATATTCTCGCGTTTTAAATCGTCCAAGCTTTCCGTACTAGATTTTAATTCGAGATCATTACCACTACTAAAAAGGTAATGGGTGCAGTTTTCTTCATACTTTCATGTCTCCTCTAGGAGGTAACGGATGATTGTGTTCACATCATTACCACTACCACATCCCCCCCACTACTGGAAAACATGCAGTGGCCATTGTCAGGTTCCTGTCAAGAATCTATACTGCGCATCGCCTCTCCTAAACCACTGAATCGTAAAGTTCCCCAGTGCCTCTCCCGTGGTGTTCCTGGGAATGATGTTACACCTCTCCACCCAATATCTATCGTTTTTTATGAAGTTCTGCTGATTCATCTTCGTCCCAATGCTGATCTGGGAACTAATTCATCTGCATTGGGAAAGAGGGTCCCCAGATTGCAAAGGGCGCGACATGATGGACTGGTAAAACTGTATCCAAACTGGTACATGAGTGAATGTACAAACACACGACCCCTAACGTTGCTCATAAATTTCATATAGCTTTCTGTTGGAACCTCGCTCATACTTGCGCCCTTTCAGAAGAATCTTGACATAAGTTACCCTCCGATCGTTCACAGCGTCCAATCGAATGTCTTCCCATGAAAGATTGACCAGTCTATCTATACGCAACCACAAAGTAAAACAAACTGAGTAAACTGCCATTTTGTACAGCACCTACAACGATTGAACCCCGATCCGAGCTGCGTAACGTTCAATTCTCTCCATATACCGATATCTGAACATAAGTGCCCTTTTGTACTCCACTTGTTTCCCTATCCCTTATAGTAACTCATTGATCCCGCCACCTCGGGTTATATCACTGGATTCCTTCCGTTTTACAGCCGGGGAAGGTTCACCATTTGCCGTCTCTTATAAATTTCCTCTTTTACACACTGGCCAGTGTTGTTGTAATATTGACGACCTCACTTGGGTCGCATCCAGTCGCAACTACTTCTTAATAGAGTAATTCCAGTATCTTGCCGACGATTTTGGAGCTAGGTTCCCCAGAACCCTCCGGGTCGATACATATGCCTCCATCTTGCAGATCCTTATGCATAAAAAACGACCTAAATAGTTTCCGTTCCCCCTCATAAACTGAATCACTGCTCTCTTTCAAAAAACCCCGAACAAATGTATCCGCTTGAGTACGACGGGACTTAGTGCTCATATTTTTGCCCTTCTTCGATATACTGTCCGCCATCACCAATAATACTTCAAAACATCACTGTAATGGAACGTGGGGGTTTAGATGAGGATTGGGGGAGACGAAAGTGGGAGAGGGGGTGGTGGCGGTGCAGGTTATGGTGGTTTGGAGTGATGAGGATGTCAGAAGGGTAGAATGATAGAAAATTGGAGCTAGTACGGACGTCAGGGGGAAATAGCGGTGGCAACGGATGAGAGAACGAGGGGGCGGTTTTTGGCGAGTCTAGAAGACAGGAAAATGGGGGACCAAGTAGAGCCAGGACGGCCACATATGACAATGTGACGGTGCGGGTAATTCCAGAGGGCGGAAATGGCGACGTGATTAAGCATACACTGGCCCGGGGGTGACAAATGACGACGTGATGTTGCGAAAGCTGGAACGCGGGCGACAATTCAGGTCGTTATGGTGCGGGTATTGGCATGGGTGCGACTAATATAGGCTTGATGGTGCGGGTGATGTCACCACGATGGGTGCGTCGGGGGGCGGATGAGGCCGGGAGGTGCGATTCGGATATTCAGGAAGAGCGCGGGGGCAAGCAATGCGGCGAGAAACGAGGAAGGAATGGGTACGGTTTCCAGTGGGAATGATAGTGTGCGGTTGCGGATGCGGATGATGGTGTGTGCCAATAATGGGAGTGGCGAGCGGGTGCAGATGCAGATTTGGAAGGTTGGAGTGGCGAGCAACACGGATGTCAGGAGCGGGGCGGCAATGGGAGCGGTGAGAGCGATGAGTAAGTTGCGGGAAAACACAATCGTATGGTGGGGACCAGTGGATATGATCGCAGGGAGGGGACGATGACAACGGTAGGGACCGAGTGTATTATGCAGGCGGAGGGGCCATGGCGACAGGGAGCAGCGGATGCGAATGATGAGAATGATGGCGAAAGTGAAGAGCTGATAGTGTTGGAGACTAGGATGGGGAGGGTGATAGGGTGGATCGGACGAGTGGGGGCATGCGGGTGGTCCTTTTAAATAACGCCACTATTCCAATATGTGTCGCAATACCGACACACCTGTGTCGCTAATGTGTCGCAATATCATCTTTCAAAGTGTGTCGTGCAATCTACAGAGGTCCTAGGCCTCAAGATGTATTAATCGTATGCATGCACTAGGGGATGCAAGTGATCCCGAGCCTCAATGAAATAATTACAACGAGTCGTTTAGAGCAGTCAGATACTATTCTATTCTCGTCCCACAGTCACCCAGAACTACAATTCTATACAAACAGGCGAGACACGGCTGCCGAAAACCAAAATGTTTTCATTTTGTCATCTCTCTTTACAGAATTTTCTCTATGCACAGTTATCAATAACTCTATTGACTTCTGAATAGTCTTATAAATTGCAGCAAATATTCATGGAACTATTCTACTACTTTAAACAAAGCTAGTACATAAATAGTATATGAATGCAGAGCACAGTTCTGTTATTAGTTTGTCTTCCGCAGTGGCAACTCCCCCTTGCTTAATATTCTGTTCTGTATTCCTCATCTTACCCACCGTAATCTTATCGCGTGATACGCTGCTGCCTTCACGCAGTCGCTATCTGTAATAGTCCCTTCACATCTTCAATTGTATCCTGTCTATTGTTCTTTCCAATGTTTTAGAAGTTCTGCATCACGATTGTCGGCCTAAAATGGTCTCTTGTCATGTCCTAAAGGCTCCATTACAATAAAATGGACGAAAAATTAAAGCGTCGCCCTTTCGAAGTGATACATTATCCATAGCGCTTTCACACAAATGAAAGACTTACTTGCGCTAGCAACTGGAAGGGGCGAATAGCAATGGAGACGGGAGCGAAGATGATTAACAAACAGTTTATCTTATTGTTTGCTGACATTTATTTCAAATTTTTGCGGAATCGCCGCAAACGCGGTTGGCCAGAGAAACGAATATTCCGGCGAAGACCGCCCTGTTGGTATCGAATAGGCCGCTCTTATATTCACGGATATGAACAGACCTCTAAACGCACTCAACCGACCGTGGCGTCGGGTTTTTTTTAAAACCTTAAAAAATAGTGCCCGCAAGCGTGCGTGCTTCATGCAAGGATGACACGGGCTTTTAGTTAGCTTCGCTTCGCATACGGCTGTTACGGTGAAATGGCCTAGTACGGTGAGTTGTACATGAATTGTAATAAATAGCCACGGGGCACCGGGACTTGCTCAAATAGCGCCCTTCAGAAAATGCAGTACAGTATACTTTGCTGTACGTAGCCAAGTTGTGACTCGTGCAGTCATTCATTACCAGCCAGTAGACTCCTACCCAAATATCAGACAATAATAATGTCACTCCTTCAAAAAAAATTGAAGTGAACTCTGTACAAGTAGGTGTACAGTTCAAGCGGCGCATAGTTCAAAATTCACACAGATGTGGTGAAAATTTATTTATCTCCTGCTTAAGAGCCGCATAAAGGGCTTTGCTGTCAGGTTAATCTTGCAAGTGAATACTTTAATGTAGAAAAGTAATGAATCTTGTTTGGTCAGATTTAATGTGCGTCAAAAAGGGCCCTTGGGAGATGCAAATAGTAGGGAGATGCAATAAAGTAGTCGCTTGCTATGATAATATATTACAGTGATGGCGTCTCGTAATTGTAAGAGCTGGCTATTGGTGAAGGCATTGTTCCGGAGGAGTTCCGGGGTCCTGATAGCAGTCGCATGGGGCGCTTTCGTCTACAATGGGTCATGCGGAAACAAGTTCAGAAATCAGCGAAGGACGAAGTTACGCGGGTGCCCCTTGAGGATAGTGGAGATGGGGAAGGATGGGAATGATCCAATTCGTGTCGTGGCGGGTGCGTGGCGGGGTGAGTACAGGTGAGGCTGCGTTCTTTTGAAGCCGTGCACAGGTAAATTCGGGGAAAGTTCAAGCTGCATACTCTGTCTTGCGCTCAATACAAGAATACTGCAAGGCCCTAGAATAAAACAAAAAACGATATCCACGTTTTACACATATCTTCGATTGCTCTCTCAAGAAACTATTGTTCCAAGGACAAAGAATGCAAAATTTTTCTTTAAGAACTCTTCGTTCGGATAGACAGAAAATCATCCTCCTATTAAATTTTATTTAGATTTCAAAAATAAGGGGTCGCAACTGCAAAATTTGCACATATATTCCCTCACAGAGAAGCTTTTCTCTTATCATAATCCATGCTTTATGATAAACTAGAGGTGTTACCCCGAAATTGCTACAAAATCGGCGTCCAATTATATCGGTACTGCTAGAACTTGATACAATTAGTACTTCGCGGCCTAAGGAGGCAAATTGAGCTGCAATAATATTAAAACTTCCTGAGTCTCGCGACATGTCTTGATTGGTGGAGATAATCCTTGAGAAAATTTTAACATCCGAAAAAAAGTATTCTGGAGGTATCTGATAATGTACCGCCTTTTATAGACTTAATGATTGAGTATAGTACAACGAATCTTTGCTTCAGCAGTTTTATATTTCTTAATTTGTTTTTTAGTGATAAAAAGTTTTTATTTATGATAATTTAGTCTCGCTCGTTCTCATTAAATTAATTAGTTCCAATTGAAACCAAAAAACCCTTTCGTTCTAATTTTTAAAGAATTATCCTATTTGGGCTTGTCATATAGAACGTTTTATACAGTACGTAGGTTTATGAAGTCGGAATTTCACATTAATGATTTGTAACTGACATCCAAGTGTAGAACTCAGAAAAAGACTTACTTAGTTTAGTTATTGACTGCATCTCACCAGTTAAGATTCTGATGCCAGGTCGAACGTGCTAAAAAATCCCGGGGCCATGGACACGGAAGGGGATGAAAACTCAGAAGATGATGGATAAAAAGGTGTGGAAGGGGCTACTTATGGCGCCTCGGAATTTAATATAATCAACTCGACAGAAAATGGTGGACAGGGCGCTATGTACTCTGTGTGGATAGTGAGGCGTACTAGAACGAAGAAGTTATCAATGGAAATTTTAGTGTACAACGGGGCTAGACCTAGCGACTATCTATTTCGAGTACGGGCTGGGGGAGACACTATCGAGTTGGATTTTACGTACATATGGCCTTTGGCGATGAGTGACACACAAGTCCCGTACCAAGTATGGAATAATGGAGATTATATTGGCCTAAATGAGGATTTGCACTCACATAGTATGGGCTTCGACTTTTTGTTGAAGTCCATTTGAAGAAGCATACAGGAAACAAATTAAGTTTACAGTGCCTTTCAAGTTGCCTTCCAAATTTTTCGACTTTACCGAGGATAGCCATTTTTTGGCCTGGCGAGACATGGAAAAGCGTGTGTTTTACCTCGACTTACGAGCTATCGAAGGTCAGTCTTACAAAAATGGACTTGGAAGGTAGGGTGTCTTGCTATTGTAGACACTGGTGGACAGAGTTGATGCAAGCATTAAAATGTTGTTCAGCACCTGATACGTTTTATAATCATAGCTTTTGTACACTAAACACTAGAATTATTCAGCGCACTAAAGTACTATAAGCAAATCTTCAAGACCTTATTGGTATTGTCTTGCAAATTTCGTACAGTATTGCCACCACAACGTCCGTGTTCCGCTGCTCCCAGCAATGCAGCATTAGGTACAGTAATTCTATGGCATTTATTTTATGAAATTTCCATACGCCGACTACTTTACCCTCCAAAATTTCTGCAACACCAACGCGGAGACTAGCTACTTCCACAAACACCATGAAAATCAGCCGAACTCGCGGACATTCAGCTTTACCTGCCAACGAGCTGCGTCAAGAGGTTATCCATTGCCCCTATTATCACCAGGAGGCATGGATCCTATGAGACAACTTTGGGAGTGAGAAACTCTCTCCTGCACATCTTTTGGATAATTTGCATGAATCAGCGGGAGGAGACTGTAAGACGTTTCACGCAGTAGACTATCTTCAATTCCAAAACTTCATTTCACATTGTGTTCTAACAAATGATATACCGTAATAACCTTTCTCTATCTCGATTCAATAAACGGGAATATGCGAAAGATGGCGTTTACTTTGTGCTAATTCTTGCAATATTTGTGGTTCTTCACCGAGTGGATTCTCCAGTGAGTTTTGGCAAATGGAAAACTACTACTCGGAGGACATGCTCCACAACTGTCTCAACTATTTTTGGAATTGCTGCCCATTTTGTAATGAACGAACACTATCAAATAAGTACTGCAGTTTAATAAGGGTCGTTGATGGTAGGTGCTTACTTTCTATTATTATTCGTTATGAGATGAACTAATGTGATGGATAAAACTGAGTGACTTACTGAGGAGACATTAATAGTGATTGGTATCCTAAGAGACAAAAGTAATAATCATAGAGTGATTATAACGAACCCAAGTGCAAAAAGGAGTATCATTAAACACAGTTGCACTCTATGAAGGTATAGAAAAACATAGAGAAATACTAATAGAATTAAGAGCTAGGACTGGAAGCTGTATTTGCAAAGCAGATTATATGGAACTCTCTTTGGTTTATTCAAAGATGTAGATATTCATTTTAGTATCTATTAAGACTCAGTCATCATATTTAGGGTTCATACTTAGATAAAATACTAAGGCTTTAATCTGAACGAAAGACAGAAGCTGGAAGATCAATGTTTATTTGAAGAGATTGAGATATACGTTTTATGGGTTTATTCAAGAAAGTAATCGCTTTGGTGGATATTAAATTAAAGCATTGCATGTTGCGGCATTTTTGCTGGCAAAATGCGCGAATTTGTCTATCCAAAAGGTATAAATAAGAACTTTCTCACTGGAAATCCTAAACTTAAGGACCATGTATGCATTGTAACTATTAATTATGTAAAAGGTGGACCAGAAGAAAGCAAGTAGGCACAGAAGAACGTCCCCATCCAAAAGTGTTAAAAAGAGAGTTTTCTTCCTCCCCTGCACACATTTAAGCTCTTTTGAACTATCTGCTCTGTATTTAAATAAAAATAAACGGTTAAATATCCAAAACTCAGAAAAAAGCTTGTTTAATAACAGCACCCGTTCTTCCAACGAAACATTTTCTACAAATCTCTGCTTAAAATTATTGGACAGCCTGTCTTGCTCTGGCTGCCCTACCGGGGAACCCTTGTCTAATTGATAGGACAAACTGCAGCTTCCTAAGAATCCACGGGAAAATTCAGTAATTCTAAGCTGGTAGTGAGTTTGTACTTCCTAGTTTACGTGCGTAAAAACTTAGTGCATGATTGCTTATAAGCCGGAGATCGAGAAGCATACCGATAACGGATCCGAAATCCCCACTATCCTTGACACCCCCTTTTTAGACAACGAGGCTAGGGAAGCCAGTTCCTCCGAGTACGACGGTGTAATTACGGAAACTGAGTCGAATTCCAACCCCGAGCCTCGGGTGTGTTCGGGTCCGGGATCGAATTGCACGTCTGCAACGGGTCTTGCGGCTGCCACAAAGAATCTCCCTAGCATATTCGGCTGTCGAGCAGAGGTAATGCGTTGGGATGAACTCAACGAAAAGCACAGGCGAGACGGCTACTCATTTACTCAGTTCTACAGCGAAGAAAAGAGGGAGTTTCCGCAGTTGCACGAAAAGAAGACTCAAAAGGAACAAGGACGGGGCCCTGATAGTTCCTTGATTGTGCGGAAAGAAACTGCAACAGAATTTCCCGTCCGGAACAGACCTGAGGGACGACAGTCAAGTGTTTCGGACCAGCAACAAAGGTACTCAAGAGAAATTGATTTCTTTTGATGATAAAGGGGACCCCCGGAGGGTGCTTCGTTGTAAGACAGCGCGGAAAGTCGCTATTGACCGGGAACGTCGGACAGAGCGGAAAAAGTACAAGAAGCAGAGGTTCTTGTGTAAGCTGTGAAATAAGGTGTTTAGCACTCTGCGCGAAAAGGAGTTCCACTGCGCCTCTAACGTTCGCGCTCTGTCAGCACAGCACTATAGGGAAGAAAAGGATCCCCAGTATTGTCGTGCTTGTGAAAGGCCATTTCTATCGGTCCACGACCTTAATCATTACTTATGTACTTCAGCCCACGTGAGAGACGCAATACAAAGGAAATTCGGTTTTCGATAGACGATAGTGCATCAAAAACTCAAAAAATCCTGCATTCAGGTTATGAATTAAAACAATAGAGAAAACAATAGAGAAAAAATCATAACATATATCAAAGAACCAAAGACGGCTTAAGATTGGGCCATGAAGGATGAAGAGAGGGCGGGAGGCGGGAGAACAAGTGACGACTTGAGGGACCAGACTCGTCGCTTGTTCTCATCCTTCGAACCAGCTCCAGACGAATCACCGTCTAGGCCGAAATTCACAACACAACACCCTTACCATGTCTAATGCTGAATCCCCCTCTGCTGCATCAACCGGTTCCCGTATCGACGCCCTTGAAAACAATTTTTCAACCCTCGAGAATCAACTCTCTTCGTCAAAAGGGTGGTGCCGGTCCTTCCGCCCAAGCCGCTCCCGCCGCTGGGCCCTCCGCTGCCGCAGATCCGCCGTCGGATCCCGCAGATCAAGCCACGGCCGCCGCCGAGGCCTTCAAGGTTGGGCAACTGCAGTTTTCACTGCCGCCCCCAAGTGCCGAGCAGGTGGGCGAAACCTTCGCTACTCGGCGAGCTTACGCCTCAATCGGTAAGCTCAACAAGTTCGAGAAACCTCTTACCGTCGCTCCGTTTCCCGCAAAAAGGTTCATTCCGGAACCTGAAGGTCTGTTTGGCGCATCAAGACAGCCGACCAAAGGGACGGGTGGGAAGCGAAGTCCTCTGGAACGTGGGCAACAACTGTGAAAACGCCCTCGCCAGTGCATCGAGTCACCGAGCCCTGGCTGCTAAGGACGTCCAAGCCGCTACCGAGGCCTTCGCGTTCTACACCACTTTCTTGAAGCTTCCTATTCCAGGGTATTGGAACGAGTTGATTTCTTCACCGACTTTGGAATCCGGTAAATCAGAGGCTATTCTTCTCCAGAAGTACCTCAGAGAAGACGACTTCCCCTACACATCCGACTTGTACCGATCTACCAAGCAGAAGTTTGCCGAGCTCCGTTCGCAAGCTTACGAAGGAGTTCAACAAGCAACAAGCCGCCGGAATCGCCGCCCTCCGAAGGGACCTGGAAGAACCAGCCTGGTCCGGCCGAAAGCCTAGTCGCAAGTAAAGCGGTCATCTCCGCCGTCTTTTCGTCCTATGTCTCAAGTCCTATGGCGCAACACTCAACGCGCCGCCCCTTTTGGTCCCAGACCCTTCAAGCCTCCGAATTCCTTCTTCGGGCGCTCCGTTTTGGAGTTTACGAGCGCCCGGTGAAAACATCCCTTTCAGACACTCAATTCCGCCTCCTCAAATCCCTATCGATCCTCCGACCGGGAATTCTTCGACGACGCAATCAAGACGCTCTTCACCGCCGAACGTACGAGGAAATCTCAGCAGCCGAAGCGTTCCGTCTGCACAAGGAGGGCTACCCGATTTCGAACGCATTCGTTGCAGTTACCGGGGAAAAACAGCGGTTGGTTGTAAACCTTTCCGCCAGTCTACGTTTTCGAGACATGCCTGTCAAAATGGAAACCCTGGAAGGGTTCGCTCTGGATCTCAAGCGTTCAGACTACCTTTTCTCGTTCGATATCGCGAAGGGCTACCACCATTTTCGATTACATCCCGATATTCGCAACTGGTTATTTTCAAGGTGGACAACCGATATTTCCGCTGTATCGCCCTCCCTTTTGGATGGAAGCTTTCATCGGCATATTTTATCAAGCTAATGAGACCCTTCGTCCGCTTCGTCGAAATCGCCTTCGTCTGCGTATGCACCCGTACATGGACGACTTTCTGGTCGCGGTTCGCCGACGCTCTCGTCTTCACAAGGCTCGTGGCAAATAGACCGTCTCTTGAAGGCTTGCGGACTACTTCGCAAGGAAGACAAGGGAAATTGGGCCGGAACGCAGTGTATCGAACATCTCGGTTTTACTATCGACACCACTCGTATGATGTTTGGAATAACCGCAAAGCGAATGGAAAAACTCAAGGGTATTCGCAACAGTTGCTCCGCCAAGCACGTCGGAACCGCCGCCTGGTCGACGTCCAACTGTTACGCCACTTCGCAGGAGTGGCAATATCATGCTCCCTGGCCATGCCACTCGCACGGTTCTACACCCGATCCATCTACGATTCGCTCAAGCTGAACACATCCAACTCAGGGAAACGGGTGAAGCTGCTTCACTCAGCGATTCGGGACCTCAAACACTGGCGCGATCTAGCTCACAGTCCACCAGAGAAGCCCGTGTCGACCCCATCCCCTACTGGCGCTCCACTCGGACGCATCGACGACCATGGTCAAGGGGGAACCTTGGGCTCCAATTTGCAACCAGGCCCAAGGAACGTGGGAAGCTCGTGGCTTATGGGATCCTCTTCTTCGCGTCAAGCCAATAACATTCTTGGACTCCGCGCCGTGACGGACAACATCCGGTCGTTCGCCAACATGCTCAAGTCAGGGACTCACCTCAGAGTATGGGAGGACAACCAAGCAGTCGTGGCAATTCTCAACGCTATGACAACCAAGTCCCGACCACTCATGCAAGAACTCCGCGTGTTACACCGCTTGTTACAGAAGCTGGGAATCTCCATAGAGCACGTTACCTCCCGTCAGCAGTCAATCGATTCGCAGATCGGTTGTCACGACTACACACCTCGACGACTGGAGATCAATCAGGAGACACTCCAACCGCTGCTCGAATCATACCGTCCGACTATCGACCGGTTCGCCGACAGCAGCAACAAGGTCTGCGCCAAGTTCAACAGCGAATTCGCGTGTCCTGGCTCCCTGGGGATCAACGCGCTACAACAAGACTGGCGTTCAGAGCTCAATTTTTGGAATCCTCCTCTCAAGTTGATTCCACTCGTCGTGAACAAGATCTGCCACGAACAGGCAAAGGAATACTGGTCACGCCTTGCTGGCCCGCTCAGCAATGGTACACGAAATTGCTCCGTTTGGCTCGTCCGCACGTTTTCGCCGCAGAAGATCTTTACCTCCCGCCAATTTGGGCCCCGAAGACAATGCCGCTCCTCCGTGGAAATTGGCCGTCTGGAAAATCTAGCAGAAGAAGCCCGGACTCTACCTTGCGTCACGCTACAACATCGGTGCTTACAGTGGCTGGGCTGGGCGACTACTGGGGGTACTACGATCGCTCGTCTTATGCCGAAAGCGAGCACCGAACACGTGGAGATCAAATGAAATTTTGTGGAAGAAATGGCTGGTATTCTGCTCTCAAGATGGTATTGACCCGCTCTCTGGAAATGAAGGCGCTGTCCTTCGGTATCTGGGTTGGCTCTTCGAGGAAACAACGATCAGTGCGGGCTCAGTACGCAACTATCTCTCGGCTGTCACTACGGCGCACACTCGTATTGGGCGGTCTCTGGCACTCACACCACTCATACAATTGGCTGTGGATGCCTTTCAACAAGGGGACAGAGACCGAAAGTTGCTCTCAGACCCGCTTACAGAGCGGCGTGCTCTGCCAAGCTCAGTTGCTCGTCGAATCTTCGCTCTCGCACTCGCCTCTCCGGACACTGATCTCGAATTTCTACGGAACGCCTGCGCTGTACTCGTCAGCTACATTTTCTTTGAACGTGGCGAAGCTGGGGTGTCTCTGTTGCTGACCAACATCACCGTCACTCCGGATTCAATCAACATCGCCATCGCGCTTCGGAAGAATCGCAACCGGTTGCTCATACCTTGCTTACCGCCGAAATCCCGCTTCGATACTAGCGTGATCGACCTGGTCCGTCGTTATGATACTCTACGCCGCTCGAACCGATCTGGGAGCAAATATTATTGGGCTTTACCTGGGACTCGTCTTTCCACTAGCGCAAGAACCATTACTCTTTGGCTCCAGTTTTGTCTCGCTCGTGCTCAAGTTACACCTCCGCCTCAAGTTTCTTGGTCCTCGCACTCGCTGCGCATGGGTGCCGCATCGGAATGTGCAGCGATTGGGGTTCAGGAATATCGCATATTGATATGGGAGATTGGTCCGCTGGACGCACATTCCGCGAGTCCTATCTGGATGCTAGGGTGATGCAATGTGATGATTCGCTCTTTTTCTTCGGTCACTTGCTGTGCCTCACCCTCGTTATCACGTACCTCTGGTACATTTGGTTTTCTCTATTGTTGTAATTCGGTGGAATGATTGGAAAATTACGGGTGAATATGAAAAGGAAATTCGGTTTTCGATAGACGATAGTGCATCAAAAACTCAAAAAATCCTGCATTCAGGTTATAAATTGTTGATTGTTGCATACACTATATTGCATTAGAGTCGCTACTGAGTTTCTACTCGCAACTCCCTTCCGCATGTACCAAATCGGACGCTATCAGGTACAGTACTGTACGGACTGTAAAGCATGGCATAGCTTGATCAGCGCGGCCAAAAACGGTGTTTTCCAATGAACAAAAAATGACAGAGTACCCACCGCACCGAAGATTTCAGGACAACAACTATGGTATACTGTACAGTATACTGTACTGTACTGTGCTGTAAACCCCCGATGTCCAGCAGTCATTTCCCGATGTCCAGCAGTCATTTTTTTGGGATCTAAAACTTTAAAATTTTCATTCAAAACGGTACCCACAGTAATAATAATATCGTTTATTGTGATAATAAATTAGCATGCGAACCTGTCTTTTTTGTGTAAGCGGTAGCGTACTCTGCGATGACAAGTGTATGGTACAGTAGCGCTAAATGAAAAAGAAATTTGGACCCATGAAGAAAAATGTTTTACAATAGGGGTCCAGTTGCACGCACCGGGGCGTCGGCGACGGTGATATGAGGGAATACGGTCTAATATTTTTCTCTGTAATTCGAAAAAAGGTACAGTAACTGGGTGTACAAAGAAAGTAGACAGACGGAACCCCCTTCAAAATAGGGTTTGTATCGGGCCGACGGTGTCTGCGCTGGCGGGTGCATGGCATTGCATGGCGCAGGGCGGCGTCGGCGCAAACGATTAGAAATTCCGCACCTTTGGACGCGGTACGTCGCCTCAGTGCACCTGTAACGCTTTCACAACGCCTGTACCGACTTGTTGTTTATCCCCCGACCCCCGATCCCAATGCCCCCGCCGCCGGCATTTCCCTGTACCCATTGCCCCACAACCTTTTCCAAGTACGATAAATTGCAGCGGCACCTTCTCACTGCACACCAAGGTCAACTGTGTCTATCACCCGACCACCCACTTTCGCCCTCCCCCCTCCACACCACCATATCTACCGCCCTGCAAATCGCAAACGCCGCCTTTTCTCGCCTCCATCCCGCTCATCCGCAACACTGCCCCTACTGCCCCGATTCCCACAAACACAAGCCCTTCCGCAACGCAATGGACCTTTCCCAGCATCTAGTCGCCAAGCATGATGACCTCATCTCCCCTGTAACACCCGATCCCCCGTGTCAATCCCCCGGCAACCCCTCCCCCTCCGCTCCAAACAAGCCCAGCACTATTCCGCACCCTCCAAGTACCTCAACCCCCACCATCAATTCCAAAGTCTCCGTCACTACCCCCCGCCAATCCCGCCAATCCCGCCACAACCGCGCTATCCTCCGCAAACCCATCCAGGAATCCCACCTCCAACAAAAGACCCATCTCCGCCCTCCACAATCCCGACTCCGCAACATCCCCACCTCTCAAGCTATCCCGCACCAAACCGCCCGCCAAGTCCACCTTCAAGAGTCCCGCCGCTCCTACCCCCGTACCTAACACTACAAAGTCCAACAACCCCGCCGCTTCCTCCAACACCTTGGCTCAACCCACCCCCACCTCCCCTACAGACACCACTGCTGCCAAGAAACGACGCAACTCCCGAACCGGTAAGGATAACGTCGCGCTATCTGCTACCAAACCCCCGACTACCCCGAAGAAGAAGGATGGGGGGGAAAGGAAGGCCTGTGCCGCCGTGGCTGTTGGGCGAGGAGTTGAGGCTGCCGAAACAGGCCGCCGTTACCGCCGCTCCGTTGGATTTCACCTGGTTTGGTGGGTTGCAGGCCAATACGCATCAGGGTTATTACCGCTTGGTTGACAGATGACCGAGCGCATACTTTGCGTCCGGTTGCCGTGCCGCGTTGTTTTTCAGTTGCATAGTGACTTGCGCTGTTGTGTGAGGTTTCGAGTTGGTCATGATGGAGGTTGATGACTGGGGATAGGGGCGTGGGTTTAGTAGGACAGCAACACGGCACGTGGGTTTGGGAATTGGTGCCGATGCTGAGAGAAAAGAGCAATCGGCCCCGTATCTGATGGCCCTGTTATACACACAGAGAGGGACAGTGCTATATTTTTCCTGGCCAACATGGTAAACTTAAGATAGATACATAGAAACTATCGGCAGTGATGCCGCGATCAAGTTTGCTGCGCTGTGTGGATCATACGTTTTCTTGACATGTCGTCATTCTGTCGATAAAAGCAGCCGGGCCATGAGACCACCCCCTTGATTATTATCCCTTACGGTTGGAATTGGAATGAGGGTATCCTTGCGCGACCTTTGGCAAGTGCAGGGGATGTGTTCTGAAAACGTGCGAACACCGCACGCTAACCACGTCGAGTGACGCTATTTGTGCAGTTTTACAATTGCAAAATGGAGTATATTGCTCTGCAATCCTCTATGAAGAGAGATGACAGAGGAGACATGTTGTCAAAGCCCTTGCCTGTAGGCTGCAGGCTGTGGATACGAGGCCCAAAGTTAAGGGGGGGGGGAAGCAGAGGCGGCACATCGAAAGTGAGCTGAGTGTCACAGGCTCTCCAAATTTTACCACCATACTGGGTAAATTCCTGGCTCATCTAATGAAAGTAATGATGCGTTCTTGCTTGCATGTTAGCTCCCCGATTGCCTGTCCCAAACAGAGTGGTTTCCGCGGAGCACTGCGGAGCGGGCCAATTTCTCAAGACTCGATCGACCAAGGCGAGGACAGAAACAGTCTAGGGAATTAGCTCTATCGACTCGCTAGGCCTTCCTATCACATCGATATGGACATCAACAACAAAAGCCTCTCCTCCCTCCGGCATTGACAACGTACACTTCAACCATCTCATTCTATAATCTTCTTCTCAGGCACGTAAATCTCCCCCCCTGCCTCCTGCACAAACTGCGTCGCCTTTTCCTTCATCCCCATCTCAACAGCCTCATATTCTCCATACCCATGTTCCTTCGCGTACTGCCGTACATCTTCCGTGATCTTCATTGAGCAAAACTTGGGACCACACATGGAACAAAAGTGCGCCACCTTTCCAGCGTCACTCGGCATCGTTTCATCATGCATTTTCCTCGCCGATACAGGATCCAACGATAAGTTAAACTGATCCTCCCATCGAAACTCAAACCGAGCCTTACTTAACGCATCGTCCCTAACTTGTGCACCGGGATGCCCTTTTGCCAAATCTGCTGCATGTGCTGCGATCTTATAGGCAATCACACCCGCCTTCACATCATCGCGGTTCGGTAACCCTAGGTGTTCCTTTGGTGTGACATAGCACAACAGCGCCGTTCCTAAGGCCCCAATATTCGCCGCTCCTATAGCCGACGTGATATGGTCGTACCCTGGAGCAATATCCGTGGCCAATGGTCCCAAAGTGTAGAACGGTGCCTCCGAACACCAATCCAGCTGTTTTGCCATATTCTCGGGAATCTTGTTCATGGGCACATGCCCCGGACCCTCATTCATTACCTGCACGTCAAATTCCCAGGCCCTACGTGTCAACTCACCCTGAGTCTTCAATTCTGCAAACTGCGCCTCGTCATTTGCATCGTAAATAGACCCCGGACGCAAACCATCGCCAATAGAGAATGCGATATCGTACTCTCTCATAATCTCGCAAATCTCATCCCAATGTTCATATGCAAAGTTCTCCTTATGATGAGTCAAACACCATTTGGCATGAATAGACCCGCCCCTGGAAACAATTCCCGTCATACGCCTAGCAGTCATGGGCACATAACGCAAAAGGACCCCCGCATGAATTGTAAAGTAATCCACACCCTGTTCGGCCTGTTCAAGTAAGGTGTCGCGAAATATCTCCCAAGTCAAATCCTCAGCCACACCGCCAACCTTTTCCAAAGCTTGGTAGATCGGAACAGTGCCCACCGGGACCGGGCAGTTCCTCAAAATCCACTCACGAGTTTGATGGATATGCTTACCAGTGGACAAATCCATGAGGGTATCAGCCCCCCACATGGTAGACCACTGCAGCTTTTCAACCTCCTCCTCAATACTAGAGGTAACCGCGGAATTGCCAATGTTTGCGTTAATCTTGACCTTAAAATTCCTTCCGACAATCATAGGCTCCAATTCAAGATGTTTCTTATTGCTCGGGATTATGGCACGTCCGCGGGCAACCTCGGAACGGACAAATTCAGGGTCCAAACCCTCCCTGACTGCGCAATACAACATCTCCTCAGTGATGATACCTTTGCGTGCGTAATGCATCTGAGTAAAGACACGATCTCCACGGGACTCACGACGCTGAACCCATGAGTTTCGCAGCTTTGGAAGGCCTACCTTGGGATCATGACCCTGAGGCCCGGAAGTATCATAGAGGTCTACAGGAGGGTCACCGGAAGAAAGATGGACACGACGAGATGGGATATGCAGAAGAGAATCGGTCGGGTTATGTTTGACGGTGGTGTGATGTTTGGTGGAGGACGGAAAGCATTCTGAAAAAAGTGGAGAGGGTGTGAAGGTGGGGTTGAATGGGTCAGGAGACGGCTTACGGTGAGGTGGAGGGGTAGAAGTAGGAGGCGGTCGTTCTTGAAGTACAGATATGATGGGTAGTGTGCGTCCGTGATGGGTGTTGATGTGAAGGGGGGCAGTAGTACAGCCGGTGTGTGGGGTTGGATTGGGTGTAAATGTGGACGCGGAGAGAAGTGGGGATGCGACGAACGAGATAGGAGTCATGTTGTTGGTACTGATGGCTCGAATGGGGGCTAGAATGGAAGCTGGGATGGTTGTGTGACAGAGGAAACAGGGAAGGAGAACAAGGCAAGTCAGCAGTGCGGAATAGGCCGAGTAGCGAATCGGATTTGCATGGAAAGGGAGCTCAATGGTTCCGAATGAAATGATCTGATTGATCCGGAATACTGTACACAATGCACAGCAGTGTACTATGCAATTTTTTGGGGGGAAAATCTCGAGAATCTGCTAATGGACAGTCATTGGACTACATGGTATATTGTTTCGTACTTCAGACCAATCATAGAGCTGAAAATGGGGGCGTTTGAGTAATACAAGAATGCAGGAGGCGGATTTCCCATTTCCAAACTACAGTACGCTTTATTGACAAGGGTTTATGTACTACGTACTGTACTGTACTGTACAGTACAGTACAGCGCAAAATTTAGACCACCTGAGACTGATGAACGAAATTGGCCATATCGAACAAATCCCGTCGCTTGGCGCTGTTGCTGTCGCGCATGCATTTGCTGGAGGGTGAAAGTCATGATTTTTGGGCTATTGTATTAGCCCCTTGTGGAGTGTGTTGTCTTTTTTATTCCAATATTTCTACGTTTTAAAATTAAAAATCGATGGTGCAGTATCCACACATGCCCTGCGCGCTATCTCTAGAGCATGTTCGTACCCAGCTGCGCGGGACGGAATCTGACTACGGGAGGAGAACCATAACTACAGTATTATCCGTTTCCACATCCCTTGCACTCCCCTCATCCACCCACCTCCCAAATCCGTTCAAGCCTCCCTTTTCACCAGAACCCATCCGTCGGGCCTATTATGGTACTCTTTATAGGGACTCTTCTTCTGATGCTCCCTCGCTAATGTACAACGGCACTACAAATGTGCAGAAGTTCTTATTCTTCTTCCACAGCGTAATGATGACCGGTAAGTCCAACAAGGAGAACGAATTATCTTTCATCGGACATCTGCGGGGCCCCACGTTAGAGTTGTATTGCGACAACTTCGAGACGAATGGAGACCTTATGGAATATGTGAAGAACTACTCAATCGTGAAGGAGAGTATTATCGACCGCGGTGTTGAAGAAAACATTCAAGACGTCACCCGTCAAGCCTTGGAGATTGGGCCTGATTTCAACGATATTTAAGGTTTGCTGAATGATAACGAAAGAATCCACAAGAGGTACTAATTTGTTAACATCGTCACGTTTGGCTTGCTTTATAGTGCTGCTTGCCTTCATGAAGATTTACAGCAGTGACGTTCATTTTGTGGCCCAAAAAACCGTGTCGACATCGTAAAGGCTTTGAAAGACTTTCAATCCAATCAAATCGAGTTTTCGGGAGCCTCATCTCGGCTGCTCGAGGTTCGCTCAACAAAACTAGCGGTTCTTGTCGACTCTTGCGCAATGAATATCGATAATAAGGTGGACGCTCTAGTAGATTATTTCTCCCGCTTGATCTGTTCCATCAAAAGAACAAATTGGAACCTGGAGAAACGGTAGCCTGTTTATCGGCTTCGAATCAACGATTAAATGTCCTACGACTCCTTACTTGCTGTCATAAGAAGCTGTTTGTATGTTCAGCGTTAAATAAGGACTCGTGCTGCAATCTACTGTGCACCTTTTGCCACAAGTTACGCCATTCGGAGGAAACCTGTTGGAGTGCACCTCGAAATAAGGGGAATAGTGCCGTCCAAATTATAGGCAAAGATTGGGATTCAAAAGAAGGCGGTTTCGTGAGCTTCGGCAGTGAGGACCTGATCGACGAAAACTTTACAATCGAAGAGATGGTGAATGCAACGAAAAGGACCGCGGTAGTTGAAGCATTAGCAAACAAAAGAGGTAGGAAGAACACATAGGATTCCGAATCTCCCGCTTCGTTTTAGGTCGCGCAAATAATCTTCCGAATCCTCTTATTCCCCAAAAAGATTTGCAAGGTGAACATCGCCCTACGAAGGTTAAGAAAACGAACAATCAGGGAGAGAGAACTTCGTACAAGATCCAAGATTAAGTTATAACGTAAGACATTGTGTCTTAAATCGCTACTTCTGATTGTTACCTTTCCTTTAATCAGCTTCTTCGTGGAGACGCTGAATCCGCTGCAAAAGTAGTGCATCACCTCTTGGTAAAGAATTATGCACCCCGATTCAAAGTAGTCTCTGAATTCCCGTCGCGTTTTCTGAGGTTCTTCTCACTATGGTCTTACGGTATGTAGTATGGTATTTATTGGATTCCGGGGCTTTCCCCAATATCATGTCGGCAGAACTATTTCGCCAATTTTTTCTATCCCAAACTTATATCGAAAGGAGGGTAACCATCGAGAATAGATATATCTCTTCGCGTGTGGGTTCTTCGCTGAGTGTTCCGACAACGTTCAAAGGTCAAGGCGTGAAGTTGGAATACTTTTTGTTGGTGAATTCCCCATTCCACCTTATCATCGGTCTTCCGACTCTCTCATTCTCGCGTGCAAATTTGGACGCCGGAATGCAGAACTTCTTTCTCCTAACCGAATCAGAGGATGTTATATTACCTGTGTATTTCTACACGAAAGCCGCCGAAAAGCAGATCATGAGAGGAGAAGAAATTTGAACACAGCCTGAATACGTTACCTCCGATATCAATGCTGGTCCCTCCTCCGAAGAGTGATCGGAAGTGGAACTAGTGCTCGATACCCGAGAAGGTGGCAACGAGGCCTTGAGTGGCGCAGATATAGAGTTAAACGAGAAGTTATTAGTCGCAGTATGCAGTGACGACGATGGAGAAGAGTAAAAAGGGATGATATGTACACTAATGACGCGCATGGCTCACCTAGACGAGGAAACTCAAGTTGAGATAAACGGCGCATTCCGTGAAACGTTGATTATTGCATGTACAGTTGATGAATTTAGCCCTGCATCGTTACCGACTACACTCTCATTCAAGATCAAGGATCCGATTCCCATCTACCATCAAGCCTGTCGTACGCCCACTTATCACAACCAGATGGCTCGTCAAGAGATTGACTGCATGTTTTAGGGTGGAATTATCACAAAAACGTCTTCTGCAGGGTCTTCTTTTGTCCTAATCGTCACTAAGAAGGACCGAAGACCCCTATTATTCGTAAATTGACGCACGCTGAACAAGAAGATGAAGGCCGATCGTTGGGCGTTACCAAAATAGAATAGATCTTCACGATTTTTACTACCCTTGATATATTTTCTGTTTACTGTCAAATAAAAATGAGCGAGGAATGCAAATGAAGGACCACACTTGTATGTCGCTTTGGTAGCATCAAGCTCGAATTGATTCCCTTCGGCTTGATGAACACGCCCTCTACTTTAAAGCTTGTAATGAATCAGATTCGAAGTTACGTCCAGTTCGCCCGGGAATTCTTAGACCACTTCGCTGTGTTCCATTTTGCAATCAAAAAGCACCTATAACACCATCGTGTAGTTTTCGAAGAAATCCAGAAGGCGGGATCGAAATTAAAAATCACCAAGTTTGATTTCGCGAGGCCAGAGTGTTAAACTGTTAGTATATTTCGTCGACAAAAATGTGTTCACGCCAGTAAGGAGAAGAGTGGAGGCGTCAAGGAAGAGTCGATACCGAAAAACAAAACGGAGTGAAGACATTTTTTGTCTTAGCCGGACATTATCCCCGCTTGATCAAGTTATTTGCGGAGCTATCAGCTTCATTGTATGCTACAGCGTCGGGTTGGAGGAGATTTGCTGGGACAAAAGGAATGAAGAAGATGTTTGAAACTATAAAGAAGAGACTCACCTCAACCCCTTTCCTCGCGTTTCCGGACTTCGACGCGCCCTCCGTAGTCGAGAACGTTGCTTCTAACGTCTCCATAGAAGCCTTGCTTTAGCAGAAGAAGGAAAATATAAAGATGTATCTGGTGCATTACTCTAGTGGCAATATGAATGCTTCCTGATGAAGGTATTCCACATGCAAAAGGTAGGCCTTGGTCATAATCTTCGCGTTGCGCAATTTTTGAGTTTTTTATCTGTCCTTTGAACCATTCAGGCTGATATAATATCGCAAAGCGCTCCACTAAGCATCAAGATTAACGACTTCCATGGAAGGCTAGCGTGGTGGATATACCTCCTGGCAAATTATAAGTTAGATGTCGAGTATATCCGAGGTTCTGGTAATGTTGCCGTCTACTACCTGTCGCGCGTAGTGCCTGAAGAGACGCTAAATCCTTTATGCTTTGACTTTAATGAAGGCGAGCCAATTTGAGCCCTATAATTCGTTGATAAAGAGTAACACGGGAATCTGGAGCCGTTTCTAGTGGGCATAAGTAGTTATCTTTGGGGAAGAGATATAGAAGAGCAGGATAGTAAGAAACGCATGTCTACCAATCGTTCATCCAATTTTTTTGTTTTATCGGAAAATTAGCCTCTGAAGCGCGCAATGAATGGTCTCAGGTCCATCCAAAACTTCAAAAATGGAGCTTTGGTAATTAAGACCTTCCAAAATGAAGTTGGGCACTGGAACAAGGAATCAAGAGATAGATTCGTTCTTGACCGCTATTGATGGCCTCAGATTCATCAGGGCATTCATGACTACTTGAAAGGTTGCGACGGGTGTCAACCTTGTGAACACTACTCCCGTATTGAACTACCATAAAAGCCTCCTGACAAATATATTTGAGACCTATTCGATCATCTTCGCTGGACTGTAGTGAAATTGGCACTCACACTGTACTGCCATCGGCAGCTGACTTTGGTGATCTTTTTTTGATCCGATTCATTGCTAACCAGCAGGAACTGTACTGTACAGTTAGAGCAATTTTCTTTTGTCGCCCCCTATTATTCTTAGTACTGTATATTCACCCGATGGGGGTTGAGGGCTTGCAATCTGGACCAGTCGGCCCCCAAATTGGACCTGATATTTTCGCAGGTGAAAGGCTCCTATTGGGCCAATTGTTGAATTTACTTATCTCTAACTTGGATCTCCCTAACTTGGCTGACCCTAACTTCTTTCACCCCGCCGTCTTAGATAACTCTAACCTAGTTAACTAGTATTTATACCTACCTGGCCACTAGGGCCACAGATTAAATAGCCACCCGGTGTTGGCTCTGAACTTGACTCCCAACTTCCGCCTTTGCAGAAACCTTGCCAAATGCAACTTTGGCTATTGCCACGTGTATCCGCCGTGGTCTCCCTTTCTATTTCCCCCTCTCTATCCAATATTTCAGTACCCCCTTTTGTTGTTTGTTTGTGACATTTACTCACACTTGGCGCCCCCGACTCCGGCGTCTACATACAAATAGAAACTTCAAGGTTGTCGTTGGTGACAACATCCTTATCTCCAAAGGAGATATTCAGCACTGCTGACCCACTACTACATCTTCTTTGTCCAGTATTACACCTTTGGTGTCTAATTTTCTTTGGAATCGATCCCTATCAAGTTTCTAGCATTCCGCGGACAACGGGCCAGCCTTACAACCCGGAGGGCAAGTATACCGTCCAACCGTCCAAGGAATCACCCCCGCGCTCTTACAGCTCCACTTCTCCTCGCCACCGGTGAGCTTTTCTACTGCATCGCAGGGTGCTTAAAGAGAAAGAGGGACAGAGAACACCCTGCGGGTCTTGGTGTGTGTGTGTTGGGTTTCTCATTGTCTGACGGTGTTCCGTTCCTAGACGAGAAGAACTGCGCACCGCGCATTGCACTACATGGAATGCTTCCCAGATCCAGGAATGGGAAGATATTCTTACTCATTATCGTTACACACCTCACAGCTTGGCCAATTGCAGCGGTCGCCTAAATTTCGTTCGCTGAAGTCGTTGTTACATTTACAGAGACAGAAACTATATCTGCGTTCGGCCTCCCGAGTACAATAGTTTCGGAAAACGCGGGATTTTCACACTTAAGCCAATCCTTGATCGTATGCAACATCATGCGGTTCAGAGGTCAATCGTTTTGGCCTACTCATAGAAGTCGGATGAACATGCCGAGTGTAATTTGTGAACCATAAAGACAAGACTGAAGAAGGTGGTCCTTTCCTAAGTAATCTAGTGGTAACAATGTCCTTCCAAGGTCTGATAACGATAACATCGTCGCTCCCTTTTACCTGTGTCATCAGTACTTGAGCTGATGCTTGTAGTAGCTCCTCGTGTAGCTATGACGGATCTCGCGCCTTTGTTACCTAACGATTCTCACGATCACCGTCAGATCGACCTGCTCGCGGCTCTGGCCCTGCGTGTAAACCAGAAGGATGCACAAGTGGCTACGGAAACGTCACAAAACCGAAGAAATCCGAAGTGCAAGGCGGGGTTCCGGTCGAACATGGACAGGTCCTGACCTCTACCGCGAACTGGCCAGCATTCCAGCCCTGCTGGTTTTGGGCTATGCCGAGTATGTAAATTTTCTCATCCAAGTACTTGTTAACTTCATATGGTTGCCGTCATTCTCGTCAAGGTATTCATGCGAAGAGATTAATCCGTATAAACTCCGCCGGATCCATCTCAAAGTTATCTTCCACCGAGAAAGGGAGTCGGAAATTTTAGCCATATTTGGTATATCGTTATCTTTCTTTGTATTTTTTTTAAGTTTCATGTGTGTTTGAATGCCATTATAAGTGTTGGTTCTACTGCAAGTCATCCACGTTTTCAGTCACGCCAGAGAAAAGGAATAAAGTATATGCGCGGCGCGATTTACTTGACCAACTTAAGGACTTCAAAAAGTAACTCATATCTACGGCGATCCAGTGGAACTATTCGGTTCTATATCGCCTACACGAAAAATAGTTACTCAAATTCACGGAAAGAGCCCCTTGTGACGCTTCCAATGACCACTATACCTCTTATATACACGCAGCTGATAACGTATACGTCTTTATTTGCCGACAAAAACCAAATCATCGTACTGGCACGAGCCACGAGAAATTGAAGCGGTAAAGAGAGCTGAAGTCACCCTCTGCATGTCATTTATACTCAAAAAACCCTCCGATTTCTTCTCTTCTACACAACAAGTGCGAAGAAAATTGTCCACGAAGACTGTTCTGCCAACTAGATTTCTCCTCTCCAGCGAAGAGTTGCAGCCTATTAAATAGGAGAATATTTAATGAGATTCTCAAGGGAGAAATACCTCCCTATAGTGATGTGTTTCCCGCAAGTTTCGTGTTAGTAAAACGCACAGTATGTAATCGGAGGCCTTAAAATTGAAATACGTAATGGTTTCTTACCCGGCTAAATTTCAATCACACTCAGTTTTTTTATTACTTTCCATATCATATGAATTTGGATGTTAAGTTTGGACAGCGGATAGCATCAAAGCTTAGGTTCAGTCTGCGGAACCTCGTGCAGTGCCAGGAGTCTATCAAAGGCCAGTTATTGAATTTTTCATTTGGATGTAATTTTTTTTTGTTTGCAAAAATGCCTATAAATACCTAGAACTAGTTCAATGCGGAGCTATAATGTCCAAAGGAGTTGTTATAGGGTTATGGAAGTGTCCAGGTTGATATTTTTGCTACAGTAGAAGATTAATACAGCCGCTATCGGTAAAGGAATATTAGTTCTTCCTTTGAAAGTAAAACTAACGGTACTGGGCAATTTAAACCCATCTTGATCTTACGAGGTCTGATAGAAGACGACTACTATATAAAAACGTTTTTATTCCGTTATCAGATTATTTCTATAATATAGTTAGCCGCAAACTACAGTGAGTCTCGTGTTTTTTCCTAATTTTAACTTCTTTTTGGTTCACCGGAAACCGCTAGTTTTGAAACTCACAAACGCACCGAAACTGGGAGTTTCATGAGTTTGTCCAAACTCTCTGTCTTCAATTCGAGGGGAGACTTGCGCCGCACGGCTATCATCAACAAATTCAGATCCTGCATACCCCAATCCAAACCCCGGCATCGTCTGGCCCACTGCTCCTGCTTTCGCACTCCCTCTATGGCGGGCGAGACACTAATACTCCACACGTCTCGACCGATACCCCTCAAGCCAGCCCGCCGGGCTCGCCGCTTTATGATCTTCTTGCTACTATTGCTACAGATTTGGCAGGTTTTCCGGTGCTATAGATTCTGCACGGTCGCGTGCTTGGTCCTTCTGCTTATGTCGCGCCGAGAGTTTCATCGCTTTCGCCATGTCATGGACACATTGCGTCGGACGCTGAGCGCTTTCTTGATATAGGCTACGACTGGTACTGTTGCCCGCCGTTTGTCTCTGTATCCAACCACACACGTTTCAATGGTCATTTATGTTCTTATCTCATCTCCGATGGCGTCTACGGAGGTTTTGGAGAAGATTTTAACCTCAACTGTGGGCAAGCAACGCAAGCGGAAGCAGAAAACAGAGAGTAACGATTCCGTTAGTAAAAAATTTTGTGCGGTCGGCGCAGACGCACTCGTGACTATGGTTGAAAGCTACACTGCAAATTTTGCCAAGAACTGCATTGGACGTAAGAAAGTGGTGCAGAAGGTACCAGCTCGGGTCTGTAAGCAGGTGTATCAAGACTACATTGACGACAGGAAGGAGCAAGCGAGAGCAGCTGCATGGTGTTTGACCTAGAAAAGCTTCCACAGAAAGGAACGCTTCAAGATGCGTTGCGCGGTGCCTTGCAAGGAATTGGCACTGGCGTTGCAGACTGCAAAATGAAAGGAATAGTCGAGACTACACCTCAGGACGTGGATTTCTTGGCGAAGCTAAAGCAGACCGACACCTGCCATAAGAGAAAGATGTCTGGCTTCCGCGAAATTTTAGCTACAGGAGCGGTGGCGGCTGTTGTTTTTGGCAGTGAAAGACCTGGTATAACGACCAGTCGAACCACTGAAGCCACGTTATCTTTGGTTTCGGTGCCCTCTACTAAGAAGAAACTTTTACGCTCAGCCGTGGAGCCAATGGATAAGATGACGGTACTTGTGGAGAATGGGTCTAAGGATCTCACACTGGCCGTGATATATCAGAATGAAGTTTACGAGAAGAAAATGCAGGGAAAGGGGGCTTTACGGAAGGGTCCGTTGCATTCTTTGAAAGATTCAGACGCTCAGCGATCCTCGAAATGCTTGTCTTTCTGAAGAACGAAGGGGTAATTTCGGAAGGTGAACTTAGGAAGCGTGCAAAGATGGTGGCTCATGTACAGTAGCCCAATTACATTCTTGTAATTTCGTCAAAGTGCGTAAGTTGCATTCGGGACCGGTGAATAAAGTTCGTCAAGATTGCAGCGGAATCGAAGAGTACTGCAAATGTTCTGCACCTGTTTGGACAAGTTCTGATAATGCGACCGAACTTGGATTTTAAACCTCCGATGTCCCACTCAACAGCAATCCGGTAGCCCGCATGAAGCCGATTGAAAGCTCGAAGCATAGGGTTGGAATCAGCATTTGGAATTTCCCGGTTATCAATCCTTCTGAAAGTGAAGTGATCGAGCCCTTTATATCCAGTTTCACTCAATAGATACCCAAGAGGGTTGGGATTATTGTCATCAAACGTAAAATAGCGTCGCCGATTCATACAAAATGACTCGCTCTTAGGATCCGTGCATCATGAACAGAACCAGCGTATTACTCGTCCACATATATAAACAGACCTTCGTGGTCGATGACCACAGGGTTATTAAAGCAGTACATCTTCTTTTTTAAATTACTTTAAAAGTACAAGCGGTTTCCGCTACTTGACGAGCGATTTAGTCTGTGAAAAGTCCTATCGATGTGTCCTATGCACCCGGGGAGCTCTGGAAGTCTGTTCCGTAAGGCGACACGTCGTTGTGCATTTCGTCACGTCACTTCCTGTGCCAGTACCTCATTGATTATCGTGATTATCTTACATGTATAACATCGTTGTGCAAAGAGGTTCTGCTATAAGTTCAGCAATTAATCTCCCTTTGCAACCCTGTTTCGGCCTTGAAGTACATAATACAGAAGAGGAGCCTTTCGGACGGATTGAGCTTCTTCGGTCGCCCTGGCAACAATCGCTCCTCTCCACGCCTAGTCCGTAGGGCAATAATCGGACAATCCCGCAAACTCAGGGCCTCGAACTCAGTTTTGTAGAAGCTTGTGATGTGCTTAAATAACGACATATGTCCCGTTTGTAGTAGCCCGAGACGTTCTATCTTCGGCGCGGGGCTCTTGGCTGAGTATTCACCCTCCCCCTTCTGATCCTCTAGCTCTTGCATGATGAGAGGTTCTAGTTTGAAAGCACAAGCTGCCCCTCTATAAATCTCTACAGCACTCTAGGCATGGGTACCAGTGTCCGCCACGGACCGTCCTCCTCCTCTACATTAACTAGGTCCATCGTCACGAAATCAAGTCCCGCCGCGGTGGTGAATGCAGCAGCAGCCCAAATTCCAGCAGCGATAGCAGAGAGAGAGCGGGCGGCGACGATGGTGCTCGAGCTTGAGGGGCAGTGGCGGAGCGCGAAGGCGGGGGGTACAGAGGCATGGCCAGGATTCGAGTGCCGACAACAGCGACAGAAAGTAGATCCGGTGGTGATGGCAGCAGCCTGCAGGGTAGTCCTGGAGGTTGTCACGGCCGCAGTGGCAGGCAAGGAGGCCTCAGCACCGGAAGCGCGAGTGCGGGAAACGGTAGCCGCCGCAGCAAGAGACCAAGGGCCGGCAGCACGAGAAGCGAGTGTGAGCAGAGGCGGCGCGGTGCGAGGAGGCGCGGGGGTTGGCAAGCGCGGGGCGATAATGGCGTGAGCAAGTAGGCCCGCCAGTGGCAGGCCAAGAGGCGTAGTGGATCCCGAGCTACTGAAGGGGACAGCACAGAAACTCGCCGTGGTTGTTCCAGTATTTTCTAGGACAACTCACGAATTCGTGGACACGAGTTTGGTCAAAAAAAAATTATCAAAAAACGCCGAACTTTGCCGCCAACTTTAATACATCATCAAATTGTCGTGCATTTTTCAAATGGCAAAAATGTACTCAATAATTGTCTATCATTGACCTTGAGTAAATAAAATTTGATGATTTTGGGTTTTAAGTTATAATTTATCTATCTGGATTGGAGTTAATATACTCAAAATTAGGATGCATAAAAAATATACCTTATTCTTCAAGTTTAAATGACTCAAGTGGGGGGTAAAAGACGTTTTATTCTGAAAAGGCCGCGTTTTGAACCTAGAAGATTGCCAACTCTCTCGCACTGTGCCTTACGTTTTCTATTCATTTGGCCATAATACCATACAGAATTAGTTTTTTCCTAGAAATTTATAATCGAAAACGCGCCTTATTAATTTTAACCTCAAGTAAGTCCCTTTTTTTATAAGAAATACCTGACAAATTTCCACGAGAGAAAAATGTACCATGATTTTAGTTAAATTTTGATAGTATACACATAGCATTTTTAACTAGTTCGTACAGAAATAACCTTTTTTCTAAAATTGACGGATTCTGGGAATTACATTTCTCACAAGCAGCTACCTGGCACTATTTTATATTCTATGGTACTGAAACAAACGAAGCAATATATATTTGAGATTTCCAGTTGCAAATTATTTTTTACGTAATCTTTACTATCTAGAAACTTTCTTCTTGTACATGAACTTTGCAACTAGGGCGAGTTACTCTGCAGTACTTTAGGGATTATTGTTACTCAACACGTATACCAAAAACAAAAACTAAGACAAAAAAACGTAAAAAGGCTATAACCACGCACAGTAGAGGACGAAGCAATCAGCTAAATATTTTCTCCTACCACTTTCCGCAGTCTCTTGCCTATGCCTATATCCCTTCTCAGAGGCTGGCACCCAGAAGCCTATAGTTTGCTAACCGAAGTCGCGCGAAACTTGACTACTAGGGCCATGGAGGCCTCCGGCGAGGTCCGAGCGGTGCTTAATCAAAGGCACTCTGCCGCGGCCGTAATTTCAAACTCATTTTTTCTGTTGGTCAGCCTTGAGCCGGCTTTTTAGGGAAAACTAAGAGGTATTACTGGTCACATAGTAGGATATTCCGGGCGAGAAAAGACCATAACTTTCAAATATTAAATATCCCTACATTACCCCCTTTCCATAATTGAATCATTGCAAATTAATTTCCATGCACTGGTCTTAAAGATTCCTGTACTTTCGCTGGAACACATTCCAATGATTGGGAATTTTTGGGATGGGTCCCTTCTGTCAAATAGCATAAGGAAGTTGTTTTCGATGACCTTTTTTAAACTAAATAATTTTAACATGATTAGATAAGATTTTAGGGAGAAAATTTTTCAGAGGGTTCCGCTGTATTTCGCATGATTTCATTTGCACAGTGCTTTGTTGCTTAATTAATGAATCATTCGATAGTGAATTTTATCTTGTGATTTTAACATCAGTTTCAAAAATCGGTAATCGTATAAGGGCTTATTTATTTTTCTCTTTCCTCCTAAAATTAACGACTCTATAACAGGGACAGGAAATTCAATCTGGAACAGATTGAACTCTACTTACCTCAACGCGGATAGGTCTTTGAAACTAACCGTATTCTTTTCAATCGTTTCTTCTACAACAATTATCACGAGTTCCTTCGTTTGGGCCCCCTGGAATTTGGAACACGGAGATTTAATTGGATTCGAAAAACTAGAACGTGAGGAACCATACTGTTTCCTCCGAAAATGAAATATGAAGTAATGTTAAAAACCTCTATTAAAACCTTCTCTTTTCGTGTGCATTTTCACTTGCGTCACATAACGTGTTCGATGTAGCATGAGCATTGTGTTGCTGTAATATAGTTATAATACTCTCCACTAGAAATTTTAATGTACATTTAGCTTCATTTAGGATTTTTCAATTGGAGATAGCCGGTTACTTATTTGGCGTGGGGAAAATCCAAGCTAGATATTGAGATAGTTTTAAAGATAAATCTTCGATAAATTCAAGCCAGATTTTTTCAAAAATTTTCGCTCATCCTCTATTTCATCTACAATGATGTCGATGGATGAATGAAATTCTTTGCAGATGACATCAAAAACTGGATACTTCTTAGAGACAAAGAATCATAGGAGATTAAATATAATCTCCGAGCACAATATAATTTCCCTCTATCGAGTGTACACATCTCAAATAAAACAGTTTCCGGGTCGAGACATTGACTTACATCAAAATGGAGGGAAATTTCTCGATAAAACCTTTCTTCTTGGCACTACTTTCCTCCAGTCCAATACTCCGAGATGATTCGATAACTTATCAGGGACCAGGTGATGAAATTCAAAGTAAAGTTCAGACATTTGCTTTTGGTACGGATTAATGTTTTATTTCGTAAATGAGAGAAATTAGTATCCATTACAGCGATTAAAAGGTAGTTTTCATTTAAGGACCGACTGACTTACTGTTTTTTCGAAAATTTTAAAACATACCAATGAGCTCTCAATATTTTAACTCCGAACAGTAAAGTTACATCTTCTTTGACAACATCAACTTGAAGAATATTAGAGTTATGGAAATAGAGATTTTCAGGCTCATGGAACCTGGTGTACGCTGGACATTATAGTCGTACCTGTCTTCCGCTCATTTTCATTTTAGAATCCATTTTGCTCTGTAAATAATAAGCGTGAGCTTAGTTAATGCCAATCTTTTCCCACAGTTCGCCAGCGTAAATATATACGCTTTTTCATAACTCATTTAAATATAATTTTCACTTGATACATTTTAACTTATTAATAGCAAAATTTTCCGTTTCTTTAGCGAGCATGGTGTAGTTATGTGCTATGGTTCGATAGAATCGGACGCTTTCACTGTAGTCTAACGTTTTCTCTATTTTAATCGCAGACCCGTTTTCCTAGAGGTCGATACTAAATTGATTATCTTTCGTGAGGGAAGCTTTATTCTCCTAAAACATTATCAGTACGTTTAAATTCCATAACACATAAAATCTCGCAAGCAGGCCCTATTGTGAAATGGGGAAGAAGAGGGGGTTCATTTAATGTAATGAATGTGTTGTCCGGAACCCTTGGAGTGGCTATCAAGGCAACGTAAAATTCACTGCTGCAAAAATCTAGCACAATTGAAATTCTATACTAGAATGAATAATAGAGGCAAGCTAGCAGAAGATCCACGTTAGATAGTACAGCTGACACACCGAGTGTCACTGTACTTGAATTACTATAACCTTCGCAACCCGTTCCTTTGTACTACCGGCTACCTTACAGCATTTCCGAACTTTTGCGCAGAATTTGAAGTTCCTGGTCATTGACGGAATCAAAACTCCCATTGTTCTGGGTGCAACCACTTTTGTTTTATATTCATTGAATTGATCTTTAAAATCCTCATCATCATGAAACATAGCTTCGTCACCTTGATAAAGTTGCTAAAAGAGAATTTGCCTGGAGCGATCAGGGAAATTTCCTAGGAATATAATAATTTTATACGTGCAATTAGGTTTTATTTAACTGTCTAGAATAAATATTTCTTATCTCCAATATTTTTACACCGACTAAAATAGCCGATTCGGTCAACATAATTCTTTCCAGGTATATTTGTTCCGAATTAATACGGTCTTTGATTTTCTCATGAAGACTCACATTCGAATTTAGCTAGAACCATCTTTATCCGTATTACGAGGTTTTCATACGTCCCGTGGTTGAAATAATGTCCGGGACTAACGGTAGTAGCATTGGGTATCAGCTAAGTTTCAAACCGAAATTTCGATGTTTCATCTTTTAGATTTACACATTTTTATTCATTATTAATAAGCCAACTGGAATGCAGTGCAGTATCGAGTCACTAGATGTACTAGGACATTTTTGCGGATTTAATATTACGGATATAATTTTTAGCTTAGCTTACACAAATGAAGATTTTTTTCAGGTATTTGACTTCTCCTTTCTCTTACCTGTACTGACAGTAAATTTCAAGTAAATTTCGTTAATTTAGTCTCTTAATTCATCCAAAGTATTCTTGTACATTTAATTGCTTGATTGATATTTCCAGGTTTAATTTTAAGCTTTGGAGGTGCATTGTAATTACATTCAGAAGAGAAAACGCCTATGCTACCCCTCCTTCATACTGTGTACAGATTCGGAAAATATTTGAAAGATTTCTATTCTATCTTCATGATAAATGCTTTCCCTTACAATCGAAGTTGTATCGAAGATCAGTAGCTTTTTGTCCTTTTTGAGGTCATAGTCAGCGACTTTGTCATGTCATTTGGATATTTGTTCCTAGATATCCTTATCAAATGCCCGCAATAGTTTTAGACTACTGGAAATGATATGTAAGGATATGGTTTGACTTTCGGATTGACGAAGTGAAGGAACTTATCATTATTGCGAGAAAAGGAGATAATTTCAAAATATCATTTTTTAATAAAATATCCCATGTCCTGTCCTATTATGCTCCAAGTGTTTCATGTATGTAATTTCCCAAACAAATCGTATTAATCAGATGCTGCATATGTTCCAGTCCTCAATTTTTCTGGTAAATCACTTCCACGGTTAAAATTTCCGCCAGACCCGAAAATATTCAGCAAAAACAAAATTTCGAAATCCAATCTTCACTAAGTGATACAAAGTTTCTGTTTCTAGCAGCTTTAAAATTGAAACTACACCGATATGCTGCTTTTCACGTTTGACAAGTTTTAGATGTTTCCACGAGTCGTTGTTTAGGCGGTACTTCTCTGAATTTTGATATACGCAACCCTTCAAAAAAGATGATTTTTGGTGCCTTGAAGAAGATTTAAGACAAGTAGAGGGCTTTTCCGGTAACTACTCAACTGCGACCCGAACGTTTTCGTTTATTTGTGACTTATTTTCCTCATGGTGAGTATTCGTGTAATATGTGATGTGAATAGTTAATTCTCACAATATTCATCGCAAACCTTGATTTTTTCGGTCCTTTGTCGTGCTCCCCCATTCGAACCCTCATTCGCACCTTCATTTGTGGTATTGAAAAAATACGGTTAGAGGGCTGTGGAAAAGCTTCTAAACAATTTTGTTTCTTGTTATTCCTTAAAAGATTGTTTGCAATGCGGAATATGTGGTAGATATTTGTTTATTCAATGAGCTCTCGCTGCTAAAAACTAGATAAAATGCGGAAGTAATAACTCCTCAATGTGACAATGCTTGACGGGAATGAGAGCTAGAATAATACTTCTCTTCTGACTTTACTTTTGAGTTGGTTCTATTTCGAACGTTAAGAATACATTTTTATATATTTCACTAGTCTTTTCCATTTTATGAAGGATCAAACCGTGCTTTAGATTTCCTTTTTCGTTTATCAAATCACTTCTTAAAAATATTCACTCCTAGACCCTCAATGTCGCACTTTGAAGTCTATGTGTTTCGATTCTTAATTTCTGCCTCTATTGAAAGCAAACAAAATGTTAATTGATTTTCTTGTACGTGGCTGATGCTTTTAAGCAATTTCTCCTTTTTCATGAAGAACTAAATTGATTCAACAATAAAAAAAGCAAACAAATATTTCGACAATATTTTTGTAGTTAACTTGACTCGCTTTATCATTATTGACTGACAATATAACAAGGAATCACTTGAAAACTATAGTTTGTGGGACAAGGTACCTCTCCAAAAATATTGCTCGCACCAATCTCATAAAGCTTGCGGAAATAACTATTTTGGATTTTCTTTCATCTATTGTTACCATAACTTTTTGCCTAATTCTCGTCCCAAGAACTCTTCTTATATTCCTGTTCACTTATTTCTTGGTGTAAATTGGACAATTTGGCAATGTTCATGCCATCCCATGGTGATATGAAGCCGATTACCTCCTTTTTACTCAAAGCTTTTGCGCACATAGCATTCATTCCACAGGCACAAACTACATCCTTGATCATATTCTACGGGTAGATAAGGAGTTAAAATAATACTAGGTGCATTAGCGTATTAGATTTTTTGCCCAAGTTCAGGTTGAGAAATAGACCGTGAAATTAGTGAAACCGCGATAACTGTGAAATCACTGTGATGAACCGTCCAGTTTTCAGGTCTAAATTTTTCGGAGATGTGGTTAAATACTACATTGATTGCATTTTTTGTACCAAAATGGTGCGAAAGAAAATTTGAGATTATGATCTTCAAAGGGTGCCCAAATTAATATATCGGGGCTACGGTAAACATTCATTAAGCTCCACGACAAGTCATTTTTTGAATGAATTTGTATAGATAAATGCAATACACAGTGCTCGAAATGGCATACGCCCCATACTCAGAAAAACTCCACTTCTCAAACTAGCTATGCATTTTATTAGCTCCATGACAAAATAATAAAAATAAAATATAAACGCAAGACCCTACTCAGAAGCCAGATTGTAAAATTTCGACATAATTTTAGATATTAGTGAGCTTACGCACACGCTGATGATAATAAATTATACTAATTTTTCAGTAATAATTACAGGCTAAAATGGTTTAGTGAAAATTCCGTCTGAGTCGCGAAAAAACAGCTCACATCCTTCCGATGGGTCACGACACATGAGAAATAAATACTGCGGGACTGCAACTTCCAAAGGGGTCTGTCGCATGCAACATTGGTCTTGCTGCTGACTTTTTGCTCCATCCATGCATTTCCCTTAACAGCTTAACCACTCCAGTCACCTTCATGTCCCTACACCCACTCATCAAATTGATCTTGAATCGCCACCCTCGGCCAACCATACCCTCAAATCAAACTATAAACTACGTGGCTCCAATTAACTTCGCAAATTTCCAATTACTTCGAGAGAGAGAGGCATATGGCACTCGTGTGCAAGGGAGGGGAGGGCGGGGAAGAGAGAGGCATGACTTTCAGCAGTACGAAACTGATGGTCAGGCTTCATTCTTATACTCACCAGGGGAGACAATTGTTTGCACTCACTAGCCACCCAGGGTATGAGAGATTCAGATCCTTCCATGCAATAAACATCTGAAACGTGTCCTACGTATGCATCGTGTACCTCGCTATCCACATAACTGCGTTTCATCCGCATAAACTTGTCTACACTGGACGAAACAACCAGAACTACTCACTCAAAGTGAGTCCCGCGGAGCAACCTGATGCGATGCCGCCCTCAGAGGGATTTTAATGGTAGTAGAAGTCTCCATACTTCGAGGACCGAAAAACCATAACGACGCGGCAGAAAAATGAATAGTCCGATCTAAATACAGATTACACATGTCGGTATAATTAATCCCCCAGCCAAAGCGGGCAAGACGAAATTCGAGAGGCATACAGATAAGAACTTATTCGGTGTGCGAGCCGGTTCGTAAAGAACGAGAAGTATACTTCCCACCTGTAGGGAGAGAGATATGCAATTCGTTTATGCATCTTTTTAGGACGTGCGTTAACTGTCCACGACGCTAATCAACGGACCCTCCGGCCAACGCGAAGAAAATTGCATGCAGTTTTCGTGTCGTGTGCCAGCGTGCAATAACATCCAGTGGTGATGGGAGTGATGTGGAAGTACGAACAAATGAAACCAACGGAACATGGCTCGTAGCACGACCTTTCACTACGGAGAGCCGAACAGTAAGAGACTCCGGAGATATGGTCACGTTAGAAGCGAGACTAGAAGCGACTGAGGTTTCACGAAGACCACTGAATCAAAACGCAAATAAACATGCGCTACAGTCTCGTAACATAGGAACAGAGTTTGTCGCCATCCCCATAGCCCATATACGTTTCGCAATACTCGCAGTGATACCCCATCGAACCGCTGGTTGAGGAAACTTTTCCTCTTCACAACGGCGGTATGCGCGGAGGACATGCTCAACAAATGGGAAACGTGGAACTTCCGTGCCAATCATGAGTAGCTGTATCTGTCTAACCGCACTTAGATACTGCGGGATGGCCGACAAACCGACTTGCCGTCTCCCAGCCGTACGCTCAATCGCCAAGCAGCCAACAAAGGCGACGATGTGTGCTTCCGTGACAGGCAAAGGCGAACGGCCTTCCGACTCACAGAACTGGAGCCAAGCTCGCAACTGAGCACTGCGAGACTCCGCAGTGCGGTCGCTCCACGCATAGCGCGTGACGAGGTCTGCAGACATACGTGCGCCGTCAGTAGGACGAACGGCGAAAATATGGCGGACTGCAGCGTGACTGAGTTGCATGCGAGCTTCAGAACGGGTTAAGAGAGGTTATTTTCGAGGAACATGAATCGACATTTCGGGTTCAACAATCTTTGGGCGTCCCAGACCGATTCCGGATTGTGTGGGAGACACATGTGACGGCTCTCCAGATGAACGGCCGCTGCGTTACATGGTTGGTTGGGCCAATCCGGGATAAGTGGAATCGCTGGGGCTTTGCCCCTGGAGAGCTTCATTACTGTGGCTCCGATAAGATCTATCGGTGGACAAAGAACGCGCACCAGGTCTGTGTCCAACAGAGCCTCGAGCTCCTAGTATGCTTGACAACACAGGAACACCGGGTGTTCCCCGAGGGGCCGGTAAGGAATCGCGTCCACTGGAGCCCGAAGTCCATCCAGAACGGAACGCCGCAGCTTTCGACGGATCCGGAGGTCGCCACGGGGGAACCGTTGCGAAAGATTTTGAGCGAAGTTGTTGGCCACCGACTAATTCTGCTTTGACCCACATGCCCATATAGTCCAATACAAGCTTCGATCGACATAGTTCCCTCATGATGGGGCGGCTGGCGGATAAGAAGCTGTTGGCGTCGTGAGCCACGGCTAGGTTGTCGGTGTGTACCAAGATGTCCCGTCGGCTTGAAGTCATGATTGAGCGGCTGAGAGGCCCCATAAGAAGCATTATTACTGCTTTCAACTCGCGAAGAGTAATGGACTGGGCTCGATCTTTCCAACGCCATATGTCTTGTGCTAGGTACTGCCCTGGGACCCCGGGACACATATCTGACATATTAAGGGTACCCCCATATCCAACATCGGCGGCGTGCGTATGAAGGGACGCCGTGGGGACAAAAAGGCAGATAGTGCGTCTTTCCAACTCTTTCTGGCTTAGGTGGTGCCGGAATGTGACATCTCGCACCCCTTGATGAGACAAACGGCATCGTCCGCGGCTGTCCGCCTTCTTGCTTTATAAATCCCAGTACAACAACAGCGATTGGAAAAGAGTCCACGGTATAGGGAGCGTCAGACACAAATATACTCCGCAAAACGATTGGAGTGCTTTCCTTGACACCAACCTCCGACCTAATCGAACTTCTTTTAGTAGCTTCCCAGCAAATTGCTTCACTTTCCGTATCTTGCTAGGCGCGACGTCTAATTTCATTGCAAAAGAGTCCACGATGACTCCGAAGTGCTCTACCCTTGTAGCAACCTCCCACTCACCCTTGCTCCGTTGACAAATAAGTCCGAGCCTTGTCATAATACGCTCGATTGAGGGGCACGCCAGGCGACATTGGTTTGGTGTAGCTATCTCGCTATACGGAGATGGAGCTATCAAGAAATCGTCCAGATAGGCCAATACGCGATACCCGTATCTTCGCAGCTCGGAGACGAACGGGTACATAAGCCTTGTCAACCACAAGGCAGACGGCGCCCAACCAAAAGGAATAGCGATGCACTGATAGTATCGGCCTGCATAACGAGACACTAGCCAGTCTCGCATGTTTTGGTGAATACGCAGGTGTCTGTGCCCCTTCTTGATGTCGAATGAAACAAAATGGTCCCCCTTCTGAATTGTGAACGCAAACTCCCGGAGTGATTCCATTTTCACTGACCCCTTTCTCCAATGCTTCGAGAGGACACTTAAATTGACTACGAACAGACCCTTCAATCCATCTTCCACTTCGTGCCATAATGTAAATGCCGACGAAATTACAGCTCCCCTTCTCTTAGCTTGGGTGGCATGCTCCTGCGACACGGCACGATATATTCCAAGCTTGATTCCTTCTTCGAGATCCGTGGAAACAAACGCACGGTCCTCGTCCGATTGCGGGATCTCGCCGAGTTCTTCGCCTTCCCCTGGCACAAACTGCACTATGGGGGCATCGTAGATCCCAAACTGGATCGCTCGGCACAGATACTCCGAGCAACCCAATTTCCGCCTGGCTTCCACAAGGTTGTGGGTTAAATACCATGGCGCCCTTTCCTTTTTAGGATTACTTTTTGCCGGCGGCATCGCCCTTGCTGCTACCTCTTGCACGCTTCGTCGCGTTGTGGGCGCCTAGGGTCGCAACCGCCCTCATCAACTGAGTTTTAACGTGAGAGTCCAGCTTCTCCATCGGCTCGGTAAGGTTATCGGCGAAGGCGACCGCAGAACTTTGCTCTGGCGTTGGAATCACCAACTTAGCGTAAGCTGGGTCTTCTGCAGCTAACTTGTAGAATTCACACCTGAGTCCTGTCACTGTCAGCTCATACCGAATCGCTACAGCGGCCCAAAGGTCGCAGAACTTCTCCTCCTCATCCTCCTTACCGCGAATGGCTTCTCCTCTCATGGTAAGAGCCGTCCCATGAAAGTACATCCAATAACCAACTGCGTTTACGTAGTTGGCCTCGTACTCGAATATACCTCGAAGACTCGAGTGGGACTCCATTCCTTTCCTTAAAGACCAATCACGGTGCTCAAAAGAAGCCCCTGTCGAAAGCGGCCATTCGTGCTCCGCTTTCGTACGGGTGGTGCGTGAGCCCTAGGTCCTTTTCGTCGCGACATCTCCTTGCTATTTTTGCGTACCTTGGAACGACTTGCGGATCTATTCCAACTTCACTTATCCGATCCCCCTTGGCAACCTTCCTGGCCTTCACCATAAACTCATCGACCTGCTCCGTAATATCCTTGAGAATATCCATAGTTCTTGCTTTGCTTAGCGACGGGCTCAGTCTAGCCTAGTGACGTTCGGCTATTCTGAAACAGTGCCTACCGCCAACATTCTTGGGACTCTCTGAGAAGAGAATGGCATGACTTTCAGCTGAACAAAACTGATGGTCAGGATTCATTCTTATGCTCACCAGGGGAGACAATTGTTTGCACTCACTTGCCACCCAGGGTATGAGAGATGCAGATCCTGCCATGCAATAAACATCTGAAACGTGTCCTACGTACGCATCGTGTATCTCGCTATCCACTGAACAGCGTTTCATCCGCATAAACTTGTCTACACTGGACGAAAACGACGCCCCAATAGAAATACGTCTCCATTTACGGATATATAGACCGCCTCAACTCTAAAATATGCCAATAGCATCTCAGGCCGACCTGTTAATCCAATTCAAAATTTTCATCAAAGTAAAATTACGTTCAGCCAAAAATGGTCACCTCTGCTGGTATTTCGTCGCCCCATGTTAGCTTGGCATTCCTGTACTCTCTCAATTACAGGCCCTTAACCATTTTTCTGTACTTGATATAGTACTTCCAGAGCCTGAGACTTTGCTAAATGAATGTAGTTGTCACTGGGAGGTTGGTACTGTACTTTAGCTCAACTCATTTGCGCTCATCAAATTACTGGATGACTCTCGAAGCAAGCGACAGATAGCTCTCTTAGGTAATTTCCGAGAGTTCTCTTCCTTTTGCTCGGTTTTTTTCGAAGTTTTGCGCCTCAGTTAACCTCAACTAAAGCGCCACATAGTTTTTGATCCCGTCCAACAGATGCCGCAATCTTCCTGTTCGAGATCATAGCTCGGTGTTAAGCCACGACCTGTAACTTCTCCTGTACGTTCAACCCCTTTCCGCGCCCCATTTCTCACCCGCGGCAGTTGCAAATACAGTAGCACCTCGTTCATAATCACTCTGAAACAAAAATTTTGCAATAAACGGTACTGTACTGTATACTGTAGCTGATCCACATTACCGAAACGCTATTAGTTTCCCTCACAATTGCTATTCGAATGTACTGGGGTTCATTCTATTTTGTGCCTTTCCCCGCCCCTACGGTATTCACACTCATTCAGTGGTATCATCTCATCAACGTACGTCAGGGGTTACCATCTCCACGTCGACGAAGATGCATCGCTTGCGGCCATCCGCCTTTCACTTCACAGGTACAGTACGATGTACAGTACTGTACGGTATCAGATCCCTGTTCTCCACAGCGAAAGCTACTGGGAGGAAACCGACTGACTGGTCTTACACTAGTCTTTTCCCGCCCACCATAAATACATTACAGTAGGTTTGCACCGTACGGTGGGTCCCCTATTAAACACGTGTGCCACGTCGCGCACCTCCAATATGTCCCAGAGCACCTTACAACCTTTATACATTGCATTTCCAGCTTTGAACCTTATATACCACACTCGCACTCATCCGTCTTTCTGCACAATCTTCGCTGTTGCTCTCATCAAACTTTCCACGCCCAGCCTCCCGCGTCCTTCTCTCTCCCCACGGCTTCGTCACCCGACCAACATCAGCACACCCCAACATGCCTGTCCGCTTCTGCACAAACTGCAACAACATGTTGTACCCTCGCGAGGACACCGCCGAACGCCGTCGCACCGGCGCCCGCCAGTTGATCTACTCTTGTCGCGGCTGCCCTGCCACCCAACATATTGAAGTTCCCTCCCAAGCGGTCTACCGCAACGTCATCGTCCATACCGCCGAGTAAGTTATCTCTTCACTCCCTCTGAAACGTAGAATCAAAGCAACTGAATTTCACCCGCGTTTCACTCCTCGTCTCATCTCAGCCGTTCGGGTAACAGGCCTAACCTCTTTCGTTCATGTGCGACGCCCACGGTGCAGGGAGAAAATGAGCATTACGTATGATGTGGTTCTGGATCCAACCCTACCTCGCACGTATAATGCGCGTTGTCCAGACGCCGATTGTGGTGGTAGCGAAGCGGTTTACTATCAAAGTCCTGTCGGCAAGAATGACGAAGCTTTAGTGCTGGTTTTCGTCTGTGTGCAGTGTCGCAGGACCTGGCTCTCAAGCGACGAGTAACTTGCGCTTGACCAAGGCCTGGGCTGCATCTCCGCCTCACACACGGTGGTGACTACTTTTGAAGCACGAATCGGCATTCACAAAACACATCCTTACAAATCCTCATTTAACAACAAGAATCAAGAGTGCGCCTACTCTTCCAGTTTAATCAAGTCCACATTCTTCCAAGCCCACATGCACATGTCTACAACTGCGCAGTAAATTTTGCACAATGCACGCCCTGTCAGAGTACAACCTTTCTAGATGTCAATCACGCGCGAAAGTTTCTGCACCCTGTTTAGCAGTAGATCCCCCTGCTTGATGGTTCGATGATACAGCGCATTTTTCGCATCCGGCCTTGTCGTTTCCACCACTCCCCCGATCATGTCAATTTTGCAGTTGAGTCTACCTGCCGCAATAAACCGTGACAGTTCCTTGTCCATAAACTCAGCTCGCACTCCAAAGTTTCGACACATTGCTTCAAGTGTCACCGATTGATAACTGGCCAAAAATTGCGAGTACGCCACAACTCTTAGCTCACGTCCAATGTAATTCTTGTGGACAGACGTGTATCGATCCTCCCCAATGATATCGAGAATGTCCGGCAATGTCTTCATGTATGTCTTGTAGTCGCAATCCATCAGAGCAGATAGGAAGCGATTCAAATTTTCATTCTCCAACACCACAGTTAAAATCTCCGGGGCATCGGCCACCTTTCCCTTCAAAGTCGGTCGATCCACCGACACAATCGATGTAATCACTGTGTAAAAGACAAATGTCTTGTAATCAAACAATTCAGTTGCCGAAAACGTCTGCAGAGAATCCAAAAACAACGCCGCAGCCGCCTTAATATCCCTCGTCGCCGCCAAATACGTAGCTTCATACACCTTGAGCCGATTTCGTCGCTCCCAATCGCCTCCCTTCTCAACCAACTCCTTCGCGCGAGCAATATGCGAGGAGACAAATTTAAAGTCTAGGGCGGTAAGACCGAGGCGGATTAGAGATAAGACAATGTCGATCTTTTGACCAATCCCGACGGTGGCCTTGAATGTGCGCTCGTAAGCTTCCTCAGCCTTGGGGCGATCAAAGATCCGACCGAAAAAGGTGGCGCGGGCCAAGAAGGCCTCGCGCACCTCCGATTCGCCGGCGTTTTCCTCGGCGTCCTTCACTTTGGCGTCAAGTTCCTCGAGTTCTTTCGCCACATCCGATTCCAGTTTGGCCTGCAACGCCGAGTCCTTTGGCCAATCCTGCGGGATCGTCAGCCATGATTGAACCATGTTGCCGCGGTGCAAGTGGAAATTTTGAGAGAGGGTTAGTGTGTATTCGATGCAGATACCATCGCTATAAACAATGGTGGGAACAGGAAGCATGGGCAGTGAGAGTTATGCGGAAAATGAGTACTGGACGTACCATTTCGGTAGCCACTATTTGATAAAATGGAAGTGCTTTTCTCTCGATAAGCTCCTTCTTGAGGGTAGCAGCCGATTCGGCACAGCCGCGATTTGCCTTGAAACGAAGTTCCGCGAGACGGAGATTTTCATCTTGGGGAATTGTGTCATCACTCATGATCTCTGAAGGTATGGTAGACGCTCTCGAGCGCTAGTGTAGACGACTCTGACCTGTGATGTGAGAGGATGATGAGCGCAATTTGTATTGTCCTGGCTTTCTACTGCAGAGTTGCTGCAGACCAGGAATTGGACAAACTCAATGCAGCCGAGCATGGTCGTTGGAAGGTAAAATTTGGGCGAGAATTTTACCAAAAAGGTACATTTTAAAATATTTAACGGTGCTAATGTGCTACAGTTTTGTACTCAAATTTCTTGCCGCTCAGTTTATCACAGCGCTACTGGCAACGAATACTACTACCCTGATGCTGTCTTTATGCGCGGTTTGTTCCTCATCGACGGTCTTCGCTGGCCGGTCACTCCGGCGTTGCCCGTGGTTGCAAAGCAATCTTCAACTCCGGAACCGGAAAAGGCGATCTTTATTTACCAACCATAGGCTCGTAAGCCGCTGTCTGTATTCAAGCCACGACCAGCTCCGCTTATTCCCTCTGATGCAAGATTACCGACGTCAAACAAAAGTTTGGGAGGCATTACGCAATAAACACAATCCTGTAATTAAATAAGCGACACCGCCCCAGGTAACCTAACCTAACTTGCTCGGCTACTTCTGCGCAGTTGGGGGCGCCGCACATCTACACTGACGCTCTCATGCATACCAGACGCCACGCCCTCATCCACATAATCCTCCGATTCGTCGTCCTCACTTTCTATGGTGCCGTCTGAGTCCACTTCCAGTTCGTCTCTCGTGGGAATGGACCGAGACCTTGTCCTACTCGGACGAATTACCTCCTCCTCTTCCTCCTCACTTTCCATGTTATCATCCGCTCTTGGGCCTTCAGTTCTTCCACCAGAGTCGGTATTCTTATCGCGCTCCTCACTTTCCGATGCCGACCCAGGTCCATCCTGCACCGCCAGTTCCGTGTGCGCTCCCCCTTGCGACTGAATCGGACTCTGGGACGCACTGGATGACCCATCTCCAGAGATAGTAGTCCCATCTTCATTATTACCCTCCTTTTCGCTATCCAAATCCTCCCCGGATTCTTCTTCGTCTTGCTCTCCGCTGTCCTCATCCACAGAGCCTTCACTCTCTTTCTCTTCCACTTTAACACGGCGCCCCTTGGCTGGAGTCATAGCCCTTGCGACAATTCCAGCGGCCTCAGCCTGCTCTAAAGCGCTATCAAGACGATCTCGAAACCGCTTCAATGTTGTCAACAGCCGTTTGTCCTCACAATCTTGCACTCCTCTCTGCGCCAACCTGCGCAGCAATATGATCTGCCCTATATTCCCAGCATTGCATACAAGTCTAAAGTTTGACAGTATGCGACCGTATGTGCGGCATATGTCCGTTTCCAGTGATTCAATAGCGTCAAGCATGCGATTCAGTACGGATTCCGCCAGTCGTTCATGGATCTGGTCTGCGGGACGCCCAACATCGTCCAAGGCCCGACTTTGCTTTGCTGATGCAGTGGTTGGGTTTGTCAGATATATGATGAATTGCGCAACTTGTACCACTGATATTTGGCTCACGGGGTTTGCGGAATGGGCGCCAAGAATATGGTCGAGTGATGTTGTAAACGCATCTTCAAGCCGCAATCGATTGGTCGGAGATGCGGCGGCGAATGCGGGAAAAAATACGGACAGACACTGCCGCAGTTGCTCGTCGCCTTCGGTGTTCGGGTTGTGATGTGCGATCAATAAATTGGATAACAGCGTCCCTGTTGGATTGATTCTGTGAAGGTACAGCAATCGCGCAAGGCCCTGTACCTTGAGGGTGCGCAAATGGCCCACTTCTTGATGTATGAGATTTTGCGATAAAATGGTGACGCATTCTTCAGCAAACGACACTGCGACGGATTTCCTCTTCTGTACACTTAAGCTTGAACCACCTTTGCTGCGCCGGCGATCAGAGTCTTGCTGTATCTCGTCTTCCTCGGGATCATTGGAGAAATCAAAAAGCATGAGCAGATCAACAATGATCTTCACGGCTAATTCTTGGATTTCCTGCACATCAGCCTTGCATGCACGGATGAAAAGGGGTAAGTTTCTCTTTGCTTCCATTCCAGATTGATCCAACAAGCAGTACAGGCCAAACGTCTCCAACGCGATGTAACGCATCTCATTGTCAGCGTTCATCAAATGTGACAAGACTGCTTGTTCCATCAGACTTGTACACAAAGAAATCGTAGCTGACGCGGAGGACTGGCCCTGGCGGCAAAGTCGGAACGCCTCTCGGCATATGATTAGAGCCCGAAAATCTCTCCATTCCTGATCCTGCGCCTCCAGATTTTCTGCTTTTGTAACGTTTTCTTCAGTTTTATCGTGCTCAACCTCATGCTCATGGTCAAGTTGTTCGGCCTGCACCTGTGACACCTGTTCTCCATCTCGCGCCCCTTGGGCATCCTGCGAAGCCTCGACTGGCTCATGTTTCAAACAACTGAGAAGATCATAAGAGACGATTTCAAGCAGAATCCGTAGTGTCGCCTGCTCCTCCAGCATGACACGGCGCAATGCCCTGACAGCACATTCCGCAGTTTCCTCATCAATATCTGGGCTTGCCAAAAACTCAAACCTAAGCAGGGCCTCAAGGGCCTTTCTCCCTGATTCGTCAGCCATATCTATCCCCCTGGACATTTCCAACAAATGCCTACAAGCCGGCTGTGCGTCTCGATAATACCGCAGAACATCAACATAGACGCCTGTGTCGTCAAAGAATCGATCTGCAACGCCCTCGCCATGGACCTCTGCCATTGCACGCATGACCAAAACGTCCTCCATAGACAAGGCATCGATATCGACATTGATGGCGTCGACCAGCTCCTTACAGGAGGGCTCCTTCATAACAATCCTCAGCATTTTCAAAACGTCCTCATCCCTGTCCATGCCGCCCAACAAAACGGCCAACTTGACGACATCCCATTCACAAGCGCCCTTCAACCAACCCTCAACCAACAAAACCTCCCTAACCACCTTGCGGCAGCCGTCATCACGATCACCGAGCCCATCATTCAATATGCGCAACCGCTCCGCAACATGAAACACCTCTGGACTCAGACGACGTGCCAAAACCTCATAAGCCTCCTTTCGAACGTCAGTCCTTACATCCCTGGTCCTAGCCAAGACGACGTGAAAATTAGAGTGATTCATAGCAAATGACTTTAAAGCCGCTTTACGCACGGCAGCACTACTGTCCGTAGCACAAAGACGGGCCAATTGCGCGGCGATAGGATCGTTTTGCAGGACACCATCAGTCTGTAGACGACACATTGCGGCGGCGGCGGCGGCTCGAACGCGAGGGACGCGGTCCTTGATACGGGTATGAACAACTTGGAGAATAGATTGATAGAGTTGTTGATTCAGATCTGCGTCTTGTTCTAAGCGAGCTAAAGTGCCCGCCAAAATTTGCATGACGCGGAAGCGGATGGAGGGAGAAACGGCGTTGGAATTCTGGAGAAGGTAAACGAGAATCGGGGTGATGAAAGGCGGAGTGGAAGTGGTAAGCGTAATGAAATGGATGAGACGTTCGACATGTGGGAGGCGTTGGTAAATGAGAAGGACGCGGTTGAGGGCGTGGATGAAGTGGGTCAAGAAGCGATCCGGGGATTGGTGAAACGCGGAATGCAAAAGGGACAACGCGTGCGGATGGGAGGTGGTGGTGCGTTGAGCAGTAGTAAAGGCATTGGCAATGAGCCCGGGCACTTTGGACGGCGGCAGCGGGGGCCGCTGCGTGCGCGGCATGGCGGGCGTGCGCGGTAGGGACGTGTGCAAGTTGCAAACGGCTGAGAAACGCGCGGCGCCGATGGACGTGCTGTGCTAGACCGGCGGGCTGTGTGCCACTTTGAAATGCGGTGGCCAAACCGTTTCCTCTCTCTCACTTGCAATCGTAAACTAGACTCGCACTTGCTTTGTAACATCCTGAATGGGAATTGAATGTTTGTTCAATTGCGTTTGACGAGGGAATCTACGTGTTGTTGTCTTTCGTGCGTTTTTTCAAATTTCAAATTTCAAATTTTCAGTCGTGATAAATTGACATACATGCATTCCGATTCCGTACTGTAATGCAACCATTCATTACAGAAGTCAAGTGCCCAACTGTCAACATAGGCTACCCACTGGACCTGATTTGCAGCAACAGTGCTTGTGCTGTGACCGCAGTGTCGATTTGACGGGCCGAGCACAAGTGACGAGCCAGATAACGTACACTACCGACCGTACAATCTGTGCCCTGAGGCGTGAATTTGAAATCACCGCCACCCTATTGTTCCACTCCTCTCCGGCCGACCTAGCCAACCTCTCCAACCCCAATCCCTCCAAACACCCCGCCATCCAACCATGCATCCAAACACATTTCCGAGACAATGCCACCCCTCAAGCCGCAACTCCCCGCAGGTGCAGGCCGCGCCACAACCTCCTCCCTAACCCGTCTAGCCGAGAAACTAACCTCGTGCACGCGCGTAACAATTCTTTCCGGCGCCGGAATTTCGACCGAATCCGGTCTGAGTGACTACCGGTCACCGGGCAAGCCAAAGCCGTCACGGCCTCCCATCAACCACCACGAGTACATCACGCACGCATCCATCCGCCGTTTATATTGGGCTCGTTCTTTCGTAGGATACCCAGTGCTGTCACAAGCGCGACCGGGACTGGCTCATCATGCCTTGACAGAGCTTCATTCACGGTATCAAGGGTTGATTGGGGGACATGTGACTCAGAATGTGGATGGGTTGTTGCAGCGTGCGGGGATGGATGAGGCGGGGTTGGTGGAGTTGCATGGGACGATTCACGGGTTGTATTGCCGGAGTTGTGGGGGATTGGAGCGGCGCGATTTGTTTCAAGGGCGGTTGATGGAGCGGAATGAGCGTTGGAGTCGGGAGTTGGAAAGGGATGTGGAGTTTCGGGCGGATGGGGATGCAGAGTTGAGAGGGGAGTTTGTGGAGAGGTTTCAAGTGCCGGTTTGTGGGCATTGTGGGGCGGATGAGCTTATGCCGTCTGTGGTGTTTCATGGTGGGGGAGTGCCGCGGAGGGTGGCGGACAGGGCGACGGAGATGGTGGGCGAGGGTGATGGGCTGTTGGTGGTGGGGAGTACGGTGCAGTTGTGGAGCGCGTGGAGGTTGGTGAGGTTGGTGAAGGAGAGGGGGGGAAGTGTGTTTTGTGTGAATTTTGGGCGGACCAGGGGTGATGGGATGTGGGATGAAAAAGTGGAAGGGGTTATAGGGGATGCGGTTGTGAGGTTGGTGAGGATTATGGGGGGGGATGTTGTGGTGCCAGAGTATTTGCGGAATGTGTATGGGCGGGATGATGATGGGGTGGTCAGAACACTGCAGTTGTAGAGTTGCGCCTGGTTTGGTAATTGGCTTGTCGCTGGGCGGGAGGGGTTGGCGTTGCACTTTGTCACTGACGATGTTGACGGCAAGTGCGCGCAGACTGTTCTGTTGGCGCGCAGACACGCGCTCCGAACTATACTCATACAGGGTATGGACAAATGGAAAAATGTAACATGATAATCATGCTTTTTGTACGTGTTTCTTCGGTTAGTCATCAATGCAGGGCAGCAGGCAGCTGAAATGATGGATTTAGGAGACGACAAGGTGGGAAGCACCATACCATACACATGTCAGTCGCCGCGATCAGAATAGTGTACACTGCGTTCTCAACAGCTTACAATGTGTCGACAAACCAGCGTTTGCCAGCGAATTGAAGCCCTTGCTTCCACCTGTCAACAGGAACAATACACGAGCTGAAACTTTCAAGAGCACAAACACGACGGCATGCAAGCGGTGGACTGACAAATGCAGAGGTGTCGGCGTGTATAATCGGTAAACATGCAACCATTTTAGATCTACTTCACAACACGTAACGTAATCCAGCACAGTCTCGCCCCTGTTTCCACAAACTAAACCTTAATCACATCAACATCCACTAAAACACCCAATTCCAAGATCATTCCGCAGCTCTGAGGCACCTACAGAGGATCGTCTCTCACAAGCACACTTCCCACAGACAGTTGATACGACTCGAACGTCATGCTGCACAGGTGCAATACCTGAGCTGCAATGACGTCATTCAATTGGCTTGAATTGGCGCACAAACGACGTAACAGCATTGGTATGACCCTTGTGAATCACCCTGCACAAATCTCCATGTCACGTGTGTATACTAATATCACGATGCCGCACAGCATGACATGCCCGTCTCGCCTATTCACCTACGGTCCCTATACAGATATCCATTTCACGCGCCCCGCGCTCATCAAGCCGCGCTCAACGTCAAGGCATTCAGCGACGCCTCGCACTTTTCATGCTATACCAAATTGCTGGTCCAAGTATAGGTTTCGGTAGTCAGAAGCTGCTGCTCTTGTAAGCAATGGGAAACCGTGGGATTTTCAGGTGTTTCTACATTATGAAACCGGGTGCCGTTCCTGACAAACAGACGCTCCACCTTGCTGATTGAATTCGTGTCCGAGGCACACCGCGCTCAGAGTCTGGCGCAATGCGTGCACCGTGCAAACGGATCTATTAGGCCGCCCGCAGCGTGGTGTGAGATGCAAGTGCAGTGTCATAGTGGCCCGCTGCGACGCACCCCGTTTGCTCCCCATCTCTGAACTTTTCACGGAGACGATGTTGGCCGCCAGTAGAAAACATGTGTTACAGTACTGGCAAGCAAAGCGCTAAAACATTTGCAATACAAACTGAACCATGGCATCGTCGGAAATACAGTGGGCCAATAATGACGTTTCCACAGTGAAACGACCCGTTCGGACCCGACAATAGTGTCATTTGTACGGTCCTGGCCCCGATTCCCAGTTTTCTCGGGCCTCTGTTTCCGGTTCAGTATTCTTATCCACGGCCAAAACGCAGCGGATCGTCGGCCCCATTGGCCGGTTGCAGACCATCAATTGGCGAGACGTTGTAAGCGCCAGACCCGCGGGGCCTTTTATTTTGAAAACAGTTTCACCCCCTCGTCGACCCGCCCTACCCGCATGAAATTAAGCAAATTACTAACCACGGCTGGCATTCGAAAAACAAACCATATCCCACTTTCCGTCCCCCAGTCCGTGCCGTGTGAGCCACTTTTTTTGCCACAACCGACCACATCACACCTACCAACAAAGCACCCACCCAAACTCCTAGCCTACACCCTACACCCCACACCCAAACAAACGTAGCGACAGCCCACTTTCGCACCCCTTTTCCAAACCACATCCCCCCACTGTCAAGCCGACCCTTTTCCCTCCGCCACCAACTCTTCGATGCCATTTTCCTCACTCTGACCGTCTCCGCTCCGCGCCAAAACCTCCCCCACCTCACTCGCAACTGCTTCAACTCAAGATTCCCCACCCCAACTCGCTTGTCCACGACACGGTCAAAACTCATTTTCGAACGACTTGCCTTGACGTTTTGAACAAGGACACCTGTCCTTCCACAAGAACCGGGCAAGTGGGCAGCCAAAGCCCGTTTGGTTTTTTTTGGAAATTTTTGGAGAGCAAGACATTTTGTGTCCGGTGCATATTATTATTTGCCCCAGGTGTCGGTGATTGGTTCTTGTCAAGGACAAAGCGAATTAGGCAGTTTCGCAGACAAGTTTCAGGTAGCAACATTGGCGCAGAGATCAGTGTGGTTTCAGCGATTGTTTCATTGATTGCTGTCTGCGTTGAGTCAAAGAGTTGGGAATGCAAAAGTGTTGCCACGGCAACGCCATTGCTTTTCTCGTCTGCATACGATCCTGCGCTGTTTAATTTCATCTTTCGTTTCCATTTTCATTTCGCATCAACATTTATATCGCCCCTGTCGTTCGCTTCCTCGCTGCTGTTCTGCAGCGATCATCTTATCATCTACTTTATCATTTCCTTTGCACGACAACCCGCCATTCAATTGCCATCCTACCATCTTCCCGATTCCCCAATCCATTTCTCTTCCGCGAGGTTGCCCACCATTCTATCGTCGCTCTTCAAAGCAATCTCCCGATCCCCCATTCCCATTCATCTGCTAACCATTTCGATCCAAACTTTGAGCCTCTGATCTCCACCACCTCCCCCGCCACGCTATTTGCGACACCGGTTCTGTCGTCGCATTGCTCGGCGTATCGGGCTGGTATACGCACAAATCCGTCACTGCCAGCAACGCACATCCCCGACTCCGTCCTCGCATTCCACCACTGTAACCGTACATTGGACCCACAAATTCACAGCCCGCAACTCATTCCAATCCAATTAACTCGACAGTGAATGTCCATTCCATTGCACATTACCAGTAACCTCACCAATTAGCTACAACCCACTGCGACTAAATGACTTCCAAAGCCGACCTACTTCGAAAGCGGCTTCTCGCTGCCGGCCTCTCCCCAGATGCCGTCACCAAGTACCTTGACACCTTTCGTGCGTTTCTCAGCGCCCGCCTAACCAAACCACGTTTCGAAGATGAAATGCACAAAATCCTTCCTCCAAACAAGATTCATATCCATAATGAAATCATCCAAGAAATATTATTCTCTGCGCAACAAAAACGACAAGGTTTCAGAGACCTGCCCATCGTCACGCCAATCAAAGAAACCAGACGCCCCACACCGGCTCGAAAGGAAAGAGTGCAAGCACAAAAAGGACCTGCAGGGATTAAACCAGAGGCCAAACACGCGACCAAAGGAGTCAAACGGCCACACGAAGAGACGGAACCGGCGAGTGGAACCAAAGTAGGCGACGATGCAGGTACACCAAGCGCGGGATTGTCAGTGCCGAAGAAACCGCGACGAATGGTGACCAAGCATAAGGTTATGGAAAACGTGGAAAGAGGAAAGGTGAGCAAGGTGAAGGGAGTGGAGAGAACATCACCAAAGGTAAGGCGCAAGGTTGGGGAACACTCGAGTTCATCGTTGCCTCCACAAGTACCGGTTGCGAGCGGGGCGGCGAGTGGCGGACATGGTAAGGCGGCGGCGGCGGCGGCTTGCTGCGGCTGCTGCGACGACGGATATTCCGACATATGATGGGTTGCCGTACTTTCCGGTACGGCCTGGAGGGGGTATGGATGTTGAGTTGTTTTTGAAGTTGAGGCAGAGAATGAAACGGATAGCTTGTGAGGAGTTGGGGATGGTGGAGGTTAAGGATGAGGCGGTGGGATTGTTGGTTAGAGCATTAGAGGTTCATGTGAAGGGGTTGTTGGGGGGAGGTGTGGGGGTTAGGGGTGCTAGAGAAGGCGGGGGAAGAGGGGGTGTTGTCAGGGGATATGATGTGCGGGAGGGGGTGTTGAAGGACTTGAGAAAGTTGGGAGATGAGAGTGGGATGGAGTTGGAGAGGTTACTCATGTTGATATAAGGATAGAGGGGAAGTAGTGGAGGGAATGTTAGGGTCGGGGAAGAAAGGGGTGGGAAAGTTAAGGGTAAAGGCGGAAAACTGAGCGACGGTAGCGAGGGGGGCGGCGTTAGACGAGGCGAGTAAGGGTTGAGCAAGGGGCTCGGTTGTAAAGCTTTTATACAACACTGTACGGTTTGTGTTTCAGGATTTTGGTTTTGGGAAGACGGTGTTGATGTCACAGGACGGGCACGTACAGTTGGGTATATTTACTACTGTACAGTACAGTATAATGCGAAGTATGCCTTGTTGAGCGGTTTGTAATAATATTTTAAATAATGTGCGTCACATCTCATGTTTTATTTGATCGTTGATTCTTGAGCATTGGACGGAAACGTGTTCAACGTGCCGTCGTGGAACTATGAAACGCCGTTTCATCGTGGCCGCCAGTAACTTTTTACTGTTGTAGATGGTTGTGGTGTATGACGGTTGTTTCATGGGCTGACCACGCTGGTTGATTCTGTTTTTGCTCGTTTGGGGCAACTCGTGGGGGAACAATTGGTGATGTGTGATTGGTGCTATTAAGAAATAAACGGACAGGGACAGTTGTGGATTCCTTTTTTTTTTCGTACTTTGCTGCCGTATAGTGTACCAAAACGGTAACTTTGTGGGGCTGCCGTAGGTTAGTCGAAACAATGGCCACCCGCCCGACAAGTACAGTACTGTACTGAACTGAACTGAACTGTACAGCGGGGTACCGTTGTACAGCATACAGTACCGGAGAATGAATTGATGCAAAATACAGTACTGTACAGTAGAAAACTGCACAAATACGTAAATAATTAGCTCTTGGCATTAGTACTTGCTTGAAACAGTACGGTACTGTCTTACAGGAGGAACTGCCCATTATTGCTGCGTATAAAGCAGTACAGCAGTGCATACTAGCTTGCACAAATCAGCCACGTCATAACAGATGACCCGACACCACCATGTTACCGCACCTTCACCCTTCTTTCTCTCCCCGCTCTCCATGTCCTCATCCCCACCATCACCCTCCAAACCCGTTCCCTTACCACGCGCGACGCCTTTCCGTTCCCCACGTCCACTCCATATCCCACCAATTTCCACCCATCCCACACTACCTTGCATAACCAACCCCCCCTCCTCGCAAGCCTAATGCCCTGTTGCATTCCACCGCGATCGTTCATCCTCGGGCAGTACAAAGCCGGGTTGGAAGTTGGTACCATTGAAAACAGAGTAAAATTCAATCCGTCCTTTCGGAACCCGCGCATATCCCAACACGTCGAAATCCTCCTTGTAATACCTCAACGCCATCTCCACCGTCTCGCTCGTGAAATACTCCCCCAACTCCCGACCATACACCGCCTCTCTCTTCATACCCACCCGTTCCCCCGCCGCCACCTCCCCCTCCCATCCCAACCAATCCAACAACTCATTCACACCTTGGTCCAACTCTTCAATCCTCAAATACCGATCATACTTGACATAATCCAGCCCACACAACTCACTCTGCGGGCGCCAGTGCTCATTACTTTCCCCTCCTTCCTCTAACAAGCATCTCAAAAAATCACCCAATGAAAGCAACGCCCCCGTCTCAGGCATACGTAACGCAGACATCATGAGCGGACATTCGGCTTTTAAATGCTTTTCCCAGAAATCGACGCGCTGGTCCGGCCAAGGGGTTGCGATTTTGTTCTGGTACGCGCTTATAAGGCGGGAGAAGGGATCCCTTACCACGACGAATTTCTTCCACGAGGGGTTGGACAGACGCCCGATGGCTACCTCGGATGGTAGCCATTGCAGACGCTGTAGGCCGTTCTTTTTGCCATGGATCATGGAGGTGTTGTTCCAGTCGGCAAAGCCCTCTCGTTTGCGGAGCAGTGGTTTGAAGCGGGAGCATGCGTTCTTGGGGATGTAGCAATATAATAGGGGTTCATGGGTGAGGTAGTAGATGTTACGGGGAATGGAGGTGAGGTGGGAGGGGTTGTGACGAGGTGCGGGAGTGGGGAAATGATGGTGATGACGGTAGTGAAGGAGGAAGAGGAGGGCGAGGAGGAGTGTCAGGGCGAGGGAGAGGTGGCGGTAGAAGCGACGGATGGTTTTTCGGGGGAGGCGAGTGGTGGGGGGGCGGAGGGAGAGACAAGAAGGACATGGGAGGGTGGGGGTGAGGATGGGAACGGGGCAGGGAAGGGAGGGAGGGAGGGAGGGAAGGCAGGGAAAGCGGTTGGAGTTTGTGTGGGGGATGTTAGGAACGGTAGGGAGAGGTGAATTTAGGGTGGCCCAAAGGGAGACGGGCTGGGAAGGGGGGGGGGCGGGAAGAGGGGTGAGATTTTCTGGCAGGGAGGATTTGGAATGGGTGGTACAAGTGTACAGTTGGGAAGTGGAGGAGGAAGAGGTGAGGATTGGGTTGGTGAAGGTGTTGTGGTTTTGTTGTTGGAGGAAAGGATAAGTGTGGTGGGATTTGCGTGTATCGATTGAAGTGGGAGAGCACAGAATGGGCAGGATGGAGGAGACGGCGGGGGGGAGCATGCGCGGGGTTTCGGGGAAAGTGGGCTTGTTTTCAGTGGAGGAGGACAGTACAGTGGAATATAAATTTAATTTTTAATTTTTAATTAAGATTACAACGAATTGAACAGTAGAATGATTATGTGTCATAATTGGGCTCTTTACTGTACGTGGTACAGTATAGTACTGTATGAGGTGCTCCACGTGTATGGAAACATGAATGAGTATGATAGGGCGAGGTGATAATACTGTATTGTATGGATGAGTACAGTAGTGTACAGTACTGTCCTGTTTTCCCCAAGGCGCGGGAGTATCGGGAGGGCAACATCCAACTCTTGTGAGGTGGCGGCGAAACTCCCAATCAAAAGGTAGAGTGCGCGTGGCAATTGAAGTGTCTCCGCCACTCAGAACACACTTGATTGCGCTGTGCCGTGTTGCGCTGTAACAAGCACCAACCAAGTGGTCTAGTCCCGTTTCCCCGCAACTGTTGGGCAAATGCAGTCGCGCATGGCAAGGGGATCACAACTGCATTATACACAGTGACTTACTCTTCACTCCTGTTTTGCCCTAGTGCACTATGTTGTACTGTACCACAGCGACGCTTTGCACATTCCCCATTCCCTGCATGGTAAAGTTACCAAGGCTACCGCACACTGCCGTCCACTAATAATCACCGCTCAAGCACTGGATTGAAATACAATGCAAATTCTGATATGTTGCTTTCTGAAGAGACCTACTCGTTGACTGGTGCTCCCTTGAACGTTACATTCTTATTTGCTACATGTAGTATGGGTACCGTACAGCACAGTCTTGTAGTGCACAACACAGTGTTGTCCTCAAGAGAGCACTCGAGGCACTGCATCCCGATCAAGCGTCATTCAACCCACAAACTTTTAATCAATACAGAATAATCCTCATGCGTTGGATCCTTGTGCATTCCCAGTCCCCCCCCTCCTGCCCTTGAATCCTCATCATTCCTTATTGTCAAGTTGTAAGTCACTGCTTGTGTACATGTACAATACACTATTGTACAGTACTGTACTGAACAGTATAGTACAGTACCGAATAAAATTAACTGTACCAATATTCATGGACATGCGATAATAAAAAAAAACTTTTAATGTAGTTTCAAAGAATAGGTTTGATCTGCTTTCCAATGCACTGAACAAGACTGCAAATCCACGAGGAAATCCTCCTACCATCCGCCGTTCTCTTCCATCAACACTCTCTGAATCGTATCACTGCTCATCCTGTATGTTTCTCTACGATATGTCTCCAGAAACATTGACAAACTAGCAAAACACACAGCTACCTTGTTGGGACCTTCCCGACCCTCGCCACTCAAAAAACTTATTCCTCCCCCCAACCCCTTCCCACTCGTCCGATAACGTGTATCTCACTTTTTTTTCGTCTACCCTCAGCCCCTCTGTGGAACTCTGCGATATCGCCAGCGCACCCAACCCTTTCCCACTAAATTTCTATTAATTTAAATAATTTTATTAACTATATCGAACCTTGCCACCTCCTCTTACTCCACTCCACCCTTTCCTTGGTCTCTATCATATCCCCCAACCCCGCCAACCCTATTTTCATTTCCTTACACAACTCTGATTTTCTTCACCCTCTCACAACCCCTCTACCTCTTTAAAGTCTCAAGTCCAACATCCATCGTCCAGTCCTTTGCTCTATTCAACCTTGCCCCCACTTACCTTCTCATCCATCCAACCTCACACAATTGTATATACCCAATATTCTCTTCTCTCTCTACACATCCCTGCCTCCCCATTCTTTCCCTGCTGTCTTCACATCCACACACACACACACTCTCTCTCCTCTCTCTTGTGCCTCCTTCCTCCGCCTCGGTCATCCGCCTCCCCTCCATCTATTCCGCCGCTCCGTTCACCTCAAATCTACACCTCCAACCCAACTCGACTTTCCATTCCTAATTCTTCCTAATAGTTCATTTCCTTTTCCTCAATCGACTCGCCTCCATTCTCCTCCCTACTAACTCCACATCATGCTCACTCTCACCGACGTCAACATCTTTATTCAAAAGCTCGACCAAACAGTCGATCGCTACGTCCTACCTCTCATCGTCGTTCCCGACAAGCCAGACTTTGACTTTATTCGCAAAACCCTTTGCGAATCTCCCTTGGGTGCCAGTGAACGCGACATCTTCTTTCCGTCGTGGACCAAAACCATCCTCGTCCTCCATCTCGACGACACCCCCGACGGCTTCATTCCCACCAACGACTATATCACCAAGAATCAAATCGAGGTCAAGGACGACAAGCAACTCGCTCAAATCCTTCACAAAGAGGCCGACAACCCGGGATCCGTCAGCATCATTCTTCAAGAGTGTCGCTCCAAACGCTACACCCGCAAGCCCGTTTCCGACGAACAGTCCCGCCCTCCGTCCCCTTCCGTCCGTCAGGGACACTCATCCGTCCCTCCGCAAAAGGGAAAGCCACATCCGTATGCTTATGCCCCGCCGTTTGTCCACATGTATCCGCAGGAAGGCTGTGTGCCTATGGAGACTATGTATTATGATCCTATGCACGCGCCGTATGGCATGATGTCGCCTACTATGTATCCTCAACCTATGGGTTTCTTGCACTATGGTTGTGTCCCGTATGGGTACGTTCCCGGATTCGTTCCGCCTTTTATGCACCCGCAGGCTTATTACGGGTATAATGGTATTCTCTAAGTGGATGGGAAGCACGAGTTTCGAGCGTGGGTCGGGTGCGCGGAAAGGGTTGGATGGGACAATGGACTACAGTTAATTGAGTTGGGGGGGGGTTGGTCATGTGTCTTTTGAAAGGATTCGAGGTATGACATCCGGATATCCATCGCGATTATTGATTACTTACTTATTCCTTCTTTGTCGTGGTGGATAGCCGAGAGGATTTGGAGACAGTGGGGGGTCTGCGTGTTTTAACTTTGTGTTTCCCCGAGAGGTGGTCGCCCTGGTCGAGATAGAATCATCGCTGATGAATCGGGGATGATTCATGAGATGAGCTCCCGGTAAATGACTTTTTTGTTGGAGCACTGTCTCCTTTTAACTTTTATCATATTCTCAGTCCAGTCCGAGGAGTCTTCATCTGTGGTTTTCTCTCAGTAATTATTTTCGAAAGAAGATAGTTACGGAAGAGAGGCTGTACAATATAGCCGTTTGTTAGCCCCGCCCGGGGACGAGGTGCATATGATACCAAGTGGCCATTGTCGCCGAGTTTGATAGCAGATACGTATCTCCCATATCTACTAAAATATGATTAAAGAGTCGCTTCTGTAATATTCCGAAAAGTTATTTTAAACGAGAGAAAAAGAGACCTTTCATTTCATAGAGTTCAGGGGGGAGGACTCTGCGAATGAAGACTCTTTTTGGTACTGTTAGACATACAGTAGATGAGTAGCACAGTTCAGTTCCTAAATGTCCGTAAGTGGGATCCTTGAAAACACTCTTTGAGCCGCGTTATCATTTGCCGATCTGTTGGCGTCAAATTTGACGGGAGTGCAACCTGCCTATGCTCTCTTTGATTTTGTTCTGCTCATGTAGCAACGATCTTCGAGTTGACTCATACAAAAATTTACCCCCTCACCAAAAATCGTGGTCCACATTATTCCAACCATGCAGAACGAACTTTAAAACTCACTCGCTACTGTTCAACCTTTACAGACTGCAACAATGTAGCAATCTACTTGGATACCGAATTCTGTTCAGTTTAAATTCAATAGACTCAGGATACATGCTGCTCGCCGCAGAAATCATAGGGACTTGTTAGAATTCGCGTTCCCAGAGTCACTGCAAACACTGGAGGAGGGGTGTACAGAATGCCATGAGAATCGTTTTTGCAGGCTACTTCACGTTCGTCAAAAAACTGTAATGCAAATCCACAACCTGTTCCCTAAGATACAGGAAACATCACTTCGCTCAGGAGATAAGGCCGTGGAATTGCGCCAGTGTCAGCCGTGCTGCAACAATAAAGGAAAATAGTCCTTCACTTCAACTACAAAGCGATCCCAAAAGCTTCCAAGCCTCTTTTGATCGTCAGCTGCAGCACTTGAATGAAAACTTGGCAGGAGTAGTCTCCTTTCAGTTCGCCAACCTTCAGCTCTTCTGATATTCAAAGGACACATATATGCAAAGAAATGCGATCCTGGGCGTCCCGAAGTAATGCATTCCGCACGACAGCACGTACCGAAGTTACAATGGTCATTTCTTTTGTTTCACCTAAGACACCCCACATCGATTGACGTCCGTGTCAATACTTTTATGAAATGCAGACGCAGCCGCACAAACGGAGCGCATTCAATCCAGACCAAATTTTGGCTGCCTTCGCTACACACTACCGTAAGAAGCGCAGTTGCTCGATTATTGCCTTCCAACAGATATCCGGCCAGCGACACACTGGACACCCCCATTGTACGGTACTGCAATTGGCATTCGTGCTGTACACTGCACTCTGTAATTATTCCGGGTGCATACATATTTAGGGTTAGCAAACAATTTGGCCCAGATTACTTTCACAGGCAAGGATGTACAGTATGATATCGTAAGCTCCTGTACAGTACAGTACCGTATATTGTATGCTTGTACTCTACCGTATGCCCTTTATAAACCATAAAGCAAAGATGATTACACGTACAGTACTGTACAGTACTGTGCTGTACAGTATATGTACCGTTCTTGACGGAAAAGGCCAAAAACACCACGGGAATCTCCAAGACACAGCAATCCCCCGCCAGCGATACAGTTCTGTATTGAAGTCAAGCACGGCATGTGCACAGCTCACTACCTTTTTAAAACTAGCCAGACTCTCAACATACACCGAGGCATACTATCCATCCACTTCCCTTGAATGTATTACCGCCCCAGCCATCCTCCCTCGATCGCCATCCGATCAAAAACTGTCACTAAAATACGAACAACCCAGACTGTCTCGATGAAAATAGGGCCGTTGAAAAAGCTATGCGAAGAGCTCTCAGTGAATAAGCTGAGATACGAAATCAAAGAAATGTAGCCCTAAGATAAGTACAAAATGCTCTCTCAGCATAGACAGCAGGCAAATTCTCCAGTCGCCCTCTAACTGGAGACAAAAAACTATTTTCCAGCGAACAGCAAAGTAAAAGATTGTACCAGCCATCTTCGTTATCGGATCGCTGCCGCATGTTAGAATGGATATAGGAGGATGTGCGAGCAAACACTCAGAAGCACGTCATCACATGGACGTTCCAACAGGTTTCTGAGGATTTGAGGGGCAATTTGAAAGCAAATTTAGGCAAAGACAGCTATTTGTGGAAACAAGGACAACCCATAATCTACTTTGGAGTGCTGAGTCGGTAGTCAGGCACCTTTCGGGGACACTGAATCGAGGACGGAGAGCAAATTTGAAATATCTTAAAGGTCGTGTCGTAAAGCGAGAGCCCCATGAGGGGATTCTCTGTATACTGAGATTCTTAACGAGTTCATGAGATTTCGTTGTTTGAGTGTGAATTTTACAATTCCAGCACTTGAAAAGTCGCTTTCAATAACTATAATGGAATATGGAGAAGAGGGATTGGTTCTCTCTGCAACCTAAAATGTTGAAGGAAAGCAACTGGCGCGTGAAATTACGGTCCATTTGGTGCAGCAGATTATATGAGCGAACAATGTCGGTAATATCAACACTTGTGCTCTCAGTAAAAGACACAGGTCCGATACTTGTTCGCAGGAACGCGAGCGACAGAACGACGCGGGCTTTGACGCGAGTCAAAAGCTTTTGCAGTAAGTAGTTTACTGTGCGGTAGATGTTCTACCCAAGAACATAGTGAAGGCAAAAAACAACCAAGCGTCTAAGTGAAATAGTCTGTGCTTAGTTACCAGTTCATAATCGATAAACAGTATCGGATAAGAACACAACGTGGACGCAATGTATCAATACGTGATAGTGGTGGATTCTTCACAGTCGCTCTCTTCTAAACGTCAACTTTGTGACGAGTGTAACCATTATGCTCTGGTCTAATTATCCACTGTTGAACGGGAATGTGAATCTTTCCAGTGCCCAGAAGCTCTTCAAGGGGATGGCATCGAGAATCCATGGTCATGCCATCTGAAGGGTTGTCGGTACCCCGAATCCAACCGATTTCATCAATTTCATGGGATGTGATGGTTGCCATTTCTCTCTCAGCGGATTCCAGTGCGCGCATTATCCCCTCTTGATTTGGCAGTGACGACGTTGGTGAAGGGAAGCGAGGTAAAGTGCCGTAGACGAATAACGATGGCACAAGCCCTTCCGGTCCCATGGTATCGTTCATCCCTTTAACCGCGTATCGTAACGCGAGTTCGGCGTTCAGAGTAGGGCTGGCATCGATCACAATGTTTAATACACGCCTCAAAGGGGAATGATACCTTTCACCGGCACCAATACTGTTATAAGACTGCACACCGGAGATCTTGAGCTCGATTCCATTATCGGCTGTGCTGTTCTCCCAGTACCTGGACGTGAAAGCTGAGCCAAGATCAACTCTTATCGTTGAAGCGAACCCAGTATATGTTGTCACCCAAGCTTCCATAAAGGCATCCCATATATCCGGTGCGGACTCATCCTTAAGTATAACGGCATTCTGGCGATGCGTTTGGATATCTTCTTTGTGAGGAACTGGAATACGCTTTTTGCCATGGAATCCAAGATATATCAGATCTATCGCCAACTCTTGATTAAACTGAACGTTTTAGTCAGGTATGGACACACGGAATCTGTATGGGCGGGATGAGAATCGCTGACAATATTTACAGCTGCTTGATATCTCCTCCAAAAACTTTTGGGTATTTGGGGGTAAGTCCTCGGGCCTTGCACGCTTGAGGAGTTTATACAGTTTCTTTGCTGTCGGATGGAAAAAGTGCTCATGCATCTTCTGCAATTCCTTTCTTGTGAAAAGAGCATCCGAGACTATCCAATCCACGAACAAATGGCCATTCTTCCTTTTGAGGGGCAGGGTCCACCCCAATGAGTGATGTACGAGCTGATTTGAGACGTTGTTTGCATATATCCCGTATTGGTCAAGTACGTCAAGGTCAATTAAGAAAGGGATATCGGCAATGACGACTAAATGTCAAATGATATGAATGTTCCGCCGGGGGTTGGTAATCGAACACGCATTTGTGCAAGACTGTTGCAAAGATCGTCGCCAAATTTGAATGCGAAAGGTGAAGGGTGCAATTCCATTTTGCGTCCGAGATAGCGACAATACGCGAGCGCTTGTGCTTTACCGGAAACAGATCGATGTGCGCCAGAATCAATACGTCCTCCTTCAAAGGTGTTGGTGCTGTACTTATGGGAGCTGGAAAGGTGTGCGCCAAAGTTTTGTACTGCGACGATGATGAGCTTATTTTTTTCATGATTAGCCAGGTTACTGGTGTCCGGTGGTTCTTTGGGCCTGCTGTTAGGGAACGATCGGCCAGCACGCCCCCTGTTCAAAAATACTCAACAGAAGAGGAGTGAACATTACCATTATTCCCTTTTTTCGTTGCCAATGCGAGGAGAGACTGAGAGTGTTATACGAGAGAGGAGTATACACTAGAGAACAGTGTTGGAACTTGGGAAGGCTTTTCGGCTTCGTTCTGCCCCTCGCTGACGTCATTAGAGTCGTCGGGTTCACATAGCAAAGTGTCAGCCAATTGTTCCATAATGTTCGGTTGCATATGTCTCTCGGCCAGATTTGTAGTTCTGGCTCTATTTTTGCGAAGCCAATCCTTAGTGAGTTGTTTGTTGCGTTTTATGGCATCTTCGTTCCGGGGGAACGGACATGTATACAAACGGCAGCTTGGACGGTCGCAACTCCAGCAGGAATGGAGTACAGCAGGAATGTCCTTGTTCTTCTGGCTGAAGTAAATTCCTGTGGCTGGTCTATTCCAACTTGACACGGGAGCCGGTTTAAAATTCGACCGAATCGACGGCGCTCTACCGTATCGGCCAGGTCCGGAACACAGTATCTCCTGGTCAAGGTGCTCATCCTCAGCGAGTTCTACGCTTGACGAGGTCATGCGGGGGCGGAATCGGAGGTCGTCCGTTCTATTAGCTGTAGCACTTCGTGAAGCACGGCGCTCACCCTGTGTATACTTTCGCTCATTGAAATCAGCGCTGAAAAGTTCGGAACATAGCTCTATATACGCAAAATGGCGAGAACCAGCCTGTGAGAGGGCGGCTCGAGCCCATGGTATGCCCTGACAAGCTTCACTTAAAAACTTTCTTTTTCTGCGGTCCGTACGATCTTCTGTATGCGACATCGGAGAAAGTCAGTCAATCTCCTTTATGAGACTGTCAAGAGATTCACGGGAGCTTATGCCGTTCTTTATGAAGTCAGAGAGGTGCAACGACTCCAGTTTTTTACTCCAGTTTTTTTGAGATGTCTTACTTTGTAGTGAGAGATGAGAACCTTTCGTCGAAATCACTGATAATGTCTCCCTCTGAATCTTATTTTCTCCCTCAAATCAGTTTTATAGAATTGTAAGGCATCACCACTCAGAGAATAGTGCAAGTATTGAGCTCTCTCATTTCCGCGTAAGCGCTGATCGTTGCAGAAATTCATGAACGTTGATACGTGATCGCCCCAGTCTTCCTCAAGATCTCCACTAAACTTTTCTCGTCGGGATCTGTACTTGGAGGCAAAGATTGTACAGCGCTTGTTTTCAAATTGATCTTCGTCATTGACGTCCGTTACGTTCGGGACTACAGGATCACGACGGACTCCATGAACTGAAGGGTCTCGCTCCTGTCGAGGAACAACAGGCGCATCAGGTTCCACGAGCCTGAAAGGAAGAGGGGCAGTTGATGCGGGTGAATTGGTGGGGGAGTACAAGACAACATCCCCGTTGCGAACTGCATCGAAGTAGTCCAAGGCTTTCTATCTCTCTTCTGCATCTTCGTCATTCTTCCATATGGCTGCAATGACAGGCTTACCAATTAAATGCCCTGTCTCGGAATTGCGGGGTATGGCCACTTTTCGTGTTTCCAGGAACACGCGAATGCGTTTTATTATGCCATAGTGGCTTACTAAATTTGGACTTGCAAGCTGCATCGGACCAAAGTCTTCCCTGATAACTTTGAGGAGAGCTTCATCCTTGAGTGGTGGGTCTGCTGTCATGTAAGAGGCAAAAAGACTTTCCAGACCTCTTTGCACATCATTTTGCAACAGAATAGTGCCCCACAGCTCGAGTTGTTGAGTAGAATCTGTAGTCATAGCAAAGAGTGCTGAAAAAAACGAAGGGTTGAATACCTTAAAAATCGAAAATGTCGGTAATATCAACACTTGTGCTCTCAGTAAAGGACACAGGTCCGATTTTTCTTCGGAGGAACGCGAGCGACAGAACGACGTGGGCTTTGACGCGAACCAAAAGCTTTTGCAGTATGTACTTTACTGTGCGGAAGATGTTCTATCCAAGAACATAGTGATGGAAAAAAACAACCAAGCGATTAATTGAAATAGTCTGTGCTTAGTTAAAACCAGTTCATAATCGATAAAAAGTATCGGATAAGAACACAACGTTGACGCAATGTATCGATACGTGATAGTGGTGGATTCTTCACAAACAAAATTGATCCTCGGTACCAAATTGGGAAACTCTTGACCAGCCCAGCTAACCAGCTCTACATAGAGCGTACACCTTATCTCCCTCTCAGGACTCTTAAATGAGGATTCTTTTCTGGTCTTTTGCATTAGAAAAATATCGAGAATCCGGACGAAATATTTTTACGTTCAACATGGATAAAGGCAAGGATCAGGGTTTCTGGGGTGCTAAGATCATTAAGTACGCATACTTTTTCACAGGCTGTGGCCCGATTACAATTAGGTTATGAATAACAGGAGGAAATGTGGGGTGATTTAGTATTTGAAAGACATGGTCGGTTTTGGCCCGTAATATCCTACAAGATGACCGGTAGTATCTCTTAGTTTTCCCCCAAAAGCCGGTCCAAGACAATAACAGTGGTGAAAATTGCAATAAAAGAAACAAAATTTCTAATTTTCAAGAATAGAGCTCGGTTATGTCCTATCCGTGGTGTTCCTGAAAACGTACCGGGCGTCTGATATAGGAAAAAACAAACGCTTGGATACATGGTGGTGTTTGTTCCAACTTGGCTATGGAGATTAGTGCAATAATGCCTTTACTTTGTGGATCTCAGCAGCCGTCATGTCCAATGCGGCGTGCTTGATGGCTGGCCTGAAGGTAGCATTTCAGGGAACGTAGTTCCTTCCTTATTACTGTATCGGTATACACTTTTTGAGCCGATTGTGGTTGTCTGGAAAACCATGGGATAGATCTGACATATCTTCCAAGAGTGAAACACCCAAACCTTTTCCTTTGTGGATCACAGCGCATATTTTTCATGGATGACTGTGCGGACCATATAATTGATGATGAAACCTTGGAGCTCTTGGACAAGATTCGAACTACTGTGCAGAAGTGTCCTCCCTATGCGACATATCTAACTCAATCGGCCGACTCATTTTTCTCCTAGAATATCAACGATGAATGTCGTAGGAGACAGGATGAATAAAAGTTTGGGTGCATTGAGAGTGAAAGCTGTATGGTGGCAAGTGAAAAACTTTCAGATCCCGGGAGGCTGTTTCCCTACAGTCAGCGGCGGCTAATTCGGGTCACGTGACTGATTAAACTGATCTGGTGGGTTTGAAATATGCTCGCTGGTCTATGATTGGAACTGATAATACTCTCAACATGACTGGGGTGTGGGAAGAAAAGTACCTGAAATTGAGCGAAATAGCGACTACTTTTAAGGCAAGGAGGTGGATTATATAAGGGAAAATTTGGGGGTTTTTTAGTCCATGGAAAATGAGATCAGCTGTTCTCTGAGGGATGCAGTGATATGGATAAAAGGTTACAATGTAAAGGAGTGGCGGGAAGCCGTCAGAACGCTAGAAAACTGTCTGGAGGCCAGCCAAAAGTCACGCCGCATTAGAAATAGCTGCCGCTGCGGCACGATGTTGTGTTAAGACTTGTTAGACCTTTACGTAGGTCTCCCTTGACCTCGTAGCGACGTTGCGTGCTACTATAATATAATATAATATAATAGTTAATATAACAGTTAGTACTATAGAACTATTCGGTTCAATGTAGAGTAAAGTATCGCCGTCCAATGAAATATGGTTCGATAGTATTTTTAGTCAACAAAATACTAAAATCAAATAAAATGACTCTTTTCTTTTTGAAACTACGACTGAATTAGTTGGGGTGCATAATCGACATTGTCCAATTTATTTCTTGGAGTGCGATCGAAAACAAGCAGGGGATTTTTTTAAAACTTCGAACCACCATATATATACAGGTACTGTTCACTCAACAGAGTGGGTCAGAGGGTGTAAATTACGGAAAACTCGTGTCTCATCTTGGACCTGATACTTTTGAGGGTGAAAAAAACTCATTAGGCCAAGTGTTGACCGAACCATGTCAAAACTCGATATTTATTACTTGTTTAGCATCAAGTTTACTTACTGTGCGGTCGCAGATAGTTCTAATCTACCTGAAGGGTTTTTACAACTATCTGGACACTAAGACACCGGAATAATTAGCCACTCCTGTGTTGGATGAAACGGAGTTTCCCCCAAGTATACGTGAGCAAGATGCTTTATAAGCAGTTTTCGAAATTTTTGGGGAGTAAATCCCTCCGATCAAGAATGTATGTTTCAATAGGTCAGACAAGTTCGTATTAACGATATGGATGCCAAAGAGAATCCGCTGAATTATATGAATATTATCTAGTGGAATTGAGACGCGTATGAAAGATGTGTAGGTTGAATAGGCGGATCTAAACTAGTTGTATCACGTTACTACCTTGTGATTATGTATGTTTTTAGAAGTTACTAGAAACAAGCATAGGTATGCCCATGAAGTATATCAATTAAATGGGGTGACAACAGGTGATTTATTCTTCATCTTGGAGACATAATAACTTGATTGACATTTTGATATCTGTAACTTTCTATACTTTGAAGAAGTTAATTATAGAACCCTGTAGTAAACGAAAATTCGGAAAGGAGAAGATCCGAAACGGTCGGGTCAAATTCACCCATGGCTGAGGTACGGACGGAAAGATTTATTCTTGGAAAGGAGTATGATATGCTCTTAGTTATTGATGGTGATTTCATCATGTCACAAGAATTCCTAGGGTGGTTCGGGTACTCTCGAATAAATGGGAGTCTAAATCAGCTTACTCCCAGTTTCCATGTGTTTCTGGGCAAGGCGGTCCCCTTTTCAGTTCCAACAAATATTTTACTCTGCTTCAATAAAAAATGCCTACTTATTTGTGGATGAGTCACTACACGTGATCCTGTAGTGATAATGTGCTTGAAAAGCACCCGAAGCACGGAGATGTACTGGCTTCCAATTGGGAAAGCCACATTTGTGGAACTCGCTGCGATTGTGGAACATCTTGAAAGTACTATTTTCCGGCGACAGTTATTACTGTTAAGAGGGACTAAATAGCCCCTTCGAGGTCGAGTTTGGCTCCGAAACCGCGTGTAAAAGGTCATCTTGATCAGATTTGTTTTGTGTTAATCTGTCAATAATAAATAAGGCAACTATTTTCGATGTCCCAATGAAAATCAATCACGAACTTGTAGTAAAAAATTACTGAATTGTCAAATTTAGGACTTTTATCAGAGATTATTTCTAAAATATGACAACAAATCACCTCAGGCAGTCTCCCTTACGAGTGTCCGGGCTAAAATCTGGCAGATATTGAGGTACGAGCTCGCGGATATGTATGAAGGGTTTGATTTAGCTCTCAGACACTTCCAGAATGTTACTCTTTTTCATAAAAGATCTCAGGATTAAAATTTTCAGCATGCCTTTCAGTTTTCATTGAAATCTTTTGGAGATGCACAAGTTTTTAATAATTTTGAAGATTTTAGGGTATTTCATATTATCGCGGCAATTTCCTCAGTATAACTTACGCGTGACTTCATCTAGGACATGAAAGAAGTAATCGGACTTCTGAGCCAATTACTGATGATGGTGATGAAACAATGTGCCGTAAATCTATAACGTTTCATAGAGTTATTGGTTAAAATGGACACAATTTTTAGGATATTTGTTCGTTTTCTGCAATTAATTAACTATTAAAGAGTATTTTTGTCCAGTTTTATCAAGCCTGCGGCCATTTTGCTCTCACCAAGTGAGTATTTTCATGTCTCATACCCTAATGTTGTACAGTATCGTCTGATTCACTGGATCAAAGCAAGTTGTAAACTCAAACTAACTTGAGAGATAAATAGGACCCTCCATTTGAATTTTGAGCCTTGATCGTTGTCCTAGTGACTAATTTACATCTTTTTTTTTCGGACTGCAGACTGAATATCGGCATAGATCACAGTGGGTTGTCCAAGATTCTTTAGTTGGACAATAGATTGGAAAATCGACAAATTGTCTTAAAATTGTCGAAGAGTCTCTTCGCATGGTCCGGACTGATATTATTGAAGTAACAGGGCAAAAATAAAGCATTTAAGCGCTTTTTATCGTCTGTGCATTAGATAGATAATAAGAAAACAAACTACATCAGGATCTCTGTAAGTTCAATCAGCTTATCGATACCTGAAAGAGCAGAGGTGGTTTATATTAGCATATTGAGGAAAAATCCAGTAGAAGATTGAGTAGGAGACTTCGTATATTTATTGGGGTAACTAATGATATATTAAGGATCAGTACCAGAATTATGAGTTCCATTGGATAGGTAGAATTCTTTCAATGCAGATTTCGCGGCATTTCACATTGAGAATTCCACTTCAGCGCGGAAAAATGAAATATTTGCTTTCTTCAAGACATATAAGACTGATTACTTCAACAAAACCCGAACATAGGAACAATTTGAGCATTCAGAACGATAAATTTGATGGTTTTGTTTGATCAATGTAAAAGGCTAGTTATGTGACAGAAAGGCGTATGAAAGGGATGTGATCAGCTCAAAGATATTAGATGAATCCAGACCATCGTGGTTATTACAACTCTTCCCCATTAACGTACAAATATATGACTAGGTTAAGGTACCAATGGCGCGAAGGAAGGATTGCACAAGCTTGAGTAGAAAAGCATAAATATGAAATCGAGTAAACGATTAGATGTTCAGCTCTGGAATTCTAAATGAATGAAGTAAATATTTTATTTACTCGGAAAGGCCTCAGCGAAACGCTTTGGCAAGGCGATGGTGTGAAAATAAATGTCCTGTTATTACTTCTAGCTCTAATCTTGAAGAAAAAGAAAAGAATGATATAGTGACTTTGACTTCCATATAAGTAGCAAGCGATCACGGACACTATAATTAACTAAAATTTTAAAATAAAATTTAGTGAAATGTGACAAAGATTTGTGTCCAAAATATTGCATTATGTGTACAATTCTTTGTCCATAATTTAGATGCATTTGGCCTTAAAAAATTCTATGCCGTACAATAATTGAGCGGACAGAATAGGGCCGTTAAGAACTGTAAAAAATGAAAATAGATAAATAAGTAGAGAGATATGTGAAGGGTGGGAGATGCGAGAACCGTTCTCGTTTTAGCCAAGGCCTCTTATTGCCAAGAACTGCGTTGGAAAGCGCAGTTGGATTAGAAGAAGTGCCAACCAGATCGCAATAATACGAACTATATGGCGTTAAAAGGATGAGCTTCACGAAGCTACGCAGCTGATTTTTTCCGGATAATAACTTCCACAATATTTGTTACCACTTCATATCTGTATGTAACATCTCATAAGCAACGGAACAAGATGATTACGAACGGGGAATTTAATTCAGTTCGTTGGTCAATAGTGGTCCCTCAAAAAGACTCAGAGTAGGAAGATGCCTATTTGGAACCTATTCAACTGCCCGTTAGGCCAAAAATTCCGGAGTATCTACTCACTGGTATATCCTTGACAACTTTAACAACTTAATCGCATTGGCGTTGTTATCTCTTCATCCTACAATTAATTTCTTTCTCTCTCTTACCCCATTATTGGCATTCTTTCATACAAGAATAAAGGATATCAAGAAAATTCCTTACCCAGGGCAGAATTTAATGATATTTAATTTTCTAAAAAGAAATTTGAACGTCTAATATTCGATCAGGAAATTCTAAATTATACTTCTTGTTGGGTGAAAAGTCTTACCTAAACCAGACATAGGAACCGTGGAGCCACATCAAGATATATGGATGTAACTATTCCAGGGCTCTGGTCGATTATGAGATGAACGAAGGGATCATTCTTCCCATTCAAGCCTCCACCACCATTCGATCTCAGGAAGGTCCACGAACAGTGTGATATAAACCGAAGTGATCCGAATTTATTCTTGCTTCCACCTGGTGATTTTAATACTTTAAAAATCTCTTATAAAAGGGATGACACCGAAGAAGTGGTAGACATTTAAATGGAGTTATTGGAGGTGATTTTAACCAATGGGGCCAGTCAGGAATGATTTTCCTTTAGTGAAATCGCCGAATTGGAATTAATTTTTCACAACTCTTCAGTTATTTGGTTGGATTATGATCGACCCTTTCAGTTCATAACAAAAAGCACTCTTTTTAACCTCTTATAACTTTACTATTGTGACACATCACTTTTTTGATATTAATCTTAGTACAAAATTGGTTTTTTGTTCAATTGGCGTTACTATAGCGGAGATTGTTACGTGGAAGTATTCGTAGGCCGATGTGAATATTCTTTTGATATATAGTATGAAAATGGCCATCGGCTACCTCCAAAATGAAATGCGAAACCGCTCTGCATTTTTAATCCATCTAATTGTAATGAAAGTTGGAATATTACTACTCCATGCAGATCACAAGCAATATGTCCCAAAATAATCAGTAATTATTGGATTGTTTCCGATGGTGAATTCCACTAATGAAAAGTTATTTCAGACTTTGATTGCCAGCAGAAGACAGCAGATGCATCTTCAATTGGTTAAGTACGGGCACTAATGCAGCTAATCACACTGGGGGAACAATTATGGACAACCACAACTGGGCCGTAGTCTCTTAAGCAATCCAGTGGCAGCTGCGTAGCGGATGTCATTCATCAAGATATTGTACATTTGGTGCTTCCAATTATTCTCTCTTCCCTACCACTTTGGCCTACTTGCATCATTAAGCCTATGAAACCTCCAGATTCACCGATTCCCTCGGTTCCTATCAATAATTGATCGATTACGTTCCAGAAACTTCTTCTCTCATCTTTTATAAAGCACTTAGTCGTCAAAATTATCGTTACTTATGTAATTCAACTTGCCTATTAGTAAAAATTTCCATATTTTTACGTCCCTACTTCTTTTTCAGGGACTTACATCCATCCAGGCAGTTAAAAATCTTTATCGTGTCATTTTTGAAAAACTTTCTGTTTGGTTGATTCTTTTTTTCATGGCTATAAGTGTACGCTAATATTTCTATAAAAGTTACACCGGGAATGCGAATTCAATTTCGTTTCATATATTCGTAAAATGAAAACCTGCATCAGTTGATGTTATTTGGCCATATCAGGTCAGAACTCAAAAATATGATGATAAATGATAGCACGAAAAATACAAAAAAAATTATTTCATTTAGAAAAATGACCCCAAAGTTTGTCTTCATATGGCAAAAAATGGTTCAATAGTCATTAATATAAAGATGAATTCATCCAAATGCACAAGAAGTATCTAAAAACAAACACCCAACATGAATTCAGTCCAACCCGCATGCGAAGATAATAGCAAAACCCCGATACGAAGTGAATGCGGCTTTACATCGGTCTTTCTTATTTGCAATAAGAACAATACAGTACCAACTGATTGTAATCAATATTGAAAACAATGCGGTATAAACCAGTGCGGCAATGTAGTGGTACGATGAAGCCAATGGGTAGGTACCAATAACAATTTTAGCATTCAGCTGACTCCAGTTTACGCCTAAGCGGTTAGAGAAGTCCTAATTTAGCTAAAAAACTGCAGGCGATGCCCATTCCGAATTGAACAGTTCAATGACGCTTAATTTCAAATGCTGTTTTATTTATTATTCTACCATCGTTCAGTCTGCTGACCTCTGTCTAGTTGGCTTAGCTCTGATAGGCAGGGTACAGGATTACAAGGTGTATTCGTTCCTATAGTAGGTAGTGGGAACTTTTTTAAGTGTTTTACTCCGTGGAGAAGAGTGCTTGCGCAGTATAACCATGATATCTTCTAGCAAATCCATATCGCAGTAGGATAGTGTAAATTAGCCTTCCCAGACTGTCTTGACAGACAAAAACGTAACCTTTTCGCTTTTGTTGAATTCGAATGCATCTTATTGGCCATTTGAAGGCAGAATGAAGGGTCAAAATCCTATTACGCAGCCCAAATCTTACTCAGTGACATAATCTTCAGGTAGATTTTGGAAGCATACCGTATCAAAGAACACCGGGACAATCGAAATCAATTTTGAATACATTTTCTGACCATTAATTTAGGCTATTTTTCTTTGTGAACCATTGCTACTAAATTACCAATTCTTACCACATTTATAGTAGTCAGTGACCTACTATTTTTTATGAAACAAAGTCTCCAGGCCTTATTGACTAAATACACCATCATCGGAGTTCCAGCGGACACTAATAATTCTAGTGGTAAACTTATGAAATCAGTATGATTTATCCTGTTTTTGGTACCTGCGGAGCGTATTGAGGAACGTTATCATTAAATAAATTTCTTTTGGAAGACAATCTAGGTTAACCGATGACAATCTCGGGTAACAGATGGCAGGCACCGTAATTTTGCAATGAAAATCGATATGCTCATCGCTATATGTCATTTTTTGGATGTCAAGTGTTGTTAAGCATGTCACCAGTAAGACTGAAGCGTATAATTTCTTCTTTTCCACAAGAACTTCGGTTCTAAACGATCAATTGGAAGCATATTACCCGTGAAAGATTATGATTAGCATCTGCCAAGCGCAGATAACGTTATGGGAGGGCGATCAGGGGTCCCCATTCAACCTTTCACTCGCTCTAACGAATGATTTTACTCGCTGGAAAAGTACCAATCGAAATAGAATGCGGCCACATGTCTTGTGTCAAAGCAACTATAATCGGAGACTGTATATAAATATCGGACCTAGTACACTGCAGTGCGCGGTGTGCAAGTGGTCTCTTCGAGCTACGGGATCCTTTCTGACAATAAAGAGGCAATAAAAAAACAGAAAAGAGTCAGAGGGTTTCGTTGTCCCTCTTTCTCTTAAATTATTTCGGGATGCAGTAACACAGCTCGCTGAAAGCGATCTGAGTTACGAGAAGTTGATTTGGTAGAGCAGGGGATACTATTCGGACAGCATGACGATGAAATAATCCTCCAGGATGTAATAAAGAGCCGTGGTCCGGGAAATACCAGAACCCTGCAAAGAATCGCATCCAAAGAAACGAGGACAAAAAATAGCGACAGTAGATGCAGATGCGGCTGAACAGCGCTCAGTATCTACTTTGAAGATTCAGGTGTTTTCACTAAAGATAACTTTGAAATTCCTTTTTGTATGCAGACTCCGGAGTCTGGGGGGTCAGGGGTCAATAAATATCATAGACGAACAATGAAATGGGTAACATAATATAAGACGGAGAGGGAAACAGGGGGAACCGTGGCGGATAAACTTAGCTGGAAACAAAGGAGCTGTTGGAAAAGAGTTGCAGAGGCGGAATTTGGGAGCCAAGTTCAGAGCCAACACCCGGGAGGCTGTTTAATCTGGGGGTCTAGTGGCCAAGTAGGGACAAATACTATCAACTACGTTAGAAGTATCACCGAAGACGTTTTAAGCAGAATAAATGTCAGCCAAGTAATAAAAATAAAAGTTAGAGATGACTTAAGTCGACACTTTGCAGAATGAGCGGCTTTCGCCTACGAAAATATCAGGTCCAAGTTGAGGGCCAAGTGTTCCAGACCGCACTCCATGTGGTCAACTCGGTTTATTGTAAAGTAACATGATCAATAGTGCTTGAAAGTCGATATTAATTACCTCACTTTGCAATACAGTACCTGCTGTTGGCAGTGGGCAGACCTATCAAGAATTAGGTCAAGGAAAGCTCACCAAATCCAGCTTTGCCAGCAGCAGTACAGTACGGGTACCAGTTACAGTACACAAAAAGTTAATAAAAAAAGCATAAAAATCGTTCCTTGGCCGATGATATGTCTAACTTCCTCGTTACTTCTTTTTTTCGTCTGTATTTTCTGCAAATATGTAGCATTTATGTACAAAATGTGATTTTCAAGGGGCTTTATGATATTTTGGCGGCTTTTGAAGCAGGGGAGTGTTTTTCGAAAGTGCAATTGGACTCAACAGAGTAACAATTTGATGAGTTAAAACCTTCTAGAAAGCGGTGAGACCGGTCAAAAAGTGATGGAAGGTATTTGGAATTATGAAATGTTGCAGACAGAGTTGAGCTGCCTGACTTTGACATTAAATCTGATGTTGACACTGAAGAAAGAGGACCAACTTTAGGACTTTCATTCCTCATCGAGATAGATCTGTACTTATTGGTACCTATATCTCCACTTCGGAGAAACTTAGCTCAATTTTCCTGTTCCTTGACGTCACGATCAGTATCATCAGCTGCAAACATCATGTTAATTTGCAGCGCGTCCTGAGTAGAGAAACGCACTAATGGATTGATCGTAATCAAATTTTGGCCTAAAATTTCGGCAAAAAGACCAAGATCTTGTCTATTCTAATTTTAACTAACGGTATTCATAATTTCTGGAATTATCGGTTCTCAAATCCAAATATTAGGTGGGTGGGCTGCGAAAAATATGCACATCTATATAGACAGTGGACTATTTCCCACAAACCTACAGACTATGCGTACAATTACTACCATGCAACAAAAAAAGGCCTTTTGGAGCTCTTTTGATGTTAAAAATGGCGATTACTTCACAAATCTATCAATTCTGATGGCTTTATTCTGATTAGGAATGGTGAATGCTCAGATTTTGCTCCAGTGATCGACTTTAGGTACAACTTATTTATCAATCATCACCTTTGGTCTAACAGATTAATTATTGTCGATTGCAGGATATTACAAAGTGTATCAGTCATCTTCTCGCTTCCCTGAAGCCGAAACACGACTTGGTCTCTTGCTTGGTTCAGAAAGATAATTAAAATAGGATAAATGCATGTCTACAGCGGACATATCCGTTCTTCTTACTGCGTAAAGACATATTGAACCAAATCTCTGTATAAAACTATCATTTACAACAAAGAGATCTGTAGTGCAATGACCCTTGGGGTCTGTGTTGGGTATCGATGATCCAATTTACTAATGGAAAGTCGATTACATTTTACACTCTAGTCATTACAGGATTATCTGACAAAGACCTAGTACGGGCATGCCACGGGCCATTTATGGTCCGGATATTTATTATACGGCGATTCAATAACTTTTAGACACAATTACTGACAGTCTAACATTCTTAAAGACTGACTACTAAATTCATTTTTATTATCGGGCTTCTTTAAGCGCCCAATTAAACAGCTACCAAAGGTTAGGTTCTAGTTTTTGTTCCCACCCTTGGCGACCCGTTTCTACTTTTAGCTGCTCCCGCGGGCGTGGCTATAGTATAGCTATTCACTTTAGCCCCCACTGGTAGCCTTTTGGACTGATCATCCGCGAGGCTTCGCCCCCTTTTCCTTTGTTCTATCGCTTTCCCATTTGATTGCGTTCCCCGTAGAGGAATTTATATGGTACGTGGACGCTTCCCTTCAGAGGACTACATCCGAAATCTGCAGCGGTCACGCTATCCCCGGCGGAAGGACTTAAATCACCTGTAGAGCCTTGCTTGCCCTCGATGCGCGCTGCGCGCAACACCTCGCTCGGCTTGGGCCGCTTCTCTGGTTGCTAGCCTACTTCAGTCGTTATTTTCAACCTCCCTTTTCCTTCGATTTCCTTTTAGTCTGCCGGACCACACCCCCTCTTGGGCTTCACCACATGTTTCTGTTCATCTAACACTTTTCCTTAGCCGTTGGCTACATACTGATGGCTCTTCTAGACAATAAATGTCCCCTGACTTGAAAAGTCTCTAAAAATCCTCTACCACGCGGATATGTCAGACCACCGAGCTACTTCCCCTCACAGGGCTTCAAGAGAAAGTGTTTCCATCGGAGCCTCGGTAGTCGCATAGTTACTAGATGAATCTCCTCTTATTGTCGTAGGCATTCTGGTTCGTTACCCTTTTGGGACTTTTTCTGTGCAATGCATTGCAAGAGCTGCTGTACTTAAAACTTTCAGGAAGTGAAGAATTTGCGACTGTTCCGTGAGGAATTATGGACACACAAATACTTTATCTTGAATTCGGGATGCAAACACGGCTTTACTATCTTTCTCATTCCGACGCAATCTAACTAACTTCTGATCTGAAACTTCTAGGACTCCCTGTCTACAATATATTTTGAGAAAGGCATAAAATTCCCTCGGCAGTAATCCATAATAATAGCAACGGCTCTACCCAGAGTATAGCACGACTGCGTCACTTCTGAACCGCAAAGAGTAATGAAGAAATGTTTTGTGTACAATTCCAGGAAATCACTTAGGACATTCACTGGCGCTCCTTATATGCACAGGATAAAGGAGGAATACGAAAATATTATGAGGAATAATAGTGTTATTGTATGTCATTATTCCTTTCGAAGTCTTTCAGGTGAGGAAATAAAGCTCGAATCCTTGAGTCAGTTGAGCAATCTCAGCAATAAAAAGTTTTCCGCATACTATACAAACGATAAGAACTGTATGATATTACCTGTTAGCAAGGCTCCTGCGATAAAATAGTGGATGCCAGAGCAGGAACAGCAGGTACCAAATCTGAATCCCTCGTAACTATTCGATAAAATACATCAAAATCTATGGAGGGGAGTTGAACTGATTTACGTCTGGTCCCTTCTTTCAAAACTTAATCTTCCAGTGTGCAGTACAGAAGTTCTATACATTCGATATGACGCCACCTTAGTTTGATCAACATTTTGCAGATGGTTCTTATTCCTTTCTTTGCCGCACAGCTTTCGAGAAAGTACGAGTAGCAAATCTAACATCAATATTTCTTCTTTTTTCTTTGATATTAGAAATAATTACACTCAAATGGGGACCAAATCGATCACTTGAGACAGAATGCTTTTTATCATATATAAATTCATGGGTTGGCTGACTTCCTTTCGCTGATAAAGAACAATGCAATGCTTCTCGCATGGCAGACTGCGAATCTATTTGCTACTTGTTCACTGCATCGAGAACTTCTCTCAGAAAAAAAAATGGCAGAAATTCACTGAAACTTTGGGTTACAGCAAGAGATTTGGCCATATCGAATCTCTGCCGCAGGAGTCGATATTACAGGCTCCGTATTCCGGGTATCAGGCAAACGATGGATTCAATTCATTATAACCCGAGAATGGGTATAGGGAGGTGCCGTTGCGATGGGAAAAGATGATGAATGTTTTTATAAGAGAAGCATTCCACGATCCATTCCGGTCACTGAAAAAAGCCGAAGTAGCTTGGCTGGTTAAAAAGCACAGAAATTGTCACAGGCAGTGACTCAGATACTGGAATTAAACAGCTCTTCTCTAAAGACAGCTTTGGGCGAGAGAATATTCGTTTATATTTTCAGCGCGAGGTAAATAAATATGTACTTAGCTACCTGAGCAGCTCAGACCCAAAAATTATATTCATAAAATAATTTTCAGAATCAAGAAACCCCAAGAGAAATAGAGTCGTAAAGATTGAGCATTTCTGATTCTGGAGACTATTGCATTAGTTTTATGATGGACATTTATACGTACATGTACTTGATTTACTGCCTTACTGGCATTTTACGCGCATAAGCGCAATTTTTATCGTTTGATTGTTGGTAACTACCCGCACTGAGGAACCTGCATGAATGTTTTTTATGATTTTTTGCTCATGTGTTTCTCTTTTTTTGATTTATCGCATTTATTGCTGGAATTATCGGATTTTGAGTTCCGACATCATTCTATGTGTGTCACTCTGTTATAGTGTTGAAATAGATCTCTTCGGGTGATTTTTTGAAGGATCACTGATGTCTTTACCCACCATGACTAGGAAACAACTGGAAACTTCCGAAACAGTATCTATTTCGGGATCTTTATTTGTGTTGGCTCCTGAGGTACCAATGTATGGCGAACTTTGTGCAATGGTCAAATTCGATATGGTGTGGATAGTACTTTTTCTGAAACAAGGACATCGTATGAAACCTTTCAATAGTTTTATAATTACGGGAGAGTTAGATGGGGAGTGTTCTTACATATAAAGATACACATGAGCCTGTTAGTCCTCTGTAAATAGAGAAAAGAAGAGAAAAAAGCACCCCAAAAAACCAAGTCATGTACGAAGCACAAATTCGTCGAAGTCACCTCAGAGAGAGCTAGACAAGCAGACCAAAGGAATCGCTATTACGCACTATAAAACACAGTGTTTGGGAAAACAATAATAGACTAGTCCAACGCAGAGAAATAATAGCGGAGATCGAAAGAGGCCAATTTATAGATAGTAAAATTGGCGAGAGAAGCGCGGTGCTTGAGTAAACCGGTGTTCGATTCTTAAAGAGGCCTGGTCTCGCGTAGATATAGCCTACCTCATACGGCTTAGTAGAAATAGCCATTAAAAGTAGGCAATTGGCAATATTAAGAACAGTTACTTCACATACTCAACGAAAAAGTGAAAGAGATGGCCACCAATAAAGGTTATATAAAGAAAAAAGTAAGCCGCCACAGATGAGAATATCTATTTGGAGATTTAAGCGTTCGCGATCTGTGGCTGTAAGTTGGATAGTTTCGCAGGTATGTACTGATTATCGAATATTGAGCAACCAGGGTACCTGGTAAAGCACTATCTGACATTAATCGATATTGTTGAACTGATACTTACACTTACTTTCCAAATGAATTTCTGTAAGGATGGAGGTTCCCCTCGAAGTTTTGAGCCTTTTAAGCTTCCATCTCTGTACAGTTTCTTCTCAAGTTATCCGAAAGTGACATGGGCAACCAGTTAAAGGGATAACGGGAAACGAAAAAAATGGGAGAAATTTGTTATCAGTCGGTCACGTCCGAAAAGGCCAGAGAAAAAATGGCCAAAAAGATGCTGATACATTCAAGAAAGCAATCGAAGAAGGCCCAAATTACCTCTTGGCGGATCTCAAACCTACTGCAGCTCGGATTTCAAAAATTCATAGTCTCACTTCACGCCCTTATATCGAGAGAGGCTGCTGTAAAACAATGAGAGCTGACTGGTGACACTTGATACGGTTAAGGACTACGACCGCGTCTACCGCCAACTGGTCCAAAAGGATTGTGGATGAATCTTGACACACATAATAACAGGAACGATAAGAGCATTCCTGCACCCCTGACTGTCTGCACAAGATTTGATTTCAATTACACACCCACGTTTACTTCCCTCAATTTCTCCCGAGGTTCCCCAATCTCCACAAATTTCTCAAAATCTTCATTATTAGCCCCCTTAAAGCCCTCCCTGAAGCCCTGAAAAAAATTACCACTACCTTTGTCGTGCAAGTTCTATCGAAACAATTCGCAGGAAAAGTCCTCCTCCACTCCAAGAACAGTTTCCTTCTCCAGTCGCTTCTCAGCAAATGCTAGCGCTGGGCATCCAAAAAAACCATAGGCTGGACACCCCCTTATTCTATGGTGATCTCATCGAACCCAGCCCACCCAATTCTACCGCTACTCATCCAATCAAAAGAAATTCAGCAATCCGTCAAAGTCCTTTGTCTACCAGTGACTATCACATCCCAAAGGATCATTACAAAGAAATGTAGTAAAAAGCAAATAAAAAGCTCCCTATTCCATCTAACGTCCTGCACATATGATATGGACCCTGCATGTCCGCCATGGCCACACCCTTCACACATTTGTTAGCGTTATTTAAGTATACGAAGTCGTCAACATGCTTGATTTCAAAGACCTCCACGGATCCTTTCGCTCCATTCCACGACAGCTATTTTCGTCAATAATGCGCTCAAGAGGAAACTTCAACAACACACACTTATCACGCCTAATCTTTGATCTCACTAGTCTTCATTTAAGCGAGAAACCGAAAGTTTTCTCCTTACGCGCAGATATTACCTCCCGCTACGTTTCTCTCTTCACTTAAATTTCTTTTTTTCTCCCTCCACTTCCTTTTTCTTTGACGAGAAGAAATTTTCACTTACTATAATCTTATCTTTTTCTCGCTTCTCTTTTTATGTACAATTTCCTTGTCCCTTCACAGTAGCTCTTTTATTTCTCTCCGTTTATTTGATCTTCTTCGCCCCTAAATATATTTTTCCATAATTAATATTCTAACATGTTACTCGCGCCATAAAACACCCTTCCAAAGGCATTTTCACTAATTCCCACTATAAAACCAATTTACGCCTACTTTTTAAATTCATCAGGCCTGCCAATCTCAACCTTTTGGCGCCTTTCAACCGGTCTTACGCCGCCTAAAATTTATCTGCGTCGTTTCAAAAACAAAAACTTGACAATTACGCCCCACTTTAGTAGCCATCATGTATGAGACACCCCTTCTCACCCATTTCCAATGCTCCTCATGCTGTCCCCATCACCGTCTCCCATTTATTACTTACGGGCCAAACAGACGCAGAGGAATACCTCAATCGCCAAACCAGGAAACGTCTGATGGAGCTCGTTGCTCGTCGCCTGGTGGAGATTGAATCACAATAATCGGTAGAGGGTACTCGAAGGAGGAGGATGACCAGGCAGGGGAGTGCTTCGAGGAATGAGTCGGCCCAGAGCTGGTCTACGGGATGTAAAAAAGAGGAGGCCGAGGGCGAATCTGGGGAAGAAGAAGAGGGGGCCTAGTACGAGTCCGGGGAGGAAGAGGGGGATTTTAAATAGGGTCCTATGGGAGGGGGAGGAATGAATTGGATGGACCAGGTTTTCCTGGCCATGGACCCGGTGGGAGGGGCTTCAGTTAAGCCGTATTCTTGACAGGGAGAAGTAAGAAATTGCAGGCCATCCAGGGGTATGTAAGGGGAATAAATGGGTACTTATGATGTCTTAAGAAAAGTGCTAGGTTCTGATCTAGACGATGAAGATTGCACGGAGAAGATTCAGTGGTAGATTCAAATTCCGTACTTCACACCATTTTCATCCTTGCCCCCTGGCACGCACATCAAAACTTTACATCTTAGTCTTGAACATCCGTAACATCCCCCAACGCCGCGGTCAACGCCGTTTCCCATCCCGCTATGCCCCCGACACGACACAGATATCATTTTACCCGTCTTTCCTCAACCCCATTGTCTTCAGCGGCACACCCGCCGTCCCGATCTTTGCGTGAATTTGCAATTGTTCCCATATGTCCGAGTGACTCGGAGTAAGCCCTACACAGCTGCAATCCAAAACATGGAACTACGAGACTTGACTTGATCGCCGACAGACAGCTTCTTTCAGGCATCGGACGCCGCCATTGTACCAAACTTTTATCTTCAACTGCCAATCATTTGGACCTCCTCACCTGTAATTTTGATAAGCTTCAACCGTAAATTCATTTTTTCCAAGCAAACTCATTTTGTAAGCATAACATTATTCTCTAGCTAAAATTCCCAGTCAACGCAGAGCTATAGTCATCTCTTCGTTAGGAATCAAATCAATATTCATCATACTAATCTTTGCCCATGCTTTTGACGTATAAAGCTTCCAAACTATAATGATTGTGAAAATTTCATGCACAGAAATTTGTCGCAAAGAGTGACAGGCAGAGTGTAACATACAGAGCACACGATCAAGTCGATCGCGTCCACAGCCCCATGGGTTAAAGGCAGTAACGAACGAATAGGTAACTGCGACGGAACGGCAAAATTGCGTGAAACTGTTCATTGTGCCAGTGACGACAATGGAGAACGTGCTGCGACATGAACACAATATTGAAGCTCCTTTCCATTTTTTTTGGCATTCTTGCCATCAAAGACTGTCAGACAAGCTCATTTCTTGGTGCGAATGTGCGCTTCAACGATGGAGGGAGCCATCCGGCGTCAGATAAGTGCTTTGTACCTGTTCTTCGGAATTTCGGGCAGCCTGTTTTGCGCAGCCAGCAAATGAAACCGCATAGCAACCTTTTTTTCATGGGGACGTGTGTTCATGGAGGTAATTCACCTATCAGCCATTTCTGTAAGCCGGTTGAATAGAAAAAATGGGAGTGATGATACTTTTTGCAGTTTCACGGTAACCTTTTCCCTCCAGGACGGGAATACTATTCGTAGGCACAGTAAAGGATTTTGAAACTGCAGCAGGAGGAACATATTACAAAAAATTAAAGAATTTTTTAGGCAACTCTGCCAAAAATGAAGTTGTGGCGCCACTGAGGTTACCAGTTTCGTCACTCATTAGTAGTGGATGCATTTAAATGCCCATGAAATGTTTATTTCACCAAACATCTTCCTAAATTAAGCAAAACGGCAGGCTACTGACCAGGCGTTTCATGCGCCCGTAGCACTTAAGTTTTACTGTTTGATTTCACCAAGTTCGTGGGTGAGTGCACTGACTTCGCTGACCTTACAATTACGAACTAACCGGATATTACATGTAACCGGCCTATAACGGGTCCCGGTGGTAGGGCAGACATTGCTAAGGAAGATAAAATGGTTGAGCTAAAGTGTTGGTTGATCCTTCTCCTTACATTACCGGTGCCACTGCCCCTCTGCGGACATATGAGGGGATAAAATAAAGAATCAAACGATTTTTTGCAGTCAATGGGGCGCCGATTGAGTCCAAGACGTTGGGGTCGAAAAACATTCGGAGAAGGTAATTGTGCGTTAGAGAAATGGGGAGTTTCGAGGGCCATCTTGCGCTCAAGGTCGCTGATCTTGTGTTGATGGGTTATCTCCGCGGCACAGCCACCTCTTGGGATGAAAATTGCTCGTACAGCACTCTTAGCCCCATCTATGCTGCGTGATGGGTTCTAATCACGCTGGAATTACAGCTAGTGGCGTCATACTTCGTGATTTTGTGTGAATCATGCCGAAGTGCGTTAATTTCACGCACCCTTGTAAGAACGTAACTCAAAATTTCATGCAGGTCCATCAAATTGATCATCATTTACCGGCATGAGCCCTGATAATCACGCTGTGGCAAGAAAATGGAATGTCCTTGTTTATATTTACTGATGACTCTAAAGAAGATTCAGCTTTTTCCATGAGCGTCTCCAACTGCTCAGGTGATATGATCGCTCTAGAAAGCTTTTATTGGTGGTGCAACTTCTCCCAGCACCGCGAGCAAATTAGTGACCGCAAATTGATGACCGGCTCACAAAACACCATTGACTTTCACTGAGTCCTCTTTTTTCTTAAAAAACTGCCCGCTCACTTTTAAGTAATATTAAAGGGACAAGTAGAGCTGTGTGCTGCTTTTACGTTAATTTTTCTATGAGCGCTGTATGTTGAGGGTTGACATTAATTTTCGGTCGGTGTATTGTATTTTGTAACAACATCGTCTGTGTAAAATTATTACTGCTAATACTTCAAAAGGCGGATGGATCCGCAAATTCAGAGAAACAATAGTCGTCGTTTGTTATATTTATTGCCTCCATTTCGATAGCAAGAGTGTAAGCGCGAAGATAGGAGTGGTTTGATGCTCCTATTTCACCAAAGAGTGACATAATTTCGGCGTCGCTTACAACAACATCATGAGCTGACAAGAAGTCTTCTGAAGTTTGAGTCTGACTCCGAATTGCTTCCACCATATCCTGATCATTACACCTTGGATATGTATAGGGTACGTACGAATAGTCAGATCCCTGAAGTTCCTCCGCCTCACCCCAAGCCCGCGCTCGCAGCCAGATGGCGCGTTAAAGCGCAGCTGGCGACGCACTGGCACATTACTTCTCAGTTCGTGCAGGGGCTCTGAGGGTGATTGAGTTAAGAAAGGAGGCGACCGGGGTGAAATGAAAGGTTCGTGAGGTACGTGTGCCGCCTCCGCTGTGTGCAAAGTGTCAAAAGATGTTGAATCAACCTCAATGAGGTCGGAATGGCCATTAAAGGTCGGATCAGGGTCGGTAATTGGCTGTATGTCATCAAAGTTAGCGTTCTTCACGGGCTACTTCTGAAATGTGCAAAGGACAGGGGTATTAAGCGAAACCATAATTACGACTTTCAGCTGTCAGCAGGTGCGCATAATCAACAGAAGCGATCTATTAGTAAGAAGGAGGAGGGAAGTGACGAAGAAGGTCAACAGGTAAAGAGAATAGAATTGATTCTCCGAAACAGTGTGATGATTGGCAGCCGTTAGTGAAAAGCGCTCACTTGATGCACGCAGTGTATTAGAGTGAAATCAAAACGGCAATTAGTGAATTATCAAGAGGCACTGCGTTTAGTTCACACACGGCTGCGTGATGCATGCAAATTCACGAAACTTCACGCTTTCCCAGCATGATCGAAATTTATCACCCAGAGTGCATGGGGTTAGAGTCACGACTAGACAATTTGCACAAAGCAGGGCACTGGAATCTCTACATTACAGTACATACAGTTCTGTACGAATTTTGAAGACGCTTCTCCCGTCTATGGAAATAGCCGTCCTAAGGTACCGGCAAAATTACACGGACACCGTCATTTTATAAGTAACTTCAAAAAACGGGGGTTTCGCCGCAAAAAATGCAAAACTGAAGAATATAAAAAACACATTAAATACCAAGCCAGATCGTCTATCTGCAAATTGTTTCATTGCATTTCAGACAAAAGGCTAACAGAGGGCGGCAATAATAATGGGGACAATGAAACTTATATACCGCAATCCTGTCTTACCAATAGCCAATAGACCTGTGACAAAATAAAGAAGTATATATCAATGTTCTTCCGTGCCCCGCGAAGTTCCTGGACTTAAATTCCGTAGCAAACCTATGGAGGATTTAAGCACAACTTGTATACGCAAATACCGGAAATTTTCAGAGCAGAGAGGAGTTAATGGAGTGTATGCAAGGTGAGTGGTCAAAGATGAGTCCTGAGTTGATTCGTAGTTTAGCGAATAGCATGACCAGGCATCTTCCTGAAGTACTGAAGAAAAATGGTGGGACTACGAGGTACTGAGTGAGTGTAGAACCACAATAGACAATATCATTTTCCCACCGTCCGTATACTTATCTCCACCGCTTATTAAGATTCACAGCACTGCTTGCTGTATTACTGTGAGCCAGGTGACGAAAGCTGCTCTATTTTCATTATTTGATTTGAGGAATTCATTACTGCAATTTTTTTGAAACGCTTACGTGCTCTGATATTTTTAAAAAGGAGGAGTTCGTGTTATTATTGCCGGCAGTTTACATATTTAGGCAGTGGGCTGTTCCTGAAAAACACAAACAGCAAAACGGGTAGGATTTAATTGTCATTTTTGATACGAAAAACCTGTAGCAAATCGTGAGAACTGGCCAACGCCTCTCTCCCGTCGAAACAGTTGTGCACTTGACGTATTTCGCAAAATTTGCAGGAAAGCCTGTTTACAGCCATGATGAAAACAGTCAAACCAGATTGCAACTCTCCCAAGACCTGCCTCATCGCTACCCTTCCCTCACACTTTATTCGCCTACGGTCTCCCTCCAGAGCACAGTCCAGATCATCTCTTTACGGCCTCTTATCTCTCCTAACCTCCTACCGCTCTCCACAACATGGCCTCAACTTCTCCCCCACTCCTTGACTCCCGCAAAACTCCCGTCACCGTCCCCCAACCCCCCAAAGCCACTCAACCTCCACTTCTCCCAAAATTTCTTCAACCTCTCCCCACAATTCCGACCTCTCCCGCCCCCTCCAAACCAGCCGTCTGCCTCCGCGCCTCCAAACCACCGTAGGGTACAAGAATCGCTTCCGCCTACTCTCCTCACGACCGCTCAAAGCACCTGGGATAAGACCTTTCCTCCTCCCACCCGATTAAGAAGTCCCCCTCCCATCCGGTTACAAATAGGACATCACCTCCACCGGAGAATACCATACCCCAAACAACCGAATGGTTCGTAAGGCCTACGGCTTTGGAGGACCGGCTTCCCAAGCTTCCCGCCGGTACCAGGGATAACAAAAAATACTGGAGCACGCAATAAAGTCAGTAGGCTACCAACGAGAGGATCCGGATTCAGCCAAAGAGGTTGACTTCCTTTTAGATGTAATCGAAGCGTACCTTCCCCTTTGCAAATAGGAATGGGATATGGTGCAGCAGCAGCATGCAGCGACTTTTCCGGATGAGAGAAGAACTGTTGATAGCCTGAAGAGAAAATTTGCCACACTGCATAGAAGAAAAATGCCGACGGGTGATCCGAGGATACCCCAAGATGTAAAACGTGCAAAGTAACTGCGCTATCGCATGACGGGACGTGCGGATCTTGGCGACGGGGCAGCGCCTGAAGGGGTTGCCGAGGAATTATTGCAGGAGGGAAGAAGCAGTGGAAATTACTTAGATGTACAAGGCAAAGCTCAGGGAAGCATTGAATTAAACAACGAAGTAGGCCGAGAGTAGATATTGCGCCACCCGAAAGAAAACCCATCTCCAAGATCTTTGGTAAGTAAGAGGCTTCAGGGCCTCCATGGAGGGGATGACAGCATCCAGTCTATGATGAAATTTATGATCTTACAGGATCAGCAGCGTAAAGAAAAAAAATCCGGCACGGCGTGAAGAGGAGAGAAGAGAGGAGCGGAGCCGCCGGGAGGAGAATAATCGCCGACATCAACAATTTATGGAAATGATGATGCTCTTCATGGCTAAAGGAGCTGCCCTCCTCCAAATGGGGTGGGAAGGGGAAAACTGGAGAAAACTAGACTCTAACCTTTAGACATAGAAGGATCCCTGTAAGAATTTAGTTGCCTCGACGCCAAGATGTGGCATGTACGAGGAGATTATTTGATTTATTCGCACCATGTTTGACCTGAAATTGAATAAATGCGCTCCACAAAGTAAAAAAAAATTTCTTTCCCCGTTCTCTTGGTACTTAAACCTGTCTTTCATACGAGGGAATGTCGCTTGGAACGCACTCATTCCCCACTCGGAGGCCTCACGAGCTGAAGTAGCCTGCAGTATTCTTATTACATCTGTGGTTCCTGAGGCCCTTGTCTCGTCTTGCGCTGACTTAGTCAGGAAAGGATACGCACCTCTTGCAAATGCGGAGTCAACAACCACCCTGACTCCATGTTAATTGTAGCTCGACTGTAATTTTTCGTGAACCCCACCCCACTCAGCAATTTGTGAGTGATGCATGCTTCCCGGAGCTCTCATGGCACAGGCAATGATTAATCCACTTGGCACAAACACTAAAACATTCCCTACATAGTGATCATGTGTACATCCGTTGTAGAACATATTTTGTGTAATAAAGTCCCTTGAATGCTGTTAGCAAAGCTTTAGTCCATCTACGACGGCGTAGATGTTGTCTAAGGTCTGTTATTTTTCATTGAAAGCATGTTCCTATGCTTCAATTTCCTGTGCAGTCGGCATTCTAATTTTCGCTGAGTTATCTGTAGATAAGAAAAATAAAAGGATTCGTCTTCCAAACTGCATAAATAAGGAGAACATCGAGCTTCTTACTCCAAATATCAGGCATAGAATCCACAATCCACCTATTGTGCGGTACCATGTTACTACGAGGCCCAAGCAATGTATCGCTTCAAGCGATCTCGGACTCCCCCGTCGCTAAGCTCGTCGCTGCACTATCCTAATAGTTCCGTCTTCGGAGTATGGCGAGTATTATACAATGGCTCAAATTTGTTGGGAACGAAGGTAAAAGTTACGTGGTCGATTAACGTGGCGGTAATAAGCGATTGATCGCATAAATAGTTAAAGACGAGAAACGGAGCCATTGAAGGGCTTAACAAGGCACTTTTTGTGACTCGTCGATCTCGGCGTCCGATTGCATTAACTGTCAAAGACTGTCTGAAGGATATCTCATTGGTCTTCACTTGGTGGTGGCGATCCAACAGAATCGTGAGGAGGATAGTGAGGCGGTTTAGCATCGGCGCTTGGGGAGAATGTCGTTGTTAAACGTAGAGATGTTGGGTTTCGTGCCGAAAACGGACGCCTCTCTCATCTCATCATCCCTTCGGCGTTTAATCATACTGACGCTCATACTGACCCTCTGATTTCATCCTTTTTGAATTTTGTTTTATTTTTTATCAAAACCGTTTCCTTACGGGGTAAGGTGGTCAATTACCCTAAAATGAAATTTGAGTGCATAGCGCAAGTTAGGTTTTCAGGATCGATGCAGTAATGCTGTTGTACAGTACTGTACGTAACTACATAACTAAATTACATTAAGTACAGTGATATATCCAACAGATCGTGCTGAGCGTATTACAGTATAAGCTGACCAGAAATATGTAATTACAGAATGCACTGTACAGTATAATGTTTACTCTAAAAAGAATCTATCGCCTTCACTGCAGCATCCAGATGTTCCACGTCGGCCACGTGCTATTGCATGGAATCGCCATTGCAGTAGACGACCTCAGAGTGCAACTTATGCGCTGATAAAGACGCCTGCGAAAGCCGCAAGCGTCTGTTGCTGTACAGTATTGTGAATAACGCAGTAGTTCTAACGCTTTGAAATGAGTAATGTTCACACTACTCCACAATACCGACATCCTGGCGGCATCACAGCGCGGTGCTCAACCCACTTTTTGGTACTGTATCGGTTTTGTCAAGTTAAAGGCAGATCCATAACTTGATCAATCTTTCGGATACGTACAGTACAGTTTGCTCAAATACGTACATGAACGATACAGTTTGCTATGGCAATCGTCACTGAAGCACGGTGTGGGGATTTTGAATTTGAATTTTCTTCAGACTTATCTTATCGTACCAAACGTGACACATAGGAGAGTAACTGTATGGCATCAGTAAAACGGGTGTCCGCTGCATGATCTTCTGCTGCTGAGCGAAGTTATTATTCTCGTGTCAAGAGCGCTACACTGCCGTAGATTGCTTTTATTTGCTTGCCCTAGCCGTTAAAAAATTAAGAGCTTATGCTTATTTTTCGTTCTGCCTAACGGCATTGGCAAGTCGCTGAGAGACAGTTGTCCTGATAGGACGAATAAAATTAAAAACTATATTTTGTTCACCATTACAAATTGAAAATACATTGAAACCGCCAGTAAATCGAAACTAGTCCCGAAAATTGGATTTATTTTTATGTTTTTTAAGTTATTTATGTCAACATTTCAAAATTGGTATCTTTCGAAAAATATATCCAATTATTTTGGAATTCCAGGCACAAAAGTAAGACTTCAGCCTGCAGCCGGGCGATGTGATTCTCGGACGCGCACTTTCTTTTGTGTTTGCCGACCTCCAGAATCCTTTCCATTCGGCTTTATAATGCCCACTCAGGCTCCGAAATCCAGCTTTCGGCTGTTCGCCGCACGTTAGTACTCGCAACCACCTTGAACTTGTTTCTTTCCTTCGAGACGCTTCTTCTGGTGCAAGAATCTCGCAAATCCACTCACTACAACCTGATTCACAGCAACGCCTCGCCCTAACAATGTCTTCTGATAACGATGATGACTTTGACAAAAATGAAGATCTTGAGGAGCCTGAGGACAAGTTCGAAGATTCCAGTGAGGAGGATGAGGACCAGGACCACTTTGAGGAGGACGATTTCGTCGTGGGTGACGATGACGATGAGGATGAGCCCGACATGATGCCACGTCCCGCACCTCCACTGCCTGAAGAAGACGACGAAGAGATCGCTGAGAAGAAGAAAAAGAAGAAAAAGAAGCGCAAATATCATTACGATGATGATGAGCTTGCTGACGGCGACATCCAGCTTCTCGAAGAGGGCGGTGTACGTGTTGAAAAGAAGAAACTTAAACGTTTGCGTAAGGGCGCCTCAGACGATGAGGACAATGCTGATTTGGATGGATTACGTGAACTTGACGAAGATGAGGAAGAAGAGGACAACTATGATGATCGTCGTCGTGGCACGGATGATCCTGTTGATTACGATGAGGATGATGATTTCATTGATGACGGCGGCCGCCAGAGACGCCGGCGTGCTGCGGAACGAGAGGGTCTTGTTAGTTCCGAAGCTGTCCGTCAAGCCCGCTCTATCTTCGGAGATGTCGAGGAAATGACTGCCTACCGAGGCGTCGATAAACTGTTCCACGGCAAGGATGGCCAAGGTGGTGACGACGACCAAGATGAAGATTTCGACCCAAATGCTGGTACGGGCCAACTTCCCTTGCGATCTATCCCAATCAGTGACACGGATGGGTTGGATGATGATGGTGAAGTTATGCCCCCACGGCAAATGCCGTCGCAGCACGAGGCCATCGCGGAGCAGCTAAGTGCACCCGAAGATGATACCGAAGCCAAACGTGTGGTGAGTACAGATATCCCAGAACAACTGCAATACCACTTTGGCTTGGACCATCGCACCCCTACCGAGGCAGAGCTTCGTGAGGAGGGCACTTGGATTTATGCACATGGTTTTGCAGGAAATCCGTTGTTTCGCGACTTTGCCCGGTTCGACCCGGAAGAGGTCACGACAAAAATTGTTGTCGTATTGTCGTACATTCACATTGATAAGCTTGACATTCCTTTTATCGCCCTGTATCGGAAGGATTACATTACTCCTTTCCTGATTCCTCCGGCTGGTGAAAGACTTCGGCGTGCCCCGACAAGTCAAGAGTATGAGGATGCTCATCGGATTGCCATGTCTCATCCACGGGGTTTCAATTCCATGCTTATAACGGATTCAGTCCCAACTTTTCTTTCGATCATCTGAGAGGAGTGCCACGAGGTTATGATGATGGCTTCGGAGATTGGTCGATCCTTTGGCATATTCTTGATCTTGATAAGAGATACGCAAACATGTTGAAGAAACGCCAAGAGATTCTTAATTCAACAAAGGAGGCTGGTGACAAGGGCGTTCCTCTTATGGTGTTGAGTGATGTTGAGGACATTGTTAAGAATTGCCAGGATGAGCAAAGTTTGAAAGATGCTGAGACTTACCTTCAGATGGCAGTTGACTTGGCAGAGGTCCTTAGCAGCAATGGAAATCCTATGTCTCAGTTTCTGGAGGAAGGTGCAAGCGAGAGGGCAAAGCGCCCGTCTCGCAGAAAAAACCGGTATGCGGAGTTTTGCAAGAGAGGGTATCGCTCGCTAGCAGAAGAGTTTGGACTGAGTGCCCGCCAGTATGGCGAGAACGTCAAAGGGGCTGTTGAGCTCTCGATGCAACGGCACATGCCAATAGACGCAGAAGATGAGCCTATCGAGGTAGCGCGCGTGTATGCCGAGAGGTTTGGTGAATCTGCAGAGCGGGCTGGAATCACGCCCGAAAAACTCGCTGATAGGCTTCTTACTGCTGCTCGCTTTATTTTAGTCACAGAGATTGTGGCGGATATGGCAGTTGTGCAGACTGCTCGCTTAGTTCTTTGCAAGCCAGGAACTGTTGCCATATCCACAACTCCCACTAGGTCGGGCATTTCTCAAGTTGGTGACGCCCATCCGATGCGCCGTGTTACAAACATATTTGAACGGAACCTCGAAACATTTAGGTGCAACACTGACTTTGCCCTCGCTATGCGCGCTGTTGAATTGGGATTCACCAAGCTTGAAGTCGTATTTCAGCCGGAGCAACTTATTGCACTTGAGAAAGCACTAAGAGATTCATTCATTACATCTGGAGTGAGCTCTGCAATGGTCGAGCTGTGGAATGATCAGAGGATGCAGATTGTGCAAGAGGTTAATTCAAGCCTTGTCAGTAGAATGAGGGCAGAAGTGATTGAGGTGCTAACTGACCAAACAAATGATATCTTGCGTTACGAGCTCTGTCAAGCTGCTTCCCGCCGTCTTTTGCTTGGACCAGGGAGGCCAAGTTCAAACCCTTTGGATAATGGCTGCCCACGAGTGCTTTCCGTCTGTGTAACACTCGAGGATGACGAGGAGCGAGATCCTTTACAAGCTGCAAAAGACTTCGAAGAAGCAAAAAGTAAGGGTCAGATGGTCGCTGACCGTAGGATAGCTCATGAGCGTCTCACATTCGTTGAGCTCGACGAGAATGGAGAATATCAGACTGGTTATGAGTTATTTGCGCAGTGGTTACGTAGACCGACCAGGCCAGACTTACCGCAATCTCAGCTGCCTGGTCCCATTAAGGAACAGCTGATGGCGTTCATTGCACAATCTCGGGCGCAGTTCATAACTATTGGAATAGGAAGCGGAGGCCGAGCAGTCATGCGTTTACAAACTGATATAATGGATGTCATCACTGAAATGATTTGCACCCTCTCGACCAACGAGGAAGACAAGCCCCGACGCCCGCTGATGCTCAGTCAGGCTACCATGGATAAAATTCGAGAGCTTGCAAGTCGAGAGGCGGAGCAGAGGAAGGATGGAAATGAACGCGATGCTGATGCTACTCTCCAGGAGATTCGCGGCACTCTTACAAAGTATGTCGTTCTTGCGGATGACTTTCCAGCTCGTATTTATGCTAGAACGAATGCTGCTCTCATTGGCCTCTCTGTGGATGCGATGACATTGCTTGAGAAACGCGCTATTGGCCTAGGGCGCATGGCTCAAGAGCCGTTATGGGTCTACTGCGCAATTGGACAGGAAGAAGATGAAGCTGTTAGCCTGAAGTTTCATCCGTTCCATTTCATTGCGAAACCAAAAGACAGATTCGCGGCCTTGAGACGGGCGCTCTTCCGCTCTGTGTGCGCAAATGGTGTGGATATCAACCGCATGCTGCGTCTACCACACACACAGTGTATGCTATCCTTTGTTGGTGGGCTTGGTGTGCACAAAGGGAAGGGCCTTCTGCGAGCGCTCGAATCCTCAATGCATGAGGAGGAGCGTGGCCTTTTATCTAGAAAGCATTTATGGTCCGAAAACTATCTTGGCCGAATTGTGTTTCTCTCAACGGCTGCCTTTTTGAGAGTGCGTGATCCAGAACTACATGCAGGGGGGAGTACGAGAAGGGCGGTCGAAGTAAGGAGGGCAAAGCTTGGAAGAAGAGCAAAAGGCAGGCGACGAGATGATGTTGGGACCGGGATTTTCGACCCTTTGGATGATTCTCGAATTCATCCGGAGCATTACGCAGTTGCTATCAAGATTGCAGATGAGGCGCTGCGGGACGACGACGGTGCGCTCCGCATTGACTTGTCTGATACGGAAGAGTTTCATGAATCCTTAAGGATGACGGCTGCGGTTTTGGATGACCCATCCGGGCTGAATCGACTTGCGTTGGATGAGTATGCCGGTGATTTGGAAAAGCTAGGTCGAGGAAGTTTGTTTGAGACAGTGAAGACTATTGCAAGCGAATTTGCAGGGCCGTATAAGGATCACAGGGTTGCTCTACAGTCCCCAGGGCCTGCAGCAGTGTTTTATATTGTCACGGCTGCTGACCCATTACTCATGCGAGTTGGCTCTTTAGTAACGGCGACTGACTGTCGCCTAAGGGAACGTAAGAAGAAAGTTTCCGATAGAGCCAACATATTTGGAATCACTTGTTTTCTGCCTAACAACATACGGGGATATATTCCTATATCTCGTTTTGCGGATGACCTTCCATCAGAAGACAAAATCAGGCAACTTGTACCAGATGGAAGTACCATGCCGTGCAGAGTACTGGAGATTGAATATTTGCGCTTTGAGGCCGTTTTGATCTCAAAGACGAGCGTGATCAACAATCCCGGCGATATTCCCCGGTATGTGCCGTTGGTAGACACATCAGACCCAGCGTACAGGCCTTATCCAAGATTAGATCCCCAGGAAATCAACGCGACCCATCTCCTTGCCAGCCAAGACGCGGATGAACCAGCAAAAAGATCCAACGCGATATTGGGCCGAACAATGGCAAAGCCTTCGCAGCAATGCGAAGCCGGTCATTACACATCCGTTGTTCCGAGAGATTGCCGGGAATGACGCTATAACGGAGTTGCGTTTAATGCTTCCTGGTGACATCATCATTCGCCCAAGTCAGTATGATAAGGATGGTATCATCTTTTCTTGCAAGTTTGCAAATTTCAACGTGATTGAATCTGATAACACTACCAAAGGGGTGTTTCACAAGGACTGCCAGATGGAGTACGACCCGGAGAATGAAGATGTACCATTAAGGCTGAAAGTGGGACGGAAATGTATATGAGTACATTGATCAAGTGTTGGAACAGTACCTTCGCCCCATCATTTCGAACCTGGCAGAGTGTTTGGATCACCGCAAATTCATTTCTGGAACGGAAAAGGAGCTCGAAGTACACGTTACTGGTCAGAAGAAAACTGAGAGGGGGAGGATTCCGTATGTCTTTGGTTTATCGGAGAAAAACCCGACCAGTCTTGTTCTTGTTTACATACCCGGTACTTTCAACAATTGAGAAGGAAGAGATCAAGGTGGCCCCAGATGGGTATCGTCTTCGTTCTGTTCTTCACAAGAACATGAACGTGCTGTTTACTTGGTTCAAGAAAAACATGCGTAATCGGCCCAGCACTCGTCGGCCGGCAACAAGGGAGACAACTCGGGCTTCGCCATTCAATTCTGGATATTCTGGAGCTGCCTCGCCCTTCCACAGACCAGCGTCTTCAGCCTACCAAGGTGCTAGGTCGCCGTTCACGGCACCCAAGTCGCCATTCAATGCGCCGAAGTCGCCATTTACAGCGCCAAGGTCGCCCTTTGCGGGAGGTGCACGAGCCACACCAAGACCCGTTGAGGATGTGCCTCCACCGCCAGCGCCCGTGTCGAATACTGGCATGCCGGACCCATATGCACGTCCCAGCAAGGCCCCAGGTTCATCACGAGTGCCATACTCTTCAAATAACGAGGCAAACCCAATTGGCGCCGAGGAGTGGGCGAAGGCAACTCTGTCGAAAGACGACCCTCCACCTAGAAACGAAATTGAGAATGGCAGCTACAAACGTGGGCAGATGCCTCGAGGACCACCAGAAGGGGGCCCCTCGTCTCCATGGCGTGGTTGGAATGACGATTCGCGTAGAAACGGTCGTGGTCCACCACCTCGTGGACCTCATCGCGGTCGTGGCTCCTCTCCACCTCGCAGTCCGAATCGTGGACCCCCTCAGCGGGGACCGCCCTCCAGAGGTGGGCCTCCTGATAGGCAACCCCGCGGCGGTGATGGGGAAAATGGCATGCCGCGATGGCGTGGGAAGAAACCAATGCCAGCCTGGATGACGGACGAAGCAAATCAGCAAGGATAGGTACCGTAGATGTTGTGTCGGTAGGGTAGTTGGCGTTTACTGATAGAAGCTTCAATGGGGGTCTTCCTCTCCGAAGTTTGGCGCAGTTGATTCACAGTCTGCAGAGAGATGTACATACTGAATGAGGAACAGTAATCTAATTTACCAAAATATAAAAGCGAGCACGGTCTTTGATTTTATTGTACTTTACACTATACACATGTGCTTAAGGTGACCTTTCCATTCTAGATGAAGGGGTGCCGCTGGGTTTATCTGGCCCAGCGGGCGCGAATGCCAACAGTGGCCGTCGGCAAAAGTTTCAGATATTGCGTGGACTCGTCATGCAGCTACAGACGTGTAGCGCATGACGAAAGATGAGGCACGTATCCGCACGGGCAGAACTCAGAATGACGGTGTTTCTTGCGTCGCTCAGCCATAAAGTTTCAGAGGTCCTGGCCCTTAGCCAGATAGCCCATCCGTCCGTAGATGTCGTTGGCGAGGAGGATTCGGTCGATTTCTCCTTGGTCGCAAGGAGCAGAAGATGTGGCATTTTCTTCTTCCCGGCGTTGCTTGCGGTATTGGGCGGAATTGGGCAGAAGGGTGTCTGACGATGGTGACTTCTAGTGCCAGAGGGGAGGGGGCAAAGAGGGGATCATCAATGACAGGACCAAGAGCTCGCCGCTCATTGGGGCTCTTGTGATAGTCGCTGTACGCCCCGGGAGCTCCAGTCTTCCGCGGCTCGGACTCTTGCCCCACTTGCCTCTCTGGCCACTCCAACGATTCACCGAACCTCGACGAGCTTGGACATCAAGCGTGGTGGGAGATTTCGCCGCGCCGCACTGATACCACTATCGGTGCGGTGCGGCGAAACCTCCCGCCACGCATCGTCCGCTAGATCTCGATAGGTCTGTAGTGGCCGTGAAGAAGGGGGGTGAGGTGGTGAGAGGCTCGAGCAGGGATGGCTACAGGAGTAGGCGGGGGAAGGCTTGGGGAAGATTGTACAGATGTTCCGTGAAATCGTGTTGTGGGGCGGAAAAGGACTGGGTGTGCAATCAGGAGTTCGCTTAGAGGAGTGCCTCTAATTGGAGTTCGGGGGGTAAGTCGATGTTTACAGAGATTCTGTCGTAGGCTGGCGCGAGATGACTTGCAGAGCGGGCAGACGGGGTTGGGGTCTTAGAGAAAGGTGAAGACGATGATTATAAAAATCGCGCGATGATGTCCAAGCCCGACAAATCGGGATGGTAGGGACGCCGGGAGCCACTGAATGTCGCCAAATTTGCGATAACTATGCCCGGATTTAGGGGATTTGGGGATCACGGTCTTTGATGGCATATGTTTTTACTGAAGAACGCCATCTGCGGGACATGAGAACCTCCCATGGCTCATACCAAGCTGCAGTAAGTTTTTAGTTTAAGGCTTTTGAATGCTTTACCAATCCGAGCCCGTCTATTCCCAAGGACGCTCCCCTGCCCCTCTAGGTCACGTGCGTGCTTCCGTGACGAACGTAGTTGACCTCATGCTCCGCCACTGGACTGTTTAGCAAGGCGCCCTCTAGGCACCTCACCGCGTCCAGCATACCCTCCTCATTACAAGCGAATGTTCCCCACCGATGGGCCACGCTTCTCTTTGCGTTCAAGTCGCGATGGATGAAAAGCATATCCATGGCATCTCCTTGAGTGCCACTCATGAGCAGTCTGGGCTTGAATCCGCCGATGGGCAAAAATGCGGTATCCATGGATCCACAGCGCCTTTGGATCTCCTTGAATGCTGGGCATGCTGGTCCCCCAAAAGATTTCCTCTGCTCAAAACTCTCCATCAGTTCCCTGCCACTTTCGCTAAAGTCCCAATTGACGGCACGGTAACCGGTGGCACCGCAATAAAAGAAGCGATGATGGGCACCCTGGACGACCCAGGAACACCAGAGGGTATCGTCCCTCACACTCGAGCCCTGTGACGGGGTGCAAACAACCTTACCTTAACCCCCTGGGCAATAGTGCGACTATCCCACCAATCCATCTCCATGACCTTGTCCGGTGGGGCGCCGGCTCCCACCAACATACTCTTGATACCCAAAGGACAACACCAAGCCGTGACTTTGTTCTTGAGCATAGCGATTGCATTCTTGTCAAAGTGATCGTAACAAGCGCTACTTAGTAAAACAAGATCGATATGCGGCAACTCGTCAATGGAACAGGCAGGAGGGACGAGTCGACGTGGCCCCCATTGGCCCCAACCGCATTGCCCAGACGGGATCCGTCAAGACTGTAACGCCCTTGATGCAAATAACAAAAGTAGCATGACCAATCCAAAAGCTGGCCATTGCGTACTTATCCTTCCGCAAAACATCATCCACGTCGTCAAAGTTTGGGCGACTGGCCAATAACAACATGGTAGCCAACTGCTCATCCGGAGGACGACGATCCTTGGCAACCTTGTGAAAAAAGGTACGACCACCAATCGCGGTACGAGTCCTCAAGCCAATATTGGAGGAGAAACCAGACTGCAGATGGCCATTCACCAAAGGGTTATGATGTGGACGATAGGCGGAATCCCAGGGATTCGCATAACCCCCCTGTGGATGATGATGAGAGGGCCAGTCATGCGAGGGTTGCTGACTTTCTTGCGAGGAGCTGTTCTGTTTGGTTTGCGGGGCGTGGGGTTGAGAGGGTTGGGTGGAGACGGGCTGCGGTTGAGCGGTTGGAGGAGGGTGACGTGGTTTGCGGGTGAGGGCGCGGTTACGGGCGGCGGAGAATACGGCGGCGGCGACGGAACGCTCGACTAGTCCCGTGCGGGAGATTCGCGGACGAGGGGCTTGGGTGGTTTTTGGGGGGGGAGGAGGATCGGAGTGGGAGGGTGGGGGTGGGAGAATGGGGAGGGAGGTTGGGGCGCGGGGTTGTGTGGGTCGCATGGTGGGTTAGGTGGGTATGTGGGTGGAAGGGGAGAGGGCTAGGAAGATGAAGAGTGGATGGACAGGAATTAAAATGGGATGGCGTTGAAGCTTGAAGTGGGTTTGGAAGGTAGGTGAAATGTGATAGGTGTTTGAAGAGGTTGCGGAGTATGCTGTAATCTCTTTTGAGGCAAGCAACGGTGGACGGGATGGCACCATCTAGACCAAGAGAAGCTTGTATAGTGTAGGCCGCGCGATATTGTGGGCCGCGAATACACACACACACAAAAAAAGAAACGCGAGTGAAAGTGATGCAGCTGTCGTTGATGAGAGAAAACAGGATGGTTTTTTTTTCGCGGCCATTTTTAGGGGAAAGAAAACACCCTTTGTTTTTCCTTTGATGAATAGAGCCCACGAATTTTGTCAAATGTAACAATACTATCCCTCTCGACTCTTGTCTACTGCAAGCTGCTGTACAGTATTGTACAGTACTGTACAGTACTGTACACAAGCTATACAGGATTCTCGGGTACGTGAACCACACGTGTGCAGTACAATATATCTGGTCTGGTAGATACATATGTACAGTACTGTACAGTACAGTGAATACTACATCATTTTGCTTTATTCCAATGTTGACTGCTGTCCCGATGTTGCCATCCTCTTTGCCCACAGCATTTGTTGTCTCTTCAGGCAATCTACTTGCTCCTCTTCATCGACCATTGCTTCTCCTCACATTACAGTAAAGTACAGTAACCTCTGTACAGTACATCACCCCTATTGCCTTTCCTCCCCGTCCACAATGCCCCTTGGTTTCATCGCAGGACACGTGTTTCAGATATTAATGCCATTGCTGCGATCCTCCTGTGCCACTTTCAATCGCTCACCAATCGCCACTACTTTCTCACGAGGCATTACTGCCGCCAGGTTTTCTCTTCCTTTCCACACAACCACCCGTTCCATCAGCAAGTCTTGTTTGTTCCTCAATTCCACCACCACACTCCCACTCCCCAATCGCTTGAAATGCTCTCTCAGTTGTACACATTCAATGGCTTGAATAGCAACCTTGTCATCTTCCACCAGCTTTCTCACCAGGTCCACATCTCCAGTCCGCACAATCCTCTCGCCGATAATCTCTCTCATCAAGTCCACCCCCTCCTCAATAACACGAAATGGCACTTGACAATCCCGCCGATCTGTTCTCTCCAGCACTCTCACCCCAGCATTGACAACCCTCAGTACCTTTTCAACCCCCTCCCCTTCAACACCTCCCATCATGTAATCCAGTAACTTTCGCACCCCACAGCTAACACCAACTACCCGTTTGAACCGTTCCCCATCGTTCCCACGTGTCATCAAGCATCTCTCACTTACCCTTCTGTCCATCGAAAAGTGCTCAATTAATCGCTCCAACATTTCCCCATTCACCCGTTTCACACTTACCAACGGATCATCCGTTATCAATCGCGTCCCCTTTCGTCCACCACCTTTCTTTCCTGCCTTCCCAACTTGTTCCTCATCTCCCTCATTTTCATTTCCGATCTGCCCATCTTTCCCATCCCTCTCCACCACCACCTCCTCCTTTCTCTCTTCCCCATTCATCACCTCCTCTCCCCGATTTGCTCTCTCCTCAGCCCTCCTCAACCGCCTATGTATGCAAGCATCCTTTCGCTTCACAAACACAGCTACAAAGAACCCTCCTGTATCCTGATCGTGCGGCACCAGTCTCATGCATCGCTCCAACGGGAACTTTCCACTCTCCAGCTCCTCCTTGCTTGGTGGAAACAGAGATCGCACTACTTTTTTCCGTCGCCGAATTGGCACCTCCTCAAAGGTCTCAAACCACCCCCCCGTATCCTCACCTCCTTCCTTCACCTCCCCATTCTCATCTATTTGCCCTTTGCCCGAATTATCCTTCACCTTCCAAGTCCTCAGTCCCGCTCTCCTTTTCAAACCCTTCAACTCATCCCTCACATCCAACAGTTCCAAATCCTCTCCATACACCCTCAGCGCATGTCCCACCACCGCCTCATTTTCCATCGGATTCATCGAACATGTCGAATAAACCAACCTCCCGCCACCCCTCAATAAGTCCACCCCCCTTTCCAAAATCGCCCGTTGCAACCTATGTATCCCAATCCCCATATCCGCCGTCCACCTCCGCCAAATATCCGGTGCCTTTCTCATCGTCCCATCCCCAGTACACGGCACATCACACAGCACCTATCAAACAACATCACCTTGGGAAACCGCTGCGCCTCATGGTGCGTCACCACAACTCCGCACTGGAAAACCGTTTCAACTGATGCGACAGCATCCAACACCTCCTCAACTCAGCATCATTCGCAATCACCACTCCCCCACGCTCCAACTTCCCCCCGTCTCCCCCGTCCTCGGAAATCGTCTCCAATATCTGCGCAGTCTTCGACCCAGGCGCCGCACACATATCAATCACCGTCTGTCCCGCCCGCACATCCAACAACAAAGGCGGTATCATACTCACAGCCTCCTGCCGATTGATCGCCCCCAGCTCATTCATCTCCACCAGAAACTTGTGAAACGGCGCAAGCACATTATCCCTACGCAACATCTGCCGCGGCGCACTTACCGTCCACGCAAGCTCCTCCGGGTACCAACCCAACGGTTGCGGCGGTTTAATCCCCTTCCCCTCCACACCCCCCTCACCAGCCCCCGCAACACGTACAAACAACTCCCGCATCTCACCGCGTAGGCGACGCTGTATGTGACCGCGATACCGATCCCGCTTGCAAATTCGAAAACTCGTGGGTAATGGCGTCGCCAACGTCCGCAACAACTCGTCGTACTCCTCCGGTGCTACTATACCTTGCTCGCGGTAGTATGCTTCAAAGGCGGCGTTGTGCCGCTCGTCATTACCTGTGTAATCGGCATCGTAGCGCGATTTGCGAGTGTCGCGACGAGGTTTTCGTGACCCCGCGGCCCTGCTTTTTGCGCCGTTTTGTCGGTAGATCCATTGTTGAGGGGTGCGAACGCACGCGGGGGAGTTGCTTTGGGGGGGTGTTGGGTTGCGGGGGTGGGGGCACTGTAGTTGCGGGCGGAGTGGCGGTGGTGAGCATTTGACCCATTGCGGGGGTGGGAGGCTGGCTGCAGGGAATGTGGAGTTGTCCCGTAAGGAGGGGCGCCGGCGGGTGGTGCGGAAAGAACGCTGTGGGAAAATACTGTTGTAAGGGACTTGTTTGCTCGCGGTCCTATTGCTTGGCGATGGGCGGACCGCTGTGCTACAAGAGGGTGGTTTTAGCGGTTGCTGTACCGTGGCCCTTGCTTTTATTGGATTTGCTGATGCTAAATAGCCTCGTGGGAGGTCCCGTGGGCCAGGCGTAGGGGCGTAACAGTTCCTCGACTTGACAGTATCATTCTTGCGGATCATTTATACTACTGTACCGAAAGTATTACATAATACTTTACTGCATTACAGTAGTATCGTAGTATAGGATTGTGCTGCACTGTGCCGAGTGGTGGGAATACAGTACCTAACCCTACACCAACTGGGGAGATACAGTACAGAATCTCCCCAGATCAAGAGGTGAGCTCGCACAGCCCACACGCCCGCGCACTCAAAGTGCGACGCGGGCGCACAGATGGCAAGTGCAACCCCACCCTAACCCCCCACCTTACCTCCTACCAACGTCACCCCCTCCCCAACCAATGCCAGTCTATAAACCACTAACTACTGCGACACGCCCTCAACTATCCCTGACTGCCTCTTGAGAAGCGCCAACGTGCTGGTAACCAGCTGGTGTACTCATGGCGGGTCCGCCTTGGCGTGTTGTTGCAGCCACCTCCCCGTGGGCCTCCTCCACCAAATCATCCTCCTCTCATCCCCCCGTCATAACACTCTTATATTCGTCGCCTCTGGCTTTCCCGCACTAGCCCGCCGTAAATATCTTCAACCCTCACATGACACCCTCTACTAACTTTCATCTTCTGTTGCCCACATAACGCTCAAGACTGCCACGACCAGACTCCTCCCACGCCAGCTCTGGACCACCCTCTAGCTCTCACTTCGAAATGCTCACAGCCCCTCCAAGCTTCACCCACACCCAATCTCTCAACGCAATCTCCGAACTGGCAAATTACCCCGCTTCCTTACCGAAAACCTTCTTCTGGTCCTCAGAAGACGCCTCATTCTTCGTTGGCTTCCTCATCAGGTTTCCCTGACACTAACTCCGACACAAATTTGCGTGCCCTGACTCGTATGATAGGTCGGTAGCCTTCGAGAATGTTGACAGCCCACGCCAGCGATGACATGTTCCGTCAAGGAACAGAGTGTCGTTCCAAATCATAAATCTCCTCGCTTTCCTTCGAATGGAGGTCTTCATCTTTGGGTCTCTTTTATGAACCCTTTCCCCGGACAGAAACCCCTTTATGTCCATGAAGTCCGGCTCTACTCCAGAAAGTTAACAATCATCCCACTGGATCATCGATACGAGGCCCTTCGTACCTTTTTGCTTCCCTTGAAGCATCAAATTCCGTGAAGGGTCTAGGAGAGAGGTAATTAGCCGCCCCATTGGCTTTTCCGGGCCTGTACTTAATTTCGATGTCGTACTCGGCCATCAAATCCATTCACCTCGCCAACCTACCATGTATATCCTTTTTTTGAAAGCATTCCGCAGGGCCTGATGGTCCATACATACCACGAACGTTCTGTCGGACAACAAATAAATCCAAAACTTCTTGAGAGCGAAAACTACAGCAAGTTCTTCCCGTTCGCTCGTAGTGTACCGACGTTCCTGTTCCGTCATTGTCTGAGATGCGAACTTTACCGGGTGCACTCTTCCATCTTTTTCTTCTGCGAGAGAACTACTCCTAGGGCAGTTGAAGAAGCATCCGTGTCCGCCACATAAGGGGAGTCGAAATCAGGAAACGCGAGTACTGAAGGCGTCTTTAGTTTCTCCTTCAAGTACTGGAAAGCCTCCCGCATTACCTTGGTCCACTCAAATGCCTTCTTAACGAAGTTTTTAGCGTGCCACACTGCTGAGCTATCTGCGAAGTTCCGTGTAAAGCGTCGATAGTACCCCACTAACCCGAGAAAGCTCCTCAGTTCAGTCATATTTTCCGGCACGGGTGCCTCGACTATATCCTTAATCTTGTCGGGATCAACCTTCACACCTCTAGAATTTACGATAGGACCGAGCAGTTTCACTTCCGATTAAGCAAAGCTGCACTTGGTTACCTTTAGCTTCAATTTCGCTTCTTGGATCCTTCTGAACACCTCTTAACAATGAGCTATGTGTTTTTCCAACTTCTTAGAAAATATTACAACATAGTCCACGTAAACCATGGCAATCGGTAACTCGCGAAGAGCCTCGTCCATCATCCTTTGAAAAGTCGCTGGAGCGTTCATGAGTCCAAACGGCATCACCTCGAACTTGTACGTTCCGTATCGAGATACAAACTTCGTCTCTTCCTTGCACGGTTCGAGCATTTTAACGGGCCAGTATCCTATGTAAAGGTCCAACATAGTGAGAAACTCCGGGCCAGAGAGTTTGTCGAAGATCTCTTCTATTTTCGGTAATGGCCAGCGATATGGCTTCATCACCCCGTTCAACTGACGATAGTCGACGCAAAACCGGGGCCTTCCGTCTTTCGTAGTGGCGATCACAACCGGAAAGAGCCCGGCGGACCTCGACGGCGTGATAATTCAAGCTTCCAATAGTTCATTCAGTTCTTTTCTTACTACTTTGATATGCCTCAGCGTCATTCGGCGAGCCTTTGAATGTATCGTGGTCTCATTCGTCAACTCGAAAGAATGTACCACCGGCACCCGAGCCGGCTCCAGATCATGTATGTCCCACGCTATCACGTCCGTCTCCTTGAGCGCATTCACCAACTTCTCCTGGTTCTCCTCCTCGAGATGCTTCACCTTTGAGACGCGGAACGCGGCGTGATCCGCTCCCTCGTCTTCCTCGGTGGACCCCCTCCTTCAACATCAGGCCTTCTAGATCGGGCTCATACGGTTCCCTGTTAAAGATCTCCAGCACCAATTCATGCTCGGTGTCCGACCCACCATCGCTGCCCGCCTGCCTCTGATGAGGACGAAGCAGGAAACTGCTCTCCATCAGACTCTCCAGGGGATGTGAAATCATGACTATCAGTCCGCTTCCCGTCAATCACTTGGGGCTCACCGAGTAGCGGCAAAAGCACCTTTTTCCTCCCAATCGCCAGGATGACCTGCTGCCGCCCGTAGTCCAAATTTGCCTGCATATATTCTAGTGCAGGACTGTCAATAATAGTGTCAAATAGCGCGTTCCGTACCACCAAGAAGCCCAGAGGCACCACCAGGGTTCCAAAGGAGACTACAACCTTCTGTACACATCCAATCACTTCAGCCGCCGTTCCGTCGGCGACGGTGACCTGACGATCCGTAGCCATTGGAGCGAGTGCAAGCCTCTCGCAGAAGTCCCAGGACATCAGGTTTGGATCCGCACCCGTGTCCAAAAGAGCATGTGTCTCCGTTCCATAAGCCTTCACGGCCACGACCTTCAACCGACGAGAGACCTTGGGGTGACTTTTCATGGGCGCCTGAGTCACCGTGACAGTCTTGGAGACCAGACGGTTCAACTTCTTTCCCGCTTCATCCGCGTCTCCACGGAGAAGCTGCCCGAAGTTCACTCCCGACGAGGCCGAAACCAGTTCCGCGACCACATTATACTTCCCTACGTGGTTCCGGGGGGCCCATGATGCCTTCTTGGTTTTCCATGCCTTATTTTTCTTCTTCCTTGGCTCCGATACGACCATCGGCGGGCGAACAATAGGGAACCTATTCATCAGCGCGTCGATTTACATGACACTGTCCCTTCGTTGGTTCGGAAGGGCTTGGCCGTCGGCGGTCCTCTTTGCCGCGGCCACCACATCGCCCTTGGGAGACTCCTCGTCGACTATAACGGGCTCTTCGTCATTCTTTCCCCTAAGTCTAAGTTCTTCTTTCGACTTCGAACTTTCTTCGGCAATTCCTACACTACCACCTCCATTTTTCTGTCCCTTGGACCAGAAAGTTGCCTCGTAGTGACCTCTCTGCCCACAGAGAAAGCACTGAGTGTGCCTGTGGGGGTTCTGCGGGCACTGCGTGGCACAGTGGCCCCTTTGCCCACAGAAACTGCAACTAAAGTCGTCATCGGCTATAGCGGCAGGTCCTCCCTTCTCAAAATGCTTCTTCACGAAGAGAGACAACTCCACAAACTGCCCTGTTAGCTGGTCAAACTTTTCTTCCAGCTGGTGCGGCTTGACAGCATGCACATCGGGCCTCTGCAAAATCCCCTCGGAGCGGCCAAAGGCACTCGAGCAGCCTCTTTGTCGGCGAAGAACGCCTTCATCCCTAACTGAAAGTCTTCGATTGCATTCTTAAGTTCCTTGTAGTCTGACGGCGCTCGACACATGACAAACTGAGCCAACTTCGGGTGTCCTGCCACTGCATTCCGAAGCAAACCGAAAGAAGCCGTCTTATTGAAGCCGATCTTCTTTTAGAGGGCATCTATTCGCGCCAGAGACCTTCCTATGTCTTTAGCGTCCAGTTCTGCGGCATCGGCTTCGTGAACCTCCTTCTCCGGCTTCGCCTTCTTCGCGAACTCGACGAGAAGCTTCTTTTTGACGATATCGTACTTCTCGGCGTCTTCGGCGAGGGACCCATCCTGCGCAAACGACTTCTAGTAGAAATCGAAAGCAGCCCGCTCCAGATGGGGCATAATCTGGAGGGGCTTCTCGCTGTCCGTCTTTCCGCACATAACGACGTTTTCGGAAGCGAAAAGGAAACGGGCAATGTCGGAGGAGGAGGAACCGGTCTCGTGTAAAGAGAATGGTCCGATGAGGAACTCCTTATATGTGGCATTATCAATTGTCGGGGCTACCTATGTGGGTATCCTCACAATGCGAGCTCTGGACAGGTAGGGGGATGGCGTGGACTGATTGTCTGCATTTTAGCATCTTTGAGTTATAAACCTACCGGGAGCTCGGTAGCCGACCAATTGTGGGCTGTGTGGGCTCCATGAGGGCTGTGCGAGCTCGCTTCCAGATCTGGGGAGATACCGTACTGTATCTACCCAGTTGATGTAGGGTTAGGCACTTTATACCCGCCATCTGGCAGGGTACAGTAGATATATACTGTTCTATGTCGAGCGTACGTGGGTAAAGGACGTATGTTCGGCTTGGCCTAAGTTAGGACAGAAAAAAGAATAAAGACAGTTACAAGAATTTCATGATACCGCATCGAAGGTTCGAAGACACCACAAAAGACTCCAACACCCATCACCCCTCCTCTGATGGATCCCTTTCTTCCGACATTGTCCGTTTCCTTTTCGGTTTCGAGAATGTCGCTATGCGCGGAAAGACGGACAGCGAAAAGGCCGTCCAGATTACATGCCATCTGGAGGGGGCTGCTTTCGACTTCTACTACGAGTAGTTTTCGCAGGATAGGTCCCTTACCGAAGACGCCGAGAAGTATGATGTTGTCAGGAAAAGCTCCGCGCCGAGGTCGCGAAGAAGGCAAAGCCGGAGGAGGAGTTGCACGAAGCCGTTGCCGCAGGACTGGACGCTAGAGACATAGAAGGTTCTCTGGCGCGAATAGATGCTCTCTGCAAGAAGGTAGGCTTCCATGAGACGTTTTCCTTCCGTTTGCTTCGAAAGGCTGTGGCAGGACACCTGGAGTTGGCTCGGCTCCCCATTTATTGGGCGCCAGCGGACTGAAAGGAACTTAAGAAGGCAATTGAAAACTTTCAGTTAGGAAAAAGAGCATTCTTCGCAAACACGGAGGGTGCTCGAGTGCCTAGGTCGCTCCGAGGAGAATTCTACAGGGACCTGACTTACAGGCTGTCAAGCCGTAGCAGCTGGAAGAAAAGGTTGACTAGCTAGCGGAGCAGCTGTCTCTCTCCGTGAAGTAGCAGTATGAGAAGGAAGGACCTATCGCTTTGGTCGATGACGATTTAAGTTGCAGTTTCTGTGAAAAAAGGGGCCTTCAGGCATATTTTACTCCTTCTGTGGGAAGAGAGGTCACTCAGAGGCAACCTGCTGGTCCAAGGGACAAAAAGATTGACGTGGTCGTGTAGGAATTGCAGGAGCGAGTTCGGAGTCGAAAGAAGAACTTACAATGAGTGAAAAGAAAGACGTAGAGCCCGTTGCAGTCGTCCAGGAGTCTCGCAAGGGCGATTTGATGGCCGCGGCAAAGAGGAACTCATACGGTCAGGCCCTTCCGAAACAATGCAGAGACGATGTCTTGGACATCGACGAGTTGATAGATAAGGCCCTTCTCTTTGGCCCGCCGATGGTCAAGTAGGAGCCAAGGATGAAAAAAACTATGGCAAAAAAGGCCGCCAAGAAGGCATCGGGAGAGCCCTCCATGACCACGTGGGAAAGTACAATGTGTTCGCGGAACTTGTTCCAGCTTCGTCGGGAATGAACTTTGGGCAGCTTCTCCGTGGAGACGCTGACGAAGCAAGGAAGCAGTTGAAGCGTCCTATACCCAAGACTGTCACGGTGACAGGCGTTCATGGTTAGTCACCCTGAGGTCTCTAGTTGGTTGAAAGTCGTGGTAGTGAAGGCCCATGGGACGGAGATTCACGCCCCGTTGGACACGGATGCAGTTCCAAGCCTGATGTCTTGGGATTTTTTGGAGTAGCTGGCACTTGTTCCGATGGCTACAGATATGCAGGTCACCGTCGCCGATGGAACGTTTGCTGAAGTTATTGGATGTCTACAGATAGTTGTATTCCCCTTTGGAACCCTGGTGGTGCCTTTAGGCTCCTTGGTGGTACGGAACGAGCCGTTCGACACTATTGTCGGCAGTCCGTCATTATAATATATGCAGGCAAACCTGGATTACAGACGCCAACAGTTCATCCTTTCGGTTGGGAGGATGAATGCGCTTTTACCGCTACTTGATGAGCCCCCAGTAATTGACGGGATGCGGACTGATGGTGGGGATTTTACATCCCCTGGAGAGTCTGATATCGAGAAGTTTCCTATTTCGTCCTCATCAGAGTAGGGCGGCAGCGGTGGTGGGTCGGACATCGAGAATGAATTGGTGCTGGCGATCCTTAACAAGGAAACGTATGAGTCCGATCTAGAGCGCCTGGTGATGGAGGAGGAGATCACCGAGGAAGATGGGGAAGCGGATCAAGCCGCGTTTCTCATCTCGAAGGTGAAACATCTCGAGGAGGAAAACCAGAAGAAGCTAGCGAAGGCTCTCAAGGAAACGGACGAAATAGCATGGGAAATTCATGATCTGGAGCTGGCTCGTGTGTCTGTGGTACATTCTTTCGAGTTGACGGACGAGACTTTGATACATTCGAAAGACTGCCGAATGCCGCCGAGGCATAACCAAGAAGTAAGGTAAAAAGTGAATGAATTATCGGAAGCTTGAATTATCACGCAGTCGAGGTCAGCCTGGTCCTTTCCGGTTGTTATCGCCACGGAGAAAGATGGAGGGCCCCGATTCAACGTCGATTTCTGTCAGTTGAAATGAGTGACGGAGCCAGACCGCTGACAGTTACCGAAAATAGAATAAATTTTCGACTAACTCTGTGGTGCGGAGTTCTTCACGACGTTGTAACTTTACACAGGATACTGGCAGGTTAGAATTTCTGAACCGTCCGAGGAAAGAGACGAAGTTTTTCTCTCGATATGGAACGTACAAGTTCGACTCATGAACGCTTCGGAGACGTTTCAAAGGATGATGGACGAGGCTCTTCGCGGGTTACCGTTTGCTGTGGTGTACTTGGAAGATGTTGTAGTAATCTCTACGGCGTTGGAGGAACACATAGCTCATTGCCAAGAGGTGTTCAGGAGGATCCAAGAAGCGAAATTGAAGCTGAAGGTAACCAGATGCAGCTTTACTCAGTCGGAAGTGAAGCTTCTCGGTCACATTGTCAATTCGAACGGTGTGAAGGTGGATCCCGACAAGATCAAAGATATCGTAGAGGCCCCTGTGCCGGAAAAGGTGACTGAACTGAGGAGTTTTCTCGGGTTAGCAGGGTACAATCGACGCTTTTTACGGAACTTCGCAGATAGCTCAGCAGTGCTGCCCGCTGCAATCGCCGTTAAGAAGGCACGTGAGTGGACCACGGTAATGCGGGAGGCTTTCGAGTACTCGAAAGAGAAACTAAAGACGTCTCTAGTACTCGCGTTTCGGATCTGGACTCCCCCTTCGTGGTGGGAGACGGATGCTTCTTCGACTGCCCCAGGTGAGGTTCTCTTGTAGAAGAAAGGAGATGTAAAACTGCACCCGGTACAGTTCGCATCTCGGATAATGACGGAGCAGAAACGTCGGTACACTAAGGGCGAGCGGGTAGCACTTGCCGTAGTGTTCGCTCTCAAGACTTTTCGTGCGTACATGTTGTCCTACAAGCCGTTCGCAGTGTATACGAACCATCAAGCCCTGTAGACTCCCTTTGAGAAGAAGGATGTACACAGAAGGTTGGCGAAATAGATGGATTTGATGGCCGAGTACGACTTCAAAATTAAGTACAGGTCAGAGAAGTCCAATGGAGAGGCTTATTATCTCTCTCGCAGGCCCGTAGAGGAACAGAAGGATTCAAAGGGGGGGGGGCGTCACGAAGGGCCTCGGAGCGACGATCCAGTGGGACAAACCTAAGCTATCTAGATTGCAGCTGGACCTCCTGGACATAGCGAGGTTTCTGGCCGGTGAAAGGGTTCAGGAAAAGGACCAGAAGAAGAAGGCAGACATCAGAAGGAAGGTGAAGAAATTCATCATTTGGAACAACAGTCTGTTCCGACAGGAGAAGGTGTGGTACAATGCGTACACGCGTATATCCGCTATCGTTGTGAAGGTATTGGTACCCGGCGTTCGGGACCGCTTTCTCCATAGAGCAGTGGGGTTTCCACAAGAAAAAGGGAAAAGAGCAGAAGGGGAAGGTAGAGACATGAAGAAGACCTCGTTGCGGAGAAAATCCGTCAGATGCTCGTTTATGCGGGTGTCCGCAGCAAAATAGAATACTAGATAGCAAGGAAGGTATCTGCTACAAAGGAGCCCAGTCTCGGACGCGATAGGGACGAGGGTAGGTGTGTAGTAGAACCAAAGCACTTTACCCCTTTATTGTAGAGTCGTGGTAGAGTAGGTAGACTAAGTAGTGATTACCATCCTAACAGACAAAATAGAAAAACGAATAAAACTAACTAGATAGAGTTGTCCAGCCGGTGATTGGCTGTGCTCAATGCTCAATACAAAAATAGGATCGGATGCATGCAGACATGGGTGGACTAAGGACAGCGGTCCTTCCAACATAGAGGTCCAACTTGAGTGGACTGATTCCACAGGTAAATACGGTGGGCTATAGCCACGTTGTAAGCATACTCAAATAAACAGACGAAATTGTGGAGACCCACTGTCAGCGCGCGTATGCAGTACCTTGCGGCACTACTTACCACCCTCGGTAAGAGTGAGGTCATACCTCGCCCTCGCTGGCAGGGTGCGTGCTGGTGGGGGTGGACGCAGCGTCCAACTTTGGGTGCGACAGCCGTCGAGTTGATCCTTGTTCAGGAGAGCAGGTGGGCTGCATTAAATTCATATACACTGTAGAGTGGGGATTTTCCCCAAAATTTAGCCTTGCCATGGGCCAAATAGAGGATTTCTAAAATTAGCATTCCAGAGGACCACGTGCACAGTGATAGGCACGCACGGGCCCTGTATTCCTCATTCATAAGCGGGAGTTCCGCTTGCCATTGACATCGTTTGGGCTCGCTCACCCTCTCCCCTCACTTTCCTGGTGTCCGCGTCGCCACCCCCCGCTCCCATCGCATTCCCTTCTTCACCCTCGTTTCCATTGTCGAGAGCACGATAGGCGGGACTGCGCCTCTGCGTGCGGATATCTGCTCGGAAACTTACTAACGGACGAAACCGTGCTCATCAGAGTAGCGTTCCTGCATTTAAGTAAGCCGGTGTCGGAAGTGGGGAAAGCTGAGGGTGTCCTCACGCAGGCAGTAATCCATAAAAAGCTACTATTCGCGGTCATCAAAGCGGGCGATCCTCATAGGGAGTGAAATACAGTAGCTGATATCAGCGTTCATCAATAACGGATCCGTCACAGTTTCCCGGAGGGGAGGAGACGCGGTACGGTAGCGCCAATATGGCCGCGCCAGCGCAACTGCTAGTGTTCCCTTCCTCCTTAGAGTATTTTGAGAGGTTTCCCTCACAACATGGGGAGTTATTTTCCCGAGTCCCCTGGTTTCACCATGCGGCATACCGCAACAGGGCGCTAATCAATGTTTATATCGAGGAGAGAACCTCCTGTCTTCAAGGGCGTTTGCCGGTGGGTTGTGTCTTTACCAAAGGATAGCGTTTCCACGGAGAGGTTCCCCGCGAATTCGTGAAGATTCACGCGCCTAGACACGCACACGGCAGTTTCATCCGCTACTGCCAACTGGTATATGCGCGGCTTCGCCGCACTGCAGGGCGAACGGTTATTCCGTTTGATAAGAGGGGAGACCTCGGCGTATATCGCTTTGACAGGGAAATCCCTTACTCTTCGGCGATATATGAACTGGACTGGCCCAGTGAATGGGAGACGCGAGAGCTGCGTGTGAGCCAGAGTGCTTTGCTGCTTGATCAGCAATTGATTGCGGAGTTCCGCTATAGACGTAAAATCAATGACGGTCGTCGTCACTGGGATCTTGTACGTTGGGAGCGTCAGAATCGGCATCGTCTTCGGGTATTTGTCCCCTTCATGAATGTCGAGGTCGACATGGTACGCCGGGAACGGCTTCGTGATTCATACTTGGAGATCCCTCAAGTCCCGCTGCTTGTCCCGGGAACGAATATCCGCCCTGCGGACATTCTGATACAACCCCCCCCCTGCCCACAGGCCAACAGGTCCGCCCCATAGCCTGCGACCTAACCGTTGTCTCGCTGTTCAAACAAGGCGTGCGCACAAGGGCCACTCAAATGGCGGGCGGCGCCGCCGACATTGCCCACCGAGACAAAGTCAAAGACCTGGAGCGCAAACTGGTACGCCGCATCCCCTCTCCTTCGCACAACACCCTCCAGGAACCGAACTTCAAGTTTCAGCCCCTGGCTTTCGATTTCCTGGGTGCCCCATTTCCCGCCTCCATTCTGTTCCTCGAAGACTTCATCCCGCGCATCGCAGAGAAGCTCAACACAACCACAGCAGTGATCCGCAGACGTATTTATCAGCGTATTAGTTGCACACTGTGGTCTTCTGTTGCAATGGCGATTCTATCGCGAGCCCCACTGCACGTGCCTGACGTGGAACATCCGGTTAGTTCTTAGCCGTATAGTCAGTCCTGCAGTGTACACGATAGATACTCAATGAAGTAAAGTTTCTTCTTCCTCGACTAGAATCAATTTGCGGTAGGGCATGTCCTCATCAAACTAGATGAGAGGGGGCGTCCCCAGACGCAGCGTCTTAAAGGAAGGGGTAAAAAGGAGGAGAGGGACACCTCATTACGGTAGTAACACAAGGGGGATAATCACAAATTCGTCGTTTGGAAAGAGTTCGTCCTCATTAGGAGCCATAGGGAGCGGGGTTCCGCCGTTGAGGGAGAAGACGATTCTCTTCGAGGGGGTGGCAGCAGAAGTCTGCGATATAAATTCCTTAAGATAGCGAGAGGGTAGTCCTCGAAAATGGGAGCCTTAATGATGAGAGTCGAAATCGACGGAGAGGGAGACAGTTGTTCTCGGGGACGAAAGGCGTATTGCCAAACTCAGGATTGCGGATTTCCGCACTGTGCGTGGTACTGTAGAGTCCGCGCTGGACGGTGGCGGTGGATAATGTAGCGGCACTGCTGGCGGTTCCCGCGACGTGGACCACTCGGTTAGCACTTAGCTAGCAATATAGTCGGATCCTGCAGCGGACACCCGTTTTACCGATGCCATAAAGTTACTCCGCCTTTTCAGAGTCTGAAATTACAGCAAGGGCCACGAATACAGTACAAGGTGGACCTTCACTCCATGGTTGCTGATGTCTATGGTTGCACTGGACCCGGGTTTGATCAAGCCGTGCAACATGTCGCCCAATTTCTCGCCAGCAAGCGTGGCACCTCTGTTGCCGCCGAGAAACATTCGATCCTCTTTAGATTCGTATGCCTGATTGTCCAATACGTTGCTGCGTCCGGTAATCGGCGGCGTCCTGACCAGACCACTGATTTGGCCCCTGCTGTGTAGTTCCAGACCATGCGCTATATGGCGCTAGCGGTCTCCTGAGTATTGATCATTAAAGGTGATGCTTTCGCAGAATATTTCCACACTTTCCACTTACACCGCTTCTGCGCGAACGCCTCCAAGGTCATGCACTTACTACGTACGCTTCCCTCCACTCAATCTGCGGTACTCGCCGCTAGCTTCGATCAGAAGCAGAGGGAAGCGTTCCGCCAATTGCAGCTGCCCTGTCCAGAGCGAGCCTGGCTCCAAGCCCCTCTCCCCTTATCCATGGGCGGTCTAGGTCTCCTGCAAACTTCAGACATTACCGAGGCTGCTTACGCAGCATCTGTAATTGATTCTTTTGCACTTATCTCCGGTCTGCTCACTCTTTCCCAGGACCGCCGCTTGGAAAAGATCCCTCGGTCCGCCATCTCGCTCTTATCCTCCCGCCACCCGCAGCTGTCTTCGTCGCTTACAGCTACGGCTCTTTTCGAGCGGTGTTCATCGCCGGTCCCCGGCGAAAGGCTCCAGTCTGCGATCACAACTGAGCTCATGCTATCGAAGTCCGATAGGTTGTTCACGTCCGCGGCAGCCCAGGACCGAGCACGGCTCCTCTCCGTGCGCACGTCCTCCGCCTCGTCTGTTTTCTCTTCGCTTCCTCACCCCCACCGCGGTACGTACATGTCCTCTTCTACGTGGAAAGTCGCTCTGGCTCTCCGTCTCGGCATCGCGCTATTCCCTGGATCTACTCGCTGTCCGGTCTGCTCCCGCCGCTCGGCCGATATAGCACCCGCCTTAGATCCAAGTGGTCAACACGCGTTGACCTGCAAATACGAAGACGGAATGACTCGTCGTCATTACATCCTCCGCAACGTTCTTGCCCGCTACTGCAAGGAAGTTGGGATCGTCGCCCTGGTCGAACATCCGCTCCTTTACCAGGTTCCCAACCCATCTGGGCATTCGGAGTCCCCCGCGCTACGAATGGACATTTACATACCCGCTGCATACGGGCTTCACAGTACCAATATCGCTGTCGACGTTACTGTTGCCCACCCCTCTGCATGCCGCCACATTTCGCCAAGTACGGTTACCGCAGGCGCTGCCGCAACACTCGCAGAGCGCGAGAAACATCGCTATTACGGCACTTACTGCAACCAAAACGATATCCTCCTCTCCCCTGTCGGGATTGATATCTATGGCGCCTTGGGCGACGACGGCAAGGGTTTTTTCCGCTGCCTTGCTTCCCTCGCTGCTTCCCGTCGCGGTTCCTCCCCTCAACAGGAGCTCCGCGACTTCGTTACCCGTTTTGCATTTAGTTTCCACATAATGCAGGCGCGACAGGTTTCTACCCGCCGCCCGCATACGTAGTTAATTTATGAATACCCTCCGCACGCTTCTGTGCGACATTGTACAACCAATAAAGATTTACCACCAGAATATTCCACGGAATACAGTGGGAGATATCTCCAAAGAGAGTGGGTTGAACGGGTCCTCTTATTGAGCAGAGGTCTGCAGTAAGGCAGCATCAAACGTTCTCGAAGTAATCTTCACAATATTAGAGGGATTCCTAGTTGACTCCAATTCCAGTAGCAGGGTTCTGCAAGTGGCGGCGCGAAGTCTTCTTCAGTAGGAAGCAAGCAGATGACTGCGTCATTAATTCAATAACAGTCGGTGTCGACGGAATTCAACAGGGGTCTGTAACAAAATAGGATGGGGCTGCGGACCTCTTGACCAAGCGTGGGGATCCACTTTCCAAGTTCTTGAAAGCAAAGGGTCTGCAATTAACATAAATGAGAGTCGGCTTTGACAGAGTCTGCCGGAAAACGGTCTTAGAAAAAGGGCACTTGTACGGGGACGATCCCAATTAGTAAACTTTTCAGTCAGGTAATCGTCGGGAATGAAGAGGATGAACCTTCGTAAATACTGTAGAGTCGGAAAGTCGACGTTCTTGAAATGTTCCAAGCAGGTAGTCTGCATCAGTAATGTCGAATGCGACCACTGTAGTGAATTGAGAGCCAGTGAAATAGAAATACCGTGGCTAGAGAGAGGGATTTCCCATTAGCCTACCTGGGCTTCGCCCATGTTTGGCGGTAGGGGTAGCTTTCGTAAGCGGTAGTACCGCAAGATATGTGAACGCGGGATATGCCGCACGGGTTCCCAAGTGTCGGCAAACGACGGAAAATTGTACCAGTGTACACGAAGAAGAAGTTCTCCGTCTTCTGTAAAACCGTGGTCAACCACTTGGTCGATGACGAACTCGCCTACAGTATCCTCGTCCTGAACGGAGGGGGTTGCTGAGGTGAGCGGTATATACGCAATAATAGGAGGGCTGGGATCAGTGTTGACCTCCAATCTACGCGGGCTAGAGGATCCCCTCTTCGAATAAAAAGGTGGTGAGTCCCGGGTGTAAGCGGTGGCAGGGGATTGCAATATTAGATGAAAGTCGATGATCGACATGGGGCGAGTCCTCCTCCGAGGAGGTGGTGCTGGAAGAGAGAGCCGGAGACGGCATAGAGTTGGTTGCACTAGCCGGGGTCGGCACTGTAGAGCCTTGGATAGCGGCCAATCTTGCGGATTTCCGCACGGGACGAGGGGCGTAGGGTCCTCTCGGGGTAGTGCAGGAGTCTGCAATAAAGGTGAGGGCGCTATTTTCTTGCGAGCAGGTAACTGCGGGTTTGATAGGGGCCTCTCGAAAGAGGGGTTGTTACCAGCAGGTGTCTGCAATTTTTTTGTCCAGAAATAACTTTCGGAGTCGACTCGAAGCGTACGGATTTCCGTAATCGAGGGGAGCGGCGAGGTACGTCCGTCGAACTAGAGAGCGGGAGTCCGTATAATACAGTATCTTTACTGGCAGAGATCTGCGGCGTTGAGGTAGGAGTATTTTCCAATTGAGAGGCATCCCGGGAAGCCGGTGGCTGGATTACAGGTGACTGCGAACTTGGCTTGGGAGCGTGCGAGGGAGTCCCCTGGGGCGGTTCAAGAGGAGGTTCCTCTGCGGGGCGTACTGTAGAGTCGAGCAACCGACGTTGGGTGTCGAGTGCAGTAGAGCGGGGGTCCGCATCATTAGTTAAGCCGGGAGCGGCACTCGAGTTAGCGAGATTATTCGCAGAAGAATTAGTAGAAGGTTGGCAGATGGCTGCAGTAAAGGGAATGGCGAGGGGCCGTCGGGGTTATCGTCATTTCCCGATTCGGAGGAGACGTCTCCACGATTGTTGAGGGTCCTCCTCACTATGGGGTCCATTGCGGATTGACTGCGGGTGGCAGTTCTAGATGAACGAGAGAGCAGTGGTATTTGCTCGTCGCCAGGGATTGGCATAAAGGCCTTTGGGATTTCCACTTTGGATAAGTCGAACACGACACCTCTGGACAACTGAGAGGCAGCAGGAAGGGTTGCCCTGTCAGCTGGAATGGCAGAGATCTGCTCCGGAGAGTCGGTTGTTGACTGGTCTGAGGTTGAGCTCATTGGGAGCTGAGGGAGCACGGTAGGGGCAGGTACGGTAGCAATACTAGGAGAGAGCTCCGAGGTAGGAAGACGGTTAGCGTCGGTCCTTGAGAAGCCGGGGCTCGGCGAAGTGGAGCTAGGGGGTGCAACAAAGGGAGGTCCTTGGACCGGCGTTAAACGCGAAAGGGCAAGGCTGTTCAGCGTGGTAGGAGAATCAGGGATCTGCACAACGCGCGGTGGGCGTGGAGCGGTGAGATCTAGCACTGATCCGCTTATAGGAGGTGAGTCTCTAGATGTTTGGTCGCCCAAGATGGCGTCCAAAATGGAGCCGGTGGTCGGCGCATTGCGTCGTAAAGCAGGAGCCTGCGTAGCATCCTTGGAGGATAGCTACTTACCATGCCGTAAAGCAGCGGGTAAGCGGGAAAAGATAAGAGGGCGGTCTGCCCGCAGCGAATGGGAGGCGTCTCCGTTGGGGGTGTGGGAATCTGGTAAATCAGCAAGTCCACGAGAGGTGAGGGAGCCGAGGCGCGTCCAGCGTCCAATTCGAACGGAGTGATCCTGGCTCACTGTAGTAGGAGTCAGGGATTTTTCCCTGTGCTGTAGGACAGGCTTTCCATTTGTAACTTTTTGATTACTTTGCGAAAGTGACTGCACAGGTTGGGATGATGACGTCACGGGGGTGTCAGGTGGGGGTTCAGTGCGTGGAATGGGAGCCCACACTACTCGATCACGGGACAGCTGTTATTGTTCACCATTTCCAAGGTCGACAACGACCGTTGCGGGGGAGGTTTTCTTAAAGGGTCCTTCGCCGATAGGCGCCAATTTGTGATTGGGATCATCTTTGGAGTAATGTTCCTTTCTCAAAAATACGTGGTAGTCCACAAAAATGTCTTGCCGTCCGCGGCGTAAGCGGGTATCGAAATTGCGTTTGTGGGCGAGCGCTTGGGTTTTGGTGAGTTCACCTTTGGCGGTGCTCATGAGAGCGCGCAACCAAGCGGTCCACCTGGCATGATACTCTGAAAGGGATGTCCTGGTTCGATAGCAGGTTCCTGCTTGAGGGACAAGGGTGCGGGTGGCCGCGATAAGAAAAGGTCAAACGGAGCGAGTTTAGTCGCGGAATTGGGTTGCGTGTTGTACTCGAATGTCAGGGAATCCGAGAACAAGCCCCAGTCTCGCGGATGATCCGCTACGTGGTGACGTAGCACTGATAGGATAGCCCTATTAATCCTTTCAACTTGACCATTCGCTTGAGGATGGTAAGTTGTCGTGAATAGATTTTGTATACCCAAAATGCGGCAAATATCTTGAAACATCCTCGCGTTGAATTGAGTCCCGTTGTCAGATAGCAATTGTAATGGCCGTTCATACACGAATACCCAATGACGAGTGAAAGCTTTGACAATGGTGGCTGGAGTAATCCGCGCAAGTGGTACTGTGCGCACCAGCTTTGAGAAACGGTCTGTAATGACCAAAATATAGCGATTTCCTCGCGGCGTGCGGATGAGCTCTCCTAAAATGTCAATGCAGAAAAACTCCAGCTGAGCATTTGCAGGGAATAACTGCATATTCTTTGCGTTTCTGCGCAGCTTCACGCGTTCCTTAGCGCTTTCTACGCAGAATTTGATTGTGTTGTAGCAGTCTGGTGCCATGGAAGGCCAGTGGAAGTATCTACGTAGTCCAGCATACATACACTTTCCTCCCGGATGTCCGGATAATTTGGCGTGATGCGCCAGATGCAACACATGCGCACTTAGTGATTCCGGCACTGCAATCTGAGGTTTTTCCTTTACGATGCGAACAAGGTATCCCGTTTCATCAAAGGCGAAAGGCAGGACTTCCCCCGCGTTAAGACGTGAGCGGATGGTGCTGCAGAATTTGTCAGAAAACTAAGCGGTGAGGAATTCCTCTGGTGTGATAGCACGCAATTAGTGCTCTTCAACGTGCGAAGGGTCCGCGATTAACAACTGATCAAAGTAGTCGTAGTCTTCGTGCAGGAAGTCTGCGTATTCTTCGAAAGCGCATGCGTCGCAAGGGTCAGTGGAATCCAAGGTGAGGCAGGGGATTTCTTCATCAATCTCGAGAGGAGATTCCCTCAAGGTTTGTAAGCGGTACAAAGCATCTGCTTGTGCGTTCAATTTGCCTTTTGTGTAGACAATGTTGAAGTCGTATTCCGACAATCGGAGCCTCCAGCACATCAGTCTGCCGCTTGGGTCATGGATTTCCATTAGCCAGCGCAAAGACGCTTGATCAGAGTGTACGGTAAACCGTTCGAATTACAGGTAAGGGCGGAGTATTCACAGGGCCCAGACAACTGCTAAACATTCCTTTTCAATGGTCGAGTAGCTTTTTTCAGCAGGCGTCAAACTGAGAGACCAAAAACCAATAGGATTAAGTTGCCCGTTAGGGTACGTTTGGAATAGGGAACACCCTACTTGGTAATTAAATGAATCGGTATCGACGAAGTAAGGCAACCCATTGCGAGGGAGCGCAAGGATGGGCGGAGCCGTGATAACACGTATCAATTTGCGGAAAGCCGCGTCTTGATCAGCTGTCAGCGGCGAGAGCGTGGACGGTTGATCCTTCCTGAGAAGCTGATTTAAAGGAGCAGCAATGTGAGAGTAGTTCTCTACAAATATTCGGTAGACATTACAAAGACCGAGAAACACACGGAGTTCCGTTTGAGTCCGCGGATGTTTCGCTTTTCGTAACGCAGCAGTTGTGGCTTGGTCCACTTCGAGAGTGCCTGGGCGCACAATGTGACTAATTTATTTCACGGAGTCCGTAACCCAACTGCATTTCTGCAACTTGAGAGTCAAACTTGCATGTTGCATAGCTGTGAAGATATCCTCAACATGCGAGAAGTGCTCTTCGATAGTCTTATAATAGATGATGACATCATCGAGGTAAAGCAGGCAAGATTGCCATTTGAAACGTGAAAGCACGATATCAAGAGCACGTTGAAACGTAGCAGGGGCGTTAGAGAGACCGAAAGGCATACGCTTGTAGCGGTAGAGTCCAGCGTGGCATAGAACGATTTCTTATCTCTGTCGGCTTCGGCAACTGGCATTTACCAATATCCCCTATTACAGTCTAGATTTATAAAGACTGACGCCTCTCCCAAGCTATCGATGTATTCATCCATACGCGGGAGGGGGTAGGATTACTTCACCATAATTGCGTTCAATCGTCGATAATCGACACAAAAGCGAGGTTGACCATCTGGCTTTGGAATGAGAACAATGGGCGACGCCCATTCCGTTTGTGCAGGCTCGATAAAGCCTAGCTTGAGCATGCGGTCTACTTCCGCCTTTTAGATTTCTCTTTGTCGGGGTCCGGCTTGGTACGGGAGAGATGAGAGGGGACGAGACCCAGGGATTAAATCAATGTGGTGTTTCACAGCATTAATCTCACCCAAAATTCCGTCGTACGTCGACGTAAACCTGCGTAATAAAGGTCTTAATCTGTCCTGATGTTCTGGTAAAAGATGTGACAGACCCAAATCATCAGCCGAAGGTGGCGTAGATTTTCCATCAGATAGTTCCGACTTCTTGAAAGTAGAATTATCTACAGGTTGTGAATCATTCACAACGCGGGAGTCCGCAGATATAGAAGACTCGAGTGGCGCAGTCGCCTCATCATCAGTGACAGGTTCACTTATGGCCAACACATCACCTAACATCACGTGGCTTGGCACGACCACTGTAGGGTGCGGTAGTGCAAATGCGACTACTTGGTCTTCGTGAAGTCGATTGGTCGACTGGTAAAATTAGCAACTAGAACGCGGAAAGACCGCTTTGACTCAACTTGAGCAACGCCGTTGGAGGCAACAAATCCAGAACGTGGGGAACGGTCAAATGGTTTTATGACAATCATCCCGCATCGGTCGGTGGCAACGGAGACCCAACCTTGTGATTCGGGCGTAAGGGTCGTGGAATGAACCACTCTCACGCGAGGGGATATTCGACCCCGTTGTTCAGGAGGCGGTGCAGGTTTCTGCATATCGATAGTGAGTCCTTTCGTCAGCTGTCTTCGGGTGATCGTAACTCGAGTTCCATCGTCGAGTTTGACTTCGCGACGACGAGGATAAATACCTTCTACGAAGCGATCGCGAAAATCGCATCCAAGAATCACAGCAGCGGCTAACCGCTCGCATACAATGAAGGGTACTTTGACAATGCGAAGGCCAAGCGGACGGTGAGTTCTGCTTGTCCAGCTGTTTTCGGCATCTTGTTATTCGCATCTCTGATTTGCGGGAGGTCCGCCTTTTGCACTGTCGTACGCGGCGGCAAATCAGCACGATGAATAAAGCTGGGGCCTGCCCCGGTGTCCAGGACAGCTAATTTTCGAAAGAGCAAACTTATCCGGTTGCCGATATCGGCGAATACCTTGAAATTTCTTTTTCGGCATCGCCATCACATATCGACGGCAAGGGGGAGGAGTGTATCGCCTAAAAGGACGATGTAAAACATCATGGTCTGTACGGATGTCCGTATTCTTCAAAGTGGATTTCCCCGTATTTTGGTCCACTAAGGGCCTTTTCCCTGTTGCCTCACCCACATAACCGTAGGAAGCTGCTTCGGACTTCCCTTCCGTAGAGGAAGGAACCCTGTTTAGTTTGCCGAGTCCGTCGGTGGACGCGATAAAATCGTTTGAGGGTGAACTTCGGTTTTCGATGGCGGCGGCGCGGCCGTTACGGTTAATTCTGCCGTCTTTCCATCTGCAGCCGGTATTGAATTGTCTAAACCGAACATGGCGCGTATATTGTGATACGAGTTCGCGGGAACCCGGGCACGGTCCGAGTCGCTGAGCGCTTCATAGTTCTGCGACACAGTGAGTAAATCCTTGACCTTGAGATCACATTCCGGGGCGATGTGTCCCCTCGTCTAGCAAGAGTGACAAATCAGTCGTTCTTTTCCTGGTCGTTGGGTTCTCCCATTCGCGTTGCCGACCCACCCTGGGAGGGCCTGTGTGTCCTCCAAAAATGGTACAGGTAGGGCCGATACCCACCTGGGGTTGGCATACAGCGTCGGATCAGCAGATTAACTGCTCTCTTCGCCAAGTGTCGTCGGCAATTCCGGAGTGGGAACGGACGAGTCCACTTGCAATAGGTGAAATTCACCAATACCATGAGTAGGCGGATACGCAGGATGAGACGGTATTGTAGTAGGGGTAGATGAAGAAGGCTCGTCCATCAAACCAGACATACGGGTTGAACCGCGCGGTGATCTAAGTAACTGCGGGTCGTGTCTAGAGGGTTTCCTCTATTGATGAACGGATTGGCGGGCGCGTTGAGCGTCACCTTTATCCTGTGCGAAATGCACTAGTTGAGCAAAAATCAATTGATGACGTGGGGTCGCTTCGCGATATCGCCCCACGAGAGACCAAATGGTCGGATGTAGTCCATAAATGAACGTGGTCGTTTGCTCCCACTCCGGTAATACGTTCCCGCAGCGGTTTGCCGCGTTTGCAAGAGGCGTGCCAAATGCACGTTCCTATTTTCCAGATTTCTAGCGGGTTGCATGAAATTGTTCCACAGATTCCCGTGAAGAAGTAGGGGTAGCGAAGGTTTGCAGCAAGTACTGCACTGCTTCCGGCCATGTGGACACACCACTTGCTGAGCGGGCGCTCTTAAACTGAATTGCGGCTTCTCCGCTTATAAAGTACGGTACCGCAACGAGTTCTTGAGCCTCTGACATTGCGAGAGTGTTCGGTTAGTCAACAAACCTAGCTAGAAAGTCTAGAACCATCACAGGATCACTCCCTGAGAAGACAACTTCTTTGAGGGTGACCTCCATCCTCTTGATGAGTGAGCCAATCTTGGCAGTACTTTTACGAGAACGGTGTTGATCCATATTATGCAATCGGTAAGTCCGATAACTGAGGAGCTCGGTAAAGAGCGGATTGGGAGGAGTAATCTCCTTGAGACCCGACCGATGGGGATCCCTCCGGAAGCGAGACGCAAGAGTGCGTTTACTCGGGGATACACGTGATCTAGCGTATTTATGCTTCGGTTCGGACTCATCGGCAGAAGAGTCAGATGCTGAAGAAGATTCCGAAGATTCATCAGTAGGTGAAAGGGGTGGGGAACGTTCCCTAGTGGTGCGTTTCGAATGATGTTTGCGTACCTTAGCCGAAGCGGAGGTACGTAGCCGAAGATGGCGGTGTCGTCGAGTGGAAGGGCCAAACTCTTCATCTGGATCTTGAGCGTCCTCTTGGTCGGCGATAACTTGAGGACGGTCCGTTCCTTCGATGCGGTCCATCCGCGTTTCCAAGCGCGACATGGCTGCATGTAAGACTTCAACTGTAGCAGAATCCTCCTGTTCTTTTTCGCGAAGTGGAAGCTGTTTATCAGCTGTCTTGGCCTGGACACTGTGATCCTCGAGTAGAATATTAACATCGCTACGCAGGTCCCTCGCGGATTTTGCGTTTGCTTTGATGTCGGTCATCAATTCAATGTGCACCTGGCGCTATGCTGCAGCCAGTTGACTTTCAACTTCGACGAGACGTCTCGACAAGCGTGCAACGTCCTCGCGTAAACTGTGGAGAATGTCCCCTGTATCAAGGGATCTGCGGGCTTCCGCTGGAAACGGGTGGCCAGACGGAACTGGTGCGGTTGATAAGGGCCTAACCACTGGGGGTGAAGACGAAATCGTCGGTGTGTTTGGGATTTCAGGTAGCGATGCGGGTGGTGGAATATCACTCAAAGTCGAAAACGACTCGACAGTGACTTGCTGAGCTGGAACCGTCTGGGAAATACCCACAGAGCGTTGAATCGGAGGTAACGCCGCTGTCAGCACAACAGATGGCTGACCTGGTGCTCCAAAATGGAGCCCTGGATGGGCATCATCCGATGCAGGAATCTGCAAAGAAGGAGAGGAGATTGGATCAGCAGGCGCCGAGGTGCCTACTAGAGGGGGCGCTGCGGAAACAGCTTGGGTTGTTGGTGGTGTTTGTTGACTCGGACGGAAGGCTTCACGAATCATCTCGCTCGCCTGAGAATTTCGGGAGCGGGAACCCGCTGAGCTCTTCGAACGAGACCGAGTTGTGGTTGGCATGGAGAAAAAGGCTCCGATGATGCAAACAAAACCAGAAACCAGAAAAAGAAGAACAGAAAAAACTTACAAGAGAAAAAAGGGCAACAATTCTTATACAAGCCAGTGGGATATGATAAAACACGCAAGAGGAAGCGGATTTTCACACTGAGATACAAAAGATAGTGGTTTTTTAAGTCGAGAAACCACTTGTGGTACAATGCCTACATGAAAATACCCGCTATCGTTGTGAAGGGATCGGTACCCGACGTTCGGGACCGCTTTCTCGATAGAGCAGTGGGGTTTCCACAAGAAAAAGGGAAAAGAGCAGAAGGGGAAGGTAGAGACATGAAGAAGACCTCGTTGTGGAGAAAATACGTCAGATGCGCGTTTGTGCGGGTTTCCGCAGCAGAGTAGGATAGTAGTTAGCAAGGCAGGTATCTGCTACAAAGGAGCCCAGTCTCGGACGCGATAGGGACGAGGGTAGGTGTGTAGTAGAACCAAAGCACTTTACCCCTTTATTGTAGAGTCGTGGTAGAGTAGGTAGACTAAGTAGTGATTACCATCCTAACAGACAAAATAGAAAAACGAATAAAACTAACTAGATAGAGTTGTCCAGCCGGTGATTGGCTGTGCTCAATGCTCAATACAAAAATAGGATCGGATGCATGCAGACATGGGTGGACTAAGGACAGCGGTCCTTCCAACATAGAGGTCCAACTTGAGTGGACTGGTTCCATAGGTAAATACAGTGGGTTATAGCCACGGTGTACGCATACTCAAATAAACAGACGAAATTGTGGAGAACCACTGTCAACGCGCGTATGTAGTACATTGTGGCACTACAGAAGGATGGGCTGCACTTTATTCCGCCTATCGGCCAGCGTGCCGAAACATTGATAACGTTTTACGATGATATCCGTCATTGGGAAGGTTGTTCTACGAGAAAGTTCGTGAAGGGTCGTTTTTGGTAACCTGAGGTATATCGGGACGTGATGGAGCACGTCAAGGCATGCTCAGGCTGTCAACACCCTCGAAAGGCCACCAACGCATCATATGATTCTTAGACCACCCGTTACTGGTTTTTTCGAAACGTTTTGGAGCGACTTTGCGGGCCCGTTCAAGCCATCTCGGAAGGAGAAGAGGTTTTCTTTGATCGCGGTGGAGCACATGAAGAGCTGACTATTAGCCTCGGCAAGGTAAAGCGCCACCTCCGATGTTGCCATCGAGCTCGTCGAGAAGGAAATTATCGGGCCGATCGGACCCCCGAGGACCATAGTCCCCTAAAATGCCACGACCTTTATGGCGGCTTTTGTCCAGGAAATTACTCAAAAGCACATTATCGATTGGAAGGCCGTCCTTCCGTACACCGTAATGCCAAATGGAAGAGCCGAGAGGATGGTGGAGACTATAAAGCACGCCATCAAAAGGTACTTTGGCAAAATTGAGGTGATTGGGCGGAGCCTGTGCCAACTGTCTTGTACGGCTATCGCTGACGCAATCGCGTGGATGTCATCTCGCCGTTACGATTAATTTATGTGACCGAGCAGAGGGTGATGGTAAGCGACGCGGTAGCCCTTCTGGGCGAGGACAATACAAGTCACCGCCTCTTCTATATACTGGGATAGTCTAGCTTGAGGTCTGCTGTATCGGAGAGGTCGAAAGGCTAAGGGGGAGGTAAAACGGTTCGAGCTTGGAGACGAAGTGCTAGTGGCGCATGGGACGGCATTCAGTAGGGCTCGGAAGTGGCCGGCTTTTGATTCTTTCTACTACGGACCGTGCCGGGTAATCAAGGCCCATCATCCACGCCACGGGTTAGTCTCTTCAACTGGTCGAGTAGCCAGAAAGGCCATTCACCCGCGCCGGCTGGTGGAATACATTAGGTCATCAAGGAATCTCATTTCAGGAGGGGGAAACCAGAGGGTGCCGAGCCCGTCAACAAGTAAGGAGGAGTAACTCAGCAAGCCGGATACAGTACATCTTTTTATCAAATGTTCCAGCTTCTCTCTTAATATGTATATGATAAATGATCCAGCTCAGGAACCTGCTATTGTCAGCTAAGTGGTAACTGAGTGGTTAGCGTCGGTCAGGTGCACTGGTGTGCGCGAAACCAAAGCGTTTGTCAAAGACGACCATATGGTGTAACTAATGCGCCAGTGAACACGAGTTCCCAACAGCCCCAAATATTTCGTCAAAATTCTCCGCAATGCGCGGGAGAAGATTCTCTACAAAAAGATATTAGAGGGGGAAGCATAACCAAGGTCATACAAAGCCAGAGGTTGGAATTCAAAACTAGGGGTCCACGTCGGGTTTTCGGAAGGAAGAGAGAGTTTACGCTGTGGTGGTATGGGCGTCGTCACTTTTGCATAGATGTGCGAAGCAAGTATACCTCGCAGTATAGCTCAGAAAGTGCTGTACAATCTCAGTCCTCTGTTTTCATGATTTGAAATAGGCGCTTGGAGGCCTATCCGGTCACACAGCTCGAGAGAAGCCGAACTTCTTTGTTGCCCCATTTTTTGTTCATGGCTTTAAATTCTTGCTGGAGTTGGATGTTGACAACGCAGTTGACGAGTCTCACCCCATGCCAGGCAGCCAGGTTCCATCTAGGCTCTCGAATACATTATTCGTATGCCTTAATAACCATTTAAACTAATAATTGTGTTCCTACTGGTACAGTAATGTCTCTGGACCTGGACAGAACGACGCTAATTTATTTTTTTCCGTTTTCTTGGTACTCTTGGCGCGGTTGAGGGGAGATACTCGGCATCGTCAGTCTCTGAAGGGTGTCTTCTCGATTTTCTAATTATCAATACCGTTCCACCATGAAAATCAATGAATTGATCTCAAAACCAATTCTTTTGAACGTTAGGTGTAGTGAAACAAGTTTCGAGGTACATCAGTACTTCGAAATACTTCTTGGCTACGATAAATTAGGCTCTCCACGATCTATTGGAAAAGCTCGCCGTAATCGTAATGACACTCATAAACTGCAGACGATTCTGAACAGCATTCTCCAGGCGCAGGTCGAAATAGAGGGGTTGATTGAAGATATGCATTCGTTCGGTAACTCACTTTTGCGAACAATGCTGCTTTAAGAGCAGTTATAGATAGCTACCCAAGTTGGCCTCATCTATCTTGCATTCAATCCCCTAATCTAGGGACAGTATAATTTTTTGATGTAAGCGCTAACACTGAAATTCTTGTTCCTGAATCGTCTGCAGAGTCTCTTCGCTAATATAGCATCTCTTACCCTAGTACATATCTGCTATCTCTGTTCAGCAGTGAGGAAATCTAACTTACTGGATGTATTTAATAACTTTTTCGCAGCTTATGAAGCCGATAATTTTTTTTGGTCTGGCAATACGAATCAGAAGAGGTAGAATGCAATTTTTGTGGTCTTTGAAAAGTTCTGAGACCCTTCGGAGAGTGATTCTAGGTAATAAAAATCATTATTTTCTGAGGACACAATTGGGAGGTCCTACTTCAGGGTGAGCTTTGGTCTTGTTACAGAAGAAAGCTGACAATGAAGAAAGTAGCCAAATTTTCTTGTATATATCTATTCATTCCTAAGATAATCTTGTTTCCTTTGTACCTGCGCCTCAACATCAACATCGGCCTCAATCGTTATTGATAGCATGTTCGCTGTCTGAACTTCTCGATTCAGGGAGCACACTGGAGGCTGAGCTATGTTCATTTTCTTAGCCCTGAACTGTCTTCGGTAATATACAGAGCCTTTTAAACTTACATTTTCCTCTATTTCTCTCCTTTACTTCTGAAATTTTTAATTTTAATATCCAGAATAGAGACGAATGGGTAACAGGACAAACGTATAGGTCCAGGCCAGCTTCCCGGTAGCCCCAAAAACGGTAGGAAAATTTTATCCGTACGACATGAACGTTGCTTGTTGAAGCTGACTATGCATGAGGACTTTTGGTTCCTTAAATACCTCCGTGCCAACCACATATTCGTTCTAATTGGCAATTTGTGCTCCTCCGCCTTGATTTCTGGAAATGGACCCCTAATGTTCCTTTCCTACTACCATTGCCAATACTGGTATGTCATTTTTAGCTTTCAACTCTAACCAATCAGTAGTATCGACTTCATGCTCGGTCAGAACCAGAACACTACTTGGCCTCTTCCAGACTCTGGAGAAGGAACTCACATAAGCATGGAGAATTTCTCCTGCTGAAATCCCCGTTGGTGGTACAACTGAAAAATCTTGGGACCTGCCCCCTCTGCATTACTCTTTTATTGACGACGAAGCGAGGTTGGGGTCAGACCATTAACTAATGTATGAATCGTTTACTGTTTTGTGAACACATCTAGGCACACAAAGACTGCATCTTGGATCCGTCGGCATATTTGGACTCAGTTTTCCCTTCTTTCGGCCCATCCTCGTGACGTTGTTATATGACGCGCCCAGCAATGCCGCTTGAGGAGAACATGAACTACTAATGGCCATGAATTCACCTTCCCGGTTCCGACTCTTTTCAGAGTGGTGTAAGACTATCTCACGCCTAGGCTTGACTTTGCCGTTAAAAACCGTCTGTTATCGCCCTCCAGGAAGGTATAAGGACACTAAATGCCAAAAGAATAGCAATTTTATGACCGGATATCAAGGCAATAGGTACGAACGGAGGAACGGACCTTTTTGAAGTCACGTTATTCAGTCATTTTGTGTCCTCTTAAACGAAAATGCGTACTTTCGACCCACTCATCTCTCTCAACGCAGCCATTTCCGACAAGCGTAGAAGGTATGAACGCCAGCTCGCGACGGCGGCTGGAGGAAGCCTTGTGCCTATCCCAATTTCCACCCTTAGAGGCTGGCACCCAGACGCGTACGCGGTGCTAATCGATGTCGTGCGGAACGTAGCCGTTCCAGCGATGGAGACCAATGGGAATGTTAGATCGGTGCTTAACAAAAAGTTACGCTGCGGTGGCCGTCATGGCTAAGGCGGAATGCCTGCTGGCTGGCATTGGCCCGGCCCTGTAAGGAATCTTATTTAGTGTTACCCATCAGTGACGATTTATCCCGCACAACGCACTAAAGGCGTGGATACAACCGAACACACCTTCCATAAATTAAAATAACCCAAAAATTCTCCCCGCTTTATGACCTTCGTCCTATCGAAGTTGTCCAGATATGGGAATGAGGCACGAAAAGACTGGCCAAGATTTGACAATTGAGCAAATTTTGTAAATAAATGATCTTTCCGCATGTTAACCAAGCGGTAGATCCTGTAGGATACTGCGTGACGGAATTATTCTTGTAAGTTACTCATCGCTTCTGGGCTATCAACTGCGGGTTCCAGTTCTTTACATTGCAGAGTGGGCAGATTATTATCCACAGCGAAATAAGGAGCTTCAACATCTCTGGGATTTTGCCCATGGCTGTCCCGTATACTAATAGGTTGTCTGGAAAACCATGGGATAGACCGGATATATCTTCCAAGAATAAAACACCCAAACCTTTTCCCCCTAATAGGAAATATTTGCAGATTTAGAATGGATATCTTTGACATTTGAGATGTCTCCTTCTTTTCTGGCTCGATGATTCGCGGCTCGTCGCGTAACAGTCCAAACTTTCATCAAAAGTTGTTCCCCACAACATGATGCTATCTCCTCCTTTCCGTATTCTCGATAAACCCTTAGAAACAGTTCGCCTATCATGTAAATAACTTGAATATCCGTCCAGTACACCTAAAAAAGTTGTTACCCTAAAAGGCACTAGACTAAATTCTGCACCACAAAAAGATACATGAAAAAGCCAAATTTTTTGTCGCTTCTTTTTGGTCTGTAGTGAGCGGCATTCTCGAAGCTTTGTTCAAAAAGATTCGAGTGGGAAGCTTTAGTATCCTCAATAACATCTCATATTTCAAGGTCCCAGATGTTTTTTATCCCTTTGAAGCTTCTTTTAGAAGTTTATTCTCGTTCAAATCCATCAATTTGCAGCTGGGACCTCAAACCATTATCAATATTGTATTTATTATGGATCTGAGAGAAATTGTAAAGTACATATCAATTTCTAGACAGCTTGGTAGCAATGTAGGAGACAATGAGCTCTGTTGAGTGGTACGTAAGCGCTTGGCTATGCCCAGTATCCGTCGGAGGCTTTCCAGATCCAATTCTATTTTTCTGCATTGTTCAGGAGGGAAAAGTTGTTCAATTTAAGAGTTCAAATTGGCAAGAACCTACTACTTTCTGTCTTATTGTATTAATGTCTTATATTTACTTCCGTTCATATTTTTAGGGTTAACACCGTATGGGCGGCAGAGACGCCTTATAATTTATGGGCAAACATTTAATTATTTTTTAATCAAGCAAAAAGCTCAAATCTGGACTCAGTTCTTTGAAAAAATCAAAGACTTTCTCATAAACGTAAAATTACAATGTGTGTTATAGTTGTGTCCGAGGGTGTAAGGTTTAGCACATGTACGTTTCTGTACGGTGCTAAAGTACAGTACTACTAAACTAGATTAGGATCCAAATACTATAATGTCTCTGGATCAGTAACGTACTCGCCGCCGTTACTGTTGATGGCGCAAGACGTGCAAATCACTAAGATTGACTTCGACCACGTAAACACAAACCAGTTTGATTCAGCAGATCACCTCGAAAGCGGCATCGAACACTTACCTTCAGTGTCCACCAGCCACAGTGATCACTCCCAACGCTTGTGCGTCTCTTAACCAATTAGTTCATCCTCGGCTGATTAATGAACAAAAGGTAGAAAACGACATTGGAGAACGATAAGCCATTAACAACAATCATAAAATGAACCCTATTAACTGTTTTGAATTCAGTAATCTTCAACTAATCAAGACAGAGGAATCTTCCGTTCTCAAAATTCTTCGCAAGTGCGGTAAATATGTTGCGGAAGTCAAAGAACGCACAATATTCCTCGCAAAAACTGAGGTCCTTGCGAATGAGGGCATCCACCTATTAAACCTTAAATTTTGCCCCGATCCCGGCTATCTCGAATCGCTTGTCAAAGTATGCCTAATAACAGGAGTAAGTGATGTTTCATAACTATCGAAAGATGGATTAAAACCCTTCGTTAATTCTAAGTCTGGAGAAACTAAAGAGGCAATAGATTTATCATCTCATGATGCCCACGTTAAGTCTTAACTACGGATGGAAATATCAGACAGTAACTCTCAGTTCGGCATGGGAATTTTTCGACTCCTACGACACTCTTATACATCGAAACATAGTCGGCTGTAAAATAAAAACCAGAGCATTCCCGTTCAATATGTTCTTTCGGCTGTTATTACATCCTCATTCCATTCTTGATTCCAATTTTACCTGAAGTTCTCTGCCATGACTCTAAGGATAACTTCCTTGGTTTCATAAGTCACTCTTTTGTGGTTTTAAAAGAATTTCAAGTCATTGAAATCGGCCCACCACGGAACAATTTAAATTACTCTAACGACAATAGTATTAATTACCGTGGTGTTAAAAAGGTTCCGAGCTCTAAAGGTGAAGAGAAATCTGAATTAGTGTCTAATAGACACAATAAAAAGCAAAATGGGCTGCCATTCTGCTTATATCCACAGTATAGATCTAAAGGCATCAAGAACTAGCCGGGTGACCCGGACGACTTTAAGGAATGTCCTGAGGATGAGTAACTGAAGCTGAAAGCTTCCTTTGCAGCTTAAAATACGGAATATGGTACATCGGGATCTAACAGCTGACAAACCATTACCAATAGTTAAGAATATAAGGAGCAATGAAAGACTACTTTTACGACTGGCCAAATTGAAGATCGTAAATACAAGCCATCATCATCTAATCCCGTTGACTACCGATCAGGTCGGATGGCATTTTATGATGGTCACGTGTCTCATTTTTGTACGGATCGCGGCGAAGATGGCACGTAATCATGTACTGTCTGCACTACCCATCGTGGACCTTTCCAACACATTGCAATTTTTTGTCCATCTGAAAAGGTTCCTCTTGCCACCAAAATATATTCAACAGTAATGAAGTTTGGCAGCTTCCCAGATGATGCTTTATCTCGTGCTTCGCGGTGATTCTCGCTAAGTGCATTCCGTACCATCAGAGGGAGCTCTGAGACCTTCTGTTGCAAAGCCGAAGTTTTCAATGATCCCTCTTCCTTTGAAGCCAATATCCTTAGAGTATCGGCCTTTTCAGAACTAATAAATTTACTGATTGATTGCATAGGTTCCAATCCAAATCCAGTTTGTCTAGTCTGAGTGGTCGAAGACTGACTTAAAATAATATGCTAAACCCGTACCATACCACTAACGTAGTGTACCTTCATAGAATCATGTACACTGAGGTGACTCGACATTGGAATAATGGCCTTTTTATCTGGACTCAAGTCCTTTTCTCGCGTGCATGGAGTTTTTCCCGGCATAAATAATCCTTTTCGGTAACTTTGGTTACATATCAGGACACGAGGCTTGTTTCTGTCTAGAAAATATTCCTTCAAAACAGTGACGAAATCGTTATATTTCAATACAATACTGCTGGGAGTAAACATAGTTTGCAGCCACCATAGCCGACAGTGCATCACCACTCATCTCTGTCAATGATAATGACGGTAATGTGGTATCAGGGAGTTCACATAATTCCCTATAATGCATTTTATATTACTTATTGTGTTTGTTTTAGACTTTATTGTAATTAGTATGTTTGTTTCAGACTTCAATGTTAGCCGAAAAGTCGATATAAGCTGAGTAACCTGCTTTATCTCGGAAAGGTCACGCAACTTGGCAGAAAACTTCAAGTCAAGTCCTAAGTAGTTAGGAAGTTGAGAGTCAGCTTCAAACCCAAGATTAGTTTCTTTTACGATGGTCACAGAGCATGTGTGGTAGACCCCGTCCCTTCTATACTGGCTTGTAGCCCTCAGAGAAAATGTTTGGGTGTTTTACTGTTGGAAGATATTTCCGACCTATCCCATGGTTTTCCAGACAACCGCAATCGACTCAAAAAGGGTATACCTACAGCGTAATGGGGAAGGAACTACGCTTCCTAAAATGCTACCTTCAGGCCAGCCATCAAGCAGGCCGCATTGGACATGACGGCTGCTGCAGCGTGCCTTTGCATCAAAACCCCCCGAACCTTTCCGTACGTCTCTAGTGCCCTCACAGCCACGTTTCTTGCCACTTCATTTAGCACTGCACATGCATCCGGGTGCCAACTTCCAAGAGTGGAGATTGGCACAGGCACGAGCCTGCCTCTGGTGGAGGTCGCGATAAAGGATTGATATCTTCTCTGCTTTGCATTTCGCGCCGCATTCAGAGAGGACATTGGGTTGAAGGCCCTTACTCTTCTGTTGGAGGGAGCGAGGGGATTCACGAAGGTAACATCAAAAAAGTCGGTCCCTCCGCTGCTTCCCATTGCCTGGATGTCTGGTCTCGTGCGGTGGAGACCATGGCGTGGCTCTACAACAGGATGACGAGCAGCTCTTGCCAGGTCTTTCGCGAGAAGGGTTACTTGGCGATCGTGTCGGTTGATCCTTTGGGCTCCATGCAAGCAGTGCATCAGATGATCGCCATGTACATCGAGTGTGTCCGGGCAATTCCTTCTCGGGCATGGCGTGCCAGGGTGAAAAAGTGGGACTTGACAGTAGTATTGAAGCCACACCGAGAATTCTCGAGGGTCAATGCTTGTCTGTAGTCCGGGGCATGGGGGACAATACACCCATTCCTTGGCTCCCGGGAGGGCCATAGACGCGCGAAACGCCTGCCTCCTCGAATCCCCAAGAGGAATTCGTTCTTGCACTGCTTCATGGATTGCGTCCGTCAGCGTCTTTTGCGATGGTGTTTTTTGCGAGCAAATTACGCTGAACGGGATAATCCTAGACGGCAGGCAAGAGGTCGACCATCTCCGATGGGCATCTGCAGCTGCTTCGTATGTTCCTAGTTCCTTAATAGGCGTTGGGAGCAAGGTCTTGCAAAGCTTGCTAGATGATGAGCTAGAAGCCAAGAACGCCGCAGCCGCGATGTTCTTCGCGGAGGTGAGTCCGATCCCAAGAGATGGTTTTTTCTTGTCCTTTGGTGTGACCGGCAGCTGGAGTTCTCGGAATACTTCCGAATCCAGTACTCCCCCTGCCAATTTTCGAACACAGTCCTCCATCATCCTGTCGAACTCTTCCGCTCCTTCTCCAGTGCAAGACGGGGGCACTACCCGCAACAAATAGCCTACTTTGCAAACGCCAAAACAGTTGCGCAGTAGCTGGAATGCCACTTGCCTATTCTCAAGGTCAGCAATGGTCTCGAGGAATGGTCTGAGGGATGAGACATGGTTCGTAAAGGACCGTGTGGTGTATTCCTTAGTACCGACGGGGGCGTTCAGGACGGAAGTACCCTCGCTGTACTCTTGCTTAATCCCGTCTGGGTAGAGACTCTGTGCTGACCCTGGAGGGGCTGTAGGCCACCAGACGGTGCACTTCGGCAGCGACAAGTGCAGTCCTCGGCTTTCAGCATCCACGGAGCGAAGTACTTCGATGGCTTTGACGAGTTGGTCGTGGCGCCCGATAATGTACCCGTCATCGTGGTACCACAGTTGGAGTAACAACTTTGCCAAGTCTCTGTTCTCCCCTTCCTCTGAACTGAAGAGTTCTTGTATTTTGAGGATAATAGGGTGCAGCACCAGGTCGATGTAGCCCTCTGAACTGTCGTTCTCACCCACATCTTTCCGTTCGCTCAACTATACTACAGTAGCACTTTTCTCGCTTACAACACCTCCTTGGGGTAATTGATTCTGAGTATCTCTTCACTGGACGGTTTATCCCCATCAGTTACGTTATTTACTGGAACAAAGTCCATAAATAAAGTCCATTTTGTCTATCAGTACATTTGGTGGTGGTAGATCCTTACGAGATGTACATAATGGCACAGAAGCGCGTGGAGGGTATGCCGAAATTAACTATGAATGCAGGCGGCGGGAGGAAACCTGCCGCACCTGCATCGTTTGGAGACTAAACCCAAAACGGGTAACGAAGGCGCGACGCTCCTGTGAAGGGGAGGAACCGTGAAGGGAAGCAGCGAAGGAAGCAAGGCGGCGGAAGAAACCCTGGCCATCGGCGCCCAAGGCGCCTTAGATATCAGTACCGACAGGGGAGAGGAGGATATCTTTTTGGTTGCAGTAAGTGCCGTAATGACGATGTTTCTCGCGCTCTGCGAGTATGACGACAGCGAGTAACCGTACTTGGCGAGATGTGGCGGCGTGCGGAGGGTTGGGACACACCGTGCAAGAAGAAATGAAGAAGAAGAAGAATTTACCAAGCAGGAAAGGGGAGGCCTAGCGGCCCTCAAAGAGGGAAAAATCTATCCGAGCCAGGAGCGGCTGACTTGTCGTCGGTTGATCGCGACAGAAGTTCGTTGTTGTATGAGCGTGCTGATAATCGTGAACAAGCGATCGCGCTCGAAGGCAGGGCTACTGGCTTTCCGTAGAGCGATGTACTCAGCAATTCTGGACAGACCTTGTTCGGCACCGGGACCGGCAGACCCGTATATATCGAAAGCCATCGGGTGTAAGTCGATACGTAGTTCGGCGCAGAGATGGCCATAGTGGAGAGATTTTCGCGCGCTCAGATGCAGTAAGGGCAGCGAGGGGCGTGTGGATCCGCTGTTGGGCGTATGGGGCGGAGTGGGGGCTGATGACAGTGATGTTGTAGCCCTGCGGCACGGGAGAGAACTGGTCATCAACGATGTACATGTCGAGACGCCGGCGGGAGTCGGAGGGTCGGGGCAAGTCTTGCGGGAAGATCCATTCCCGGACAGGGGCAAATCCCAATTGATAAGCGTGATACCTCGGAAATGAGGCGGTCGCGAACACAATAGTGGCGCCGAATGGAGCCGTCGGCGCAGGGACAGACAGAGGCGTGGTGTCCGTGGGAATCCAGAGTGGAGACAGTGCGGAGGTGGGCGTCGGCGCAATAGGTGCAGGGTTGTGTACCAGAGAAGTTGGGGACACCAAGACGGAGGCAAACCATAGTTTGCCAGACTTCAGGAGCGGCCCGGGTACCGAGATGGCTCTGCGGGAGGTTGTGAAAGGGACGGGAGGCGTGGGAAGAAGCGGCAGAAGCTAGGCGGCTGAGTAGCCGGGAGCCTTCGGGGGGAAAGGTTTCGGTGTTTTACTCTTGGAAGATATATCCGATCTATCCCATGGTTTTCCAGACAACCGCAATCAACTCAAAAAGGGTATACCGACACAGTGATGGGGAAGGAACTACGCTCCCTAAAATGCTACCTTCAGGCCAGCCATCAAGCAGGCCGCATTAGACATGACGGCCGCTGCGACATGATGGCTGCTGCGGCGTGCCTTTGCATCAAAACCCCCCGAACCTTTCCGTACGTCTCTAGTGCCCTCACGGCCACGTTCCTTGCCACGTCATTTACCACTGCACATGCATCTAGGTGCCACCCTCCGAGAGTGGAGATTGGCACAGGTACGAGCCTACCTCTGGTGGAGGTCGCGATAAAGGATTGATATCGGGGGAGGAGAGGTCGATGGAAGAGAGAAGTTTGGCGCGAAGCGCCTTTGAGATCTCGGCGGTAGCGGTCGTCTGGAAGTCAGACAGGCCGGGGGAAGAAGAGGCGCGGAGGCCAGCAAGGACGGCGGGGGGGGAGAAACTGTCGGGGAGGCTGTATTTGGCCCGGATAGAGGTGAGAGACGTTGAGATCAAGGACGAGACGTCGAAGCAATCACCGAGGAGGAGGCGAAGAAGTGGGTAGGAGGAGAGAACAGAGCCAGCTTAGCATGCCTCTGCCATGGTTTCGGTTAGGGGCAGTCCGAGGCCTCCCATACGGAGTGGAAGCTGAGCGGTGAGCCAGGCACTGTCTGGGAGACGACGGTGCATGTCTTCGAACACCCTTCGCATTCCAGAGTCAAAGGTTTGGGCTCCGGAAAGAGTGAGATGCGGCGGGGTGCAGCGAAGAACTTAGATCAGGCGGCAGGAACTGGCACAGTGTCTCAGTAGTTGGTAGCCCAGTTGAGGGTCATTCAATCCGGAGATGCGCGACCAAATCTCGGAAATGGCATGTACGCGGGAGGCAAGAAAAGACTGGCAGCTTTGAGGGGTGCCGATTGGGGATCCGACGACTGTCACGGAATTGTGGGAAAGTATCGTGCAGGGTATGGCACACCGAAGGTACGTGGGGATTGGATCCGGGCCAGGACGCCATAGCGTTGTTTTCGCCATGTTGATAGAGAACCCGAGTGGCTTTCCACGATCTGAGATGAAGCGGAAAACCTCAGAAGCGAGTTTGACAGGGGCGATGACGATACCGTCGTTGGCGAACCAAGCGTTTAGGCGTATGACGGGAAAGCGTGATGAGAGCTGGGTGACCAATGGATGGATGCCCAGGGCGAACAGGATGCTTCCGAGCGGATCTATCTGGTGGGTGCCTGTGCGACTGTACGGGATGTGTGAACCGAACATGAGGGTGGAATCACCTCCATACAAGTAGTGCACAAACCGGGCGAGGTCGGGGATATGGTTGGCCGTCTCGAGCATAATGTTGTGACGTTCGATGTTGTTGAACGCGTTTGACGCGTCAATTTGAAAGAGAGCGAAGCTGGCGCTGTCAGGGCGGGTGGAGAGAACCCGTGTCGCATGAATGATGGCTTCTGTTCCGTGGCGGACTCCGACGGCGAGCTGGTGAGGAAGGAAATAAGAGACGACGGTGGGTTGTGTCGACAAGCGCCGAACGACGAGGCAGCAGATGGAGCGTCGGAACCGTACCCATGGCGATGGGGCGGAGACCGTCGCCGCGGGCCTTTGGGATGCCGAGTAGGGTAGCCCCGGTGAAGAGATGACGGAGCTCAGTTGGGAGTCGGCCGTCCACGGCAGAGTTCACAAAGATTGTGAGCTGAGACAGGGCGGAGCGATCTGCGGACTGCAAGGGGTAGATTACCATGAGGATGAGGAGCAATTCAGAAAATATTAAAGCCTCTAATTTTGGCATTATCCTCACAACCACATCCGTGACAAGCTCCTCTCTATCCTCCGCCAACCCTACCAACGGCCTTCGTCCTCAGAAGGAGTATATGTTCCTCTGACAAGATCACCTCCCCGCCAACGAGACCCCGCATGGACATCCTCATGGATGACATCATCCTATCGCCTCGCCCGCAGGTAATCGACATATTTATTGTAAGCCCCTACACATCCCGCGCCCTCCTCGTCTGTACCAAACATCCGGGAGGGGCCACTATCCGCATCAACTCTCTCAAGACCCGGCGATACGCCGGCCTTTGTAATAATATACATGCGAAATTCCACCCCCTGGGTCTAAAGACTCATAGTGGTCTTGGAAAGCCCGCCTAAGCAGTACTGACCCTCCTTGCTTCTAGAGAAAATGGGGGGGTGTTAGGGATAAATCAGCAGGGGAAGAGATCCTCAGAACCAATTTCCCCAAGAAGGAGGTGTTGCAAGCGACAGAAGTGCTACCGTGGTATAGTTGAACGAACGAAAAGGAGTGGATAGGGAAGACAGTTGAATGGGCTACAAGCAAGTATGGAAAGGGCAGGGTCTACCACCTATGCTTAGTGACTAGGGTAAAATAAATGCTTCTTGGGTCTGAAGTTGACTCTCAACTTCCTAACTATTTGGGACTGGGCTTGAAGTTGTCGGCCAACTTGCTTGACCTCTCCATGAGGAAGCAGTTTGCTCAGCTTATATAGACTTTTGGCTACCTCTAAAGTCCGAACAAAACTACAGAAGGTACCAGGAAATGCACAGAAACAATTTGTGTGGATGAAATACTCTAAACAGAAGATACTTAAGAAACTAACAATCAATGAGGTCCTCTTATTTCCCATTCTCTAAATCAGATCCAAACAACTCCTCTAAAATATCCATGCTGTCCAAGCAGTCCCCACAAATATCTGCGAATGGCTCACAGCTCTCTATTCCCTCCTGGGAGATATCTAAACTACTAAAGATATCTCCATCCGGTTCCAGCGTCGGCACCACTTGATCCATACTCTCCAGTCCAGGCCCCACCAGTACAACACTTTCCATGCCCCCATTTCCCTCATCCAACTCGTCCTCGTCCTCGTCCTCGTCATCCTCGTCATCCTCCTCTTCATCTTCCTCTTCCTCCTCTTCCTCCTCATCCTCCTCCTCATCCTCCTCTTCGTCTTCGTCTTCCTCCTCATCCTCCCCGTCCTCCTCGTTATTAACCCCATAGACCAATCCAGGGGCTACCCACTCCTCAAAGGTCTCCCCAGCTCCCTCCTCGATGTCCCATTCCCGCCCCTTACCTACCTCCTCCGCCTCATCCTCGATAAAGAGGCGACGCACGAATTCGATGACCTTTATCTTGGTATGCCGGCTCAGGTAGTCCTCGCGGTCAGTAGGTCCGAAAGGGAGTAGGGGAATAGAGTTTAGGGGGCGGGGATGGCGATTTTTGGAAATGATTTTCGAGGGGCGTAGATTGGTCATTTTGGTAGGTTTGGGGGAATGGGAGGTAATGGAGGGTGTTTCGGGTGTGTGGGGGGGAGAGGTGTGATGACAAAAATGATCGGGGACGTTTAAAACTTGGAATAAAGGGGTTTAAATAGGCTCGCGGGGCAGGTTCTATAGATTAGAAATGGGTAAAATAAATCTGCAAGGGATTTTTGTAGTAGTGCATTTGCGCCCTTTTTCTCAAAAAAGTGAATTTGGAGGAGGAGGTAAGCAAAAAGGGGAAAAGAACTTGATTTGGGATCGATTCAGAGGGGTAGATACAGTATGAAAATATCTAGATAAAATGGAAGTAAATTTGGAGAGGACCGCGGTAATGATAAGCGAGGTTCACGGAGGACGAGGAAGGACCGGAACTACAAGCAAATTTGGACAAGGAGAGGTAGTACAGTAAACTGCAGGCCTGTAGATGACGGCGACAAAAAAATCTGCGCCTAACAGGGGGTTAATTTACTGTGGTAGATATGTGGGTTGGTACCCAGTAAATTTGTACCGGAGCGTAGATACCGTATATTGGCCAAGCCATTTGCGAAACCGTACAATGCATCGAAAACTGTAGATGGCACTCCAATCTACCAGAAGGTGGAGGGGAGGCCAGCCAGCAAACAAGCGGCATTGGAGGTTACTGTCAATGCGGAGTGCCGCTGTAAAAGAATGCATCTAACCTTCGAAAACCGTTCCATTGCGCGAGTGGCAACAGTTCTGGCGAGTTACTTGACGACGGAGAACGCCGCCGGATGCCATCCTCCAAGCGTTGAGATGGGAACAGGAACCAGCCTGTTTCTCCCAGGCAGTTCAGCAAGGAACCCTTGGTATTTCCGCTGCTTCTCTGCGTGGGCTGCGTTGAGGCTTGTGAGTGGGTTGAAAGCCCTAGCTCTTGCGTGGGACGGAGCGAGCGGGTTGACAAAGGTTACGTCGAAATAATCCGTGCCTCCCGACGGCTCCCATCGCCCTCATATCCGGCCTTGTCCTGTTTTGGAAGTGTAAACGAGGATCAATGGAAGGACGTCGGGCGGCTCTTGCGAGATCGTTCCCCAGTAAAGTCACCTGGTTGTTGTGGCGAGTATTCCGCTCGCAGCCAAAGCGACAATGTACCTTGCTTCTCACTTCGCCCGCCGCCGAGGTATGAACTCCTCTTCCGAATTCCTCCGACTCTTGATCACGATCTCCTCCCTCACCCTGCACCTCACGGCTCACGCCGTTTGTCGCTGGTCTCTAGCACTGGCCACTGGCTAACAGTGGTCTCTGGTCACCCCAACAAAGCTTGGTCTTCCTTTTCTTTCATTATCCTCCAGCACAAGCTTTTTCGAGGGGATTTTACAGTACCAATAAATGCGAGAAGGTTAAAGGTGCTTTAATTGTCCTCTGCGTGGAAGGTCGCTCTGGCTCTCCGTCTTGGCATCGCGCTATTCCCTGGATCTACTCGCTGTGCGGTCTGCTCCCGGCGCTCGGCCGACATCGCACCGGTCTTAGATCCAAGTGGCCAACACGCTTTGACCTGCAAATACTAGGACGGAATGACTCGTCGACATCACGTCGTCCGCAACGTTCTCGCCCGCTTCTGTAAGGAAGTTGGAGTCGTCTCCCTCGTCGAGCATCCGCTCCTCTACCAGGTTCCCAATTCGTCTGGGCATTCGGAGTCCCCCGCGTTACGAATAGACATCTACATTCCCGCTGCCTATGGGCTTCACAGTACCGATATCGCCGTCGACGTTACTGTTGCCCCTCCCCTCGCTGTCACATCTCGCCAAGTACGGTTACTCGCTGTCGTCATACTCGCAGAGCTGCCGCCACACTCGCAGAGCTGCCGCCACACTCGCAGAGCGCGACAAACATCGTTATTACTGCGATTACTGCGACCAAAACGAGATACTCCTCTCCCCTGTCGGGATTGATATCTATGGCGCCTTGGCGACGACGGCCAGGTTTCTTCCGCCGCCTTGCTTCCTTCGCTGCTTCCCGTCACGGTTCCTCCCCTTCACAGGAGCGTCGTGACTTCGTTACCCGTTTTGGGTTTAGTCTCCAAGTGATGCAGGTGTGGCAGGTTTCCTCCCGCCGCCTGCATTCATAGTTAATTTCGGAATACCCTCCATACGCTTCTGTGCCATTCTGTACATCTCGTAAGGATCTACCACCATTGTCAAGGGTCAAATTTGAAATAGTCCAATAGGCTCTCTTCGCTCTCTAAGGATCAATAGTACAGTATGGAGGTTTCAGCTAGAGATTATAGAGCGAGGGCTACTTCGCGTAGCGACTGATACACCCAGAAAACGGAGGTTCTCTGGAACCAACTTGAAAACCATGGGATAGACTGGATATATCTTCCAAGAGTAAACACCCAAACCTTTCCCCTGGAACCAACTCGCTGTGCCATTAATATTCGCCCGAAACTCCTTCCAGCAAACAACTGGCGTTATTCTGGACGAATCTCCCCTCGTGACGCGCGAATATTGTTTGCCACTCCTCAGCAATCGAAAGAGTTGCACGTGCGGTAATGCCAGTCGCAACCCGGTTGGCGGAGTTTCCGAGCAGTCGGGTGCCAGGCCCCCAACGTGGAGAGTGGAAAGGCAATGAAGCAATTCCCAGGACCCTTTGAACGTATCAACTCGGTCATGTGAGTGTCCTTGCCAAGGCCAGCATAGTTAAGGGGCTTGCGTGGGCATCGCGCCAGGGAGGGGAGGCGGGCGGGGGTCAAGGGATGGATGACGGCTACGTCATAATGGTCCGTGCCCCCGTTCTCTCCAAGCGCCTTGATGTCCGCGCCACCTGTATGGCCGCGTTGTGGGGGCTCAGGACAGGATACAGGGCGGCTATGGAAAGGTCTGCGGCAAACAACCGTGTTCGCGAGTCATGCCGCGACGCGCGGGTGGATCTGTAGTAGGCACAGCACAACGCGTGGTCAACGTACTGATCCGAAAGTGTCGGGCATCGCCCCTTGTGGTGTTTTGAAGCGTGAGAAAACAATGGTACACTGCAATAGAACTGCAACAACGTCTTGTAATTGCGGTCCGAAATGTAGGTTGGTAAACTGCCAATGATGCAAAGGTTAGTGGTCCTATGAACGTGCATTCAAGCCATGTAGCAGGACCTACAATGCAAATAATGGAGCGTGTCCACTAGCAAGAAAGGAGCTGATAGCCTAGTCAAAAAGAAGACCGCGTTGGAGGTGACCATCAACGCGACGGGCCCTTCTGTACCCCAGTCTTCCACGAACGTCTTACGAGGGAAAAGTTTGGGTAATTTAGTATTTGGGAAGGGAGAAAGCTTTCTAGGGCTTCAACCTATTTTGCCATCGCGTCGACCAACCCCACGTTTCCCCCATATTAGGAAACTACGGTCATTTCCTAAAGTAAGCCCAGTTGTTCCCTAAGGGATTAGTCAAAGTGGATGTAAACTAACATAATAAGAGATTTTACTGCATCATCTTTTTGACAACTCAACATCTTCAACCGATAAATTTGACAGGAATACATTGTGCTTTGAATGACATTCCCTGCAATCGGTTCTTCTTACCAGTTTTCAGCTTCACCCGACCAGTAGCCCCTATCGTTTATCAACATCAGCACTCCTAACCGAATCTATAGCTACCGTCTATCTTTCACCAACGTAACCTCCACCGCAGTTTCCGCAGCACTCTCGCAGCAGCATCAATTACTCTGCCGACGCGGATACATCCCTTCTCAACACCAGAATATTCATATCTGCTTGCGATGTCGAGCGCTTCTCTGTTCTCGATGTGGAGTTCAACCTCCCTTGGACCAAATTAGCCACGATTGAAGAGCTACGGATAGATCTGACTTCAGAAGGCATCGAATGTCCAGGGATTCTCGTCGTTGGGGCTCAGTCAGCTGGAAAGTCTTCGGTGCTTGAAAGGTTGACCGGTATCGCCTTTCCTCGTGCAGAAAATACATGCACCCGAGTTCCTACGATCGTACAACTACAAACGGATCCAAATTTGGCAGAACCGAAGGCGTTTGTTTCGAGGACGTGAATTTCAAGGATACAAAAACATGCAAGACTATGAAGCAAATTCAGGAGGCGATACTTGAACAAACTTCATGGTCTATCTCGGATGACAAGCCAATTACTGACGATCCTATTCACATCCGATACATTAGACCCGAAGGCCCAGTTCTGACGCTGATTGATCTTCCAGGGATAACTCATGTTGACTCTAAGAACGAAAGCTTTGACATTCACGAAGTGACATCTGCAATGGTTAGAAAATACGTTGACAACGAAAATATGATTGTCCTGGTAGTCATCCCTGCAAACGACGATTTCGGTAATTCCGAGGCCCTCCGGATTGCGCAGACCTTTGACAAAGAAGGAACTCGAACCATTGGTGTCATTAGCAAGTGTGATCTGGTGCCGGAAAAATCAGACATTGTCCAGAAGGTTCAAATGTCGCGAGAGAATGATATCAAACTTTCTCTTGGGTTTATCGCAGTGCGTAACCGGGGCCCTGGAGATAATGAAGGTTTAGATATTTCAGCAGCTGAGGATGAGTTGTTCAATAGTCACCCACTGCTCAAAGAATTGAGACCTACAGAAAGAGGATACCAAGCGCTTTCAGCCAAAATCGTAGCACTCCAGAGCAAGCGGGTAAATGTATTCCTGCCTGAGGCTCGCCTACTCGTAAGAAGAAAAATGAGAGATATTGAAAAATCCCTCAACCAGTTAGGAACTGGTCCTGAGACTGATAGCGACCGCAGGAACTATCTCGGCAGGGGACTTCGAGAAATCGAGATGTTAATGGGTTCTTCTATCCGGGCCGCGCGTAAAGATGATCCTCAACTTAATATCGCATCAAGGAGCCTTGATTTGGCACAGGAATTCACTAAAAGTATAAAGTCGGAAACTCCCGATTTCTTTAGCGATGAAATGAAGGAAATGCTAAGACTAAGGATGGATGAGGCAAAGGGATACACGCTCACAAACTTCTTGAACTATTCCGTGTTCCAGGATGTGTTTGTGGAGACGTTCTTTTTGTCCACAAAGACCTCCGAGACAAATGACCTGGACGGATGTATTGGAAAAAGCGCGGAGATATTCGTAGACAGCGTTTATGAACTATTCATACAAACTTTCAAGTCATTTACCCAGAGCACGAAAATGGCAAGTCATTACCCGAAGTTGGCAGAAACCATTATAGAGAAAATGGGATCGATTCTGCTTCTGGAGAAGCAGAAAGTACTGGCAATTGTGGCGACGTTGATTGTTGCGGAGAAAACTCAAACATTTACCCAGAATCCAAACTACATCTCTTTTATCACAAATGTCCGAAAAGATGTTCATGAGTTCCGAAAAGTGAGCCAAAATGAAGGCCTCCGTCACAGAGCTGCAACAGAGAGGCTATTATCGCCTCAAAAATTACGAGATAAATGAACCGATGCAAACTAGCGATGTGGGAAAAGTACGCTTGGATTTCATCAAGGAAAACTCAAAACTTTGCAGCACAGATTGCCACGAAAATATGGTCACAGAGCTCCAGATGTCGTTGCAAAGCTACTCTGAAATCATGATTTACCGTATGTCTGATGTAATCCCGCTGTTGACGTTCAAATCATTAATACATGATATGCAAAGCTCACTACAGTACACATTACAGGCACAAATTCTCGACGGCGAACTTCGCTCATTGTTTGCCGAAGATTTGAGTATTGCTCGAGAGCGGCAGCACTTGCAAGCCCGGAAGAAGCGCCTAGTCATTGCTGAGAAGAAGTTGAGTACGTTGCACTGATTTCCTGCAGGAATTGAATTCAGGAGCATCGCTAGCCAGCAGGCACCCCTTCCATTCTGGTACAGACAAGGAGACTTTTACAATTGAAAACCAGAGGAATTGCACTGAAAAGGATACTAGCATATCCATGAAAGATCAGATAAGCTTGAGAGTTTAAGTTGTACTCTTTTCTTGTCGAAAAGAATCTATTCGCATTGAACCGAAAATCTTTAGTCACATTCATTACTTTCGCAGATATTCTGCCAAATAAAATAAACAGATCCTGTCTAGCTTCGGGCTTTCAGGCAGTCATCGGGACTTGTCGCACTGTAGAGTACAATGCTTCCCTTGGGTGCCACTTTTAGGTGCATCCTGTTAGTACGGAAACGGTCTTTTCTGTAGGAGAGTGGTCCTCTCCACAAACTTCTGCCTTCTCCTTCCCCATGATTCTCCAAAAAAAAACTCTTCGCATCAATTTTCTTTTAGGAACAGAATCATGGAACAGATTTTTCCCATAATTCCAAATTCACTGTGCAACTCTATTTCTATTTTTGCTTTGAGCATTTTGGTCCTCCTTTTTCAGAATAGGAGTCTTTCGACTCGTGATCCGCTTCGTCCTCCAAATTCAGTTCCGATATTTTATCAAGCAGATTTTTAGTTATTGTCCTAATCGCATGCAAATTCAAAGCTGTGGCATTGCTTCACATTCTTATTTCCTCCAAGGCCTGTGAAACTTTTCGAATAAGTTGCCTTATTTAAAGTCCGAAATCGACGTCGTTGCGGCAACCCCCCACCAACAACTACCCCATCGGTTCACCGCTTTTTTTCCTTTAACATGACCAACCTCCGCCCTTCTTTCACCATCGCCAAGTCATCCCGAGGTCGCCGTCCCCTCAACGCTCTGGCCCTGATGGCAAATGTTCTAACCGACTACGAAGATTATTGTAGAAGGTTGGGCCAAGAACACGTTCGGGAGTGGGTCTGCCGTAACTGCTTCGAGCAGGCAGAAGAGGCAGAGGAAGAGGAGGTAGAGGAGGAAGAGGAGGATGAAGAGGAGGAGGAGAAGGATGAAGAGGAGGACTAGGTGGACCCGTGGGAGCCACCAGTGTACAACGGTGGGGGGAGTTCCGATGGGGAACGAAGGGGAAACTGAGGGAGTAATTATGATCTCTGAATCTTCTGACGAAGATGAAGAGAAAGGTGAAGAGGAGGATGAGGAGGATGAAGGAGAGGGAGACATGTAAAATGCTGGAATAGTGGGGAAGGGGCCGGAAAATATGGACCAGGTGGTCCCGACTCTGGAACCGGATGGAGGCATCTTCAGTGGTCTAGATATTTCGCAGTAGGCAATGGAGAATTCTAAGCCGTTCGCGGATATTTGTGGGAACTGCTTGGGTGGAATGGATATTTTTGGGGAATTTTTTGGTCCTGATCTAGAGGACTAAGATATTAAGGATGGACTCTAGATATCTATCCTGATAGTATCTGCTGTTACACTTTCTCGTTCACACGATTCCAATTGATGCATTTTATGGTTTTTAGTATGTTCCTTTGAGACTTTATGGATAGCCAAAAACTCTATATAAGCTGAGTAAACTGCTTCCTCTTGTGGCGGTCAAGCAAGATGGCAGACAATTTCAAGTCAAGTCCCGAGTAGTAGGAAGTTGAGACTCAACTTCAGACTCAAGAAAAATTTTTCCTACGCTGGTCACAGAGCATCAATGGTAGACTTTGCCCCTTCAATACTTGCTTGTAGCCTTCTCAACTGTCTTCCTCATCTACTCCTTTTTGTTCGTTCAACTATACCACGGTAGAACGTTTGTCGCTTGCAACACCTCCTCCTCGAGGTAGTTGGTTCTGATTATCTCTTCTCCCGATGATTTACCCCTACCACATCCCTTTTCAAGTTATGTCCTTATGTGGTGTGTCCCTTTTTGGGTGGCCGCTTCCTCGGCTGCCACCTGACCCAGCGGACTTCAACGATTTGCTCCCCTGACTATGGTTAGCATAACAAGCCGAAATTCTACTCTACTCTACTTAAATTCTTCTAGCAGTAAGTAAATCAAAAGGTAGGATATCAACCTCACTCAAACGCCAGCAACATCACTGCCCATTCATCTCTCGTCGCTTTCCACTGGTAAGCCTGCTATAAAGTGTATAACTAGGCCGAACTTTGGACTATTATCCACAAGGCGGTAGGGCATCTGCTTTTGTTACAGACAACCGTAAAGGAGATGCATATATCGGAGTATTATTTCTAAAACTTGTGAAATTAATCCCTATATTTCATTCAGATCTAGAGCTTGAGATATAAAATAAATTAAAGTACTAAGAATGAGCTTATTGACATTATAATTCAAAATTCATGTGCCACTAACGAGTGTTGCACTCTTTAACATTTAGTTGATTTGCGAAATAAATAGGGCGGTACTCACAGTAATTACATTTTAAGCAATGCGTATTTATTAGATCAACATTTGTTACAAATAAATGGATTGAGTATACGAGAAGCTAACAATGTTCATGAAAAGGGCCACGGACATTAACAGAACCTAAACCTTATTGAAATTGATAGGAATAAATCGAGGAGGAGATTCAATGTCCCCACTTTTCGGGAACAAAGTTGCTGCAAGCGAAAAATGCGCTACTGATGTACAGTTGTGGATAAAGGGGAAGTTGGAAAAGAACGACGGAACAAGTTTGCACAGGCATAACTACAATGGGAATGTTCCACCGCCTATCTTCGGTACTTACGCGCGATTGATATGCTTCTTTGCTCTGAAGTTGACTATCTAATTCGTAGCTACTTGATTCTATACTTTAAATTCTCTTCAAACTTGCTTGAAATCTCCTAGAGGAAAGAGATTACAAAGATCATTCATAGGCTTTAAGCTAATGTCAAAGTATCGATGCCACATGTCCGATAGCAAATGATGCATTCTAGCTCTGTGGATGAAAAAAGCAATAGAAGGATACCTCCAGGACAAAACCTATATCCAATCTTCAAACTAATAATCCTCGAGATTTGAACAAAACGTTCTTCTAAACTGTTCATACCTCCAGTTCTGTCGTTTTTCCATCCATTCAACGGATTAATATGATTCTTAGCCTACTCCGGCATAACTAACTCCTCCAGCCCCTTCACAGTCATATTCCTCTAATCTTTGCATTTCTGAAGAGTCCAAAAGCGTAAAAGAATCTTCTCTGCCCCCAATTTTCTCAGTTGTGGCGCTAAAGTTTGTAAAAGAGCATTTAAAGATTTACTGCAACTGTTTCCAATGATCTACCTAATGATCTTCACTCCTCTCACTTTTATGTTCCCCATTATAGTCCCCGGCATTCTAATCTGTGCTCGGCTTAAAATCCACTAGAAAATTTATCATGGGTACCCAGTATTCATTTTAATATGCCATCTTTACTGATGATGTCCACCACCAGCACTTCTGTCAAGGACATGTATCATTAAGTAATACGTTGTACTACTACCTTGATCAGTACAGGGTTCTATCGCTCAGTGAAATTAATCCCTCAAATACCACTAGAGATCAAGTGTATGTTTGGCACATACAGTTTGAGTTTAGTACTTTGTAGCAAATTCTAACAAAATGTAGACTTGAGTGTTGTAGGGTTATCGACAAACTTATCAAATTGAGCTTATAAACCCTTTACAAACAACGCCTTTACACAAATTTCTCAATGACATAGTACATGAATTAGAGTTCCCGGTGACATCAATATTGTTGGGGCACAGTACTATAATCTGCGAATAGAGTCTCCTTGAAACATATCTTTTACCGTTTTTATAATTTATAATAGCTGCATCAATTCAAATGATAGCGTACGTTACAGACTACCACTACTTCGTTTATACATCTAGATGCTACTGTTTCCAGGTGTCCGATCGATAATTGAATTCTGGGGAGACCATCGGAACTGAGCACCCACGAAAATCATGGAGTTTGTTCCACGCAAACTCCAAACGGCGTAAGATCAATACTTGACGATCTACACGCCATGAGAAGATAATGAGATACACAACATATGTGCCCGCAGAGAACAGGGATATTAAACAGCAAAAAACGTAGACGCTTCGATCAATTCAATGACTTAATATGAGAAGCGAAATGATTAAAATCAACTTTTCACGTGCGTGAGTGCAGTCATCAATGAAGCAGTGAGCTTCGACATAGATAAAGCACTCACAAATTTTACAATTATTTATCTTAAAGATAACAGTATACTGTACGGATCCTGGTCGTTACCTGTGATCATAATGTGATTATGTATACTGTATGGGTATGGGCTCTCTGTAAGGTTGACTGCTGTAATGTGGTTGTTACACAGCTTCCGCCGTCGGGGCTGATCGCTTAACACCAAACACCATAGCCAGTACTGTAATCTGCCTCCTTCCGGATCATTCGTTTTACATTTCGTAAAGTTTTCTACAGCTCTGCGTCCGTCTGACAGCCTTATTCGTGAATAGACGCAAGCGAACGCAAGCGCACGGGCGTCTACTGGCAAACGTTAAGATTGCCTAGAGGCGAGAACATTGCGTGCGCGGCAATTTCGTATGACTGAAGTCTAGAGGTAGCACTGCGTGCACCACTTGATCAACAACTGACCTTTACTTAAATTATAAATCTGCGTACTCGTTTTCTCTATCCAACTGTGTGTAACTAAATACAAAATTATCATGAACACCCCGGAGTTTCACGATGAGGAACTTGAAAACTTCATTGCAGAATCTACTGGTGACATTGTTACAGGCAACGATCTAGTACTACGCTTCCGTAAGGATGTCACAATAGACAATCTCACTAAGTCTACAAATGGTGTACACAGGAAAGTACGTGACTATCTTGACTCTCAAGGTGTAGTATGCGGTAAAGGGATGGGTGACTCGATCCAAATGCGGTTATTATCTTTGACCAGTAACATACCCTCCGGTGCAACAAATAACCCTGTGTCTGTATCACCATCATCGCTGACCCAACTGACGAGCAACACACCACAAACAGCTAAGAGGGACTTTCTTAAACTGCATTGCAACATCGAAAAATCAGTACAGTGGACCAAATGAGGGTCAAATTATTTCATTAGTCAAGCGTAAGTTCTTGCAAGGCTGTGATGCCTTCGAAGTACCCGAAAGACAAAGTCTTTCAGTACGACATATAATATTACGGGGACAAGCATTTTTATTATACACTGACGACGTCGCGCCTGCAGCAACTTCAGTTGAAGATGCCTTTGGACGAATGCATGCTCCATTTATGAGACTAGCACACAGCGACATATACAGCACTGAGTGGAACACACTTAGATTTGAGAAAATTAAGCACAAACACCGAACGAAGTCGACCTCCCAGAAACTCGACCTACTCTTCCAGCGTGCTCGTGACTTATAAACTCTGCTCTATGATGCTTACAACTCTACATTGCTATTGCGGGATTGCATTATTAATGATGTGAAGTCTCAATAATTCTATGCACCACTTGCAATAGCAGCCATCCCAAAATGACCCAAAAACGCTACACAAAAGACTACACCAATGAATCAGGCAAATGGAAACTACATCAGCCTCCGGTGAGAAATTACCAGAGACCAAAATGTATCTTCTAGAGGACGAAGACGAAGATTCAATGAGCCCAGTAGAGCTAAAATACAACGATAAAGGTACACAGTACTTCAAGCGACGCGTGATGCGTGGCTCATCTTCTCTCTTAGCACTAGACTATCGCAAAATTACAAACACTCCCACGCCCCGGCAACGATTTTAACGGACTGAACGCATCACAAACAGACGAAATCAAAGAAAGGTAATGTTTGCTCTGACCTGAAACCGTGTATATTATAATGGCAATTTTATGCTATGTAGTTATTGTAACTCATGGCTTCATCTTTACCGAAACTTTCCTGAACGTTCACATGGACAAATACACTAAACATATAATGAAGACGAAGGTGAAACACATGAAAAACAGGAATCTAAGACACAAACACCTAACTTGGAGTTCGATCGCTCTGTTGACGAATACAATTTTACCACAACCACCCAGGGACATGAACAAAATGAAGAAAAACTTGAAAATCGTGAACGTCTCTACCTTACTCTGACGAACAGGACAGATTTTGAAATCAATAACCCCCAGTAAGAATATTATTACCAGAGCCCACCATATTTACATACAGTCATCTCCTGCGTGACGAGTAAGTATCCCCACCTCAACGGGACCCAAATGTCATCTTCCAAGGGTTCGGTCCTGATGAAGGAGCACCTCAATCCGTAACAGTATTGGACCAGTGGTTCGCATATCTCAGAACCTATCACCCTCCATAGAGGTTCTTCAAGATCAATCCATTGCACACGTCAATCACGTCTTGAGGAAATGATAAGATCAAATTCAAAGTGCAAACCACCGGTCGCGTTGCTATCAAAGTCCCCTTCCCCGGGCACTTCTACTTTGATTACTCATCACTACTTATCCGAAATGATGTACCTGTGCTACTCGATCTCTCAACCCAGACAAAGCTCCGCACCATAACCGACAAAGACGAAGCAGTACCGACTGCAACTTGTCAGGTAGTTGGCATCAAAGTGCACCTTACGCACCTTATGCACCATTTCGGATATTTGTATTACGTCAGTGAGGGATCGCCCGAATACCTTTTCTCTTCGTCTGAGCTAACCCAGATCCATCGCAACCTCGGACATTCACCTGCTGGTTCTTTGTACAGTGCACTACGTCGTGCATTAACTGTCGAGACTGGAACAAGCGACCTGAAAAAGCTTGAAAACTTAGCAAAGAAATGTAAGGGCTGCAAACTCTACTCTAAACAGCCGAACCGTTTCCGCGCAGTCTTACCAGAACAATGTGTCTTCAACTTCGACGTGGCAATCGATGTCATGTTTCTTCGAAACTAGCCCATCCTATATGTCATTTGTCGTTAAACCCGTTTATTTAGAGCTGCATCTCTAGCAAAACAGGACTCCTGTAAAATTTGGGAAACAATCATGACTATCTGAGTTATACCATACCTTGTCGTCCCCTAAAAATTACGGGTAGAACAGGCTAAGGCATTCTTTTCCGTCTATTTTAAATCTGTGGCGTCCTCACTAGTCTGCAAATTAGTCGCCACAGCTTTCGAATCACATTGGTCATTAATTACCGAACGATACCATGACACCTTGCGACAAATCGCTAACAAACTCATAGTCTATCACCTAGCCACACCACTCTCACTCATTTTTGATTATGCGAACTTTGCAATGTCACACAAAATCGGTCCTGAAGGATTTACTCCGGCTATCTTATCTTTTGGTGCGCAATCCCGACTAACTATTTGTGAATGTCAGCAACAGACACAGACAGTTGTGAATCATATGGACTTGATGAATAAAAAGCGTCGCGAATATGAAACAATCGTATCCCAATTACGCATCAGACGTGCAATGAGTTCCCCCGGGCCAAAAAAAACCACCACACACGTCAACCCAAGCGACGAAGTGCTCTTGTATCACGAGAGGAGAGGATGGGACGTTGCATATACATACACAAATTACCTCTACAGAGATGGAAGACTCTCCGTTGTTCTAAACAGCAAGGTAAATGAGCACCTGTTCCACGGCAAAATGATTAAGCCCTACCAACGTCCAAACATGGCCATCAAAGACTTGCTTGACCAAGCTGGTGAACAACCAATGTATGAAAACCTAGTCGAAATGTTACAAAATGAAGATGACCAGCGCTTTATAGAAATTAGACAGAAAGAATACGGCGGGATCGTAGGCAAAGGTGGCGTGAAAGCAGTTGACGTATCTAAACTCCCATCGGATGCAAACATAATCGGAAATCGATTTTTTAATGCACTAAGGACCCCGGGACAGAATCACAGTGGTTAAAAGCACGGTGGATTCTGCAGGGCAATTATGAAAAATACCGACACGAAATTGCCAACGACTCCCCAATGCTCACTCGTCTGATGTTTAAGGTCATTTTCTCACTCTCTGCTACTCTATTTGATTGCTTAAAATGGAATAGAGATCTATACCAAGCCTATATGCAGTCAAAGCATTTCCAAAGTGATGTATTTACAAAAGTACCTCCTGAAGCAAAAATGCCATGTAATAAATTACTGAAGATTTAACTCCCGCATTGCGGCCTAGTCGAATCCGGAACCTATTTATTCGAAGATCAATACCAGTTTTCACGAAAGCATTGCGTATGAAATCCGCACCATTGACCCATGCTTCTTATACCAGACAAACACCTCACCACTTGGTGGAAATGCTGGCTTAGGTACTGAAGACTCTATAAATTTTGGTAATGAAGACTACCAAACACATGAATTATCCGCTAGCAAGCATAAATAACGCGGAAGAAGGAAACTATACCTCTACGCTTTCTGGGTTTCCTAACTTAGCGTAATCACAATTCAATTTACATCTGGAAAGACTATCACATCTAACGACTTACATCACTCAGCACCTCCACAGTTGATTTTAAGCAATTCTTCAATATACGTGGTCAATTTCCTTTCATTTCTCAGAGCTCTCGACCATACGTATCCTACTGCGTAGCACAGCTATGCCAATTTCGAAAAGAATAAATCAATAAGGATCATTTTAAGCTACTCTGTAAAGTCGTCAAAAAATTGCAAAACACGAATAGTCTAAAGCTCAAGTACCATATCTTGGACTGCTCTTCACTCAAACTTTATGTCTTTGTGAACATTTGATATAGCAAAAATCATGAAAAATCAGCCAACTAGGCTTGTCGGTGAGACCTATGCCTTCTCTCTCCGCTGTAACTACGGTGTCAGTCTTCGCACCTTACTACGGAACATGAAGCCTTACATTCCTCTTTACATTTTCCAGATTCAAAGAGCCTCTTTGATACTATCACTGCTTCTAAGCAATTATATGAAAATAGTCTCACGAAAGAGAATGCAGATATCCGGCGCGCCTATGAAGAAGGGGAAATTACGAACATTGCTTGGGTCCGATTTCCGCAAAACATTGTCGACAATTTTACGCATAAACAGAAAATCTAGCTTGTTCGAGACTATATCAACCGGAAAACTTCACCTTGTCATCGAGTAGTGAGTCTACAAGTAATCTGAGGTGAAGCACTCCACAATATGGACGAATTCAGTAAGAAAAATAGGAGACGGGTGTGATTATGAATAAGGGGTCTGCGCTCTCTGTAAGGTGTACTGCTGTATTTTAGTTGTTACACAGCTACCGCTGCAGCGCCCTATCGCTTAATACCAAAACAACCTCGCCAGTACTGCACTCTGCCTCCTTCCGGATCATCCGTTTTACATTTCATAAAATTGTCTACAACTCTGCGTCCGTCTAACAGCCTCACATGGCTACCTTTTCCTGGCTAAACAGGCAGCAAAAATTGTAAACTTTCGTTCTCACAGGAACAAGAAACTTGCAATAGAAGAGTTCAAGTTTTAAAAAATCATACGTTTCCATTCGCGCTACTTGGCAAAGAAGGATTTATGATGCGCCGTGGCTCCAATGATCGGCCCCACAGTACCAGCCATTCGTTCCGTGTATCAACCGGCAGTGTGCACGCCGGAATGCACTCTCCTTGACGACACCTCTGAATATCTTTAGATAAAACTGCATGTCGTGATCAACCTTAGCTGGAATTTTGTTTTATTTTGTATCGAGTACACTCGATACATCCACGTCTCACAACGAACAGGGGAACCACTACATGAATGACGGAACGCAGTGGATAGTATTCAGTACTACTTGATCTGGAATCACCGAATTGTGACACGCAGTCAGATCAAGAGAATTGCCAGCTCAGATCGTTTAACCATGGCTGAGAATCTAGAACTTTACTTGTAAATAAGCTAGTCGCAGCCGCACTCAAACCTCTGGTGAGAGTCAGCGAGGGATTTTGCCGCACCCAGCACATCCATTCAGCACAGAACTTTTGCGTTTTACTATTTTGCCAGCTGCTTTCGCTATTAAAGCTATTCTTTGCAATATTGCCGCTATTCCCATGACATGGTTATTCCTGCGCAATTTGCTATCAATCTCGGGCAAATTCAACTTATTTAACCTCCATCAATAAACCCCAGAAAACGTTTTTTGGAATTTTCTAGTTCTATTTGCACTGTGACCGTAGAACTGCGACTAAAGCTTGTCTACCCCCGATGCGAGTGTGCAGACTTGGGCCGTGTAGCCTACCTACGTTAGGAATAAGGAACTAAGGAACCTTCATATTCCCAGACTGATATAGTATTCCCCCGGTTCCTTGAAACTTGCAAATTTATACACGAACTCTCCTGCCTTCTACTTTTCACCCTTTCCGTTTTAATTACTGCTTTCATACTTTTCGGCTTCTTTCAATTTCCGCCTCGTTTTATCTCTTCCGTGCCCAACGTATCTTACTTTTACTTTTAAAGATGGCTTATGGTGGAGAGAATGAGGTGGTACCGCGGAATATTGATAATAGGATCACTACCGCCGTTTATTGAAATGAAAAATCGAACCCCCAATTCCGAGCCGCTTTTTTGAACCCTCGAAGATGCGATTAAGATTCTTGTTATGGGATATATGAATGCCCAGTCGAGATGCTACCCGATGAGGTTCTTTTTGCTTTCCGGTTGCTTTAAGGACTATTGCGTATATGCTTTGTTGAATATTGCATATTTTCCGCTATCAGACAAGTCCCGGCCGAAGGGGCGGATATGAATATTACAAGAGACAGAGGTACCCTAATCAGTGTCAAATTTGCTCAATTTTTGTACATTGACGAAGATCAAGTCCAAGATGCAGTGTCTGCTGCAGAGGCTTGTCTGCAGTCGTAAAGACCGAATAACACTCAGCAAACTGGCGTGAGCCCACAACAAAGCTCCAACACAGAGGCAGGTAAAGAAGGTTGAGACCCTTTAAGTCTAGGACCAAATACATCTAATGTTACAAGTAGGTTTAAAGAAGAGAAAAGTACTCCGGATCGATCTATTTCAAGTAAGGTGCTACTGCATCGTTTCCGCAGTTTTTTCCTTGATGCCGTTCGGGACAAGAGCATAGCAAGGCGAGAAGAGGTAGATCTTGTGCATTTATACCTCTCAGGAATAGCGTATGATTTCAAGAAAGTATATAAAAGGTGTTTCTAAACCTTTGGTGAGACATTTGCGAAGTTCGAGGAACAGTTCAACTCATTCTAGAATCAGGTGCAAGCGCGGACCTATTTGAAGCACTTTAATGTCGAAAATATCATCAGTAAGGAGCAGTGCTCTCCTATGACGGCTCTCAAAACACTACACACCAATATGACCAAAGGTCCGGGGGGTTTTGGTGCAAAGGCACGCTGCAGCAGCCGTCATGTCCAATGCAGCCTGCTTGATGCAGGCCAGAATGTAGCGTTTTAGGGAGCGTAGTTCCTTCCCCATCACTGTGTCGGGATACTCTTTTTGAGTCGATTGTGGTGTCTGGAAGATCATGGGATAGATCGGATGTATCTTCCAAGAGTAAAACTCCCAAACCCTTTAAACCAATATGACCCGGACTTATCCCAGCTGTGGAAAGGAGCATCAGCATGCAGTTCATTATTGCGACTCTCTCTAGAATGTGTTGATCGGTCAAACATGGGCGCAGGCTGTTATTCAAGAACTGCATACAACCGGCCAAAATCAAAGGTTTGGCTATAACAAATTCTACTCGAAGCTTTTTGCAGCCTCAAGATCTCATGAGGCTAACCAAAAGAATGGAGATACTGACCACAGCAGTGGTTATGAAGCTGCTAGTCTAGTAGACTTAGAAACTTTTTACGTTGAGCGATATGCGACGCTCCCGCCACTAACGCATAATCTGCCGCGTCGGGGGACATCCAATGGCGGCCCTTCCCTAAGCGTCACACATGCATGCTAAGACTTACCAATATAATTAAGAGAAATTTGAGCTCATCGCAACTGAAACAGCTAAAGGTCCGCACCAAGTGTCTGTGCTAAAAATGGTTCGAAATTGGAGGCACGTGTGTCCACTTAGGGCAGTTTTATGAATCTTTGAAACGTGAAACATTGAAAAAATGAAAAGCGAGGAGCCAATCCCCACAGTCCACCTGGCCACGTGCGTTTCAGCCTTTCAACACTTTACCGGGAAATTCCGAATCTCCCGATCACATCTTGAAACGAGAAACGAGGCAAGTCGGCAAACATGAACACCTTTTTCACAAAGACAGCTGTCGTTCAAACTCTCCACACAAATGTTCTGCCCGTCTCAAAGTTCGTTTTCGGGTCTTCACCCCATCACCACCAGTTATAGTTCCCATCTCCAACAATCGAACCACTCCACTCCCGTCCGAGTCCCACCTACAGCAATCCATTGCAACTCCTACCCGACTTCTGTCTCCACCCCACCTCATCAACATCTTCAACCTTTGACACGAATTTCCAGCGGCTCTCTCCAACAATCCCACACTTTGACCCCCGTTCCAACAAATGGGCTGCATCGATCCCCGCCCCATCGACTCCCGTCACTGCTAACTCGCCCCCAGAGTCCTCCCCACGACTAATTCACGTCGCTATCAACTTGTCCTGAGCAAACCCTCGCCGAATCCAAATCTCGTCACTACCCACTCGTTTCCAACAATCGCTCTCACCCCCGACTCAAAATACCGCCGACTTGTTTCCAAAAAAATATACCACTGTCGACTATTTTCACCCTCAAATATGTTATAACAACCGCTCTCACCTCTGACTCACATCACCGCCAACTCGATTCCAACAGGCATACCACCACCCCGCCTACATTTGTCGTTTATGGAAATCTCACAAATGGACGATAATGGGGTCGATGATAGTGTGGACACTAATAACAGTGACGCAAAACTTGCTCATGTTTTCCCGTTTGTGGGCCCACGGCTGCAATCGATAGAGCCGAGTGCAGCTGTTGTACAATCTCAAGCACAAAGTGGTGCAGAGGTGCCACATAATGATGGAGAGATAGACCCATGGAGGATGTTCCCTGTGTACTTGGAATTGGCTAAGTCAGTGGTCAAGAATTCAACGCTGAGCAACAAATTATTCAAAGAAATACTGAGTGCTCTGAAAATAACAGGGGCGAGAAACGCAAAGCTTCCAACAAAAGTGGATATAATTTCTGCTAAACTCACGCAAAGACGGTTTGTCTAAACGAAGCCCTATCACTTGTGGACTATAAGAGGTGTAGGGAGGAGGGGGGAGCTCCACCAATTCTGAAGTGCATACAGCCTACTACTGTGAGCGTGGTTAGACTGACGAATAGAGATGAGACTATGCGGTGGCTAAAGGGAGATTGTCCCATTTTTGATAATGGGAATGTCAAAATAGGGCAGCCGGCTTTTGTCAATGGAGATGACTCAATTTGCGTTCGAGAACCGTACTTTGAAGCTTCTGGGTCCTTGCATATCCTCGCATGGCAGTAGCCAGATCGCAACTAATGGAGCCATTGTCAATGGAAAAGCTAGAAACAACAATTATTGATCCTTTGACAGGAAACATCGCTACTCTCTACAACGACAATTCATTTAATCCGGAACGAATAGATAAACTAAACGGTGGTATTACAGAGAGTGATTTGGATGGTCTTGACCCGACTCGCTGTCTGCATCAATGAGAGGGAGGGCTTCTAAAAATGAAGTTTGGGGAATTTAAGAGCCTGTATGGCACATTCCTATGCAAACTCGAGGCGAGTGGCAATGGAGACAGCGAGTCTTTTGTGCACTTTAGTAAGGGCAAATCTTACATTTTATACGCGCATTGCTTTATGGAGCGCTTTCAAGTACTGACTCCACTAGCAACTAGTACTATGCAAAGAAATGCGCAGAGGGAGGAGGGAGTAGGGCTCGGGGTACGCCCCTAGCAGAACGCAATCCAGTCCAATAAGAGACACAAACCGGGGCGTCAAGAAACCAGTATAGTTGGGATGGATGCTTTGTCAACGGTTCTTAAACCGATTAACCAGGAAACAGCTAAACAAACGGAAGAAGCAGAAAGAGAAAGGGCGAGGTTTGAGGCGGCAGACGCCAGGGGTAAATCGTTGCAATCTTTATTATCTGCAATGAAGCAGACAAAGTAAATGCTTATCCTAGCCGAAAACGACGAGGAAAGGAAGACTTATACTGATATTCTAGCCAGTTTGTATGGCAACATCAGAAAGACAGCTTTATAGCGTTTGCTAGGATTCTATAACACGGTAATGTCTCGGACGAATAAAAACAGGTTGCTGAAGTCGGAGTGCAGCTCTGTCACGCGAAGAGGACTGTTCTCTAGAACGGTTTCGGTTCCTTTCAAAATATCGCTCTATGTGCAGATTGTTCTGTAAATTTACCACAGGATTCCCCTCGGTCGCATTCTCTTCGGCCAGTTCCGACACACTAAAATACTCATTAGCGGAGTAATCGATGACAAATTTATGTAATTTGCATGCCACTAAAATGATAAATGATCAGAGTATCTTTGGCTAAACTGAAGCGCAGTGGGGACCAGAATATACCAAACCGCATCACCAAAATCTCAAACGCTTGTTCTACAGCAATACGACATGAGGGAAAGTAATAGTTGAACGAATCTTGCATTTGTGTGAGATTACGACCACTGAATGGTGTCATAATATGCCGCCCATTTCTGTACGCGTCATTAGCTGCAATTGTAGCCCAATCAGGTAATGTTTTCGACATTAAAAGCTCATACAGTTTAGTAGACTGAAGGGACGTCGAGTCATGAGTAGATCCAGCGTGTTTCGCAGAAAGAAACAGAAATTTGTAGTTTGCTTCAACAGCAGCCTGGACGCACACAGCAAAAAATCCTTTTCGGTTGTAGTACTTCCTTGGGTCTGGAGTATCTGAAAGTTTCGGCTGTCGGATTGCTGTGGCTATACCATCTAATGATGCTATAATGCCGTACAATGGGCTATTCCTATCTTGAAAAAAAAATCTGGTTGCCTCTACTTTGCAGGACTCTTCAGTTTGAGGAAACACAATAGGGTCCAGTGTAGTGTTAAGAGCATGAAGCGTTTGATTGAAAATATGGTGTGTTGTCGTTTTTCCGATGCAGTAGGGCCAACCAACATCCAAATAACTTGCTCCTGCAAGTATTCGGAGTGTGACACACATCATTACTTCAACTCTAACCGTTGATGCTTTGTCCGAAGTTCGAATTTTTCGGCGTGATTGGAGCGGCGAAACTAAACAACAAAGTCTTCTGAACTCTTGCGTTGATACTCGGTACATTCGCCTGAAGTGATTCTCTCCAATAGAATTGACGTGTGTCTCAAAGTCGAATTTCTCGCGATTTCGTACTGTCTTGTTCTTTCGACAATCTTGTACGTTAATTGCTGCATGTGCGAGTGTTGATACCACTGTTGCCGCCGTCAGTGCTAAAACGAGTTTCAATACTGTGGCTTTCCTGCTTTTATTGAGGCTTCTCTTCAAAAGCCGCAGTTCTTTGTTTGGCAGCGGGAGGGTGTATGTTGAGAAGGGGGAGGTTTGTTGATCGTAGTGTCATCGTACGGCTGATTATGTTTCGATGAAGAGTCTCGCGATGTTCATTGATGTTCAGATGGGAAGTCTCGCGATGATCATTGCACCCACCACTCGTGTTTCGTCCCACAAGCGGTGAGTGTAAGGAACACTGGTGGAATGTAATGGACGAGATCACGTCGTGTTATTCCACTGTTTCATCTTTCATTTTTTCAAAGGTCTCATGAACAGGATTCCGCGATTGAAACTTTGAAAAAGGTATGATATGCCGTTTCATTTTTTTCATTTTTTCAGAGTTTCAATTATTCATAAGCCGGCACTTAACAAGCCTAGCGCGAATATCAAGGAATTTATGCTGTCATTAATGTCTCAACTTGGTGATTATGATATTGCTGTAGTCAAAAATTTTTGGGCTGTAGCAGAAGATGATGAGTGCTATGCGTACATTGCCTCCTCTGAAATGTATGAGCAGCCTAGCTCGAGTTTGAATAAGAGCCATTCAGCACCATTTATTGCTTCCCCGCCGATCTCGTTCCTGAAACTGCTCAATTAAGGTCCAGAAGACCATATTTACTCTGACACAGATGCCTTTCAGGAATTATCTGATGTCTATCATGAGTTAACTAATGCTCTATCCCTTTTAATGCCAGCTATTCCCCGAAAACGACTACGGCACAACATTTATGTTTGGACCGTTAATGCGACAATAGAGGACAGCGCACCGGCAGAACAGGAGTTAACTCATGGAGAAATCCCCGCACTAGACAATGTTCCAAGAGTAGTAAGTTCCGATTTCGGAGAGTGGGAACGATTTTGAGCTATTCTCGGACTACGCTGCTGAATCTCTCCCGTATATGCAAAAAGTGCAAAGTATCCGCCCCATTCAAGATACTGGACACATATGGGCTGAAAAGGACAAGACGGGTGTGGGCTCGAGCTCTCTTCTTCGCTAGCTTCCGTCTCTAGTAATCTACCAAGTCACATGGCAAAGAGGGAAAAGGTTAGTCACATGACATGAAGAGGAAAACCGGGCGACAGTTGAAACATAAACTTCCAAGGAAGCTTGATACGCTTGCTCGTTCCAGGCCACTTGCCCATGCACCTCATACTTTCTGTTTCCCTGCTTTAATAAGCGATGCCTTATGTATGCCGCACACCCTGGTGCCGACCGTCGCCATCGCTAACTGCGTCACAAGAAGCGGAGCAGTGCTCGACTATACTACGTATCTGTCAATATGGACAAGATCCGAGTTGTCCCGCAGAATGGGGAGGCTCGAACAATACGCGTCTTTCTCGAAGTCGGCGCCCAGTTATCCGTTATTGGACTGCCCAAGCCCAGGCTTATTGTAAATACATCGGAAAAGAATTCGGATTAGAAACATCACGGAAATCATTTGGGTTTAGTTATTCTTGCCAAATCGCTTGGGATAATACTCATTATCATCTCCACCCTCTTAACTTTTTGACATTACGGGTAACTGTCGTAAAGGATGTAATCAACTTTTTACTCCCCTGTTATTCATGGATGGATAGTCCCTTCAGGCATAATCAGTCTGCAATCAGCTGGAATGCGCTCAATGTCAAGACCTCGACGGTGATGACGCTAGCCGCAGCACTGTACGTAATGGGCCAGGAGGGGCAAGCCGGGCCCGGCTGAAGGGACCATCACATAGTGTGGCTACCGTGTACTGTAGTGTAGGCCGTACTGTAGGCTACTTTGATAATTGATAACCCTAGTATCCGAGGGATATGGGACAGCTGTCCATAAGGGTTGCCGCCGCCTTGTTACTGTGCCGTACACTGGCAGGACGGAGTGTTACCGGTGAGGGTCAATAAATACCAGGCCGCTGAGGGCCAACGGAAGAAGAAGAAAAAGAAGAAGAAGCTTTTACCAAGCAGGAAAGGGGGAGGCCTAGCGGCCCTCAGAGGGGGAAAAATTTATCCGAGCCAGAAGTGGTTGAGTTGTCGTCGGTTGATCGCGACAGAAGTTCGTTGTTGTATGAGCGAGCTGATAATCGTGAACAAGCGATCGCGCTCGAAGGCAGGGCTACTGACTTTCCGTAGAACGCACTCTGTTAGCAGAAAGTCGGCGTAAGAGAGATATACGACGCCCACTATCCAAAAACGGAGGAGTTGCGAGCGACAAAAGTGCTATGGTAAGGTAGTTTTGGGAAAAAAATGTGCTGTATACGGACGAGAGACCTAGGGAAACAGACTTTGTCCGAAAGAGGCAGGCTGCACCTTCCCCTTGCGAACGACAGATCTGCTTCCGTGTACGTTACAAGGCAAATGCAATGGGCTGAAATGGAAGATGGCTCGGTGGTTCCCCCAACAATCCTAAAGGGGCAGGCTCTTCCACCTAGCTACGAGGCTTGAGAGCCGTTTATAAATTTTGGGCCCAAAGATGACTACCAACTTCGTTACTACTGGAGTATCTCTTTTGAAGTTGTCTGCCAACTTCCTTTACACTCTGTGTTGTGTGTGACTTAGTTCGGTGAGCGTCCCACTAGGGCTTGCTGGCCCCCCCCAAGTACTCCTACCATTTCATGCAAACAGCCCCTTATATAGAGTTTTCAACCGTCATAATTTGTAGTACCTACACAGTACCTATGTGCAATATCTGCACCGCTGCAGTACTGTGGAAAGCATCCCTCTAAAAATAAATGAAAATAAAATTGTACAGTGACAGCGCAGCAAGCGCAGCATGTCAGCTCATCCAGCGCAGCATGCCAGCTCATCCAGCACAGCATGCAAGCTCATCCAGCGCAGCATGCCGAACAATATCTAGAAGTTTCATTATATCAGGCCCCCTCGCTCATGGCGAACGTACCGACTCGTCATTGTTCTTCTTCTGTTTCCGTTAGTGTCCATTGTCTTATTGATAAAATGTAAGGTCTTTCAAACGGGAACGGATGCAACTGATTACCAATATGATGCTCCAAAAAGTACATTTGCATTACTGGTACCTCACTTTGTAGCATAGCTTCATATATTGGTTTGATAACGTCGAGATGGGGTTGAATACATTCTTCCTCCGTGACTCTTCCGAATCTGCCAAGAGTGAAAAAATATATGTGATGTGCAAACTCTTCTGGAAGGTGCCTGAGGAATGGATGCCTATAAGAAAAGAAGACATGCATCATCAAGAATGAATCGTCGTAAGATAAGTGCCTGTCCATGTAGCGCCGTGAAACATAAACAGATGCTTATCATGAGATAAAAAATGACCTGCACATCGTTGGCGTCCTCGGAGATATTGCGCAACTAAAAAGATAACCTTCTTCTACCTACCGTATGCTGTGGATGGTTGTGGAGGAGTGGTAGGGACGAAGATGTGGTGGGTTGTCTCGATGAATGGTCGCGACCAGTTCTTGATGTACTGGGACCTGCACCAGGTCCTTTCGGGGGACGACTGGAACCTCTTCTGGGCGGGTTTTTGTCTCCCGAATGTCCTCCTCGGGTCATCATCACTGCTTCAGGAGGATCTTCGCCACCCTCAACGTTTCCATTGTGTGGCGGGGAAACATGAGGTTCTCATAGAGGATATGGAACTAATCCATATTCTGTGTCCGCAGCCAATTCATAGCCTCTGCTTGATATCTCAGGATTCTCTTTCAGAAACGAATACACGCTTCGATAACGTGTAGGTACGAGAAAGACAGGTTTTCTTCTGGAACGATCCCATATCTTCCGATTGAGCAGTGGTACATGATCTGTACGAATTCAGGACCAACCTCCAAGAACCGCTCATTTTGAAATGAAAAAAAAACCCGCAACAGTAGATCGTATTCTTCTTCCGAATGGTATGGACCATTGAGCGTCCGGAAACATAAACAAATGTTAATATAATAGTGAATAATCACATGTATCTCCGAGTCTTCTCGCGAGAATATCCTGATCCATTCTCAAGCTCTCTTTCCTTCGATCAGAATCATCCTGTAATTATGAAGTAAAATGTTCCTTGGGTACACATTCGGTGCAATTATAAAGACTTCTTCCGCCCCTTTCGTGGTACGGGATGAGACGACGAGCATGGATGGGCCTCCTAGATTTCTTTCAGGTGCTCGAGCGGAGTTCGTAGTGCGGGTGTCTCGCTTTGGTAACTACACATGGACTAGAGTACTTTGTTTCGAATGCTGGCCACCTAACTGCCTGTTTCAACGCCTTTCCGTCGATAACGAGAAGTTTAGAACCGACTATAAATGTCCGAGCTTGCGCATCCGACCGACTTGCTCCAGATTTCATGGCCGCAAGCACCGCTTTCCAATTCCAGCAGATAGTAATTCTACTTCTATTGCATCCTCAATTAGTCCATTTTCTTGACATAGCGCATCTTCCTTGACCATTCTTGGACTTTTTTCGTACATTAACTCAAAAAAAGAATGTCCCTCCACCCTCTCCCTCCTTCTTTATCCATAAAGGACCTTCGGAATTGCTTCTTCCCATTACATGCTGCTACCCGATATGGTCTTCGACATCGCTCTTTTCATCGTTCCGACCATTCTTTCTGCTCGGCCGTTAGACATAGGAGTGTAAGCAAGAACCGTTTTCCAATGAATTCCCCTTTTTTCCATGAACATGGTAACTGCTGTTTCTGTAAAGCAGAGGGCGCTATCTGAAATAATCCTTTTCGGGAGGCCAAAAGGTTCTATAATTTGTTCCCGTACAAATTTCGGAACAACCTCCGCGGTGGCATCCTTGACTGGTACTGCTATAGGCCAGCCAGTAACGTGCTCCACTCCAATTAGTATATATTTATTTCCAATGGAAGTTTCTCGAAAAGGCCCCGCTAAATCAACGGAGAAACTCTCAAACAGAGGGGCGATTGGAAATTTCAGCGTCGATTTGTACTTTCGGATGGGCGTGAAATTTTGGCAACCATCACAACTCTGCACAAATTCGAAGGCGTCCTTATGGAGGCCAGGCCACCAAAATCTGTCCGTGATGAACTGCTTCGTCGTATTCAGATCCTAGTGACCGATTCCATCATGAGAGTTCCTTAGAATTTTACTACGCTCCTCTAGCGGTGGCACTAGCCGGAGGCCTGATTTGGTCCGTCGGAACAATCTCCCTTCCCAAAACAAAAATGCCTTTTGGTTCCTCCGAACCCAATCCTTACATTTTGGGTCTACTTTTCTTATCTCTGGATCAGTAAGAAATTGAATTAAGGCCGTAAGTTCGGCCTCATAGCTGTTTAGCTCTGTCTTATGTTCTTCAATTGTACCTAAGACATCTTCATCAAGGCTTTTTTCCGATTTTCGGTATTCTCCAAAACGAGAAAGAAAGTCGGCCGGTTGATTCTCACGTCCAGGTCGATATGTAACCTCGAATCTGTACTCCGCGAAAAGGTCAAGCCACCTGGCCAACTGGTGGTGCACTTCTTTCTTTTGAAATGCTTTCTTGAGCGCCTGGTGGTCAGTCACTAAGGTAAACTTTTCGAGCGACAAAAGATATACCCGAAATTTCTTCAGTGCGAAAACTACCGCCAACGCCTCTGTTTCGCACACAGAATATCTTCTCTCCGCTTCGTTCAAAGTTCTGCTTGCAAACTGGACTGGGTGTAATCTACCTCTTTCACCCTTTTGGGACAAAACGGCCCCAACAGCATGGTCTGAAGCATCTGTTTCTAGTATAAAAGGAACCTTGAAATCAGGATAAATGAGAACCGGAGGGGCGCAAAGTTTTTCCTTAAGATCCTCAAAAACCTTTTGCATGTCTTGATTCCATCTGAATTTTCCACTTTTTGACATTCCAGAATGAAGAGGGGCCGCTATTTTAGCGAAGTTCTTAATGAAACTCCCGTAGTATAAGGCAAGGCCAAGGAAACTTCTTACACCTGTCTTGGAAGTTGGCTGGGGTGCCAGCCTGATTTCGAGACCTCATTCGGGTCCACTTCTATCCCCTCTCGGTCTACTATATGGCCCAGTAGTTTAACAGAAGTCTGTGCAATGAGACACTTGCTCAGCTTAATCTTCAGACTGTCATTCGATATGCTTCGAACCACTTCTTTGATATGAGTCACCTGTTCCTCCAGTGTTTTTGAAAAGTCACCACATCGTCGATGTACACCCTTGTAAAGGGCAGTCCCTTGAAGACGTCTTTCATCATTCTTTGAAAGGTTGCCGGTGCATTGATGAGACCAAAGGGCATCACTTCGAATCTGAAGGTTCCCATTTTACTCGTGAAAGTCGTCATTTCTTTGCAATTTTCCTACACAGGAATTTTCCAGTAGCCAGTATAAAGGTCGATCGTTGTAAAATATTTCCTATCCTTAACGTCCTCGAGAATTTACTCCATATCTGGAATTGGGAACCGATCAGGTACTATTTTCCCGTTCAACAACCTGTAATAGACGCAGAATCTGGGTCTTCCGTCCTTCTTGGTCGCGATGACAACTAGGAAAGACCATGAAGAGGAACCGGGGGCTATTATACCATTTCTTTGCATCTCTTTGACGTTTTCCTCTATCACTTGATCCCACTTTGGTGGTTGGCGACGCGGTTTATGGTATATTGGTTTCAGGTCTCCCAGCTCAAACGTGTGCTCCACATGCACATCTGCTTGCCGCAAGTCTGAAACCTCCCAAGCGATTACCCCTGATGATAAGAGTGTCTCAGACAATTGCTTGGCTGCCGGAGAAGGGAGGTGACGAGCCATTGTTTCAATTTCTCCCACCCTCTTCTCTTTTTATCCGCCTCTCCCTGCTCCTATGAGGCTTATATCTTCTTTCAAGCACTCATTTCTTATATTTGTCCGCTTATTTTCAAACTCTTCTTGCGTGCAAATTGCGACGCACTCCGGTTTTGTGTCGTCCCCGTAGCCTCTGTCGTCTTCCGTTTCAAAACCAGAGTCTGAAATGTCCCAAGAGAAGTTCAAAATACCTTCTTCCGAGTTGTTCATGCGATCATTTGGATCCTCACTTCCCGAATCTTCACTTCCATAACTGGAGGTGAAATCTTCGCTGTTCGTTCCACTCAAATCTCCCAAACCACCACTCCTATCGTAGTCGAGGGGCATGCGAACTTCCGTTCAATCGACCCGAATTGACACGCTTTGATTGCCTAGATCGATGCAAGTTTCCAATTCTTCCATCGTTGGGCAGCCAATGATCAAATAAAATAGGAGGTCAGACATGACTAAGAAATCTAAATTCATTTTTAGGTCCGTGAAGAACACTGCGACCTGTTCAACCGTGCCCATACATTGAGAGACGGTACCATCAGCGACCATTATCTTCTTCGTTGTAGGAATAGCGTTAAGGCCGAGATGACTCACCAAAATCTCCTCCGAGATTAAATAGGGAACAGCTCCCGAATCGAATAACGCCTGGCCTCTGGTTCCTAGAACCTTTATCGGTACCAATTTGAGACGCCTCTGAGTGGTGGGGGCTGAATTAAGCATAGACCTCTTGTTGCCTGCGGTCTTAATAATTTTCTTCAGTTCTTTCCGGGCATCATCCGCATCTCCTCTTAGTAGTTGTCCAAACGTCATCCCGGCTGGAGCCGCCGCCAGCTCGGCCACTAAGTTGTATTTCTTTACGTAACCTAGTACGTCCTTTGAGATACCCTTACTTTTTCTTTGCTTTCTCGTTTTTCTGGAATTTACGGCATCCATCCCTGGAATGATTGGATGAAACCTCTTCGTACGTGGTGCTACAGTGGCGGGGATATGCTCCAAAACATCTCTCCCCAATCTTTGTTTCTTTGCCAAGCGTTGCCTTCTGCATCCCTTTTTGTCGTGTTTACCTGGCTAGATTCTTCCGCAATCGAGACGTTTCCGGCATTTCCCTTGTTTTGCTCCGACTTATTTTGTTGTAGTAGTTTCAGCTCCGGACCTGATTCACTTCGTGCCCTTTGGATAATCGCCCGACGTCCATCTTTTGACCAACAGTTGCTCTCATGGTGACCATATCGACCACAGCGTCCACACCGAGTATCTCTGCGTGGATTATCTGGGCATCTATTAGCGAAATGTCCCGTCTTATGGCAGTAAGAGCAAACTTCAGGTGCCTTGGTACTCCCAGTTTGGTTCTTCTTTATGGTTAGGATCAAGCTCTCCAACTGCGCGACGTTATCATTTACAAAGGATTATCAAAGCGAGTCTCAGCCTTTGCTCCATATCTTTGACATCGCCTCGAACAGCTTCCAGGGCTGCAGAGCTAGTCGCTGGCCTCGGATAGTTCTTGTTCAAATTGACGAAGACACCATGCATATGTACGCCTTTCTCCATTGACCCAAGTACTTGAAAGGTCTCAGAATTTTTCGCAAACTGAACTATGGTACCTTTTAACTCGCAAAAAGTTAGAGGAACTTTTATAAGGAGTAAATCCGAAAGGCGTTTATCCTCCATGGCTTCTTTGCGCAGCATCCCATACTTCACGCTTGATCATTAAAACCTGCTTTGTGGTACAAGCCACAAATGGAAATAACCGAACTCAGCAAATCGCGAAAGTCTAGACGGGCTTCGATAGCAATACGAATCATCTCATCAGGCTCCACTTCCTTAGCATACTCATTAATAAGCCACCTGCAGACCTCATCGAAGTTACGACCATTGTCGTTGAGCGACCACCCCCTCGATAAACTTTGCCTTATATTTTGCCTTTGCATCCCCGGAAAGGTAGGCGAAAAGGCTGGTGGGCTTTTCCTCATTGGTCTTTTCACGCATTACAACGTTCACAAATGTGTAAAGAAACTCTTCAACATCTTCCTTTTTGCTGCCTCCAAACATCAAGCAGGCAGTGTTATTATCCATTTTATCAACTATTTTACCTCCAAGCATAGACTAAAGACCCCGTATCCGGCAACTTAACCAGCTACTACCGGTGCAACAGCCCTCCACAAGAGTACCAAAATTTTAGCAGAAAGTCGGCGTAAGAGAGATATACGACGCCCACTATCCAAAAACGGAGGGAGTTGCGAGCGACAAAAGTGCTATGGTAAGGTAGTTTTGGGAAAAAAATGTGCTGTATACGGACGAGAGACCTAGGGAAACAGACTTTGTCCGAAAGAGGCAGGCTGCACCTTCCCCTTGCGAACGACAGATCTGCTTCCGTGTACGTTACAAGGCAAATGCAATGGGCTGAAATGGAAGATGGCTCGGTGGTTCCCCCCAACAATCCTAAAGGGGCAGGCTCTTCCACCTAGCTACGAGGCTTGAGAGCCGTTTATAAATTTTGGGCCCAAAGATGACTACCAACTTCGTTACTACTGGAGTATCTCTTTTGAAGTTGTCTGCCAACTTCCTTTACACTCTGTGTTGTGTGTGACTTAGTTCGGTGAGCGTCCCACTAGGGCTTGCTGGCCCCCCCCAAGTACTCCTACCATTTCATGCAAACAGCCCCTTATATAGAGTTTTCAACCGTCATAATTTGTAGTACCTACACAGTACCTATGTGCAATATCTGCACCGCTGCAGTACTGTGGAAAGCATCCCTCTAAAAATAAATGAAAATAAAATTGTACAGTGACAGCGCAGCAAGCGCAGCATGTCAGCTCATCCAGCGCAGCATGCCAGCTCATCCAGCACAGCATGCAAGCTCATCCAGCGCAGCATGCCGAATAATATCTAGAAGTTTCATTACATCACACTCAACGTAAGAGTGCGCGGAGGCACGAGACCGATCCGTTTTATTCAAAAGATATTGAAAGTTACTGTGCAGCGCAAATTTGTCCATATATATACTGGGATTTGTCAACTGAGTTGAGGACGTGTCTTACAGAGAATGAAGAACTGGGTCTTTTCTGTGTTTCTTACCCGGTTATAACTTTCTGTTGCCCCAGCTCTATCCTTTAAGTACTTTTGGATTGCTCTCCTCTGGTGGTGTTTGGACTCTGGATTAGGAGATTCCGGACAGGTAAATAATTGTATTCTTGAAGAGAGTGACATATTCAATGGACACGAAATTCCTCCTGAATATTATTACTGCAAATCACTGCAAGTTGATTTTCGGTCATGCCTCGCAACACTCCCCCTCGCGCTTAGCTGTCTGTTCCCATAATTCCCATTTGAGAGCGAAAGTAGGCATACTTCTATGGGGCAAGGAGTTTTGTGAGTTCTTCTGCTACCATCTTTTTTGTTGCAATCCATTCTAACGTAACAGTTTCCAGCTCAACATATTCCCGTAGGAAATGGTACTTCACATCAATGTGCTTGGTTCGTTCATTACCAACATCATTCTTGGCAAGTGCAATCGCACCTTGGTTGTCCGCTCTGACGACAAAATTGATAGGGCCACTGCCCTTTTTCATGTTCAGTCGCTCACTGAGAATTCTTTGTAGCCTTATTCCTTCCCTTACAGCGTAGCTCATTGCTACTCACTCAAATTAACACTGGATAAAGCAACAGATCCCTGTTTCTTGCTGCACCATGATATGCAGCCTGCAAAATTAAGAAATACATAGCTGCTTGAAAAATTTCGCCCAGTTCGCTCTCTTGCAAAGTCTGAATCAGTGAAACCGTGAAATGTATCATCACGTTTTTTTCCCATTGTAAGTTTTAGCGAAATTTCTGGTGGTTTTCAAGTGGTGGTGGTAAATCTTTATTGGTTGTACAATGTCGCACTGAAGCGTGCGGAGGGTATTCATAAATTAAAGTTTTCAAGTAACGTAACAGAGTTTTGGCTCCTTTTCAATAAATCCTTCGAGTTTCTTGCATAAATACTGCTAAAAGAGGACAATAAAAGGAAACATCTGGTCTAGTTGTGTTTGAAATATGAAGGGATCCCCCTACTAGCTCCTGGTATGGCGTGGGAATAAGCGGCGGAAGCTAGGCGGCTGAGTAGCCGGGAGCCTTCGGGGGGAAAGGTTTGGGTGTTTTGCTCTTGGAAGATATATCCGATCTATCCCATGGTTTTCCAGACAACCGCAATCAACTCAAAAAGGGTATACCGACACAGTGATGGGGAAGGAACTACGCTCCCTAAAATGCTACCTTCAGGCCAGCCATCAAGCAGGCCGCATTGGACATGACGGCTGCTGCGACATGATGGCTGCTGCGGCGTGCCTTTGCATCAAAACCCCCCGAACCTTTCCGTACGTCTCTAGTGCCCTCACGGCCACGTTCCTTGCCACGTCATTTACCACTGCATATGCATCCAGGTGCCACCCTCCGAGAGTGGAGATTGGCACAGGTACGAGCCTACCTCTGGTGGAGGTCGCGATAAAGGATTGATATCGGGGGAGGAGAGGTCGACGGAAGAGAGAAGTTTGGCGCGAAGCGCCTTTGAGATCTCGGCGGTAGCGGTCGTCTGGAAGTCAGACAGGCCTGGGGAAGAAGAGGCGCGGAGGCCAGCAAGGACGGCGGGGGGGGGAGAAACTGTCAGGGAGGCTGTATTTGGCCCGGATAGAGGTGAGAGACGTTGAGATCAAGGACGAGACGTCGAAGCAATCACCGAGGAGGAGGCGAAGAAGTGGGTAGGAGGAGAGAACAGCGCCAGCTTAGCATGCCTCTGCCATTGTTTCGGTTAGGGGCAGTCCGAGCCCTCCCCATACGGAGTGGAAGCTGGGCGGTGAGCCAGGCACTGTCTGGGAGACGACGGTGCATGTCTTCGAACACCCTTCGCATTCCAGAGCCAAAGGTTTGGGCTCCGGAAAGAGTGAGATGCGGCGGGGTGCAGCGAAGAACTTAGATCAGGCGGCAGGAACTGGCACAGTGTCTCAGTAGTTGGTAGCCCAGTTGAGGGTCATTCAATCCGGAGATGCGCGACCAAATCTCGGAAATGGCATGTACGCGGGAGGCAAGAAAAGACTGGCAGCTTTGAGGGGTGCCGATTGGGGATCCGACGACTGTCACGGAATTGTGGGAAAGTATCGTGCAGGGTATGGCACACCGAAGGGACGTGGGGATTGGGTCCGGGCCAGGACGCCATAGCGTTGTTTTCGCCATGTTGATAGAGAACCCGAGTGGCTTTCCACGATCTGAGATGAAGCGGAAAACCTCAGAAGCGAGTTTGACAGGGGCGATGACGATACCGTCGTCGGCGAACCAAGCGTTTAGGCGTATGGCGGGAAAGCGTGATGAGAGCTGGGTGACCAATGGATGGATGCCCAGGGCGAACAGGATGCTTCCGAGCGGATCTCCCTGGTGGGTGCCTGTGCGACTGCACGGGATGTGTGAACCGAACATGAGGGTGGAATCACCTCCATACAAGTAGTGCACAAACCGGGCGAGGTCGGGGATATGGTTGGCCGTCTCGAGCAGAATGTTGTGACGTTCGATGTTGTTGAACGCGTTTGACGCGTCAATTTGAAAGAGAGCGAAGCTGGCGCGGTCAGGGCGGGTGGAGAGAACCCGTGTCGCATGAATGATGGCTTCTGTTCCGTGGCGGACTCCGACGGCGAGCAGGTGAGGAAGGAAATAAGAGACGACGGTGGGTTGTGTCGACAAGCGCCGAACGACGAGGCAGCAGATGAAGCGTCGGAACCGTACCCATGGCGATGGGGCGGAGACCGTCGCCGCGGGCCTTTGGGATGCCGAGTAGGGTAGCCCCGGTGAAGAGATGACGGAGCTCAGTTGGGAGTCGGCCGTCCACGGCAGAGTTCACAAAGATTGTGAGCTGAGACAGGGCGGAGCGATCTGCGGACTGCAAGGGGTAGATTACCATGAGGATGGGGAGCAATTCAGAAAATATTGAAGCCTCTAATTTTGGCATTATCCTCACAACCACTGATAGGGGTAAATCGTCGGGAGAAGAGATACTTAGAACCAACTACCCCAAGACGGAGGTGTTGCGAGCGACAAAAGTGCTACCGTGGTATAGTTGAACAAATAAAAAGGAGTGTATATGGGAGAGAGTTGAGAGGGCTACAAGCAAGTATAAAAGGGGCAGGGTCTACCACTGATGCTCTGCGACGCTTAGAAAGTTTTCTAGGGTCTGAAGTTGACTCTCAACTTCCTACTACTCGGAGCTTGACCTGAAGTTGTCTGCCAACTTGCTTGACCTCTCAAGGAGGAAGCACTTTACTCAGCTTATATAGACTTTTCGGCTAATCCTAAAGTCTCAATCAAACATACTAAATACCATAAAACGCATTCACGGGAATCGTTGTGAACCAGAGAGCATTAGAAGATATTTCCTCAAGGTAAATATCTAGGTGCCATACCCATGCCAGCCACCCATCGGCCAGGGGTGGGAATTGATGTGGCCATTATATAGACTTTCAGAGTCACTCGTAGTATCACCCACAACCTAGAACTGTACTGACATCCACTATGACAGCGTGTCCTAAAATAAAAATCAACCGATGAATTTGCCACACTCACCCAAATTAAAAATATCTTGCAAATTCAAAAACTGTAAAAATATCTTCCCAGTTCCAATACTGTATACAATTATGGTCCTCATCTAAATTTTTTCGTGTGCGAATTTGCGCACATCACGCCCTCCCGCTCAAGACGAACGTCCCGGCTCGTCACTGCTCTTGTTGTTCTTGTGGGAGTTCTATCCATTCATCAGGGAGAGTATAGGGTTCACTATAAGGATATGGTAGTAGCTCATTTCCAATATGATGAGAGAGTGTGTACCGTGCGATGACCGGCTCATCTCCTTGGTCAAGAGTTTCGTAGATTCGGCGTATGGTTTCATAGTGTTCTCTAATGAGCTCCTCCCGTTTCACTTCTCCAAACCTTCCAAATGTGAGGTAATAAACGTAGTATGCAAACTTTTCTGGCAACGGGTCCAGAAACGGGTATCTGAAGGAGAAAAAAACTCGCAACATAAGGACTGAGTCCTCACGAGTAAGGTGCGCCCCGTGAATGGTCTGGAAGCACATGCAAATACTAATGCAAAAAAGGAAATTACTTCTGCTTCTCGTGGGTCCTCTGTCATTTCGCGAAGCCAACGTCTAATTGGTAGCCGTCCAATAATTAAGGATGCATAGTTTCCCCCTGGGAGACTAGGCGGTGTTTGAGGCGATCTTCTTGGCGATCTTCCTCGCTGCTCCCGACGCCTTGCCTCTTCGATGATCCGCCCCGATCACTTGATGGTCCAGCTCGTATCATCATCACGGCCTCGGGAGGATCCTGGTCTTCGGCTGAGGTTGTGTTTCTGAGCGGAGCAACGTAAGGTTCCCATAGAGGATATGGGACCAGTCGATATTCCATATCAGGGGGCAAGCTGTAACCTCTCAGTCGCACATCTTGGTTGTTCTTAAGAAATACGTAAACTGGACGGATAATGTTCAGATATGTTTGCGACAAGTCTCCGATAGCTACCATTCCATACCTTCCTATAGAGTAATGATATATGACTTCCACAAACTCTGGACCTGCTTCCGTGAACCTTCCGTTTTGGAATGAGAATAGAATTCTGATCAATAGTCGGAAATCTTCTTGAGGTAGCAATGGTCCGTTCAACGTACGAAAACATAGGCATATATTAATGTAGAAATGGATGATTACGTGGAGTTCGTAGTAGTCACGCGTAATCGAGATGATCCATTCCCAGGCCCTTTTTCCTCCCATAGGAATCATTCTATAGTTAAAGATGAGTATGCCCCGTGGTTGCGCATAGTCCTGTGTGAGAAGGAATTCTTCAGGCCTCTTGATGGTAAGGGACTAGACGACGTGCATGGATGGCCCTCCTTGATCTCTTCCCTGAGCTTGAACATAGCTTATGTGGGGTGTCTTTCCTCCGTTGACGACGCAAGGATTCGAGTACTTTGTTTGGAGGCCGGCCACTTCACAGCCTGCTGCATTGCTTTCCCATGTACTACAAGTACTTTAGAGCCGACTGAAAGGTTTGGACTGGAGGCTCTTCATTCTTATTTCTTGTCTGTGTTAGCGCGCTGTGATCTCCAGCCTTCAGTGGCCAGTAGTTCGACTTCTTCACTCTCTTCATCGATAATATTTGTTTCCATGTCTCTCTGTAACATTCTAGGAGCCCTTCCGTACATTAGCTCGAATGGTGACCGTCCGTTCTTTCCTCTTCTTCGACGATAGCCGTATAACACTTTTGGTAAGGCATCTTCCCACTGGATTTCATTCTCCGACATAGTTTTCGATATTGCTCGTTTGATGGTTCCAACCATCCTCTCCGCTTTACCGTTTGACATAGGAGGCGTATGCGAGAACTGTCTTCAGCTGAACCTTTTCTTCCAAAAACGAAGCAGTGAAGTTGCAGTAAACAAAGGGCGTTATCCGAGATGATCCTTTTTGGAAGACCAACGGTTCAATTATTTCTTTTCGATGAATCTCAGGACCCTCAGCATTGGCCTCCTCAACTGCAACTGCTATTGGCCATCCAGTAAGATGTTCCACCCCTATAAGGAGATATTTGTTTCCGGAAGAGGTTTCCTTGAATGGGCCGGCAAAGTCAATTGAGAAGGTTTCAAAGAGACCGGAAACTGGAAGCTTAGGTTGTCTTATACTTTCGTATCGGAGTGAATTTTTGACAGTTGTCGCAGCTTTTCACGAATTATAGACGTCCTTATGGATACTGGGCCACCAGAATCTCTCCGTAATGTTTTTGGTTGTTTCGAGATCCCAATGCCCTAACTCATCATGAAAAGTCCTCAAGATCTTCATTCTTTCTTTCAAAGGGGCCACTAGTCGAGGACCGGCTTTTGTGTCGGAAGAGTTTCCCATTCCACAATGTAAAGCCTTTTGGTTCCTGCGTACCCAATTTCTGTGTTCGAGATCAACCTTTCTCATTTCTAGTCCATCAAGGAATTTAATAAAGTCCGTGAATATAGCTTCGTACTCGTTATCGATCGGCACTTGCACTTCGGCAACTCCGACGATGTCTCGGAAGCTTTTTCATTTGGAATCATGGATCCCTCAAGCGGGATAGGTAATCGGCAGGCTGATTATTGCGTCCGGGCCTATACACAATTTCAAACCGATATTCTGCGAAAATGTCGAGCCATCGGGCCAAGCGGTGATGTACATCTTTCTTTTGGAATGCTGTCTTAAGTGCCTGTGATCAGTTTTCAAGACAAATTTCTCGAGTGATAAAAGGTAACACGAAACTTTTTCAGTGCGAAGACGACAGCTAGCGCTTCTTTCTCGCAGACTGAGTATCTCTTTTCCGCATCATTCAGAGTGCGACTTGCGAATTGAACAGGGTGTAGTCTTCCGTTTTCGTCTTTTTGGGACAAAATGGCACCCAAAGACCGTTCTGAGGCATCTGTCTCCACAACGAATGGTCTCTTGAAATCTGGATACATGAGCACTGGGGGACACATAGCTTATCTTTAAGCTCTTCAAATGCGGTTTGCATTTCCTTGTTCCATAAAAATTTTCCGTTCTTTGTTGTGCTGGCATGTAACAGTGCTGCAGTCTTGGCGAAATCTTTGATAAATCTCCTGTAATATGAGGCCAGTCCTAAGAAGCTTCGAACCTCCGTCTTTGAAGCGGGCCTTGGTGCCAACTTGATTTTTTTCGTTTTCTCTGGATCCACTTTAATTCCCTCTTGATCGACGATATGACCGAGTAATTGGATAGACGTTTTCGCAAAGAAGCATTTGCTTAACTTAATTTTCAGGCTGTACGCAGCTATTTTCTCCACCACAGTCTTGACATGCGAGATGTGCTGATCCAAGGTTTTTGAGAATATCACTACATCATCGATATAAACTCTTGCAAATGGAAGTCCTTTCAAAACCTCGTTCATCATTCTTTGGAATGTAGCTGGGGCATTCATGAGACCAAAAGGCATCACTTCGAACCTGAATGTACCGGCTTTGCTGGTAAAAGTTGTTTTTTCCTTGCATTTTTCATCCAATGGAATCTGCCAATAACCAGTGTAAAGATCAATTGAGGTGAAGTATCTCCCGTCCTTCAAGTCCTCGAGGATTTCCTCCATATTCGGAATCGGAAATCGATCGGGTATCATTCTCTGGTTCAGTTGTCGGTAATCGACGCAAAAACGCAGCTTTCCATCCTTCTTTGGTGCGACCACAACTGGAAATGACCATGGGGATGAAACTGGCCGAATGATATCATTTTCCAGCATACTTGTAACATTCTCTGAGATAAATTGGTCATATTTTGGCGGTTGACGTCTAGGCCTGTGGTAAATTGGTTGAGTATCGGTAAGTTCAAATGAGTGAGTGACCGGTACACTTGCTTGTCTTAAATCGGAAACGCTCCATGCAATTACTTCGGAAGATGTTAACATGTCGGATATTATCATTGAGGCGGGGGCTGGAAGGTGCTGTACTTTTTCTTGAATTTCTCCAATTTGGCGCTGGTCCTTTTCTTGATCCTCACCCTCCAAATTTTGAAGGACCTCTTCCGGCGTGCTCACATCTTCAGATATGGAATTCGATATATTCTTGTTTTCCGTGCAATTGTAATCTTCTTTCATGCCCGAATTCCGTCCTTTGATTCGATATTATCGCAAAAAGAAACACATTCAGGTGTCAAACCTACCCTAGAATTCCATTCTTCATCTGTTTCAAACCCAGAATCATAATCGTCCCATGTCATGTTCATTGTCCCCGAGCGTACCCTTTCTCACTTCCGAAAGTGTTAGTTGGTTCGGAATCTTCGCTGTCATAGCTAGAAGTGAAATCTTCACTGTCCGTCTCTCTTAGATCTTCCGGATGTGTGCTTTTGTCGAAATCCAGGGCATCTTCACGTTTCTGCCGTCAACATTAACTGAAACGATTTGGTTGCCCAAGTCAATGCAGGTCCCTAGTCTTTCCATGGTAGGACAGCCAATGATTGCATCGAAAGGGAGCTCCGGCATGACGAGAAAGTCTACATCAACTTTAGAGTCCCCAAAGAACACGGAAACCTTGTTAACAGTGCCCATGCATTTTGAGACGGTTCCATCCGCCACAGTTATTCTTCGAGTAGTTGGAATAATTTCGAGACCTAAATCTGTCACCAAAGTTTCTGAGATAAGGTTTGGAACAGCGCCCGAATCGAAAAGAGCTTGGGTTTCATTCCCAATACTTTGACTGGTACTAGTTTAAGACGTCTTGGTGCTGTCGAGGCCGATTGAAGAAACAGTTTCTTACCCTTAGCGGACTTATTAGACCTGATAATTTTTTGAGTTCTTTTCTCGCATCCTCTGCGTCGCCCCTCAAAAGTTGACCAAACGTTATCCCAGTTGGGGCCGATGCAAGCTCAGCCACCAAATTGTACTTCTTCACATATTCTAGTACGTCCTTCGGGATACTCTTAAATTTCTTACTCTTTCTCGTCTTCTTGGCCGAAGTGTTTCCCACCCCTGGAACAACTTGATCAAGCCTCTTGGTTCGAGGAGGTACAGGTGCTGGGATATGCTCCAGCATTCCATAATCTAGCCTAGGTTTTTTCGACAAAACGTTCCCTTCCCCATCCCTTTTTGTCACATTAACTTGACTGATTTCTTCAGCGATGGATACATTACCGGCATCCGCCAACCTTTGATCCTTCCTGTTTTGTAAGATTTTCATCTCTGGTCCTGACTCACTCCTCGCGTCCGATAAATTTGCTCTTCTGTTGTCTTTAGACCAGCAGTTACTTTCATGATGCCCGTAACGACCGCACTTTCCACAACGAGTGTTTCTATGTGGATTATCAGGACACCTATTTGCAAAGTGTCCAGGCTTGTGACAGTAGGAACAGACTTCTGCGGCCTTGGGGGCCCCAGACTGGTTCTTCTTAATGGTAAGAGTAAGGCTTTCCAACTGCGAGGTTATCATGTCAAGTCGATTATCGAATCGGGTTTCCAACCTTTCTTCCAAGTTTTTGACATCGCTCCTGACTGATTCCAATGCTGCTGCGCTAGTAGCTGGCCTTTGATAATTCTTTTCAGGATGCACGATCGGCATAGATGTACGGGTTTCCCTCGGTATTTCACTTAGTGACTGAAACGTCTCCGAATTTTTGACAAATTCTACTATGGTACCCTTCAGTTCATTAAAAGTGTGAGGGCCCTTGATGAGGAGGAAATCGGAGAGCCGCTTATCCCCCATCGCCGCCTTACGCAGCATTCCGTACTTGGCTTGGGCGTTGAACCCAGCCTTTTCATAGAGATCACACAAGTATACCAATGAGCTTAACAAATCGTCGAAGTTGAGCCGGGCCTCTATGGCGGTACGAATCATCTCATCTGGTTCTACCTCCTTAGCATATTCTTTCACGAGCCACTCACATACCTCACCGAAGTTACGCCCATTCCCGTTAAGAGACCACCCGTTGATAAACTTGGCCTTATATTTGTGCTTTGCGTCACCATGAAGATAGGCGAAGATACTTTCGGCCTTCTCTTCATCGCTCTTCTCACGCATCACAACGTTGACATATGTATAGAGAAACTCCTCAACGTCTTCATTCTTGCCCCCTGTGAACGTTATACGAGCAGCGTTGAGATCCATGATTACAGAAAAGAAATCCCCTCGAATGGTTCCCTAAGACTGCTCAACTCGAATACCTCGGGTGCAACCCCCTCCACAAGAGTACCAAATGATAGGGGTAAATCGTCGGGAGAAGAGATACTTAGAACCAACTACCCCAAGACGGAGGTGTTGCGAGCGACAAAAGTGCTACCGTGGTATAGTTGAACAAATAAAAAGGAGTGTATATGGGAGAGAGTTGAGAGGGCTACAAGCAAGTATAAAAGGGGCAGGGTCTACCACTGATGCTCTGCGACCAGCTTAGGAAAAAGTTTTCTAGGGTCTGAAGTTGACTCTCAACTTCCTACTACTCGGAGCTTGACCTGAAGTTGTCTGCCAACTTGCTTGACCTCTCAAGGAGGAAGCACTTTACTCAGCTTATATAGACCTTTCGGCTAATCCTAAAGTCTCAATCAAACATACTAAATACCATAAAATGCATTCACGGGAATCGTGTGAACCAGAGAGACCATTAGAAGATATTTCCTCAAGGTAAATATCTAGGTGCCATACCCATGCCAGCCACCCATCGGCCAGGGGTGGGAATTGATGTGGCCATTATATAGACCTTTCAGAGTCACTCGTAGTATCACCCACAACCTAGAACTGTACTGACATCCACTATGACAGCGTGTCCTAAAATAAAAAATCAACCGATGAATTTGCCACACTCACCCAAATTAAAAATATCTTGCAAATTCAAAAACTGTAAAAATATCTTCCCAGTTCCAATACTGTATACAATTATGGTCCTCATCTAGATTTTTTCGTGTGCGAATTTGTGCACATCAAGTTGCTTCCTGGGAAAGGATTTCATACAATATTTATAAAACGTTTCATTTCTATTCTTTTTGTTCATTCCTAAGAGTTTTTGCTGCTGTGGTCGTATACAGTACTGTATACTTCTCCACTCCAGAGGTTGTGGCCAAGTTTGGCGCTCGAAAAATGTTTGCAGCTGAGGTTTGGGCTACTGGAAGGAGGTCATAGCATGCGAAGTGATCACTATTTTCCGAAATGCCTACAATTGAATTTGGAAGTTATATTTTTTGCCGTGAATCATTTCATCGTGTCCCACAAAAAGTAGTCACATTACAGTATCTACCTAGATACCCTAATTTTTTTTGTTACCAACCGATGGATTGTACTCATTTAAATTCTTCATGTTAAGGACTCAGTATGATTGCATTTGACGCGGAGGCAGCCTCCTCAAGGAGAAAGGGAATCAACGTGTGTTCAATGATCTGGGCCTCGATTGTAGAAAAATATGTAGACGTTTCGGTTGCTTGGATCCGAATCATTTCAACCTTTTCCCAAACCCTTTGACCGCGGTTTCGCACCAATGTCATCATAGAACTCATTGCCCTTTTCTCAGCCTCTTTCCTTGGAAAGCGGCCAGAAAATACATTAATGTAACGTGACCAGTCCTCGAAAAGACTGTGAAAGATATGAGCGCGAATATTGCTGAAATCGTTTTCCGACTGTCGCTGCTCTTCAATTTGATCAACAGCATCCTCCTCTCCACTTTCATTCGCGTCATCGGACGCTGAGAGTTTGGAATCACTGCTGTCCTTTGATTGCTTAGGAGTTAGAATTGCTAATTCTAGAGGACAGAGCCAGTCTATTCCGCGTGCAGCTTCCTCAATTGCGGAATCAATCAGATCAGCTTTCTCTAAAACGTCCTCTGGTGTGTTCAGATGCACTCGGTACTCCGCAGGCCTTTCTCCTTCTTGAATTCCCAAGGTAACCAATACATCTTTCCAAATAGGAGGATAAATTTCCCCACTCATTGCATCAAATCTCAAGTCACACTCTCCGTGGGCATAGTCTGCTAACATATAGACTATTAACGCTCTCATCTGCTCCAATGAAACATTTGAGAGGAATTCTGATAATTTATGAGGAAAAGCCACAGCAAAAACAAGACCAGTCGAAAGCATGGGACCAAGATGTCTTAAGAGATCGGACTCAACGAATGTCTCCGAGCGGACCAGGTGCCACAAGTATTCATTTGTTCGCAGGTCTTGTAGGCTCTTAGGGTAAGCGCAGAACCTTAAAAAATCGTTGGAAGTGTGAACAGCCTCAAAAACTGGGGGCAGGCATGGACGTGGGAAGACAAACCGGGTGCCAGATCGGATAATATTTTCCTTCTCGGACTCATACTTGTAAACAGAAGATTCGGACATCACGGTGAGGATTGAAAGTGCTCTCCGGTACCTAATTCAAAGTGTCAGTTTAAGGAGATTTCTTGAGGGTCAACGCAGGTGAAGTTTATACAGCTGCTGCAACAACTTCAGTAGGATGCGACCTTGAAGCAAGTGCGAGGCTGAAAGGAGACCAAGAAAATATTGAAACGGAGAGTAAGGACGAGCTTACGGAAAACAAAGGAAACGGGATGCTGGAAAAGATGGAGGTCAAAGAAACAGTAGTGGTACAAGTACTGGAAGTCGGCGCGCAAACAATGACGAAGTGCTGTAAAACGGGGCTAAATTCGGAAAGCTTGTCGGTTTCACGATTTCAAGATTTTGAGTATATGTTTCACAATTGGGTATGCTGGAAGTTTCAAATCTAAAAATCTAAATTTCACCTAAACTTTTCTAAAAGACTGTCTCGTTTGGATAATTGGTACGTATTCTCTCCTCCATGTTTACAGCATTACAGTTGACAAATAGATTTAACTGATTTGTTCAAATGAATTCACTTAATTGGGAGTTTGTCAAGAAAAACTGCATGGTAGTGCAATTTGTGGTCTCCGCAGGTCACAGAAGAGAGAGTTCTACAGTAATGTAATTCAATGGACTGTACGAGTTGATAGCATACCAATTTTTAATGCTTTCTGGTAAGTACTGTACATGCCTTCTTCTCCTGCCGCCACCCGCAGCTGTCTTCGTCGATCACAGTTCCGGCACTTTTCGAGCGTTTTTCATCGCTGGTCTTCGGTGAAAGGCTCCAGTCCGCGATCACAACTGAACTCATGCTCTCGAAGTCTGACAGGTAGTTCTTGTCCGCAGTAGCACCCCACCGAGCATGGCTCCTCCCCGTGCGCACATTTTCCTCCTCAGTTCTCTCTTTGTTTCCTCACCCCCATCGCGGTACGTACATGTCCTCCTCTGCGTACAAAGTCGCTCTGGCTCTCCGTCCCGGCACCGCGCTATTCCCTGGATGTACTCGCTGCGCAGTCTGCTCCCGGCGCTCGGCTGACGTCGCACCCGTCTTTGATCCAAGCGGCCAACACGCGTTGACCTGCAAGTACGGAGACGGAATGAATGGTCGAAATCACGTCCTCCGCAATGTTCTTGCCCGCTTCTCCAAGGAAGTTGGGGTCGTCACCCTCGTCGACCATCCGTTCCTCTACCAGGTTCCAAACTCGTCTGGGCATTCGGAGTCCCCTGGGTTACTCGAGCTACGCATGGACATTTACATTCCCTCTTGCCCGCCACCTGCGGAGTATAAACCAATCGAAGCGCGACCGGTGTTCGCCCACAACATGGATGCCTGTAGAAAGGTCGTTAGGCATCGAGGCCGTCTGGTGGCCAAAGGATTTTCACAAAGATTTGGGATTGTCTACAGTGAAGTATACTCTCCGGTAGTCCAGCACACCTCACTCCGCTTTCTCATGTCTTTGGTTTCTTGTGATGGATTTCATCTCACCGCGCTAGATATCAAGACGGCTTTTCTCGATGGACTTCTTGACGAGGAACTGTACATGCACCAGTCTGATGGTTTCGTGGTCTCTTCAAAGAAAGATGACGTGTGCCGACTGCGAAAGGCAATTTATGGTCTTAAGCAGGCCTCAAGGGCATGGATCAAGTACTTGGACAAGCCATTGACAGATATCGGATGTAGACGATGTCACTCTGACCCAAGTGCATTCACCTACTTCGAAAAAAAGACGTTGGTTGCGACTCTATTGATGTATGTTGATGACATAATTATTACTGGTCCTGACAAGGATATTTTGTCCGGCCTCGCTACGAAGATCAGATCATTGATGGACATCAGGGTTGAAGAAGGTGTTACCAAGTTTCTTGAAATTGTAACTGAGCAATGAACCTCTCGCAATTATGTCAAGCGACATAACCCTGCGATGAAAGATGCCGCTCTGTAAAGGTTTGGGATGAAGCAAAGCAAGGCCACCAAGACTCCTCTTCCCGACGAATTCGTAATAGGCAATGGTCACGATGAAAAATAGAAGGTCACATGCGATGAATCCCCACCACCATACCGCGAACTGGTCGGTGTTGTTATGCATTTGTAGAATACTATCCGAACCGACATCACCTTAAGCTTCAACTGTCTGGCTCGCTTCATGAAAACTTCACTGAAGCCCACTGGAAGGGCGCTAAACACGTTCTGCGATATTTGAAAGGAACAAAGGAAGCAGGAATTTTTTACTAGCCAGAAGGTCTACAGCAGCCTATTGAATGTTATTCGGATGCCGATTTTGCTATAAATGTGACACAGAGAACGTTTGCAGCAGGTATCGTGTTCATGCATGCGGGATTGTTTCTTGGAGAAGCAAACGTCAGGGTGTAGTGGCTTGTTCTACGAAAGAAGCTGAATACATTGCACTCTCATGGGCTGCTCGAGAAGCAGTCTAGCTGCGAACGCTATCCATGGAAATGGCTGACAGAAACAAGAACGCTGTAAATGTGAATTGTGACAATCAAGCAGCAATCGGTCTGACAACGAATAAAATCATCAATCACCCTACCAAACACATTTCTGTGAAATTTCATTTCGTGAAGGATTTGGTTCACAAAGAAGTAATTAACGTACAGTACTGCCTGACAGAACAAATGTTGGCTGATATCATGACTAGGAACCTTCGCTTAAGCAGGCACAGATCTCTGTGTAGAGCTCTGGGATTGGATATCTAGTTGAGGACGACTGCAGATGAGGGGAAGTGCTGGAAAAAGACACCTGCAATTGGGGTATATTTGTGACTTCGAGGGAATTCCCGCCTAGGGAATTGATGTTGGCAACTTGTGACCGCCACTGAAGAGGACTTTGAGAGCGCCATTCAATACTGATGCATTTTCGTGGGAAGTCCATTCAGTACTGATGTATTTTTATGGGATTTCCATTTAATACTGATGTATTTTTTATGGCAGGACCATTCAATACTGAAGTACTTTTTTATGGCATTCTCTCAGTAGTTGATATGGCTCCAACATGTTAGTATGAGGCCACAACCTGAACGCAGAACAATTCTAAGCAACATGTTTGACGCTAGCATTGGATGTAGTGTAGTACACATCAGTTTCAAGGATGAACTCCACAGTGAGATTTAGTCCGCGCGGGCTAGTATATAAAGAGGTCTTTGTTCGGCTGAACAGAAGACGGCACCACGGATTAATAAGCAAAAAGCATCGAGCAAAGGGCAGGCCTAAAAAGACATGTTTGTCTTCCAAGTCTGCGATTGAGTCCACGAATGGCTGGAGGGTTTCGATGTGGGCCGGGAAGAACTGCCCAGTAAATTCCTGGGACCCCACTGGGGCTTTCAGTACAAGGGTAGCTTGGCCGCAATCTTGCCTGAATTCCAACGGCCTTCTACTGGCTGCGACGGGGCTGTAGGCCACCAAATAGCGCATTTTGATGGGGACAAGTGGAGGCCCCGGCGCTTCGCATCCCTCGACGACAGGATGTCGACCACCCTAGCGAGTTGTTTGTGGCTCGCAATAATGTACCCGTCGTCGTGGTACCAGAGTTGAAGTAATAGCTTGGCCACTGTCCCGTCTTCTTCGTCCTGTGAACTTAGGAGTTCTTGTGTTTTGAGGACGATAGCATGAACCGCCAGGTCAAATAGGAACATTACAAGGTTGCTCCTTGTTGCGTCCAGCAGAAACTCCGGGTGATTTAAAACCCGATCCACAAAAAGCTCGGGCTCGTTTGCATAGCAGTAGGAGAGCCAAGGGAGGAGTTCCGGAAGAATGTGGCTAGCCACCTGGAGGAACGCGGAGCGGCTGCACAGATTTAACGGATTCTTCAAGTCTACGGCTAGCATTCCATAATCTGAACTACTCCCGTATTCCTGAACCATTCTTCTAATGCCGTGAACAACTGCATCCGCCCCTGACCGGGAAGCGATCCCTAATTGTAGAGGAGAACGTTTGTTTTACTGTTGGAAGATATTTCCGACCTATCCCATGGTTTTCCAGACAACCGCAATCGACTCAAAAAGGGTATACCTACAGCGTAATGGGGAAGGAACTACGCTTCCTAAAATGCTACCTTCAGGCCAGCCATCAAGCAGGCCGCATTGGACATGACGGCTGCTGCAGCGTGCCTTTGCATCAAAACCCCCCCTAATTGTAGCGCTTGGAGGTATTTGGTGGCCTTCGAAGATACTCTCTTCATGAGGCAGCTTCCAGTTAGTCGACGGAGAATTTCACCCACAGCAATTGACCTTGGCGTATTATCATTTTTATCCAGTGGTGATAGGGGGGCTCCGACGATCCACGGGGATAATGCGACTGAGCCTTTTCCCTCTATCAGGATGTTTACCACTCTTGTGGGCACTGCCAAGAAGCCAGAATTGGCCGAAGATGATGGAATTCGTACCAGTTCCGAAAGGTGGCACAGCCGAAGACCCGAACCGCCCGCGGAGGAGCCTGGTTTGAAGCGCCTAATTGCTCCAAGAGCTTCCTCTGTGGTAATCTGTGGAAAGTCGCGGGCGCCGCTGGATGCGATGTTGGCCGCCATCTCGGTTTCTGGGGCTTGTTGCGGGTGCTTCTGGAAAAGTGTTTCGTCGACGCCGGGGGTAGCCGGTAGCACTCTCATTGACCGTGGTGGCTGTGCCGTCCTTGGCCAATTTTGTCGCCCGTCTTATATTGGCCGCTCTCGCTTGAGATAAGACGGTGCTGGCTCGTTGCATGCCGTTGACTGTCGCAACGCTTGCTCCCATAGGGTCTGGTACTGTCCTGCATTCAATAACTCCAGCCTCCCCTTCATTTTCTCAGAGACGGAATACAAACGCATTTCCGTGGGGCAGGAGTCGAGGCACGAAACGTTCCTTAACATGAACTTCGGGAAAAGGAATAGTTTTAGGAATGCTTGCGTGGCATTGAGGTTTGCGGAATGACAAGCTTACGCCGCGTCATTCATAGACGCAGCGTAAGCCTCAGAAAGGCACCCTCGGAACTTTTCTGGGATATGCGCCATAACGGGGACTTGTGTGGAGAACAGTTGGTCATCTATAGGAAGTGGTTGCCTAGAGTTCTCCACCGAGGTGCATGCTTGTGGTGTGGTCGCCCCTGGTGCATGTTCATTTAGGACCAGGAGTGGTTCAGGCGCGGTGTCCGTCGGAGCCTCTTGGAGCTGAGTAAAACGCGGAGGGGAGTAGACAGATTACCGGATTTAGATTGGGTGATACAAGTAAGACAGGGGCGGAAATAGATTTGGCCATTCTAATTAATGAATGCCCCCCAAGGAAGTGTGTTTATCATATCAGCACTACGATAATTATCAAAAGCACTGTAAGGATAATTTTCTCACCGCCGGCGAAACAAAGTCCAGTAAAAAGACCCTGATGATGTCAACACCACCCTTTCCACAACCATCCACTTCACACACACACCGTCCTACACCACAACACGTCAAAAATGCGCACGAAGGACCCATCGAAAGAGCAATTCCTATAGCTCTCGCCCACCGCAAAAACAACGATACGTCCAACAACGACTCCCCCTCACCGCCCTATCACAAGAAGCCCCCGAAACGGTGAACAAAAGCAACGCCGTCGAAGGCGATCAAGCTCCACGCGCACGACGCAACGTTCATTTTTGCACGCTTGCCGACAGATACACAGTTACTAAGTGGATGGTAGACTCGGAACATTCCGATGGACGAGATAGTCTCATGTCCAGAACAGTACGTTACTTTCCCCAGTTCTTCCTTAGGAACAAGAGAGCAAAACTTCAAAGAGCAAGTCTATGGTGGAAAAAACGCCATCAAACGATCCAGCTCAAAACAGGTTCTGCTCGAGGGAACGGAATAACAGGAGAGACAACGAACGGAATGAAAAGAACAAGATTCAAGGCATTACCAGGTCTGGGACGTAATCGTTCTTCGTGGGCAGCGGCACTCTATGCGGAACTGTTAAGTGAGTTTGATAGACTTCGTAAGTGCCGAGTTAAAATTTCGGCGACAGTGCTTCAACTTCATGCGAAGGAAAGTTTCCAGCTGGCGGAGACTGGGAGCCTCTAGAACACTCTAACGGTTGAGAACAGCGCCCTTATCTAAAAAGGGTTTCTATGTGATGGGTACAGCATTTCATGAATGCAAACCATATCGTACTCCGCATCCAGACTGAACGGCTGATTAAGAGCCCTGAGGAAACAAAATACATCAAGCAAACACTGCCATTTCATTTGGGGGAGCTGAAAATGTGTTTCGAGACCCAAATTCTTGACGAAAGCCGCATTGGGAACGCAGATGAGACATATTTCATCTAAAATATGGACAACGGGAAGACTCTTGGATTCAAAGGGGACAATGATGTGAAGTGCGCGGACGTTGCATCTGGAGAAGAGCCGATAATGATGATGGTGCGAGTGACTGATGGAGAAGATGCTCAGATTGAGGTGCCAATGCTCATTTTTATGAACCGTAATCGGTCAAATCCTGTCCAGGGTTTGGTTGACGATGTTACATGGGTTTGTTATAGGTCCGGACCCAAGGGGTGGATGGACGGACAAGTTTTTAAAACATGGCTCTCAGAGCCTAGGGCCATTAAACTCCTCCCAATTGGGCGTCATATAGTTCTATTTGTGGATAATTGCTCTAAGAACTTTGTAAATGACGAGACGCAACTCTATCTGTCAAGAATTAGAACTGTTTTGAAGGTGCCGCCTCCCAATTCCACGTACTTGATTCAGCCTGCGGATTCATTTATTATTCAGAAAATCAAAGATGCGTGGCATATGAGGTGTTAGGAGTATAAATATGAATGCATTTGCTCCAATCTATGGGCGGAAGGCAGCAGTAAGTTGCGCAACCCAGGGAAGAGTTTTTTTAAGAATGGCAGCTGCTGCTGTGAACGATGTGAATCAGCAGTAGGACAAAAATGGCATTCAATATGCGAGAAATGCTATGATTCGCACCGGAATGTCTTTAAATTACAATGGGATCCGGGAAGAGGGGCAACTTAGTGATGATTTGCAGCGAATTCTTGCTATAAGCAGGGAGTAGTTTTAGAAGAGCGAGGTTGGTGATAAGGGTAAGTGCCTTAATGGCGTATAAGAGCTTTAATTTTCTGCTTTGATATACCGCACCTTCAGTATTACATTGGCCTATTCAATTTTTGCAAGGCACTTAAATAGATTGGGTGCAAAATTGGATTTTTCCAATTCAATAAGTGCGTATAAGCCTCAAAGATGAGGTGCGAAAATAGAATCGCCCAATGTAAATCCGGTAATCGGCGTAATGCTTCGGGGCTGTGTCAACTAGGCATTTGGGACATTTTGAGTATGAGAATTCAAACAAGAAGCTGATCTTTCGGGTAGGTGCTTTTGCGCCGACATACCGGTCATGACAGAGTATGGCATACCCGTAACACGATTGATGAAGCTGGTTGACGCGTCCGATTAGCTGAATGTCCACATCCGCTAGAAGGTCCTCCTAAATTCAAATATACATTGGATCTGATAGACCATATCCATGGAGACATACCGCAGATGCGTTAACAAATTTCTGCTCGTAAAAAACACCGGTGGAATTAGTTTCCTAAGCACGCCAGGATACTGACATTAACGGAGAATTTTGGTAATGCAATGTACTCTGTAATTATGCCCATACACATTACCACACACGGCAGGAGCAGAATACGTGACATATCTGCACACGCTAAATATAAAAAACTATTTTTGAGATGTTCCTTTGCTGTTGCACTTACCCTCAGCTGGTATCCAGTGGACAGATGACGACTAGGGAAAAGAACGGAAAAGGAGAAGGAAAAGAGACCTTAAGAGAGTTCGGGGTAAACCAAAATATGGTATTGATCTTCCTCGAGAATATCAGCTTCTTACGCCCGAGCAGGAAAACGCATGCAGTGACGGACATGGAAATTTATGCAGAGGCTAAAATGGAGTTAGACCTGTAAATTCTATCCTAGAACCCTTTCCACAGGCCTCTTAACTGCTTTTTGCTTTAATTATTAATTATAAAGGATACTGATAAACGCAGCTCGTGCTTCAGATACGATAACCTTCTCTTGGGCAGTCGCTATACCCTAATCTTCCGGGCCTAAGTGGAACTTCCATGAGTCTGAGAACAAATCCGCTGCCATTCAAAGACAGGTGTGAAGACTTTCATTAACACCCTACTCTGCCTGGTTTGGTTCAAATACTATCGAAAGGCCCTATTGAATGAACTGGGCAATCCATGTCCAAGGATCGACCTTTTTCATCCCACCGTATGAAAATACCTAGTTCTAGTGTATTACCTTCAAAGCACCTGCCAAGTCGCTCTGACGATAGCTTTCAAGGAGCTTGCTATCCTTAACAACTCTTTGTACATACCAAGTAGTCTTCAAAATACCGTAGCATCTCTAAAGCAGAAGCTAGATGACACCTTGGTGGGCATCGTGAGTTGCTGCTTGTATAACTGACTACACTTGAGGTATCAAGACTATTGCTCTTGTATATATACAAACATGCCCCAGCAAGCTACTGATAGTGCTTGCGGTCCACTGGATCTGACCCATGAATAGTTGAAACGGACTCGCACTGAGTTCAGGGGTATTCAGTTTCTTACACCATTTCATATAAGTGCGACGGACGACTTGCTTTATACATCGTGTTAAGTTAAAACTACTCCAAAATCAGAATAAATTGAGCTCCAAGAAATTCATTGCTCTCGAATATATCTTTCATATCCCATTCTCCATTAAAAAGTCTCTTCATATCATCAGTCATAGCTACAGAGTAAGCCTTACCACTTAGAGACTAAACGCAAAACGGATAACGAAGTCGCGGAGCTCCTGTTTAGGGGGGGAACCGCGACGGGAAGCAGCGAAGGAAGAAAGGCGGTGGAAAAATCCATTGCTGTCGTTGCTCAAGGCACTACAGATATCAATCCCGATAGGGGAGAGGAGGATATCGTTTTGGTCGCAGTAAGGGCCGTAATGAGGGAGTTTCTCGCGCTCTGCGAGTACCGCTGCAGCGCCTGCGGTAGCCGTACTTGGCGAGATGTGGCGGCGAGTGGTGGGGTGGGCAACATTAACGTCGACACCGATATCGGTACTGTGAAGCCCGTAGGCAGCGGCAACGTAAATGTCCATTCGTGACGAGGGGAACTCCAATGAAAGTGACGCCCAGCACCAGTTGCCCACTATCATTGGTAGGCCGGTTCGCTCAGTTTACCGAGGCGGACAGTTGCAGCCAGCGGCGGCCGACGGCGAGGCTGTTAAAAAGAGGGCAATCGGACAGACAAGTGAGAATACATGAGAGTGAAAAACACACGAGCCTTGAAGAAAGGGCATCATCGACCAAAATGGCCGACTAGCCCCAGCAATGCCATAAATGCGCTGCTCCTTCAACACAGCCAGCGCAACAGACACCACAGCTTGGCCTGTCGTCTGAAAACTAGCCGTCAGGTCCAATACTCGTGCAGAGCGCCGGCTGCACCTCAGCATCAGCCCTCGCCACTCAATCGCCAAGTGCCGCGCCTGGTAACCCACTGCGCATACGCCAGCCACGTTTTGTAGCCTGATCCTCCCAGTGACGGAGTTGAAATCTCTTCATATAAGTCAAAATTATTAATGCCCCCACTACAGCGGAGCGGACAATTCTCGTGCTGAATGATAGACTGATTTCTTTTCTCATCGGGAAAGCTTAGCACGGATTACCTTTATCTAAAGAAATCTTAGGATATGGTCCAATGACAGCATTTTCGGCGCTAGATTCTCGGTTCCTCATGCCTGCTCATGCTCAAATCGGTCGAATAACACCACTTTCTCTTCCAAAGCAGAAAAATACACAGTCCTATTCTAAGCGTGAATAGTAGCCGGTTCATTTTCCCTCAATCTACAATTGATCCCGTACAAACTAGGCCTCAAGAAACTCTGTAGCGGCATAATCAAACTTTCCGTGATGATGAAGTGATTGTCCCGGAAGGTCATCTTGTGCGGATTCTACAGTCTTAGCAAGGAAGTAGAAAATCACGTAGTTTTTCAGACAGAAATGTTTGGATGGTTTACAAAATCACGTAGTTTTTCAGACAGAAATGTTTGGATGGTTTACATTTGAAAGGTACGTACGGCTAAGTTCCGGAGTTATCCAGATAGTGACTACGTCGTAACCATGAGTTAAAATGTGCGGCAGACCGCCACTCACCATCGCTACTTACTGAAGCACAGCCTCGGCAAGGTCAGCTCCTCTGCGTGGTCAACTGTGTCATCAACGCCGTCGCCGTCTTCATAGTTGAAGTCAGACCAATCCATCCATTTCAAAGCAACCCAGAGGTGCATAGTTCCGTACGGCCCCGTAAGAGCCAGGCCGGTGACCATCTCCGTCCTCGTAATAAACTCGCCCGCGCGGGCAACTGACGTCTGCCCATAGACGCCCTCTGGTGCGTGTGTGATAGGGGCGGCTTCGAGGGAAGATAGGGGCAGCTCATCACCAGATGGTGACCAGCGTGAGGGGTTGGGTACACACGGATTGTTGACCTTGGCCTTACTTGCGTCCACTTGAGACTTGAGACAGATGGCCAAGCGAAGACCAGCAAAGTGAAGTCTTGTCCACTGTGCCAGTAGTGCGATGCCCGGCAAAAGGGGGTGTCGAAATGTGACCTCCGTCATGACTTTACACTGTATTAAGCTTTGACAGGTAACCTCCCTTTGATTTCGTTTGACTGGACAGCCTGATGATTTACTGCTGAATGCATAGCAATCAGGAGAGCAAACTGCATTTTGGAGAGTGCATTTAGCACATTGAGTTTTGGAGAGTGCATTTAGCACATTGCATTTTGGAGAGTACATTTGGAATGTGATGGACAGGAGAGAGAGAGTATTGCAAATGCTACAGTATTTAACTCTTGAGAATCACAGATTCACAGTAAACAAAAGGTAGACAACTGCATGAACAAAAGTTTAACGTCTTGTGAGGGGGGGAAGAAAAAATCCACCATTACAACCGTGGCGAGCCATCGGTATAATCGCTTGAAAAACTTCCGCTGTAAGCACGATACTTACAGAAAGCGACGGTGACGAAGACAAGTGCTCCAGAAGAACGGCCATGGGGACGACTAGCCGGACCGTTTGGCTGAGGAACCCTCCCATGCTGGCCAAAGAACCACCAGGGTTGAGTGCGGCAGGGTTCACTGAGAGTTGCGGTACTTGGTCGAGGGTGAGAGTCTTCCTAGCGCGGGAGAAACCGCCGCTTGAGAAGGCCGTATCCTTAGCCGATGCAACTAGAGCCCCGTAGACGTAAGTGCCCGATCCGCAACACGCACGAGGACACTAGTGTCCGGCGCCCGCGCCTAATGCAGCGCAAGCCCCGAGCGTGCCAGAATGAAGGTTGGAGAACGGCAGTCTATGAAGGAAGAGGAAAGGAAAACCAATTTGCAGAGCGCACGTGTGACAGATGAAACTCTATGAGTGAATTTCTCTTTGGATCTTATTCCCAATTTTGATATTGATAGTAAATATTCCATTCCGAATTGTCTCAATAATTAATCCGTCCCCAATCAATATCTATTTTGAGGAGTATTACGTCCACAGAATCGAAGATAATGCAAAATAATTGGGATAGGTAGATCCAAATAATAATAAATAGTTCCAACTTGAATAAATAAATAAATGCCACAATCGGACTTAGAATGAATAATGAATAGAAAACCAAATTTAATAATATCTGATCGAGGGGAATATTTCGATAGCCCTAGGATGTAAAAATATTTCTAACAACCTAGACTACTTATACTCTACGCCAGGGTGAACCTGCTACAAAAATCAGGTGAGCCGTTCAATAATTTTGGTAGACATAATTTAGGCTCAGCAATAATTATTGCAGTATTTTCCAGGTAAGCAATCATCCAGATAATAATTTGTTGGTAGCATAAATGTAGTAATTATAGCCTGTATAATATAAAAACCCAACTGTAGGACATAAAATTATTTCACACTGAATTCAGCATAAAATAGTGCCAGTGTAAAATAGATAAAATTATTCCTTGATGATTCATAATAAATATAAATTGTGGGCCTCAATAAAAATATTGCTCCACAATTCAGCATCACTGTAGGACACCGGGATAGAGATTAAAATATTTGGTCAATTTTCACACTACTTCCCCTTTGAAATATTGAATTAAATTTATCCTGTTGACTGAGATGAATCCCGAGATAAAATATTACTCATATCCATAGGTATAGATCCATCAAATAAAAGGAGCTTGAGCATGTCAGATACAGGACTGTCCTTTTTTGTGAGCGGGTCGGAAGGATTAATTGAACCAGGTATCCATAGCATTTTCTTGATTTTGTTCGTTTCGAAATTATATCGAATTAATTGAACATCCGCTCTAATAGATTTATCTTCAGGCACACAAGTAGGTAGAGAGCTGAATAGATCTTTTGAATCAACAGCAACATGAAGAGGAATATTGATATTTAGAAGTGTACTGTATGCTGCTGCAATAATTTTTCCTTCCTCGATAGCTTCACCAGCAGCCAATATTTCACCAGATGCAATAGATTTAACAGGACGCCGAGATAGATGTGAATGCCAATAAATTGTATGAAATATTGAATTACAATTTAAGGAGCCAATTAGCAACCCACCAATACATCCAAGTTGAGCATTTGTCGATCCGGCTGGTTTTCCTGCATCAGAAAAAACAACAACTGATAAATTGAAATTTCCAGAAACTTCCGGGCGCCGATACGTGCTTGTAGAACCAAAAGATTTTAAATTCCGAAGCATAGAAGATTGGATAGATAAATCACGAACCAACGGATTTGACCTTTTCTGTTGTAAATAACTTGCTGTAAAGGCAGACACTGGAGATGCAACCATACCCAAATAGACAATTGATCCGTTTAACGAATTAAAAGCAAAGTTTTCAAATGAGTTCATTTCTTCATCAGGTTGTTTTCGACGATTTCTTGATATTGAATGGGGTTCCAGTCCATTTAGCTTATCATCAGCTGAGACATTAATTTTATAGTCATCAAACTGCATGATTTTAACTCCATTGAAATAAAAAGATCCAGGACTATGTACGATTGTACCAAGCTTATATACTTTCCCAAGATCTTGGATAAATTGCTTCTTAATATTTTTTTGTCCAGTAATAAGTATATCATCGACCAATTTAACAACAAGCAGAATTAAGGATCCTTTTAAACTCATGAAAAATAATTGGGGTATATAAACGACTGATTTCAATCCGAGGTCAAAGAAAGTATTATCAGAGTGTATTTGCCATTTTGCATTCGCGTTGACTAACCCATATGAAGCAGACAGTAATAACCAATAGAAGGATTTTTCGGAGCATTCCCGAGGAGGTCTCACATAAACATCTCGTAATGCTGATCCAGATTGTAAAAATGCAGACTTCACATCAACCTTTGATAAATTCCATTTAAAAATTGTAGCAATTGATAAGAGAATTCTAATTGCCATCGGAGAACAAGATTCCGAATCAGTTCTCAAATTTTTTTCTCCTTGTCCTCATTTCCATGCGGAGCAATTCGAGCCTTGCAATAATATTTTCCATCATCCAAAATTTTTATTTTGTATAAAACGTGACTGGATATTACATTCGAGTCGGGAGGAATTTTTGAAACATGAATTTTTGAACAGGTAGTGAGAAATTATTTTCTTCCGTATTGTACGCATTTGAAATAATATGAGATGGAAGTCCAGATGCTTGATGAAGTAAAATTCTTTAGATCCAAACCTTTTATGATAAAAACTCAGATCTTTTTGTTCAGATGATTTCAATTCCGTTCCAGGTAACAACTCAATTTCATGCGCATCAATTCCATCGTTTTCATCAATAGGGATATGAATTAAATTTTCAGGGTGCAGGGAACTAAGTTCAGATTCAATCGGAACATGTTCGAGAGATAATATGTTTTTAGATTCTGATAAATTTCCATCACTTTCTGATTCATTATATTTTTCGACATCAGTATTCATATTTGGGTTAAATTACCATCATCAGAATGATCGTCAAAATTGTTTTCGCCCACATTCTTCACTTCGGTAATATTTGTTTCATCAGAAATATCTTCCACAGAATATTCAATAGACTGATTCAATAAATCATTTGCCTTTTGAATTTGGTATGCTAGTTCATTAGATGAAACGGAATGTCGGACATCTTCAATTGCAGCATGTATAAATTTTCCATTGGATCCAGGTACTGTGACGATAAGAGATTTTTTGTCGAATTTCAATACTGGTTTGGGCGATGACCAAGATCCTTTTTCTGATTTGGTAGATGAATAAAAATTTCCACAATATCGCCAACATTAATTGGAATATCGGTCACAGACTTTGATTTTAGAATAAGATTTAATTTCCTCTTGGCTATTAGCTCATTATGAGCTTCTCTTAAATCATTTGGTAGACTTCGAGGACCAGAATTATCGATGGGTCGAGTGTGACCAGTGGCAAGCTCGTATGAAGAAACAACATCATTTCCATATAAATCATTCGATATTTGAAACATTCGAGCAATACGAACCGTATTACTTGCAGAAGAATCGGATATTTTTAAACGGATATAAATGTCTCTCAATATTTTATGTTTTGACTCAATATAATTTTTGTTATGGCGGCGGGAACCAATAGGACAAAACGAAATTCCTCTTTCCTCAAGATAGCTTCTAAAATTATCATTGTCAAACGCCTGATCTCCCATTAAATAGTTAGGGTCCCAAAATGGTGTTAACCAGAGAGTCTCAATACAATCAACGCAATTTTCCATCCTTAAAGAGGGCACTATTGAACCAGTTGAATACCTGGTAACTGAGTCCATAATGTGAAAAATATCCAAGTTTTCCACAAAAAAATGATCCACACAAACCAATTCATTAAATCCGCGAGATATAGAGCTTAAAGATACTGCACGAGGATGAGATGGTTTTTTTGTGACATCACAAAATTTGCAGGAGTCAATTATGCTTGATAAATATTTTTTGCATTCATCGTCCCATATAAAATTTCTTTGTAACAATAGTTTTATATCATCATAATTTGAGTGACCACATACATGTTTGTGAACCTTATTAATTATTTTCTTCTTTTCAGCCCAAGATATATTTTTTGATGTATTGATATTGTTGGAACAAATTGCTGATAGAAATGAGTTTTCAATAGGTTCGGATGATTGTATAAATATATTTCCGGTACATAACAATGATGACCATGATCCACCAATGTTATAGAATCGATTGAATTATTTGCGGACTCGAACTCGATGCGATTGTCCGTCATATGAATAATATTTGATTTTCTTGTGATATTTCTTCCAATAACCCATTGCGATGATCCACTGATTATTAGATGCCTTATTTTAACCTGATTTCCATTGTCTGAAATAGCTGATAAAATATTGAACCGATCATTTTTCTTTTTCGCTTGAGTGGTCGCCATTTCCGTATTGCCAGAAGGGCGTGTCCTTGATACATTCAGGAAGTTCATCAAGAATTCCATTCCATTTCGGTAAAATAAATTTCGAAAGTGCTCGTAATTCAACAATACCCATTCCACTATACGGTGCTCCATCATCAAGTAACGGACCTGGGTATAACGTATTTGACGGAGAATCAAGCACCGTTTTTACCATATGAAATGTTACGGAACCAGAATCATTTTTGTCTTTGATATTTTCTGCATTTCCCATTCTAGATGATGAACCTTTATGATAATTTTTAGCACTCTTGCATTTATCTTTTTCATAGGCCCAATGGCCAATTTCTCCACATCGGTCACAAGTTGATTTTGCCTTGAGCGCAGCAAAGTCTTCAGGAGATAATCTTTGCTTATTATTTTTCTTGAAATTTTTCTTTTCCCGGTATGAAATATTTGATTGATTTGAAGAGATATATTTTTGAGCATTTCCATATATTTGATTTGTATTTTTTGGTTTATCACATGCACGAATAATAGATGATATTTCTGAATATTTGATTAATTCTAGGATTTTTCCTTTTTAAATCGGCTTCTTCATGCTTCGGAGAAGCAGCAGCCAAAATAGATACTCGCTGGTTTGAATCAATTTTGGAATTAGCCAGGAGCAAAAATGATACCAGTGCTTCAGGTAATTTCGAAGTACCAGTAGATGAATGAAATCGGGCAATTTGAGCATCAAACCGTGATTCGAAATTTTTGAAAGACTCACTATCACCACGAGTAGTGTGCAATAGATCTAAGAATTTTTGAAATGTATCTGATATAGATGATAGAGGATCCACCTTATGAATAGCGTTAGCAATCGCTAATGCACCATTTTCAGACTGAATTTCTGTGTCTGGAATTTTCTTACAAATATCAAGAGCTCGTCCAAATAATTGTGATTGTAAGACAAGACCTTGTACTGCCTTAGGAACCTTATTAGAATTTGATGCTGGTATAAATCATGAACAGATTTCCATTTTTGAACAGCATCAAAATATTTTTCTTGAGGTCCTTTACCATCCGTCCAAGGAGCCGTGCGAAGATCCCATGAAAATTTCGGCCTTGAAGGAATTTCGGGGCGATCTGGGCCCATAACTGCAAAATAATTGGGATAGGTAGATCCAAATAATAATAAATAGTTCCAACTTGAATAAATAAATAAATGCCACAATCGGACTTAGAATGAATAATGAATAGAAAACCAAATTTAATAATATCTGATCGAGGGGAATATTTCGATAGCCCGAGGATGTAAAAATATTTCTAACAACCTAGACTACTTATACTCTACGCCAGGGTGAACCTACTACAAAAATCAGGTGAGCCGTTCAATAATTTTGGTAGACATAATTTAGGCTCAGCAATAATTATTGCAGTATTTTCCAGGTAAGCAATCATCCAGATAATAATTTGTTGGTAGCATAAATGTAGTAATTATAGCCTGTATAATATAAAAACCCAACTGTAGGACATAATAATTATTTCACACTGAATTCAGCATAAAATAGTGCCAGTGTAAAATAGATAAAATTATTCCTTGATGATTCATAATAAATATAAATTGTGGGCCTCAATAAAAATATTGCTCCACAATTCAGCATCACTGTAGGACACCGGGATAGAGATTAAAACATTTGGTCAATTTTCACAGATAAACTGTTTACTACAGACACTAAGGTCGGAGGCGCCGGAATCAGTAATCCGTACTTCACCAGCTGTTCTCCGCTGTCTAGGCTTCATCATACCAGTATACATAGTAGTCATTCTGGGCTTCTTCTACTGTAAAACTCCGTAGGGCCCTTCCGGTATCAGCAATTCCTGGTAATGTAGGCTAAATTTCTAGGTGTGAAGCATCATCTCATGTCGTGGCTTCCTTGTCTTCAACCGCGGTGCTAAACTACTCCAACCGTTGAAAATGCCCTGGTTTTAGCAGCACGCCCTTCATTTTCCTTTCTATTCAAGGCGCTCTTGTTATACTCTGTCGCTTTAACTGGGGTCAATGTCTGAAGAATGGGTCTCTGTTTTTTTTGGAGTTTGTCTGCCTCCATGCTTTATCTTGAACATGTTAACTACTATCTTAAGTGCTGTCACATTGTTCTCGCTCCACCATTCCAAGTTTTGACTAACCTGTATCAGAGGACTCTCTTGATTACTTGCCTGTTCAAGTAGTAATAAATTCAGTAGACTGCATGACAACTTCGTGTTTAGTCAGGAGAGCTGGTACCTGTCACAAAGGACTCACCTTGACTTTCATATTCTGACAGCCAATCAGTGATTGACCTTGATGTCCGAACATGGAACCTCCTTTCAGGCTAAAAAAGCTCAAAAATGGTTTTTCTAATAAGTCGACCAGCTCACTTCACCGTTCCAAATCGATATCACAATTGTTTTTCCAAACTCCGTGAATTCCTTCCATCCAAACTCCGTTTGGACTGCCTCCGCTAGGAGTGCCAGACGACGAAGTAAACTACCCCTTAATTCCTCTCCCAAACTGTCTTTACGGGTCAGTTTATCGGAGTTAGTCCGCATTGAAGCAATAGGTGCAGTATATCGGAGTTAGTCCGCATCTAATCAATAGGAGGTGGATGTTTACCATTACGAGTTCTAAGTCACTAAAGTGTGCGGGGAGTATTCAGAGATCAACTACACAGACAGACGTCGGGTGGCAACCTGTCGCACCTGCATCACTTGGAGGCTAAACGCAAAACGGGTACCGAAGTCGCGAATTCCTGCAGAGGAGGGGAACAACGACCGGAAGCAGAAAAAGGAAGTGAGGCACCGAAAAAATCTGTGGCTCTCATCGTCAAGGGTGCATTAGATATCAATCACGACGGGGGAGAGGAGGATAGCGTGTTGGTTGCAGTAATCGCCGTTATGACGATAAGGGTAGAACTTTTTATGAAAAGCCCTTACTGCAAGAGGTCCATTTATTGTAACAGATCCACCCCCAGGCCTCGCGCGGTGGGTGCACTTCTGTTACGATGCTCCTACAGAGCTTGCCTTCGAACCCTACTATGTCCGTAGTCCACAGGGCACTCAACAAAGTGATCTCTTCAGTCCCCTGCTCTTTGGCCTGGCTCTTCATCCTCTCTTGCTCTCAGTACAGGAGTAGATCTTATTAGAAATCAGGGAGCTTCCAGTTGAAGTGATGAAGCATCTCTTGGAATGTTCCATTCACGCTGAGGATTGGACTATTTTATCGGTGATGCCGTTTATCTAATTGGTGCTCTCTTTAACGATGCACGTCGCGCATGCTGCATTGGGGGGAATTTTTGGGTTATTTTAATGCATGGAAGATGTGGTCGGTTATATCCTCGCGGCTAATGCGTTATGTGGGATAAGTCGTCGCTGATGGGTAACACTACAGTACAGTACATGACCTTGTGCTGCGTGAAATTGCATGTGTGTGCATCGCTGTACTGTTGCTTTTATAGTATTTGCGTATGCGTTTTTGTTGTCAGGAATTGCCATAGGCAGTGCAGGAATATCAGTTTGTATTGCATTTATCGGTAGTGAGTATGCTTTCAATGCTTAGTTTCAACACAACTTCACTCATGAAGTTCATCGAAGAGCACAAGTTGTCATCTACCTATCGAATCAATGAAAATGGTATTAAAAAGCTGTGTGTGTTGTCAACTATGATGAGTAATTACTTCAGCACGCGAAGACCGCCAACTTGCCGGTGGGATGAATGGAGGTGTTGATCCAACTGCGGATGTAGGTGGGGTTGATGGAAGTAGATATAAATTCTATTTGCAGAGTGAGTTCGAAAACGTAAACGGTAGTGATCATCCAACTGAATCAACCCCATGTGCCAGCATCTTGTGTTATTAGATCTCACTTGTCCTGAATGCTTGGTATGCAGGTGACGATAATATTTTCCTTCCGCAGTCCCAAGCCACCTCCGCCATCCGTTTCATCCAGCTTGAAGGAGGTCGACTAAGGTTCCAGGTCAACCTTCGCGAGACCCAAATTTACGGATTCTCCCCTTCCCAGCTCTTCCGCACCCCTGATTTCATTGTGCTGGGATCCCCGATTGGCTCAGACTCCTTGGTTTTTCAAAATTTTCGCAGGCCACCAAACCGCCTTTGACCATGTCTTCCAATCCTCTCAAGATTTGTATGATGCGAAATTGGCTTTCCACTTGCACCGCCTCTCTGCGAACGCCTCCAAGGTCATGCACTTGCTACGTACGCTAGCCCCCACTGAATCTGCAGTACTCGATGCCAGCTTCGATCATAAGATAGGGGAGCATTCCACCAATTGCAATTGCCCTGCCGGGATCGGGCCTGGCTCCAGGCCTTTCTCCATTTCTCAATGGGCGGTCTAAGTCTCCCGCAAACTTCCGATGTTACCGAGGCTGCTTACGTAGCATTCGTAGTGGATTCTTTCTGACTTATCTCGGATCTGGTGTTTCTTTCCCACGAACGCCACCTGGGAAAGATCCCACGGTCTGCCATCTCGCACTTATCCTCCCGCCACCCACAGCTGTGTTCGTCCATTACAGCTACGGCACTTTTCGAGCATTCTTCTTTGCCGGTCCCCGGCGAAAGGCTCCAGTCTGCGATCACATCTGAACTCATGCTATCGAGGTCTGCCAGGTTGTTCTTGCCCGCAGCAGCACCAGATCGAAAACGCCTCCTCTCCGTGCGCGCATCTTCCTCCTCCTCTGTTTCCCCTACTCTTCCTCACCACCACCGCGGTACGTACATGCCCTCTTCTGCGTGGAAGTAGCTCTGGCCCTCCGTCTCGGCATCACACTATTCCCTGGATGTACTCACTGTGCGGTCTACTACCGGCACTCAGCCGACGTCGCACCCGTCTTAGATCCAATTGGCCAACACGCGTTGACCTGCAAGTACGAAGCCGGAATGATTCGTCAACATCACGTCCTCTGCAACGTTTTTGCCCGGTTCTGTAAGGAAGTTGGAATCGTCGCCCTCGTGGAGCATCCGCTCATCTATCAGGTTCCCAATTCGTCTGTGCTTTCGGATTCCCCCACGTTACGAATATATACTTACATTCCCGCTGCTTATGGGCTTCACAGTACTGATACCGCCGTCGACGTTACTATTGTAATAGATCATATATATCTTTCAAAAGTAAAACACCCAAACCTTTCCTCCGTTACCATTGTCCTCCTCTCCGCTCGCTGCCACATCTCGATAAGTACGATTACCGCAGGCGCTGTCGCGACATTCGCGGAGCGCGAAAAACGTCTCCATTACCGCAATAGAGAAAGGTTTGGGTGTTTTACTCTTGGAAGATATATCCGGTCTATCCCATGGTTTTCCAGACAACCGCAATCAACTCAAAGAGGGTATACCGACACAGTAATGGGGAAGGAACTACGTTCCCCAAAATGCTACCTTACCGCAATTACTGCGATCAAAACGATATCCTCCTCCCCTCTGTCGGGCTTGATATCTGTGGCGCCTTGGGCGACGACGACCAGGTTTTCTTCCGCAGCCTTGTTTCCTTCGCTGCTTCCCGTCGCGGTTCCTCCCCTAGACAAGAGCTTCGCGTCTTAGTTACCCGTTTTATTTTAGTCTCCAATTGATGCAGGCGTGACAGGTTCCCACTCGTCGCCCGCATGCGTAGTTTATTCCTGAATACCCTCCGCACGCTTCTGTGCCATACTGTACAACTTGTAAATATTTACAACCAGCCGTAAGGCACGCTGCATTGGACGAAACCGTCGCCGCAGCGTGTCTTTGCATGAAAAAAGATCGAAACCGCCCGAAGGTATCTATGACTCAGACGGAGACGTGCCTAGTCACGTCTGTCAACACCGAAAATGCTTCCGGGCGCCACCCGCCAAGAATGGTTCTCGGCACTTGGATCAGTTGGGACTTGGCATGCGTGGTGATAAAGTTTTGATACTGATAGGGGTAAATCGTCGGGAGAAGAGATATTCAGAACCAACCACCCCAAGAAGGAGGTGTTGCAAGCGACAAAAGTGCTACCATGGTATAGTTGAACAAATAAAAAGGAGGGTATATGGGAGAGAGTTGAGAGGGCTACAAGCAAGTATAAAAGGGGCAGGGGCTACCACTGATGCTCTGCGACCAGCTTAGGAAAAAGTTTTCTTGGGTCTGAAGTTGACTCTCAACTTCCTACTACTCGGAGGTTGACCTGAACTTTTGTCTGCCAACTTGCTTGACCTCTCACGGAGGAAGCACTTTACTCAGCTTATATAGACTTTTCGGCTAATCCTAAAGTCTCAATCAAACATACTACATACCATACAACGCATAAAAGGGCATCTTGTGGATGTGATTGGCCAGAGGGAAGATATTATCAAGGAAAATATCTGTATCTACTCCTCACAATCGTTATCCTCAAGATCAGAACCAAATAACTCCTCCAAAATATCCATACTCTCAATGCAATCCCTACAAATTCCCTCGAACGGCTCAGAATGATAAATGGCTTCATCAGACATATCCAGATCCTCCAACCCTCCCTCGCGACCCTCAGCCTCCGCGCCAACCCCATCCGAAGAATCCGAGATGACGATCACGCCCTCACTATCCCCTCCATCCCCCACAGCAACTTCCCCACGATTATACAACATCGGTTCCCACGGAGCTACAAAGTCTTCCTCATCCTCGGATCCCTCCACGTCCGACTCAGTCCCCTCTGACTCCTCCTCCTCCGCCTCCTCCAAGAAGTGCCGACGAACCCACTCCCGAACACGCTCACGGTCCATCCTCCTGAAGCAGTCGTCGTAGTCTGTTGGCCCATTATTCATTAGGGCTAGGCCGTTGATGGGGCCAGAGGGCGGCTTTTGGTGATGGGGGCGGAGGGGCGAAGGTTGTTCATTCTGATAGACGTTGGGGAATGGGAGGCAATGTAGGGTGTTTTGGGGGGAGGGGTGATGAGTAAAATGATCGGGGACATTTGGAACTTGGAATAAAGGGGTTTAAATAGGCTCCCGGGGCAGGTTCTATAGATTAGGAATAGGTAAAATAAATCTGCAAGGGATTTTGCAGTAGTGCATTTGCGCCCTACTTCTCAAAAAAAGGTGAATTTGGAGGAGAAAGTAAGCTAAAAGGGAAAAGGAACTTGATTCGGGGTCGATTCAGAGGGCTAAATACAGTATAAAAATATCTAGATAAAATGGAAGTAAATTTGGAAATGACGGTGGGAGAAGTTAGGGGCGGGATCGTTGTAGGTTGCTGGATTACACTAAGGGAGGACCATTTCCTGTATTACATGAGGGAGGACCATTTCCTGTATTACATGAGGGGAGGACCATTTTCTGTATCACAGATACCTCCTAAACTTTGACGCTTTCGTGGTGTTCAGAGATGTCAAATGGTTGAAGCACCGGGCCTGTGTGTTGAAGGAGCAAGTGGATTGACGAATGTAACCTCTAAAAAGCCTGTCCCTCCGGTGTAACCCAAAGGCACGCTGCGACGGCCGACATGTCTAACGCGGCATGCCGGCTCGCTCGCATTGAGTCGGCCCTGTAAGGAATGTTATTTAGTGTAACCCAGTGACGACTAGTCCCGCACAACGCACTCCCAGCCGCGTGGATAAAATCAACCACATCTTCTATACATTAAAATAACCAAAAAATTACCCTTTTTCTTTCACACAGTTTTTCTAGGCACGCATCACCATCCTAACATCGCACAAAAATCCATCCAACATCAGAACAAGCAACCAAGACGTACCCCCTCCGCTCATACTCCACTTCCACTGCCGCTGTGGCAAAACCCACCAGCACCGCAAGCGTGACTCAAGCTGCATATTTATCGCAGAACGAGAATTCCCAAGGATCCCTTGCGCTCCGCTGACGAGCTCGATTTTTCAAACGATGATTTTTTGAGGGAAAGAACCTGGTTGCAATTATTGTAAAAATTTAATGATGTGAGTAGATCCAAAATAGGTATATCCAATTAAATCATTAAAAAATTACCAGAATAGAACTGAGAATAATAATAAAAGGAAACCCAATATGTACTGATCGACGGGGACAGTTCGATGGCCCGAGTCTTGCCTAAATATTCTAACAGCCTAAGGCTATTCATACCGCGGATGAGGATAAAAAGCCACAAAGATGATTCCACCAGTATAATAGTAATTGTAGACCAAATTCATGCTCAATAATAATTGTAGAATAATTATCCAGGTGAGCATTAATCCCAATAATAATTTGATGGCAATATAATTCCAGGAATTTTAACTGCAGAATTTAAAAGCCAACTGAAAGACATAGAAATTGCTTCACGTGTAATACAGTATAAAACATGGGCCAGTGAAAAATAGATAAAATTATTTTCAATGATTCACAATAAATAGAATTGTTGACCTCTGATAAAAATTGTGGGACATTGTGGAACAATTTTTATCATCACTATATTCGATATGGAAAACTAATTAAATAGTTTTCCATTACTTTTTAAAATATTTTCTAATTTTCACAATTATAGTGTTGAAAGGGGGAGGTCTGAGTGTATACTTGCGCAAAGATAAGTTACGGAGATACAAGTGAAGTCTTGAGACTGTCGCACATGGGCAACAAGTAGTATCTACTTGGCGGCAGATGGTAGGAAGTAAGTTTATCCAAAGATCCAAGTTCAGCGGCCGTCCTTGCTGCAACCAGCTCATTCTCAAGGCAAGATAGGAGTAGTTAAGCTGTTTTGCAACTGTAACTTTCGGGGCACCGACAGTTCGTAGCGCTTATTGTACTGTACTGAACCAGCAGTGCCAGCAATGTACGTGCATGTTACTGACAGAAGAAATATGAACAATTACATTGTAAGGCTTGGTGTAAGCTGTTTCGTTCAATTTTCCACTGTCATCACGGCCAATGGAAAGAATATACATTCTTCCTCTTTTCTGAAAGCTTAGAAATTGTGTACTCCCTTGACTTTCCATCTTTAAGAAGTCGAATGGTAGTAAGCCATCAAAAATTATGAGATGTAAAGTCTAAGCGGAAGGTGTGTCAGTTCTCTTTAGTGGATATGAATGGTTGGCCTTTTCGGAGATCCATATCAGTTTGGTAAGACGATGATTCTCAAATTTGTACCTCGTAAGCTGAACTTGTGCTGTAATTGACGCACCTTCCGAGGTATGGCATGTGGAGAGCGAAGTCAACAAATCATTCGAATCCACAGCAACATGTAGATCTACATTTATATGGAGCGTGCATTTGTAGGTGCTACCGATAATCTTGCCTTTGTAGATAGCATTTCTTGCAGCAATGATGTCCTCGAATACTATCTACTTCACTGGCCCCTTGGACTGGTGCGAATTCCAGGTGAGAGAATGAAAGACTGAGCTATGTGCAACCGGCCCAATCAAAATTCCACCGATAGTACCAAGCTGTCTTACATCTGCATTATTAGCGGATGCTTTAAGCTGTTGATACGGTAAAAGAGGCGCCAACGGAAAAGGGAACCACCCGATATCCGAGATGAGAGTCGGTACGAGCCACTTAAGTGCAACGGTAGAAGTTAATGGGAGATGAAAAGGAGTTAGCTTGAAAGCTGAGTGACTGTTCTGTTAACCAACTCTAAGGAAGCAGAATATACAACCTATGCTCTGTGATTGGTGTGATAAAAACGGTTCTTGGTTCTGAAGTTGAATCTCAACTTCCTAACTATTTGAGACTGGACTTCAAGTTGTCTGCCAACTCCCTTCCCGTCTCATGGAGCAAGCAACTTAATTAGCTTATATAGACTTTTTTCCTAAACGAAAATCTCTATAAAAATACTACATGACCCAGGAAGAGTAGGAAAAGGCTTCATATCGACACAAAGAATTAAACAGAATATATTTGAAAGAAATTACTGAATCTACTCCTCAAAACATTCTTTCTTTAGATCGAAACCTAACATTACTCTGAAGATATCATAAATACCTATTCAATCCCCACAGGTACCTGCGGATGCCCCTATTTGTCTGTCTTGTCTGTCATTTTCTGCAAAGAGTAACGCTGACATGAGTCCCTCCCAACCGGTTCCATGGCCATATGACCCCGGTTCGAGGCCCCCTTCTTCATCTGTGGACTCCTTATCTTCCTCTCCTTCCTCCCCAGCCTCCTCTTCTTCTTCCTTCTCTCTTGACTCGTCCTATGCATCCCTTCGTTCCATCCCGGAGACCGACTTGGGGGCGATCCACCTCTCGAAGTACTCCTCTTCGTCACCATTTCCCCCCCCCCAGAGTCCCCAACTACCAATTTCTGTGCTTCTATTTCCACCAAGTAAAGAGCAACGAGCTCCGAGAAATGAATCCTGGTTTACCGACGGAGGTAGTCCTCGACGTCAGTTGGGCCAGAATTGAGTAAAGGAGAGACGTTGATGGGGCGAGGGTAACGCAATGGGGCGAGAAGGGGGGAGTCAGTGCATGATGGCTGCCAAGGAGGGGGTGCAAACTGTCTATTCCTTGCTGTTGTAGGGACGATGAAAAAAATTAGGCGGCACCAGACGTGTTTAAATAGCTCCAAACGGTTCAAGTTGGCAGGCTCGCTGAGTCCAAAATATAGTCGAAAATTGGTCCTGTAGTGGGGTTTAGTGAAACCCACTTTAAAAGGGTGATTCATGACAAAAACCATGTGTAGAAATATTAACTAAGGAAAAATATTTGGGGGCGAAGAAGATCAAATAAACAGAGAAAAATAAAAGAATAACTATCAAAGGGGGAGGTGATGGCTCAAAAAAATGGAAGCGAGAAAGGGATGAGTATAAAGAAATTAAAAATTTGTGACGCAAAAGAAAAAGAAAGTAAACGTAGAATCAAAGGGAAAGGGAAAGGGAATGAAGAGAGACGTAAAAGGGAGTGACTTCCTGCCAGTAAAGATAATACCTTAGGTTTTTCGCTTAATAGCTACCATTACACGACGGGCAGACAAATGACGAGGTTGGTCCCATTCACTTCACAACTTTTAGTATGGTGAATTGCTTCACGAGATGCTTCACATAATAGCCACCTTTTGATTACATACAAGCAATATAAAGGACCTAACAATCATTCCAAAAACTCAAGGGAGCCCTTGATAGATCGAAAAACGGAGAGCTCAACTGAGTTAAGTTGATCACCAATCTGCTTGAGGAGAAACCTAGAAGTAATAATTCGTTCCATTGAAAGCAAATTGTCCTCTACTGACACCCTGATGTGGGCTGATTCATGTTGTTAAAATGTTTAGTACAAAAACATGAAATTTCCTAGCATAGAGACAACAGTCCCCAGTTTGTAATTATTGGAAAGCTCATTGAGAAAGTTCTCAAATGTGCTGCACACTAAGAACCATTGAGTATCTCATCCACTGCTGTGAGGACGACTAAAACGAGCCTTGCATTCGTATTCGATAGATGAGTTGGGGTACAAAAACCACAGCTTTTAATACAACTTGAAAATGTTTCATCAAAAGCGGAAGGGGAAAAAATGGGGTGTCTTAATTGAGATGTATGGATTGGCTGGAAACCATTTGGATTTGCAAGTCTGCATATCATATTAAATATATGTACCGATGGTCGAAGCAATGTACAAATCATTTCTGTCCAATGCTAGCACCTGCAACAGTCTACCAGAAAGTGGATGGGATGCCAGCCAGCAGACAAGCAGCGTAAGAAGTTGCTGCCAACGCCGAGTGTCGCTTTAGCGGAATGTTTCGAATCTTCGAAAACCGTTCCATTGCGCGGCTGGCGATGGTTCTTACAAGCTCCGTGACCACTGAAAACGCCTCTGGATGCCATCCGCCAAGAGTAGAGATTGGAACAGAAACTAGCCTGCTTCTTCCCGGTAATTCCGCAAGAAAGCCTCGGTAATTTCGCCACATTTCCGCGCTCTCTGCATTGGGACTGGTCATCCGGTTGAAAGTCCGGACTCAGTAATGGGAGGGAGCGAGTGGATTGACGAATTTTATGTCGAAATAGTCAATTCCGCCTGCGGCACCAATGGCTCTGATTGCCGGTCTTGTCCGGTGTTGAAGATGCACACGCGGTTCGATGAAATGACGCCGAGCTGCCCGTCCAAGATCATTGCCTAGCAAAGCAACTTGCTTGTTGTGGCGATTGTTGCGCTGGCATCTATAACGACAGTGCAGCAAATGGTCCGCACCGATGTCTAATGTCTCAGGGCACCCAGGCTTCGGACAAGGAGTGTCAGGTGCGAAAAATGGAGTTTGGCAGAAGTACTGCAGCCGCACTGAGAAATACTTGCTCCTGATGTGTGTTCTTAACCCTGCGCAAGGCCCATAGTGGACCCATCCCTTGGCTCCATGTAGTGATATACTTTTTTGAGTCAATTGCGTTTGTCTGGAAAACCATGGGATAGATCATATATATCTTCCAAGAGTAAAGCACCAAAACCTTTTCCCCATCCCCTCCATGCTACGGGCCGCTACTGCCGCGTGCGGCACAAGCCCGAGCGTCTTCAGCGCGCTGCACGCGCCCGCACCCTTCCGTCTCCCGCTGACGTTTTTCTTCACTACCTTTCATTTTGTGCATGCTCAATGCGTACCGTCCACTTTTCGTCAAAACCCCATCATTTTGCTTTCGCATCTCTGCCTTTCTTTGGTTATACTCGAGGCGATTTTGCTGTTTTCGTCTTATCATTACATCGTTTCGGAGAGTTGTGAGTGGCATCAAATTCCACAGAGAGCACTTCTGCTTGGTTGCTCGACTTGTTTTTTCATCTGGAATGTCACGTGCTTAATCGGGTGGCAACTTCATATTTGGTTCTACCTAACGTCCCTCCATGTGGTGGTAAATCCCTCCATAACAGCTCCACAGGGGCCACCGCCGAGGCGTCCAGGACTTCCCCCACCCTCGTCGCCGATCCCCACTTCTCAAGACCCGAACTCAGTCGGCAAGTTCAAATTTTGAAACGGTCAATTTTTTGATCAACTACACGTGGCCACCTGGAACCCAGGTTTGGTGACAATTATACTGTTGAAAAAGGAGGTCTGAGGTGCATACCGGCGTACAGGATCGGAGTCCCGAGGATTGACAGACAGCACTGTAACCAGTCAAATCGTTTAGTAGGGGGAAACGTTTGGGTGTTTTACTGTTGGAAGATAGTAGGGTGCACTGGTTTGAGACCTCTGGGAACCGTAAAATTGTCACAAAGTCTCCACGTGGCCACTTATAAAATCACTGTTTTACATACTCTGCAATACAGAAGGAGCACGTGTGCCCCCTAGAACAAAGGCCCCTCGAAGGGAACGACAGAAAGTGGCTGTCAGAACGCCCGATATCAGGCACCATTACGACAAGGCTACTACCAAGGCCCGGGTATTGCCCGCTGTGCTCATCGCAGAGGCCGCGAATACGAACCGTCGCCACTCTACTGGCCCACCTTCGTACTACACACAGCGCCGGGTCCGAGATGGGACCACCAAAGACGCATCAGCACGGCTTGTTGATGAGCTATTTCGCAAAAGTGGGCTACTGGTACTGTGGTCGTCACAACCAGTACATAAGCTCCGAGGCTTCCGGCCCAACGGCAAACGGGCTCTTCGAGTTCTCGTACTCAAAGTGCCCAAAATGCGCAGTCCATACAGCGCCGAGGCGGTACATACCATTACACCAGACACAACTACGCAGCCCAGTACCGCCGATGACGGCCTCCTTAGTCCCCGTCCCAGACGACCCAGCCCCTCCGGCAAATACTGGGTGTACCACACCTTGTATTCCCCCAAAAGCTCCTGTCCTCGCGGTTCTTTCATCACCAGCATCTACGTTAGTCGCTCAAGCACTGGCACCAGAGGAAGACTCTTGACCATCGACACCGGAGGTACAGCCACTGCCACCCATCCAAGACATATTTACCACGTACACTCATATCCCAACAAAATTCCCGGGATTACTTGCCAAGTTGTACGCCAAGACAATGGAGGAGGCAGTTTCCGCCTGCACATCTGGACAACCCCAAAGAGTGCAGACATTTTCCAACGTATTTTTGTTTCCTGCAGTGATGTTTACGGACATGTCCCTCCCCAGCTCCTGTTCTTGCGAACGCCGCCCGCAATCGATCGCAAAAGCAATGAAAGAGCGGGTAGATCTATGGAGCCCCGACCAATACATGATTCTTTGGGACAGGCACTGGAGACGTACGGAAAGGTTCGGGGGGTTTTGATGCAAAGGCACGCCGCAGCAGCCGTCATGTCCAATGCGGCCTGCTTGATGGCTGGCCTGAAGGTAGCATTTTAGGGAGCGTAGTTCCTTCCCCATTACTGTGCCGGTATACCCTTTTTGAGTTGATTGCAATTGTCTGGAAAACAATAGGATAGACTGGATATATCTTCCAAGAGTAAAACACCCAAACCTTTCCCCCTTGGGACAGGCCGTCAGAACGTCTCCCCCACTCGCTGCGGCTACACAGCACATCTCTGACCAGCAAAAGGTGAACATCCGAAGAACTACTAAACTGGCGAGGGAGGGGGCGTAAGGAAAGGCAGCACAGGCGCTCGGCTCTTTGGGCGTCTTCCCACCCACCCCAGAGGTCGATCTTGGGCCCCTCGCGAAGCACCCGCAACAAGTCCCCCTCAACGAGGCAACGCATCACACCCCACTAGAGAATGTCCTGCTTTTCCGCGACTTCTCGGAGAAGGAGGTGCTCGACGCTGTTCGTGGGCTTAAACCGGGTTCCTCTGCGGGGGCATCTGGTCTCAAACCTTGCCACCTCGTCGAACTTCTGCGATCCCGTCTTTATCTGGCCCGTCCGGATTTTTGGCAGCCTTGTCCAAAATAGTGAACACCTTAGCAGCTGCCGAGGCCCCAGCCGCTCTTGCCCCTTGGAATGCTGACGCGCTCTTAACCCCTTTGGCCAACAAAGACCTTACACCCAGTCCTCCCACTTGGTAGTTCCGAAGAAAGGTTGCCCACTTACCTTTCGCACTTTACTGAAGTGTCTTTTGGGGTACTCTTAAATACACAAGCGGTCACTACTTACTCTGAGTATAGCTCCGATTTCTCCTTGACGAGGGACTCTACTATCCACATATGTGAGCCCTGGGCTCCAACGAACCTTCTCATCCACCCAGAGCACTAAGAGCTCCAGCCTCAATCCGATCCCGGCCACAGAAAACGACAGAGGGACTCGTCCTCCTTTCTTGTCCATCCGAACCAGCCCCGTCGAACACCACAAGTTATTTCAACTGCAGTCAGCAGCCAAAAAGTCAGTTCTTGACCGCCTCTGAGGTAAATCAGACCCCACAGCTGAGTGATACTCCATGTCGTGTCCGAAGCACAAAAGAGATAGAGCATGCAAATGCGTAACATAAAAAAGGAAGACAGAAAAGACTCATAGAAGATAGCTAGACAAGCTGCCAAACGATAACGTATTAGGTCTCGAGATTCAAACTGTGTCTTACCAACCTATCAGAAATAATTCAGAAGGCACACACACATATATTCAACTCTCCCGCATTACTGCGTCGGTACACCTTTTTGAGTCGATTGTGGTTGTCTGTAAAATTATTGGATAGATCGGATATATCTTCCAAAAGTAAATCACCCAATCCTTCCTCCAGGTCAATAGCGGTAGGAGAAACGCTGCGCAGATTGACTGGTAGCTGCCTAATGACGAGAGCCTCCGCCAGAGCAGCAAAATACCTACAACCGCTGCAGATTGGCATTGTTGCCGGATCCGGCACAGACACCGTCCTCCATGGAGTGTGAAGGGCCATAAAGAAGTTCGGACACAGGTCTGAATACGCATTGCTGAATGTTGACCTCAAAAATGCATTCAATCTGTGGAGTCGGACAGATTTCCTGGCAGTAACCAAACACCAGTTCCCCAATCTGTTCCCGTGGGTTGCATACTGCTACGCACATGAGCCCGCTTTCTTATAATTTGGCCGTCATATCATCCGGCGCGTTCAAGGAACGCAACAAGGGGACAACCTTGGTACGCTCCTTTTCGATCTTGTGCTGCACCCCGTTATCCTCAAAATCCAACAGTTACTGAGATCAATGGACGACGAAGAGCAGCAACTCGGCGACCTGCTGTTTCAACTCTGGTACAATGATAATGGGCACATCATTGCAAAACACGACCAGCTCCGCAAGGCGCTGAACATCTTATCATCTCCAGAGGCCACAGCTCGGGGACTGCATCTAGCAGTGCCTAAATGCCGAATCTGGTGATCAACTCCACCGCAAGATTCAGTGCAACGCCTATATCAAAGGGAACTCTCACAGGAGTACAGCGAGGACGCAGCGGTGCTGAACGCTCTAGTTGGCACCAATGGCTTCTCTCAGCAGCACTTCACAGGCCATGTGAAGACCCTGAAGCTGTTACTCGACATCATCATCGCCTTAGAGAATACACAAATCGCGTTTCAGCTCCTGCGCAACTGTTTCGGGGTTTACAAACTCGGACACCTGTTACGAGTGGTGCCATCAGCTTGCACTGCGGAAGGCGCTGCAATGTTTGATGCAATGATGGAGAACTTTGTGCGGATATTGGCCGAGGGCATCCTCGACCCCGAAATATTCCGAGAACTGCAGTTTCCTGTGAAACCAACTACCGCCAAGAAGCAATCACTGGGAATTGCACTCATTTCGGCGAAGTCAATCGCAGCTGCAGGCTTCCTCGCCTCCAGCGCAGCGTCCAACAGGTTGTGCACAGCCCTCCTTCCAGCGACAATTACGGACCTCGCAACGTACCGAGACATCGTGGAGGCGCACCAGATTTGGTCCCTCTCTTGCTCCTAATCCAGGCTTCTCCCCTTCAGAGCCTTCTGCTCAAACAAAACAACATCACAGAAGAAACTATCAGACTCCATCCTCGATCGGGTGAAGGAAGAGATCGATGTTGGCGGCAACAGACGATAAGCCTTCCGTGCCTCTATGAGGCTCCCCGGCACGGAAGTTTGGGTTTGCTGCACCACATCTCCAGGCCTTAAGACAAGTATAGAACCAAGAGAATTCTCGATATGGTTCCAATACTACTGCCAAATCCCGCTTTTCCCTCTGGAAACACCATGCCCCAAACGGAACTGCCCCGAAACGCTCGACTATTTCAGCTACAATCTCTTGCACTGCTTGCACGGGGGCGAAAGGACGTCCGGTGAGTTTATTAGTGAGCGATCTCGGGAAATCTGTGCGACATCCAGTCTTCGAGCCGCGGAAAGGGCTCCACTGCACCAGACCTGATATTCGCGCAATGAGACGCACTGGTGGTATAGACTTCTTCGATGTCACCTTAGTCAACCACCTAGCGCCTTAGAACAGGAGAGTAAGGACTTTCAACCCGCTCACCTCGCTCAACGCAGCGAGAACGGCGAAACAGAGAAGATACGGGTCCTTCATCGCATCTTCCGCCAGCAGTAGGCTGGTATCTGTCCCCATCTCTACCCTCGGAGTATGGTACCCGGACGCTTACGCGTTGCTAACCGATGTCGGACGCAACGTCGCTACAAGGGCAAGGGAGACTTACGAAAAGGTCAAACAAGTCTCAATACAACGTCACGCCGCAGCGGCAGCGATGTCCAATGCGGTGTGCCTGTTGGCTGGCCTCAAGCCAGTTTTCCAGCGTTTTGGCGGCTTCCCGTCAATCCTTTGCATTGTAGGCTTTTTTTCTAAATCACGACATCCCTCAGGTGACAGCTGATGCAAAATAATTGGGATAGGTAGATCCAAATAATAATAATATGTTCCAACTTGATTAAATAAATAAATGCCACAATCGGACTTAGAATGAATAATGAATAGAAAACCAAATTTAATAATATCTGATCGAGGGGGATATTTCGATAGCCCGAGGATGTAAAAATATTTCTAACAACCTAGACTACTTATACTCTACACCAGGGTGAACCTGCTACAAAAATCAGGTGAGCCGTTCAATAATTTTGGTAGACATAATTCAGGCTCAGCAATAATTATTGCAGTATTTTCCAGGTAAGCAATCATCCAGATAATAATTTGTTGGTATCATAAATGCAACAATTATAGCCTGTATAATATAAAAACCCAACTGTAGGTCATAAAAATTATTTCACACTGAATTCAGCATAAAATAGTGCCAGTGTAAAATAGAGAAAATTATTCCTTGATGATTCATAATAAATATCAATTGTGGGCCTCAATAAAAATATTGCTCCACAATTCAGCATCACTGTAGGACACCGGGATAGAGATTAAAATATTTGGTCAATTTTTTACACTACTTCCCCTTTGAAATATTGAACTAAATGTATCCTGTTGACTGAGATGAATCCCGAGATAAAATATTACTCATATCCATAGGTATAGATCCATCAAATAAAAGGAGCTTGAGCATGTCAGATACAGGACTGTCCTTTTTTGTGAGCGGGTCGGAGGGATTAACTGAACCAGGCATCCATAGCATTTTCTTGATTTTGTTCGTTTCGAAAATATATCGAATTAATTGAACATCCGCTCTAATAGATTTATCTTCAGGCACACGACAAGTAGATAGAGAGCTGAATAGATCTTTTGAATCTACAGCAACATGAAGAGTATTATTGATATTTAGAAGTGTACTGTATGCTGCTGCCATAATTATTCCTTCCTCGATAGCTTCACCAGCAGCCAATATTTCACCAGATGCAATAGATTTAACAGGACGCCGAGATAGATGTGAATGCCAATAAATTGTATGAAATATTGAATTACAATTTAATGAGCCAATTAGCAACCCACCAATACATCCAAGTTGTGCATTTGTCGATCCGGCTGGTTTTCCTGCATCAGAAAAAACAACAACTGATAAATTGAAATTTCCAGAAACTTCCGGGCGCCGATACGTGTTTGTAGAACCAAAAGATTTGAAATTCCGAAGCATAGAAGATTGGATAGATAAATCACGAACCAATGGATTTGACCTTTTCTGTTGTAAATAACTTGCTGTAAAGGCAGACACTGGAGATGCGACCATATCCAAATAGACAATTGATCCGTTTAACGAATTAAAAGCAAATTTTTCAAAATGAGTTCATTTCTTCATCAGGTTGTTTTCGACGATTTCTTGATATTGAATGGGGTTCCAGTCCATTTAGCTTATCATCAGCTGAGACATTAATTTTATAGTCATCAAACTGCATGATTTTAACTCCATTGAAATAAAAAGATCCAGGACTATGTACGATTGTACCAAGCTTATATACTTTCCCAAGATCTTGGATAAATTGCTTCTTAATTTTTTTTGTCCAGTAATAAGTATATCATCGACCAATTTAACAACAAGCAGAATTAAGGATCCTTTTAAACTCATGAAAAATAATTGGGGTATATAAACGACTGATTTCAATCCGAGGTCAAAGAAAGTATTATCAGAGTGTATTTGCCATTTTGCATTCGCGTTGACTAACCCATATGAAGCAGACAGTAATAACCAATAGAAGGATTTTTCGGAGCATTCCCGAGGAGGTCTCACATAAACATCTCGTAATGCTGATCCATATTGTAAAAATGCAGACTTCACATCAACCTTTGATAAATACCATTTAAAAATTGTAGCAATTGATAAGAGAATTCTAATTGCCATCGGAGAACAAGATTCCGAATCAGTTCTCAAATTGTTTTTCTCCTTGTCCTCATTTCCATGCTGAGCAATTCGAGCCTTGCAATAATATTTTCCATCATCCAAAATTTTTATTTTGTATAAAACGTGACTGGATATTACATTCGAGTCGGGAGGAATTTTTGAAGCATGAATTTTTGAACAGGTAGTGAGAACATTATTTTCTTCCGTATGGTACGCATTTGAAATAATATGATATGGGAGTCCAGATGCTTGATGAAGTAAAATTTCTTTAGATCCAAACCTTTTATGATAAAAACTCAGATCTTTTTGTTCAGATGATTTCAATTCCGTTCCAGGTAACAACTCAATTTCATGCGCATCAATTCCATCGTTTTCATCAATAGGGATATGAATTAAATTTTCAGGGTGCAGGGAACTAAGTTCAGATTCAATCGGAACATGTTCGAGAGATAATATGTTTTTAGATTCTGATAAATTTCCATCACTTTCTGATTCATTATATTTTTCGACATCAGTATTCATATTTGGGTTAGAATTACCATCATCAGAATGATCGTCAAAATTGTTTTCGCCCACATTCTTCACTTCGGTAATATTTGTTTCATCAGAAATATCTTCCACAGAATATTCAATAGACTGATTCAATAATTCATTTGCCTTTTGAATTTGGTATGCTAGTTCATTAGATGAAACGGAATGTCGGACATCTTCAATTGGAGCATGTATAAATTTTCCATTGGATCCAGGTACTGTGACGATAAGAGATTTTTTGTCTAATTTTTAATACTGGTTTGGACGATGACCAAGATCCTTTTTTTCTGATTTGGTAGATGAATAAAAATTTCCACAATATCGCCAACATTAATTGGAATATCGGTCACAGACTTTGATTTTAGAATAAGATTTAATTTCCTCTTGGCTATTAGCTCATTATGAGCTTCTCTTAAATCATTTGGTAGACTTCGAGGACCAGAATTATCGATGGGTTGAGTGTGACCAGTGGCAAGCTCGTATGAAGAAACAACATCATTTCCATATAAATCATTTGATATTTGAAACATTCGAGCAATACGAACCGTATTACTTGCAGAAGAATCGGATATTTTTAAACGGATATAAATATCTCTCAATATTTTATGTTTTGACTCAATATAATTTTTGTTATGGCGGCGGGAACCGATAGGACAAAACTAAATTCCTCTTTCCTCAAGATAGCTTCTAAAATTATCATTGTCAAACGCCTGATCTCCCATTAAATAGTTAGGGTCCCAAAATGGTGTTAACCAGAGAGTCTCAATACAATCAACGCAGTTTTCCATCCTTAAAGAGGGCACTATTGAACCAGTTGAATACCTGGTAACTGAGTCCATAATGTGAAAAATATCCAAGTTTTCCACAAAAAAATGATCCACACAAACCAATTCATTAAATCCGCGAGATATAGAGCTTAAAGATACTGCACGAGGATGAGATGGTTTTTTTGTGACATCACAAAATTTGCAGGAGTCAATTATGCTTGATAAATATTTTTTGCGTTCATCGTCCCATATAAAATTTCTTTGTAACAATAGTTTTATATCATCATAATTTGAGTGACCACATACATGTTTGTGAACCTTATTAATTATTTTCTTCTTTTCAACCCAAGATATATTTTTTGATATATTGATATTATTGGAACAAATTGCTGTTAGAAATGAGTTTTCAATAGGGTCGAATGATTGTATAAATATATTTTCTGGTACATAACAATGATGACCATGATCCACCAATGTTATAGAATCGATTGAATTATTTGCGGACTCGAACTCGATGCGATTGTCCGTCATATGAATAATATTTGATTTTCTTGTGATATTTCTTCCAATAACCGATTGGGATGATCCACTGATTACTAGATGCCTTATTTTAACCTGATTTCCATTGTCTGAAATAGCTGATAAATATATTGAACCGATCATTTTTCTTTTCTCGCTTGAGTGGTCGCCATTTCCGTATTGCCAGAAGGGCGTGTCCTTGATACATTCAGGAAGTTCATCAAGAATTCCATTCCATTTCGGTAAAATAAATTTCGAAAGTGCTCGTAGTTCAACAATACCCATTCCACTATACGGTGCTCCATCATCAAGTAACGGACCTGGGTATAACGTATTTGACGGAGAATCAAGCACTGCTTTTACCATATGAAATGTTACGGAACCAGAATCATTTTTGTCTTTGATATTTTCTGCATTTCCCATTCTAGATGATGAACCTTTATGATAATTTTTAGCACTCTTGCATTTATCTTTTTCATAGGCCCAATGGCCAATTTCTCCACATCGGTCACAAGTTGATTTTGCCTTGAGCGCAGCAAAGTCTTCAGGAGATAATCTTTGCTTATTATTTTTCTTGAAATTTTTCTTTTCCCGGTATGAAATATTTGATTGATTTGAAGAGATATATTTTTGACCATTTCCATATATTTGATTTGTATTTTTTGGTTTATCACATGCACGAATAATAGATGATATTTCTGAATATTTGATTAATTCTAGGATTTTTCCTTTTTCCAAATCGGCTTCTTCATGCTTCGGAGAAGCAGCAGCCAAAATAGATACTCGCTGGTTTGAATCAATTTTGGAATTAGCCAGGAGCAAAAATGATACCAGTGCTTCAGGTAATTTCGAAGTACCAGTAGATGAATGAAATCGGGCAATTTGAGCATCAAACCGTGATTCACAATTTTTGAAAGACTCATTATCACCACGAGTAGTGTGCAATAGATCTAAGAAATTTTGAAATGTATCTGATATAGATGATAGAGGATCCACCTTATGAATAGCGTTAGCGATCGCTAATGCACCATTTCAGATTAAATTTAGGTGATTGGAATTTTCTTAAAAATATCATGAGCTCTTCCAAATAATTGTGATTGTAGGACAAGACCTTGTGCTGCCTTAGGAACCTTATTAGAATTTGATGCTGGTAATAAATCATGAACAGATTTCCATTTGTGAACAGCATCAAAATATTCTTCTTGAGGTCCTTTACCATCCGTCCAAGGAGCCGTGCGAAGATCCCATGAAAATTTCGGCCTTGAAGGAATTTCGGAGCGATCTGGGCCCATAACTGCAAAATAATTGGGATAGGTAGATCCAAATAATAATAATATGTTCCAACTTGAATAAATAAATAAATGCCACAATCGGACTTAGAATGAATAATGAATAGAAAACCAAATTTAATAATATCTGATCGAGGGGAATATTTCGATAGCCCGAGGATGTAAAAATATTTCTAACAACCTAGACTACTTATACTCTACACCAGGGTGAACCTGCTACAAAAATCAGGTGAGCCGTTCAATAATTTTGGTAGACATAATTTAGGCTCAGCAATAATTATTGCAGTATTTTCCAGGTAAGCAATCATCCAGATAATAATTTGTTGGTGTCATAAATGCAACAATTATAGCCTGTATAATATAAAAACCCAACTGTAGGACATAAAAATTATTTCACACTGAATTCAGCATAAAATAGTGCCAGTGTAAAATAGAGAAAATTATTCCTTGATGATTCATAATAAATATCAATTGTGGGCCTCAATAAAAATATTGCTCCACAATTCAGCATCACTGTAGGACACCAGGATAGAGATTAAAATATTTGGTCAATTTTCACAGCTGACGTCATTTTTCATGGATTAAAATCACCCCATATTCCCCCCCTAGAAGATATGAATTATTTATCCCAACCTCCATGAGAGATAAGCTCGTGTCTATCTCTATATCCAATCTCGAAGTGTTGGTGCGAAAATGCTGGTAAGACGAAAGACATGGGAGAAGGAATCGAGACGCCAAGAAGCAGGTAACGTGGAGAAAGAAGCCCCCGGGCTGGCGGAATCGTATGTAATGCGTCGGTTGTCAATTGACTGAACGCATAATGTTGCATGTCTTGGTTTAATGCAATTTGCATTCAGTTCGAGTTGTGTGTCTTGTTTCAATGCAATTGTGTTCAATTCCAAATGTTGAGTGTCTTGTTTTTTTGATGCAATTTGTATTCATTTCGGAAGGCAGTGTATAAATACAGCAGATTGAAAGAAAAAAGTAACAAGAAGAAGAACAATAGTCTGAACGAGAAAACTTAGACCCAAGAACGGCCTGGCCAAACGACGGACTCGCCGTTCACCTGGTTATGCACACTATTTTGTGCTGATTACTCCGACGCTTGCGTCTGAAATAAAACGGTAAATGGCCCAAGTCTCGCTATTACTCAAGGTACCTGTGCCCTGGAATAACGAGAGACACAGGATCCGGACCAGCTGTCGACTACCCCGAAGTCAACTTCTGAAGTAACCAGGTAAGATCCATTATCATATCTTTGCTTACATATTACAGCACGGCTCCTCTCCGTGCGCACGTCCTCCGCCTCGTCTGTTTTCTCTTCGCTTCCTCACCCCCACCGCGGTACGTACATGTCCTCTTCTACGTGGAAAGTCGCTGTGGCTCTACATCTCGGCATCGCGCTATTCCCTGGATCTACTCGCTGTCCGGTCTGCTCCCGCCGCTCGGCCGACATCGCACCCGTCTTAGATCCAAGTGGTCAACACGCGTTGACCTGCAAATACGAAAACGGAATGACTCGTCTTCATCACATCCTCCGCAACGTTCTTGCCCGCTACTGCAAGGAAGTTGGGATCATCGCCCTCGTCGAACATCCGCTCCTCTACCAGGTTCCCAACCCATCTGGGCATTCGGAGTCCCCCGCGCTACGAATGGACATTTACATACCCGCTGCATACGGGCTTCACAGTACCGATATCGCCGTCGACGTTACTGTTGCCCACCCCTCCGCACGCCGCCACATTTCGCCAAGTACGGTTACCGCAGGAGCTGCCGCAACACTCGCAGAGCGCGAGAAACATCGTCATTACGGCACTTACTGCAACCAAAACGATATCCTCCTCTCCCCCGTCGGGATTGATATCTATGGCGCCTTGGGCGACGACGGCAAGGGTTTTTTCCGCCGCCTTGCTTCCTTCGCTGCTTCCCGTCGCGGTTCCTCCCCTCAACAGGAGCTCCGCGACTTCGTTACCCGTTTTGCATTTAGTCTCCAATATATTATAATGCGTAATATAATATATATAATAATGCAGGCGCGACAGGTTTCTACACGCCGCCCGCATCCGTAGTTAATTTATGAATACCCTCCGCACGCTTCTGTGCGACATTGTACAACCAATAAAGATTTACCTCCAAATATTTCGTATTCGTTCCTTTATTCTTTTCAACACAAAGACTGGCAACCAGACAGCTTTAGGGTGCTAACCGATTTCGCGAGGAAGGCGGCCGATGGGGCGTGACATGCTGTATCGGTTTCGGGATATGTGTTTCTGTAGCACCGGCCACCTAACTGCATTTAACAACTTGATCAAACCTCGCTTATGAAAACGGAAGAACAGAAATGCTTCTGTTTCGAGATATGTGTTTCCGAAGGACTGACCACCCAACTGCATGTACCAATTTGATTACATCTGGCTTACGAGAACAGTAGAGCAGAAGAGCTTATGCATCACTAAACGAATGGGGAAATGTTTGGGTGGCTTACATTTGGAAGATATGTACGGCTAAGTTCCGGATTCATCCAAATGGTGACTACGTTGTAAGAATGAGTTAACATGTGCGATAAACCGTCGCGCACCATCGCTACTTACTGAACAACCGCCTGGGCAAGATCCAGCCCCTCTTGTTGTTCTATGGCGTCATTGGCCGCATCGCCGTCCTCAGAGTTGAAGTCAGACCAATCCATCCATGTCCAAGGCACCCAGAGGTGCACGGTTCCGTATGTCCCCGTAAGAGCCAGACCGGTGGCCATCTCCGTCCCCGTAATAACCTCACCCGCGCGCCCAGTTGACGTCTGCACATAGACGTATTCGGGGGTATTTGTGATAGGGGCGGCTTCCAGGGAAGATAGGGGCTGCTCATCACCGGATGGTGACGGGCGTGATGGCTTTGGTAGAGACGAAGGGCTGAGAGGGGGATTGTCCCTGTTGGGAGCCCACGGAACAGAGTCCACATGCAAAAGGTCCATATAATTCACAAAATCAGAGCTCTTACTAACCTCTCCCACGCGCCCAGCTAACGGTGTCACTTCTAATGCTTAAGGAAATTCATACCTTCCAGTGACTGGTGACTCATGGTTCGGTTATTATACTTTATTGCTTCAGGAGAGTGCGTGAGTTGATTATCAGTGCGTGCACTGGGGAGTGACTCATAACATTACTCACAGGTACTCAAAAGAGAGGTGATGTAATTATCTCACCACTGGGAGCTAATGAAATAATCAAACAAGAATTCTAGTGAGCACAGCGGGACAGGTATAAATATCACGTCAAGTACCATTCACAATAAACAGATCATCGATTTACTAAACAACAAACCAACTGACAAGGTCATCCAAACACTGCTTCAGGTAGTCAACCGTTGTGTCGCAGACCCAATCGTTTCACTCCTTCTCGTGGGGACGGTGAAGGCGGCCAAGGTTTAGGACGCGCAAGGGATTTCTTCTTGCCTTCCCGCGGGATCCATTACGAGAAATTCGACAGACGGCTGCCCATAGACGTCTTCGGGTATTTGTGTGATAGGGGCGGCTCCGAGGGAAGATAGGAGCAGCTCACACCAGATGATGACCGGCGTGAGGGGTTGGGTAGACAAGAATTGTTGACCTTGGCCTTACTTGCGTTCACTTTAGACTTGAGACAGATGGCCAAGCGAAGACCAGCAAAGTGAGGTCTTTTCCGCTGTGCCTGTAGTGCGATGACCGGCAAAAGGGGGGAAGAAAAATTACACCATTACAACCGTGGCGAGCCATGGGTGTAATCGCTTGAAAAACTTTCGCTATAAGCGCGATACTTACAGAGAGCGACGGCGACGAAGAAAAGTGCTCCAGAAGAACGGCCTTGGGTACGGTCAGCGCGAACGTTTGGCTGAGGAACCCTCCCATGCTGGCGGGAGAACCACCAAGGTTGAGTGCGGCAGAGTGCACTGAGCATTGCGGAACTTGATCAATGGTGAGAGCCTTCTGGGCGCGGGGGAAACCGCCACTTGAGAAGGCCATATCCCTAGCCGATGCAAATAGAGCCGCGCAGACGAAAGTGGAAGATCCTCAAGACGCGCGAGGACAGAAGTGCCCTGTGAATGCGGCGCAGGCACCGAGCGTAGCAGAATGAAGGTCGGAGAAGGGCAGTCTAGCAGGGAAGCGGAAAGGGTTTAAGGAAGACGTGCATTTCTCGAATACTAGGGGGACAGGTTAACTCATTCAAATTGAACGAAAACTCCACAACGCTTATTCTGTTTCTCCTTAGAAGTTGTTTTCTTGCTTCTTCTTTTGCCTCGCAAAGATCGCTTGCAACAGAGACGATGGTACTTGTCTGCGAAAAGGCTGAAGTGTAAGGACGACTTCGACGCTTGCTGATACCGACCAAAACTGTACTCCATTTGTGGGCTCTTTGAAGCGTTGTTTGCCTCGTGAAGTTCCTTTGCTCACTTGTCATAGGTCCCCTGTGTGTGTAATCTTTACGGGATGTGGAAAAAGCATGTGGGAGAACATGCTGAGGGGGATTACAGAGAAACTAACATGCGAAGGGGGATGAGAGAGAAACTAATCGGAAATGCATCTGGTAAGAACTTGACGAGCTTGCAACCCATGCGAGCAGAACACAAAGCGCGTGGTTAGGAGGTGCAGCTCCCATTGGGGAGTGGTGCCTCGACGGGCAGCAGCGAACGTAGAAAGGCGCCGGAACAAAGTCGCCCCGTCGGCCCCAGGGACACCGAACACATCAATACCAACAGGAAGAAGCCGTATATCGTTCGTGTGGCAGACTAGACCGTAGTGCGTGTGTTTCGCACGTTCAGCCATTGAGGCAGCTGTGCCGCCAGATAGGGCACACTGGGAAACGCGAGAAGTGACCTGTCGATGGGCCACTGTGATATTTCAAAGCGATATCCTTCGGGTCGAGGCCATATGCAGCAGGGATATAAAGATCTATGCGAAGGGCGGACGAGGGAGAGGACGAAGGGGGAAGGGGAGGAAGCAGATGTTCAAGAGAGGCAGAAATTCCAAGCTCCTTACAGTAGCGATGGAGAGCGTTACGCAAGACATTGTGTGTGAAAATTGACCAAATATTTTAATCTCTATCCCGGTGTCCTACAGTGATGCTGAATTGTGGAGACATATTTTTATTGAGGCCCACAATTTATATTTATTATGAATCATCAAGGAATAATTTTATCTATTTTACACTGGAACTATTTTATGCTTAATTCAGTGTGAAATAATTTTTATGTCCTACAGTTGGGTTTTTATATCATACAGGCTATAATTATTACACTTATGCTGCCAACAAATTATTATCTGGATGATTGCTTACCTGGAAAATACTGCAATAATTATTGCTGGGCCTAAATTATGTCTACCAAAATTATTGAACGGCTCACCTGATTTCTGTAGCAGGTTCACCCTGGTGTAGAGTATAAGTAGTCTAGGTTGTTAGAAATATTTTTACATCCTCGGGCTATCGAAATATCCCCCTCGATCAGATATTATTAAATTTGGTTTTCTATTCATTATTCATTCTAAGTCCGATTGTGGCATTTATTTATTTATTCAAGTTGGAACTATTTATTATTATTTGGATCTACCTATCCCAATAATTTTGCAGTTATGGGCCCAGATCGCCCCGAAATTCCTTCAAGGCCGAAATTTTCATGGGATCTTCGCACGGCTCCTTGGACGGATGGTAAAGGACCCCAAGAAAAATATTTTGATGCTGTTCAAAAATGGAAATCTGTTCATGATTTACTACCAGCATCAAATTCTAATAAGGTTCCTAAGGCAGTACAAGGTCTTGTCCTACAATCACAATTATTTGGAAGAGCTCATGATATTTTTAAGAAAATTCCAGACACAGAAATTCAGTCTGAAAATGGTGCATTAGCGATTGCTAACGCTATTTATAAGGTGGATCCTCTATCATCTATATCAGATACATTTCAAAAATTCTTAGATCTATTGCACACTACTCGTGGTGATAGTGAGTCTTTCAAAAATTTTGAATCACGGTTTGATGCTCAAATTGCCCGATTTCATTCATCTACTGGTACTTCGAAATTACCTGAAGCACTGGTATCATTTTTGCTCCTGGCTAATTCCAAAATTGATTCAAACCAGCGAGTATCTATTTTGGCTGCTGCTTCTCCGAAGCATGAAGAAGCCGATTTGGAAAAAGGAAAAATCCTAGAATTAATCAAATATTCAGAAATATCATCTATTATTCGTGCATGTGATAAACCAAAAAATACAAATCAAATATATGGAAATGCTCAAAAATATATCTCTTCAAATCAATCAAATATTTCATACAGAGAAAAGAAAAATTTTAAGAAAAATAATAAGCAAAGATTATCTCCCGAAGACTTTGCTGCCCTCAAGGCAAAATCAAATTGCGACCGATGTGGAGAAATTGGCCATTGGGCCTATGAAAAAGATAAATGCAAGAGTGCTAAAAATTATCATAAAGGTTCATCATCTAGAATGGGAAATGCAGAAAATATCAAAGACAAAAATGATTCTGGTTCCGTAACATTTCATATGGTAAAAACGGTGCTTGATTCTCCGTCAAATACGTTATACCCAGGTCCGTTACTTGATGATGGAGCACCGTATAGTGGAATGGGGATTGTTGAACTACGAGCACTTTCGAAATTTATTTTACCGAAATGGAATGGAATTCTTGATGAACTTCCTGAATGTATCAAGGACACGCCCTTCTGGCAATACGGAAATGGCGACCACTCAAGCGAAAAAAGAAAAATGATCGGTTCAATATTTTTATCAGCTATTTCAGACAATGGAAATCAGGTTAAAATAAGGCATCTAATAATCAGTGGATCATCTCAATGGGTTATTGGAAGAAATATCACAAGAAAATCTAATATTATTCATATGACGGACAATCGCATCGAGTTCGAGTCCGCAAATAATTCAATCGATTCTATAACATTGGTGGATCATGGTCATCATTGTTATGTACCTTGAAATATATTTATACAATCATCCGAACCTATTGAAAACTCATTTCTATCAGCAATTTGTTCCAACAATATCAATACATCAAAAAATATATCTTGGGCTGAAAAGAAGAAAATAATTAATAAGGTTCACAAACATGTATGTGGTCACTCAAATTATGATGATATAAAACTATTGTTACAAAGAAATTTTATATGGGACGATGAATGCAAAAAATATTTATCAAGCATAATTGACTCCTGCAAATTTTGTGATGTTACAAAAAAACCATCTCATCCTCTTGCAGTATCTTTAAGCTCTATATCTCGCGGATTTAATGAATTGGTTTGTGTGGATCATTTTTTCGTGGAAAACTTGGATATTTTTCACATTATGGACTCAGTTACCAGGTATTCAACTGGTTCAATAGTGCCCTCTTTAAGGATGGAAAATTGCGTTGATTGTATTGAGACTCTATGGTTAACACCATTTTGGGACCCTAACTATTTAATGGGAGATCAGGCGTTTGACAATGATAATTTTAGAAGCTATCTTGAGAAAAGAGGAATTTCGTTTTGTCCTATTGGTTCCCGCCGCCATAACAAAAATTATATTGAGTCAAAACATAAAATATTGAGAGACATTTATATCCGTTTAAAAATATCCGATTCTTCTGCAAGTAATACGGTTCGTATTGCTCGAATGTTTCAAATATCGAATGATTTATATGGAAATGATGTTGTTTCTTCATACGAGCTTGCCACTGGTCACACTCGACCTATCGATAATTCTGGTCCTCGAAGTCTACCAAATGATTTAAGAGAAGCTCATAATGAGCTAATAGCCAAGAGGAAATTAAATCTTATTCTAAAATCAAAGTCTGTGACCGATATCCCAATTAATGTTGGCGATATTGTGGAAATTTTTATTCATCTACCAAATCAGAAAAGAGGATCTTGGTCATCGCCCAAACCAGTATTGAAATTCGACAAAAAATCTCTTATCGTCACAGTACCTGGATCCAATGGAAAATTTATACATGCTGCAATTGAAGATGTCCGACATTCCGTTTCATCTAATGAACTAGCATACCAAATTCAAAAGGCAAATGATTTATTGAATCAGTCTATTGAATATTCTGTGGAAGATATTTCTGATGAAACAAATATTACCGAAGTGAAGCATGTGGGCGAAAACAATTTTGACGATCATTCTGATGATGGTTATTTTAACTCAAATATGAATACTGATGTCGAAAAATATAATGAATCAGAAATTGATGGAAATTTAAAATCTTTTGGTTCTACAAGCACGTATCGGCGCCCGGAAGTTTCTGGAAATTTCAATTTATCAGTTTTTGTTTTTTCTGATGCAGGAAAACCAGCCGGATCGACAAATGCTCAACTTGGATGTATTGGTGGGTTGCTAATTGGCTCCTTAAATTGTAATTCAATATTTCATACAATTTATTGGCATTCACATCTATCTCGGCGTCCTGTTAAATCTATTGCATCTGGTGAAATATTGGCTGCTGGTGAAGCTATCGAGGAAGGAAAAATTATTGCAGCAGCATACAGTACACTTCTAAATATCAATATTCCTCTTCATGTTGCTGTTGATTCAAAAGATCTATTCAGCTCTCTATCTACTTGTCGTGTGCCTGAAGATAAATCTATTAGAGCATATGTTCAATTAATTCGATATAATTTCGAAACGAACAAAATCACGAAAATGCTATGGATACCTGGTTTAATTAATCCCTCCGACCCGCTCACAAAAAAGGACAGTCCTGTATCTGACATACTCAAGCTCCTTTTATTTGATGGATCTATACCTATGGATATGAGTAATATTTTATCTCGGGATTCATCTCAGTCAACAGGATAAATTTAATTCAATATTTCAAAGGGGAAGTAGTGTGAAAATTGACCAAATATTTTAATCTCTATCCCGGTGTCCTACAGTGATGCTGAATTGTGGAGCAATATTTTTATTGAGGCCCACAATTTATATTTATTATGAATCATCAAGGAATAATTTTATCTATTTTACACTGGCACTATTTTATGCTGAATTCAGTGTGAAATAATTATTATGTCCTACAGTTGGGTTTTTATATTATACAGGCTATAATTGTTGCATTTATGATACCAACAAATTATTATCTGGATGATTGCTTACCTGGAAAATACTGCAATAATTATTGCTGAGCCTGAATTATGTCTACCAAAATTATTGAACGGCTCACCTGATTTCTGTAGCAGGTTCACCCTGGTGTAGAGTATAAGTAGTCTAGGTTGTTAGAAATATTTTTACATCCTCGGGCTATCGAAATATCCCCCTCGATCAGATATTATTAAATTTGGTTTTCTATTCATTATTCATTCTAAGTCCGATTGTGGCATTTATTTATTTATTCAAGTTGGAACTATTTATTATTATTTGGATCTACCTATCCCAATTATTTTTGCATTGTGGCGACGAGTCTGCCCATCGTTGTACTTACAGGTGAGGGCATGTTTGCCCAGGGGATCGAGCAACGGGGCGATTTCGTTGGAACGGTGAGCACATACCGGACATCGATCATGACCAGAGAAAACCGCGCGGCCGAGGCGTAGAGATACAGCGACTATCCAAGCTTGCGAGGACAGATAGGTTCCGCGGGGAGGGTGCGGTAAAGTTGAGAAAGCTGAACAGGCGGACGACTCACGGACGGATAGGAGGCGAGATCTGTTGCGGTCAGAGGATGATCGGAAGATCCGATCAAACGTCGAACTGTGAAGCTCAGACGAGATAGCAGACTGGAGCCGTTCGCCGGGGACCGGCGTTTGACATCGCTGAAACAGGGAAGTGGGCGACAAGGAAGCCGAGAGATCTGAATAACGGGTAGATAATAAAGAAATCGCGGCCCAAGGGACTTTCTCCAGGTGTAGATCTCCCGAGAAGGAGAGCAGATCTGAGAAACGGCGGAAAACATCAATCATCGAAGGCGCATAAGCGGACTCAGGGATTGAAGAAGCGAGAGGAATGCCGAGACCACCGTACGAAATAGAAAGGTAGGCTTGCTCCCATTCGGAGTCGGTGCAAGGACCATGAATCTGTGCGAAAGCCTCCCGCTGCTGCCGGTCGAAGCTGACGGCCAAAGCCGTAGATTGGTGGGGGGAGAGAGTCCGCAGCAGATAAATAACCTTACAGGCGCTCGCACAGAAACGGTGCAAGTGGTAAGCCATCTGGGCGTCATCGAGGGACTGAAGACAGGAAAAGATGCGATCTACTGCAGCTTGACGGGTGTCGAATGCGGCGCTGACGAAGGAATCGGAACCAATGGGAGAGCCGAAAGAGAAGAGAATCTTTTACTCTTTTTACTTATCTTGAGTGTACACCGACTGACCGACTATTCAGTTACGAGCTAAGAACGGTAATGCCATCGGGCGTGGAAAAGGGGCCCTTGTTGATGACGTGTTCAGGTCATGCACCTGTACTGTACAGCAGTGTACATGGTAATACTCACGAGTTACTCACAACTTTGGTTTGCGTAGGTAACTTATTAAATTCTGCAATGAATATTCTGTAATAAATTTCTGCAATAGTACTACACGTGTCTCAAAAGTGAGCAGGATTCTAATAAGCGTAATCCTATAAATACTGAAAAATAAAAAGTAATGAAAATTTATGCCGCATTTCACCAATTTCTTTGAAATGGGAAAGGGGGTTCATTTACAGTACTGTAATAAAGATGCTGGAAACAAATTCACAGAGTGGCAGATAGGGGAATGTAAAATTCATTGCTGTAAAAAGCTTACGCTATCAACAATACGTTGCACTGGAATGTCGATACTGTAGGAGGCCAGCCAGAGGACAGGCCACGTTAGAGGTTACTATTAACGCTGACTGACGCTGTAGCGGTGCTGGGCTCTATTTTTAAATATTATTACTGTAGGCATTGAGTGACTGGTTGCACAGTCGTGCTATTCAATGGCTGTGTCAGATTCACATCCGTACACAGTATACCTTCGGCTCTGTAAGGAATGTTATTTACAGTTACCCACCAGTGACGACTTATCCTGCACAACGCACTAGCTTCGTGGGTATAACTGACCACATCTTCCATACATTAAAATAACGCAAAAATTTCCCCCTTCGTATTTTCACCGCTTACAGTAGCCAGCCGACCAGAATGCGGACACGACGGCGGTTGAAATGGGAACAACGGCGGTTGAAATGGGAACAACGTGTTTGATATCGCACCTATATTCACAGAGGCGCGGTTCATTTTCCTCGCTGTCGCACTTCTGGATCCAGTGTCAAGTCCGATATCTTCACAGTGTACCGTTGCTACGAAACTTTGAACATCCTATCAGTCGTTCCCGTTCTTCTGCCGTGCACCACCAAGGGAGATCTAGGGTTCCTTCACGTTCTTCTACCCTTACAACAAAACGATCCATCTTTTTCTTCCAGCTTTCTCCTTTTCCAAACTCAGTGTATCCTGGTTCCTATCGATCCCCTTTCTTCCTCTGATTCGCAAGGGCAAAAAGTTTCAAATGTCAACAAATTTAGATCTACCAAATGTTGGCGACCAAGTTGATATTTGGTTTTTGGGATGCGACCAGTTCTTTCCAGGCACAGTAGACTGCATAGCTTCCCCTGATGTATTTCAGGTAACCATTGCGGATGGATCTGTATGGCACGTTCACAGAATCGATAACATTTGGAGGAAGTCTTTGCAAAATTCGGTCCGTGGAAATTTGAGGAGCGAAAATGTTGGCTCAAGCAGAACTAAGAGACCAGTGTCGAACATAACAAAGAGCAAGAGTGCTCGAAGAAAAAGTCAAAATCCTTCTCGTCTAGGTCCAAAAAGGGGCACTAATGTTAACAGTGATCGCCGTGTCGTGGCATGGGTAAGAGGTGCAAACAATCACACGGTGGATGCCTCCAACGTCAATGGGGGTGCTGAAGTCCGTCATTTGAGGCCTAGAAAGAACTCTAGAAGGGTAACGAATATGGTTGGGAAAAATCAAGGAAACGATCATGTGGACAAGCACGAGCCCTTATGCGCTGAGGCGGTCACTGCCATCGCTGTTGAGACCGCCTTGGCGACATCGGCAGTAATAATGAGGCCCTTAAGTGAAAAACTACAAAAGATTGCGGCGGAAATTTGCAAAATATGCAACGGAATTACTGAGACACATGAAAAACTTCTAAACACAAGTTCGGAGCATCTCGGGGCTGAGAATCGTACGAAAAAGACTCCAACAGTCCAAAGTATGGTGGATGCACTTTTTCTTGACCTGACCGAGATCATCAGTGGGGCAGAAGCTCGCCTCCATGTCCATGAACGATTGTGTAATTCCGAGATGGCTTCGTTGCAGCAGGTGCTACAGGATCACTCTAGCACCATGCTAACGTTGGAAAACATTTCGGATACACTACGAACAGTGTCATCAATTAAGTTAATGACGGGCTTGGACAAGGAATCTGACTAGGGTCACCGGGGTGTGTTGCAATGGTGAATTGTCGAAACAGCAGCTCTAAGAAACTTTAGTCTCTCATTTTAGTGAACACTATACTGTACCTTGGGTACTTGAACCTTCCAAGACTATAACACCCAAACCTTTTCCACACTGTACCTTGGTGCATTGTTACTGAAGTTAATACGTCTTGGTTTATATTGTGATATCGATAAATCCTAATTGTGTTCATTAGTGATAGCTGGCCACCTCAATACCTACCAGTGGCACTTTTACGGTGGTTCCTGAGCTCTTAACTTATTTTGACTTCAATCGAACAAAACTTGAGAACGTGACAGATTTGTTTCTTCAATAAGTGGGACCTTCCTCATACTATTATTATTGAGAAAGGAAATTTTGGGTGCTTTACTCCTTAGAAGTGGAGGATGGGTATTTACCCAGACGGAGCGAGCAGGTATGTATATTGTAGGGCCTGAAATGGAGACGCAATCAGGCGGGACTATGTCATGAGATTGGTCTAAGGCAAGCCGTAAGGCATGCTACGCTGGACAAAACCGTCGCTGCAGCGTGTGCTTGCATAATGATGGATCGCATCAGACCAAAAGATCCATGGTTCGTTCAGCAACGTGGCTGGGCACGTCTGTTAGCACCGCGAATGCGTCGAGGTGCTACCTTCCGAGAGTAGGTAGTGGCACTGGGATCAGTCGGGACTTGGCATGCCCGGTGATAAAACATTGATACCTTCTAAATTTTAACGCTTTAACGGCGTTCGGATATGGCAATGGGCTGAAACATCGGGCCCGTGTGTAAATTTATCCCTCCGGTGCTCCCGCGAAATTTAAGGGGAGGGGGATGTTAGGTGCTTTAATGTTTGAAAGGAACGGTCGATTGTGGCCAGGAATATCCTAAATTTGAAAGGAAAAATTGGGGTGTTTCAATGACTGAAAGTAGGTTAGCCTATTTTCTGAAGCAAATCAATTAATTGGTACAGGTGGTCGGCATGGCCAATTATAAGTGATTCTTACACATTTTTGCCATTGTGGAGTAATTTCTGAAAATACAAAAAGGCCAAATCATAAACCCGTAGTCTAAGGTGTTCAGGGCAGGTTGCTGATTTCATAGTGTCTATCTTTACATCCAATATGTGTTACCCCTTAAGGAACAACTGGTCATACTTCGAAAAACTGCCCCAGTTTCCAATTAGTCCTATCTACGCGTAAGTGGATGACATCAGGAAGCCTTTTTCCGCTGTCAAGGGGCTGGCAGGAGCTGTCGCGAGTAGAGCCATGGAGCATTTCTCGAGGAGGAAATCAATTCTTTTGCAGCACTTGTGATCTCCTCTAAGGCATCATGCTTGCCGTCTGGATTCCCCGCGTCTTTCTACATCCCACATACATGCTCACTACCACCAAACAAGTTTACTGGGTATTGGGCAGCTTATTTGTTACAGTAAACGAACCCCCGTACCCCCCTCTTCCTGCTTACAATGAAGAAGCCCGCTATCTCCTTTGTTACATAGTGCCTTCACCACAAACTCCCCTGGTTCTCAGCCTTGTGAGCTACGAAGAAAGATGTAAGGAGAACAGACAACAGGTAGGGCGCGTTAGAGGAGATCATTACCGTGGGAAAGAGTAAATTGGAGTCCCTTACTGATTAGGGATGTAGGACGGCTATTTTTCGAAGACTAGAGGGGGCAGATCTGTGTATTAGGAGTACCACTACTAGTGCTCGGAGAATGGCACCCGGTCGATCACGCGTTGCTAACCGACTTCGCACGCAACGTTGCTACCAGGGCAAGGGAGACCTACGCTAAGGTCAAACAAGTCTTAACACAAGGGGAAAGGTTTAGGTGTCTTACTCTTGGAAGATATATCCGATCTATCCCATAACACAACGTCATGTCGCATCGGCAGCGATGTCCAATGCGGCGTGCCTGTTGGCTGGTCTCCAGGAAGTTTTCTGGCGTTTTGACGGCCTCCCGCCAATGCTTTACATTGTAAGCTTTTACCCTTATCACGACATCTCAGGGAACAACTTGTGAAAATTGACCAAATTTTTTATTCTCTCTCCTGGTGTCCAAAAGTGATGCTGAATTGTTGAGCAATATTTTTATTGAGGCCCACAATTCATATTTATTGTGAATCATCAAGGAATAATTTTATCTATTTTACACTGGCCCTATTTTATGCTGAATTCAGAGTGTAATAATTTATATGTCCTACAGTTGGGTTTTTATATTATACAGGCTATAATTATTGCATTTTTGCTGCCAACAAATTATTATCTTATTATCTGGATGAGTGCTTACCTGGAAAATACTGCAATAATTATTGCTGAGCCTGAATCAAGCCTACCAAAATTATTGTACCCTGGTGTAGGGTATAAGTAGTACTAGGTTGTTAGAAATATTTTTTACATCCTCCGGCCATCGAAATATTCCCCTCGATCAGCTATCATTAAATTTGGTTCTATTCATTATTCATTCTAAGTCCAATTGTGACATTTGCTTATTTATTCAAAGTTGGAATTATTTACTTTTTGGATCTACCTACCACAATTATTTTGCAGCTATGGGCCCAGATCGCCCCGAAATTCCTTCAAGGACGAAATTTTCATGAGATTTTCGCACGGCTCCTTGGACGGATGGTAAAGGACCTCAAGAAAAATATTTTGATGCTGTTCACAAATGGAAATCTGTTCATGATTTATTACCAGCATCAAATTATAATAAGGTTCCTAAGGCAGTACAAGGTCTTGTCCTACAATCACAATTATTTGGAAGAGCTCATGATATTTTTAAGAAAATTCCAATCACCTAAATTTAATCTGAAATGGTGCATTAGCGATCGCTAACGCTATTCATTAGTTGGATCCTCTATCATCTATATCAGATACATTTCAAAAATTCTTAGATCTATTGCACACTACTCGTGGTGATAATGAGTCTTTCAAAAATTATGAATCACGGTTTGATGCTCAAATTGCCCGATTTCATTCATCTACTGGTACTTCGAAATTACCTGAAGCACTGGCATCATTTTTGCTCCTGGCTAATTTCAAAATTGATTCAAACCAGCGAGTATCTATTTTGGCTGCTGCTTATCCGAAGCATGAAGAAGCCGATTTGGAAAAAGGAAAAATCCTAGAATTAATCAAATATTCAGAAATATCATCTATTATTCGTGCATGTGATAAACCAAAAAATACAAACCAAATATATGGAAATGCCCAAAAATATATCTCTTCTAGTCAATCAAATATTTCATACAGAGAAAAGAAAAATTTTAAGAAAAATAATAAGCAAAGATTATCTCCCGAAGACTTTGCTGCCCTCAAGGCAAAATCAAATTGCGACCGAGGTGGAGAAATTGGCCATTGGGCCTATGAAAAAGATAAATGCAAGGGTGGTAAAAATTATCATAAAGGTTCATCATCTAAAATGGGAAATGCAGAAAATATCAAAGACAAAAATGATTCTGGTTCTGTAACATTTCATATGGTAAAAACGGTGCTTGTTTCCCCGTCAAATGAGTTTTACCCAGGTCCATTACTTGATGATGGAGCACCGTATAGTGGAATGGGGATTGTTGAATTACGAGCACTTTCGAAATGGGGATTGTTGAATTACGAGCACTTTCGAAACTTATTTTACCTGGAATGGAATGGAATTCTGGATGACCTTCCTGAATGTATCAAGGACGCGCCCTTCTGGCGATATGAAAATGGCGCCCACTCAAGCGAAAAAAGGAAGATGATTGGTTCAATATTTTTATCAGCTATTTCAGACAATGGAAATCAGGTTAAAATAAGGCATCTAGTAATCATTGGATCATCACAATGGGTTATTGGAAGAAATATCACAAGAAAATCAAATACTATTCATATGACAAATAACCGCATCGAATTCAAGTCCGCAAATAATTCAATCGATTCGATAACATTGGTGGATCATGGTCATCATTGTTATGTACCAGGGAATATATTTATACAATCTTCCGACCCTATTGAAAACTCATTTCTATCAGCAATTTTGTTCCAACAATATCAATACATCAAAAAATATATCTTGGGCAGAAAAGAAGAAAATAATTAATTAGGTGCACAAAAATGTATGTGGTCACTCAAATTATGATGATATAAAACTATTGTTACAAAGAAATTTTATATGGGACGATGAATGCAAAAAATATCTATCAAGCATAATTGACTCCTGCAAATTTTGCAATGTCACAAAAAACATCTCATCCTCGTGCAGTATCATAAAGCTCTATCTCTCGCGGATTTAATGAGTTGGTGTGTGTGGATCATTTTTTGTGGAAAACTTGGATATTTTAACATTATGGACTCAGTTACCGGATAAGCAACTGGTTCAGTAGTGCCCTCCTTAAGTATGGAAAATTGCATTAATTGTATTGAGACTCTATGGTTAACACCATTTTGGGACCCTAACAATTTAATGGGATATCAGGCGTTTGAAAATGATATTTTCAGAAGCAATCTTAAGGAAAGAGGAATTTCAATTTGTCCTATTGGTTCCCGCCGCCACAACAAAAATTCTATTGAGTCGGAACATAAAATATTGGGAGACATTTATATCCGTTTAAAAATACCCGATTCTTCTGCAAGTAATAAGGTTCGTATTGCTCGAATGTTTCAAATATCGAATGATTTATGTGGAAATGATGTTTTTTCTTCATACGAGCTTGCCACTGGTCACACTCGTCCCATCGATAATTCTGGTCCTCGAAGTCTACCAAATGATTTAAGAGAAGCTCATAATGAGCTAATAGCCAAGAGGAAATTAAATCTTATTCCAAAATCAAAGTCTGTGATCGATATTCAAATTAATGTTGGCGATATTGTGGAAAGTTTTATTCATCGACCAAATCAGAAAAAAGGATCTTGGTCATCACCCAAACCAGTATTGAAATTCGACAAAAAATCTCTTATCGTCACAGTATCTGGATCCAATGGAAAATTTATACATGCGGCAATTGAAGATGTCCGTCATTCCGTTTCATCTAATGAGCTAGCTTACCAAATTAAAAAGGCAAATGATTTATTGAATCAATCTATTGAACACTCTGTGGAAGATATTTCTACTGAAACGAAGATTAACGAATCGAAGAATGTGGACGAGAACAATTTTGACGATTACTCTGATGATTGTAATTTTAACCAAAATATGAATGCTGAAGTCGAAAAATATAATGAATCAGAAAGCGATGGAAACTTATCAGAATCTAAAAACATATTATCTCTTGAACATGTTCCGATTGAATCCGAACTTAATTCCATACACCCTGAAAATTTAATTCATATCCCTTGTGATGAAAATGGTGGAATTGATGCGCATGAAATTGAGTTGTTACCTGGAACGGAATTGAAATCATCTGAACAAAAAGATCTGAGTTTTTATCATAAAAGGTTTGGATCTAAAGAAATTTTACTTCATCAAGCATCTGGACTCCCATATCCTATTATTTCAAATGCATACAATACGGAAGAAAATAATTTTCTCAGTACCTGTTCAAAAATTCATGTTTCAAAAATTCCTCCCGACTCGAATGTTATGTCCAGTCACTTTTTATAGAAAATAAATTTGGATGATGGAAAATATTATTGCAAGGCCCGAATTGCTCCGCATGGAAATGGGGACAAGGAGAAAAATAATTTGAGAACTGATTCAGAATCTTGTTCTCCGATTGCAATTAGAATTCTCTTTTCAATTGCTACAATTTTTAAATGCAATTTATCAAAAGATGATGTCAAGTCTGCTTTTTTACAATCTGGATCATCATTACCAGATGTTTATGTGAGACCTCCTCGGGAATTCTCGGAAAAATACTTTTATTGGTTATTACTGTCTGCTTCATATGGTTTAGTCGACGCGAATGCAAAATGGCAAATACACTCGCAGAATACATTCTTTGACATCGGATTGAAATCAGTCGTTTATATACCCAAATTATTTTTTATGAGTTCCAGAGGATCATTAATTCTGCTTGTTTTTAAATTGGTCTATGATATACTTATTACTGGACCAAAAAAAATTAAGAGGCAATTTTTCCAAGATCTTGGAAAAGTACATAAGCTTGGTACAATCGTACATAGTCCTGGATCTTTTAATTTCAATGGAGTTAAAATTATGCAGTTTGATGGCTATAAAATTAATGTCTCAGCTGATGAAAAGCTAAATGGACTGGAACCTCATTCAATCTCAAGAAATCGTCGAAAACAACCTGATGAAGAAATGAACTCTTTTGAAAACTTCGCTTTTAATTCGTTAAATGGCTCAATTGTCTATTTTGGTATGGTTTCATCTCTAGTGTCTGCTTTTACAGCAAGTTATGTACAACAGAAAAGGTCAAATCCATTGGTTAGTGATGTATCTATTCAATCTTCTATGCTTCGGAATTTAAAATCTTTTGGTTCTACAAGCACGTACCGGCGCCCAAAAGTTTCTGGAAATTTCAATTTATCAGTTGTTGTTTTTCTGATGCAGGAAAACCAGCCGGATCGACAAATACGCAACTTGGATGTATGGATGGATTGACAATTTGCTCCTTAAATTGAACTTCAATATTTCATACAATTTATTGGCATTCACATCTATCTCGGCTTCCTGTTAAATCTATTGCATCTGGTGAAATATTGGCTTCTGGTGAAGCTATCGAGGAAGGAAAACTTATTGCAGCAGCATACATTACAATTATCAATATCAATATCCCTCTTCATGTTACTGTTGATTCAAAAGATATATTCAGCTCTTTATCTACTTGTCGTGTGCCTGAAGACAAATCTATTAGAGCGGATGTTCAATTAATTTGATATAATTTTGAAACGAACAAAATCAAGAAATGCTATGGATACCTGGTTCAATTAATCCCTCCGACCCGCTCACAAAAAAGGACAGTCCTGTATCTGACATGATCAAGCTCCCCTTATTTGATGGATCTATACCTATGGATATGTGTAATATTTTATCTCGGGATTCATCTCAGTCAACAGGATAAATTTAGTTCAATATTTCAAAGGCGAAGTGGTGTAAAAATTGACCAAATATTTTATTCTCTATCCTAGTGTCCTACAGTGATGCTGAATTGTTGAGCAATATTTCTATTGAGGCCCACAATTCATATTTATTGTGAATCATCAAGGAATAATTTTATCTATTTTACACTGGCCCTATTTTATGCTGAATTCAGCGTGTAATAATTTTTATGTCCTACAGTTGGGTTTTTATATTATACAGGTTATATTTATTGCAATTTATGCTGCCAACAAATTATTATCTGAATGAGTGCTTACCTAGAAAATACTGCAATAATTATTGCTGAGCCTGAATCAACCCTACCAAATTTATTGTACCCTGGTGTAGGGTATAAGTAGTACTAGGTTGTTAGAAATATTTTTTACATCCTCCGGGCATCAAATATTCCGCTCGATCAGATATCGTTAAATTTGGCTTTCTATTCATTATTCATTCTAAGTCCAATTGTGGAATTTATTTATTTATTCAAGTTGGAACTATTTATTTTCTGGATCTACCTATCCCAATTATTTTGCATCAGCGGCTTACTTTTCGGCCTTGTCCTCCATCCTCTCGCTGTAACAATTCGAGAGTTGTTATCTTTACTCCTCGAAGAGGACACAGAGTTGGAAACCTTGCTTTTGGAACTTTGGTACCACAATGATGGTTCTATTATAGCCAAATACAACGCAATACTCAAGGCCATCGCAGATTTGTCCTCCCCGGAAACCAAACGTCTTGGGCTTCATCTTGCCATCCCGAAATGCAAGATCTGGTAGCCCACAACCTCCGTCGCCTCAGTCTAAGCGGCCTATCCCCCGACATGTTGCAGGAATACTGCGAAGGGGTTATTATCTTAAACGCTCCAGTAGGTTCTAAGGTATTCATGGAAAAGCACATCCTGGACCATGTCCACAACCTCAAACCTCTTATCAATGCCGTTATGGAGCTAGAAGACTCCAAAGTTTCGTTCCAATTACTTCGAAACTGTTTTGGGGACTGCAAGTTGGGGTACCTTCTTCGGTCGTTCCGCCTTCCTGTACAAGGAAAGTGGCCGAGTATTTTGACGGCCTACTCAAAAACTGTGTCCGAAAGTTGGCAGGTGGACTGCTTGATGATACCATATTTAAGGAATTACAGCTGCCCATCAAGCCTATCCAGGAAAAAAAGCCGACTTTAGGAATTGGCTTGACGTCAGCGAAAAACGTTGGCGCTGCTTCATTCCTTGTGTCCAGTGCCGCCTCGAACAAATTGTGCGCAAAATTCTTACCGGCTTCCACTAAAGACCTGTCCCAACACGATGACGACCTCGAAGCTTTTGACATATGGAATGCCTCCTGTCGATCTTCGGATAGACTTCTGTTTAGAAACTTCTGCTCAAACAACCCACCACCACAGAAGAAGCTCACGGACGCAGTCTACGCAGCGGCGCAAGAAGAGGTACCGCTTGGCAATGCCCCTACCCGTGCTTTGCGCGCCTCCATATCACTACCTGGAGCGAAGGGATCGGTCTACTGTGGGCCTTGCGCATTGTTGAGAACACACATCAGGAGCAAGTTTTTCTCGGTGCGGCTGCAGTACTTCTGTCAAACTCCATTTTTCGCACCTGACACTCCTTGTCCGAAGCCTGGGTGCCCTGAGACATTAGACATCGGTAAGGACCATTTGCTGCACTGTCGTTATGGATGCAGCGCAACAATCGCCACAACAATCAGATTGCTTTGCTAGGCAATGATCTTGGACGGCCAGCTCGGCACCCTTTCATCAAACCGCGTGTGTATCTTCAACACCGGACAAGATCGGACATCAGAGCCATGGGTGCCGCCGGTGGAACTGACTATTTCGACATAGCATTTGTCGATCCACTCGCTCCCTCCCATTCCAGCGTCCGGACTTTCAACCCGATGACCAGTCCCAATGCAGCGAGCACGGAAAAGCGGCGACGCACGGAAAAGCGGCGAAAGTACTGAGGCTTTCTCGCAGGATTACAGGAGAGAAGCAGGCTAGTTCCTGTTACAATCTCTACTCTTCGCGGATGGCATCCAGAGGGCATTCCAGTGGTCACGGAGCTTGCAAGAACCGTCGCCAGCGCAATGGAACTGTTTTCGAAGGTTTGAGGTATTCTTCTACAACGTGGTGGTAAATCTTTATTGGTTGTACAATGTCGCACAGAAGCGTGTGGAGGGTATTCATAAATTAACTACGGATGCGGGCGGCGGGTAGAAACCTGTCGCGCCTGCATTATTTGGAGACTAAATGCAAAACGGGTAACGAAGTCGCGGAGCTCCTGTTGAGGGGAGGAACCGCGACGGGAAGCAGCGAAGGAAGCCAGGCAGCGGAAAAAAACCATTGCTGTCGTCGCCCAAGGCGCCATAGATATCAATCCCGACGGGGGAGAGGAGGATATCGTTTTGGTTGCAGTAAGTGCCGTAATGACGATGTTTCTCGCGCTCTGCGAGTGGTGCGGCAGCTCCTGCGGTAACCGTACTTGGCGAAATGTGGCGGCGTGCGGAGGGGTGGGCAACAGTAACGTCGACGGCGATATCGGCACTGTGAAGCCCATATGCAGCGGGTATGTAAATGTCAATTCGTAGCGCGGGGGACTCAAAATGCCCAGATGGGTTGGGAACCTGGTAGAGGAGCGGATGTTCGACAGTACTGTACACTGTACCCCATACAATATACACTACTGTACAGTTCTGTACAGTATTTCTCATCCTTTATCACTGCGATATGTCCGCGACTTTCGTTACCGCAACGGCTCCAAGGCCGGAGCACCGAAACGACATGAGCTCGCCAAACTAAACCAGTGCTTGTCAAAGATTGGGTACTGGCACTGCGGCTGCCACAACACATATATGGGCTCCAAAGTATCCGGCCCAGACCCAAATGGTATGTATACGTTTACATATACCAAGTGCCCCAAATGCACTGTGCGGACGGCTCCACGGCACTACACTCCCCTCCACAGCACGCAAGTGAAAGACACCGCCCCAGTGCCAGTGCCAGATTCACCTCCACCCCAGCACCCCGTCCGGCGCTGTCCTCAAGCTCCCCCCCCCACCGCCCAACCTGTACCGCCGACGCAGCCCTCTGAAACCCCCGCACAGCCCCTGCCAACCCCGGGACAAATATTCACGACGCAGACGCCAGTCATGGCACACATTCCCACAAAGTTCCGCGGTTGTCTGGCTGAGACCTATGCGACCACCATGCAGGACGCTGCGCAAGCCTGTCAGTGCGGTAGCCCGTCCGCAACTGCCGCTGTCACCAAGCTGTTCTTGTTTCCAGCCGTCATGTTGACTAACATCTCCTACACAGAGCACGGCACTGAAGAACGACGACACCACTCTATCGCTGATACAATGAGGGAACGGATCGAGGTTTGGAAGGCAGGTCAGTTTCAGACGTTGTGGGGACAGGCAGTGAAACCCAGCACCCGCGCCACGCACGCTCCATCACCCACCGAGCAAAAAATGCTGAATGTGCGCCGAGCCACCAAACTGGCCAAGGAAGGGGCATATGGCAAAGCAGCACACGCCTTAAGCTCCCTAGGGGTCCTTCCTCCAACGCCTGACGTCGTTCAGGCACTCCTCAACAAACACCCACAACAGCCAGAGACCGTCCCCAGTGGAACGGGGGAACATACTTCATGTGCTAATGCGGCCTCATTCCGGGACTTCAGTGAGGAGGAGGTTCTTGGAGCCGTCAGGGGTTTCGAACCGGGATCTTCTGGGGGAGGGTCCGGTCTTAGACCAAACCATATCGCGGAACTGCTCAGGTCTCCGTCTTCATCGGGCCCGTCAGGTTTCCTACCAGCGCTCACGCTTATCGTTAACATTCTGGCCTCCGGACGTGCCCCAGCCGCTCTCTCCCCTTGGATATCTGGTGCGCCCCTCACCCCGTTGGCCAAGAAGGACGGGACTCCCCGACCCATCGCCGTTGGTGAAACGCTTCGTAGATTGGTCGGCAGCTGCTTGATGAAACGAGCTACGAGAAAGGCTGCCAACTATCTCCAACCGCTGCAACTGGGCATCGCCACAAGGGCCGGCACCGACACCATCGTCCACAGTGTCCGTAGGGTTGTCGACAAGTTTGGGACTAGCTCTGAGTACGCTATGCTCACAGTAGACCTCAAAAACGCTTTTAACCTGTGCAGCAGAACCACTTTTCTGGACGCCGTCAAACGCCTATTCCCCGAATTGCTGCCATGGGTCTCGTACTGTTACGCAAACAAGCCAGCGTACTTGTGGTCCGGCCCCCAGATCATTCGCAGCATGAGAGGAACACAGCAAGGGGACAACCTCGGTGGACTTCTATTTGACCTTGTCCTGCACCCCGTCGTACTTAAGATCCAGGAGCTACTACGATCGGGTAACCAAGAAGACGACACCGTAGGTAACTTGCTGCCCCATCTATGGTACCATGATGATGGGTACATCATCGCGCGCCACGACCAAATCGCCCGCGCCGTCGAAATACTCTCATCCATCGACGCCACCAGCAGGGGACTACACCTATCCCTGCCCAAATGCAGTGTCTGGTGGCCTACAGCGCCGCCGGCGTCCGTTCAATGCTTATACCCAAAGGAGCTGAAGCAAGAATATAGCGAGGTTACACGTGTCCTAAACGCCCCCGTCGGTTCCTCGGACTGGACGAACAAATTCTTCACCACTCACGTCCAGTCCCTCGAACCGTTCCTCGAAGCTGTCATAGATATTAACAATACGCAAGTGGCTTTTCAGCTTTTGCGCAATTGCTTCGGGGTATGCAAGATAGGATACCTCCTTCGTGTGCTGCCACCCTCTTGCACGGCGGAGGGCGCCGCTATGTTTGACGCCATGATAGAGCGATGTCTCCGGACACTCGCCGGAGGAGTACTGGACTCGGATATATTCCGAGAACTCCAACTACCGGTGAAACCCCAGGACCCTAAGAAACCCACCCTCGGTTTAGGATTCACATCGGCGAAAAGCATCGCTGGGGCCGCTTTCCTTGCCTCCAGCGCAGCTGCCAACAGGCTGGCCACCGGTATCTTGCCGGCACCCATCACGGATCTTTCGACGTACAATGATGCCGTCCGCGCCCACCGAATATGGTCGATCTCCTGCCTGCCCTCACGACTCCTACCCTTTAGTGTATTTTGCTCAAGCAAAACCCCTCCGCAAAAGTCACTAACAGAAGCAGTCCATGCGGCAGTTCAAGAAGAGATCCCTCTCGGCGACCAACGAAGGCAAGCTTTCCGGGCTTCTATGGTCCTTCCCGGCGCAAAGGAATGGGTCTATTGTGCTCCGTGCCCCGGCCTCAAGACCAATATTGACGCCCGTGAGTTCTCAGTGTGGCTCCAGTACTACCTCCAAGTCCCGCCCTTCGCCCCAGACACGCCTTGCCCACGCCCAAACTGCCCTGAGGTCCTTGACTGCCACGGGGATCACCTCATGGACTGCCTGCATGGTGGGCACCGCACCCGACGACACGACCGTCAAGTCGTCCTCCTCGCCCAAGACCTCCAGAAGGCAGCCCGTCATCCGGCTATCGAGCGGCGACAGGGGCTTCACAGCACAAGGCCGGATATCGAGGCAATGGGTAGCAACGTAGGATCGGACTTTTTTGACGTCACGTTCGTCAATCCTCTTGCGCCCTCCAATAGGAGAGTGCGTACTTTCAACCCACTCACCTCCCTCAACGCAGCCATCTCCGCCAAACGCAGAAGGTATGAACCACTGCTCGCGACTGCTACTAGAGGGAGGCTTGTGCCTATCCCAATATCCACCCTTGGAGGCTAGCACCCAGACGCGTACGCGGTGCTAACCGATGTCGCGCGGAACGTGGCCGTTCGAGCGATGGAGACCTATGGGATGGTTAGAGCGGTGCTTACCCAAAGGCACGCTGCTGCGGCCGTCATGTCCAACGCGGCATGCTTGCTCGCCGGCATTGAGCCGGCTCTGTAAGGAAGGTCATGTACTGTAGTGTTACCCATCAGCGACGACTTATCCCACATAACGCATTAGCCGCGTGGATATAACCGACCACATCTTCCATGCATTAAAATAACCCAATAATTCCCCCTTTCGTTACCCGTTTTGCCTTTAGTCTCCAAATAATGCAGGCGCGACAGGTTTCTACTCGCCGCCCGCATCGGTAGTTAATTTATGAATACCCTCCGCACGCTTCTGTGCAACATTGTACAACCCATAAAGATTTACCACCACCACGGTCAATGTGAGAGACGGCGTGTTGCGACCGTACACCATGTTCAGAAATAGACACAGCGGCAGTACTTTGGTCGGCAGCATGTTTATCATGCGCTGCCTCGAGAACCGGTTGAATGCGTTGTGTGTATCTACGGATACCAGTGCATACTCTTCGTCTTGGCGCTCGACCAGTCTCCGTGTTTCGTGCACAATGGAGTCCAGTCCGCTTGGCACACCATTGACCACTTGCAAGGGTGCGAGGTACTCTTTCGTGTCTTCCATTGCTTGTGTTAGGAGCACCATTGTTACGAGTCGCCGCAAGGCCGTCCCAATGGCAATGGGGCGGATCTTGTCTGACCGAGGTTGGATGGGCAGCACCGTAGCAGAAAAGATCGGACGGATTCTGTCATCTAGTAGGTCACCTTGGGCTGGTCTCGTAACAACCGCAGTTAACGCCGAGATGCCTGAAACATAGAGGGAGGCAGCCGAGGCAGAGACATTGCTACAATGCCCGTCACACATGGTTCAGAACTCACCGTTGTGCTAGTTAACAATTGAAGGACCCAAGGACATTCTGTCCGGACCCGGTACGTAGTTTGTGTTCAGGCGTCGGACAGCGTGTAGGACCGCCTCCTCGGTGATATCCGTTGGGAACGAAAAGCCTCTCGTTTCGATGGCTGTGACAGGAGAGTTCGATGCTGGGTGCACCTCTCGCAGACATTCTAAAACGTGTTGGTCACGCACGTCGGCGATGTGCGAATGATGCAGGGTGGGCATCGTACGCCCTTATTGCGCATCCGCAGCTAAGTGGGCTGCTCGACGAAACTCTGGGTTGCGCTTGTTGTCTTCTTCGGTTTGCTGCGGGCGATGTCGGACGACTCGCTCTTCTCTGTTCTGGTGTGCCTGAATGGCTTCTCTCCAAAGTTCACTTCACTCACCTGCGCTGGGGCGACGGATGAGCTCTCGGAGTGCTTGGCTTTTGCCTTCTCTGAGACTGCCATCCGGCTTCCCCACGCATTAAACTTCGCAAGAATGCGGTGGGGAGAAGGTGTATCCAGAGGAAGGCAGTGTGGACTGCTTCTGCGTTCCGTGCGTTTGGTGCGGATCGAAAGAGCCGTATGAGCAATATGGCGAGACAGTGAATGCGGGCTGCTTGATGGCTGGCCTGAAGGTAGCATTTTAGGGAGCGCAGTTTCTTCCCCATTACTGTGTCGGTATACCATTTTTGAGTTGATTGCGGTTGTCTGGAAAAATCATGGGATAGATCGAATATATCTTCCAAGAGTAAAACACCCAAACCTTTCCCATTCCCAAGAATGCGTTCGAAAATGTCCGAAGCCCTTAGCGGTCTGTGCAGAGCTACATAGACCAAAGGAAGAGAAGTGGTAGGGATAAACTGCTTGTTGGTTGCGGAGGAGGTCGTCGAGGACGTCAAGGCCGTTGTTTCGGGCAAGAGGGAAAGGAGGGATGGACTTATGGCGAGAGGCCTTGCTCGCCCGTTTTCCTAGAGGGAGAGTAGGGTCGAGTTGTGCCTTCGCCACCCGCATCTACTTCATGCCCTGTGACAGGGCGCTGGTGAGGTTCGCGATTCGCTCGGTCTCCCCCATAAGTATGGAGGGGCCTTCAGAGACATCCGGCTTTGGTTGCGTAAGCCGCTGAGCAGCACCTGTTTCCCTGGGTTTTGCGATCCTAAGGTTGACAGGTGAGGGTTCTGTAGTTTTGGAGGCCAGGATTTTTTGCTTGTCGCCGGTGGCGTCGCGCTGTCGGTTTCTTCTTGGACTGTGGTGGTCTCTAGTATTTCCACTCCACTGTCCGGGATCTCGTCATTTTTGTCTTGGTGGGCCGCTGGTGGAGTATCTGACTCTGGTGCTGCACCTCGGGTGTCTTGCGCAGGCGAGCCAACCTATTGGTTGTCGTTGATTTCTGCGTCAATCGTTAGGGGAGCGAGGTTTTCGCACCCCGCGTAGAATTTCGCGATGAAGTTTTCTACAAAAGCATCCCCTCTCGGAAGGGTTGCTGTTGCTGCGTTGATGAGGCGAGTGATTGCTCCCGCCTGGGCTTTCCGGTTTTCCATTGTTATTTTGGAGGCCACAGTCTTGAGTTTTGCGGCTTCGCGCGCAGCAGCGACGAAAGTGCCAACTTTTCACGCTATTTTGGGGAGCTCGGCGATGAACTCAGAAAGCCAGTTTGGGGAAAGGCGAGCGCCATTGTGGATGTTGGGGATCGACCGGAGTATTTTCAGGAGATCTTGGGAGTCCGCGGCGTAGTGCACAACAATTGCCCAATCTCCCGATGTAAAGAGTGTGTGATTGGGCAGGGGTACTCCAGCATCCTCAGCCCTCGATTAGCAAGATTGCCTGTCCATCTTCATAGACTAACAGGGCTCCGCTGCCTGCAGTACCTGAGGTGAAAGCCAGCGTGCACATCATAGGGGCCAACCGCGGAGGTAATCCTGTCATACCATTCAAGGCGACAGGTGCTTTCGGTTTGGGGGCGCGACTCCGACGCGTCGGAGTCAGCTCATGCGGTGGGGCGATCGGATCAAGCGATCCTGCCTGCAGTCGACAGAAATCGCGCGCGGTGGAGGGGACGGTAGCTACTGAAGGGCTCGTGTGAGCCTTCACGATCTGTGCCCACGAAGGCGGGCGCGCCTCGGCTTTGGCATTGGCGGCTCTTTCCATTCTGGTGGCTGGATCGAGGATTTGTGGAAGCTTTGGAGGAAGGAGAAGAGAGAAAAGGAAAAGAAAGGAAAGGAAGGAGAACACACCAGTCAGTAGAGTCTGAACAATACTGTACTGCACAGCACTACAGTACTGCACAGCACTACAGTACTCACTTTTGTTGTGCAGTAGGGGATTCACCCTTTCCCTCACGACCAATCACTGAAGCTGATCGAACCTCGCTCACCCTCTCAACCGACCATCCCGATGTTCAACTTGTCAGACGATTGCGGAGAGGAAGGCGAAGACGAAGGAGACTGGCATTTGGACACCCCGGAGGATCCCGCAGCACCTTTCGCGAGGACGGAGGCCGCTTGGTCGGACGTCCCGCGGAAGCTCAAGCCGCCCGGAGAATCTTTCCTCTATTTGCGACTGGTCTACTTCGCTCTAGAAAGTGACGTCCGTTCCCTGCTCCGTGAACCGAAACAAGACCTCAGCGGGCTACATGCACAGGTCAAGCACCTCGTGTCTGAACTCCAACGGTTCACCCGCCTGCACAGTGTAACTGTGTGGCGTGACTACGGGATCGGTCACGTGGTGGCTGCAATCATATGCGATCTGCTACCTCGTGTGAAAGCGTCCAAGACAGCAAAGCGTGGTTTGAACCGCTCCGTGAGGGACCTTTTGTTCGCAATATTTGATGGCTTAAGGTCGCATTCTCACTCGGCTCCGTCTGTTTCCCAAAGAAACAGGCCCATAGTGAACTACCCTGCGGTACCGAACACCCCGCGCCCGCTACCTAGTGGCGGGAAGCTCTACTCTTCCACCTTGGTGGAAGCCGCCGATTACCAAACAACACCCAAAGACGTCTATGGGCAGACGTCATGGCGCGAGAGTGGGATTATTACGGACACGGAGAAGGACACTAACCTGCCTGTGATGGGACCCTACGGCACGGAGCATTTGTGGGTGCCTGCTCGCTGGATGGACTGGTCTGATCTCAACTCTTCGGACGGCGAAGACGTCCGTGATGTCGCTGCCGATCTGGAGGGGTTAGAGGCTGGTGGGGAGAAGGATGAGTAAGGGGCGGGCATATCTCGTGGTATGCTCCAGGTAACTTTGCTGGCAGATAGGACTTTCCATCATCGGTAACCCCCTAAGATACCCCGGGCCCCAACCGACCACATTTTTCAAAAAATTAAAGCACCCAGACATTTCCCCTACAGTACTCCGCCCCAAAACCCTACGTACACACAGACGTACACGTATTCTTCGTATTCCTCACTTGACGCAATCATAATTACCCTTGCACACCGGACAACTGCAGTCGTTCTTTATCTTAACCAATCCTCCCTTCTTCCCCGTCTCCTCTCTACCCTACCCCGACGAAAACTAAACGCATCTCATCACCAATGCATACACACTCCCAAACTCTCACAATCGTCTGTTGACAGCCACCCTATTTTTCTCTCGCTTCCGCTTTCTTTCTGCTTAAAACTTCAAAATCATGGGAAGCTTCCCTCGGCACTGCTCCAGAATCTCGCAGCCCTCAAAATCATACCATAAGTGAGCCTTTACATATCAAAAGGAAAATATTTCTTTACCGTTGTCCTCTTCATCCCTACTTCTACCTTTCAAACCAAGTGCATATCCTGGGATCCTTCACCTTTCGTAGCCTACACTCGTCCCAGTTCTTCCTAGTTTTGCAAGATTCATGGCTTAGTTCGTGAGAGTCCCAGATTCTGTGCTCCCACCTGAGAAGATTTTATAAAATTGAGAGTAGAAGTAGAGGTAGGTTGTAAACGTTTTTTGAAACAATGACTTAAACAACAAAGCTATAATCACGTGCACCAAAAATGATGCTGCAGTTATTGCTCCATGGAGATGTTCGACCCCCTTGAACAGGATATTGAAAGTAAACCTCTTTCCCAGACGTCTCCGAGGACAGTGCTCAACAGGACAAAGGGATACAACCAGTAACATTTCCTAAACTTACTTCCCTTCAGGTTAGCATTCCTCCACCTTTTCTTCTGGTAAAAATCTACCCTTCGCTCTCGGCCTCGCCATGGCTGCCCGTCTCCAGCATGGATATCTTACGGTATTCTTCTTGTTCGCTCTCAACGTTTTCTTATACCTCAATCTTTGCAAAGCAAGCATTCTATTTCTTCGTGCTTTTTTTTCCCTCCAGCCATTTAGTTCCGATAGTTGACATCTTTGCTTCTTTCTGTTAGCCTCAACCTGTTCAATGACATCATTTCTTGATTTGGGACTCAATCTAGCGTCAATAGCCGTCCCAGCCGGCACAGGTCGGCCATCTTCTCCTGCCACTTGTGTCGCCGCTTTATATTGTAGTGCTTCCGCACCGGTCGCAAACAAATAAAGAGGCACATAATCAGTCCCATTTGCCTCATTTACTGAAACCACGGTCCCCTCTTGATAACATGATGCGCTGGGTAGCTCCGCAGACGGCCCAGTACCAGGTGCCCCACATGGCGATGGTGTAGAGTTATTCATACCAATATTATTGGGAATCGCCTTGGTCCATCTCACTGCTGCACCACTTAACGCTGTGTTCGTTTTAAGATCCCCATTGGCCCTGGATGTACTTTCGGAATCATTCTCCTGTTGTGATACTCGCGCCTTAGTAGATGTTACTGAGGTTTTCGGGACAGGAGAGGACGCAAAAGATGAAAAAGGATATGTTAAACATCTCCTTTTTTTCTCCGGTGGCAGTGGTGCCATAACCAATCTTGAGCTAGCGTTCTTCAGCCTACTCTTTGACAATGGCTTTGCAGACGACTTGGATGAATGCATAATTTGGACGGCTGTGTCATTTGAATGATTTTGCTTGAGAGGAATAATAAGAGAATCTGAAAGGGTCGAAAAATGATCACCAATTTTTGGTTGCAGCTTAAGAGACGAGTAGAAGGCAGGATTATGTCTCGTATAAGTGCCACTGTGTTCCTGAACAGCATGTTCTGTCGCTGGACCGTTCAAATTACACGTAGAACGAGCTAGGTCTGGGCTGAGCGTCAAACACCCATCGCCAGCGGAGCAAGTGTAGGAATCATTGTACGCTTTTGAGCAAGAGGGATTCAAGAGAGAGTGAGAAATCTCCTCGGCTTCAGTGCTTTCAGTGTGCTCCAATCTTTTCTCGACGGCTCCAGGGGTGCTATTGGAGATATGAATCATAGATCCAGTGTCAAACGAATCGTTCTGAGCAGAAAGGTCTGGAAATTCAAGAAGATTAGGCATGACACCTTTGGCATCTGGAATGACTTGGTCTAGGTTTTGGATCATATCCGGAAGGTCTGGGGCAGGACCGAAGTAGCTAAAACTTGCGTGGATGGGGTCAAAATAAGGCGAGATTTCGATCGAGGTGTTAGAGAACAAGTCATTGGATGCTTCAGGAGAACTACGTGCCTTCGGTGAAGAGAGGGGGTCACTTGGGTCTCCTGACATGACAGAGGATTAGTCCGGATAATGAAAGAAAAGAGCGGACAGCAACGAAAGAATAGGGAAAAGGAGGAAGTGTTGACGGGTCAGAGCAGCTTGGACTTCGGAAAAGGTGGAATCGGCAGGCCTCTTTACTTTCAATTGGCACAACCGACATTTTCTCTACATACTTCAAGCTATTCAAGCAGTAGAAGAAGTGAACAGGGAACGGCTATCTGAAGAAGCTTGAAGTAGTATAACGGGGGGATTTAACTGTCATTTTAATTTTGGATAATTCGAGGGTTAGGCACAACATGGATGAGGATAGTTGGAAAAAATAGGGCAAAGGAGGTGGTGGTAAATCTGTATGGGTTGTACAATGTTGCACAGAAGCGTGCGGAGGGTATTCATAAATTAACTACGGATGCGGGCGGCGGGTAGAAACCTGTCGCGCCTGCATTATTTGGAGACTAAATGCAAAACGGGTAACGAAGTCGCGGAGCTCCTGTTGAGGGGAGGAATCGCGACGGGAAGCAGCGAAGGAAGCAAGGCAGCGGAAAAAACCCTTGCCGTCGTCGCCCAAGGCGCCATAGATATCAATCCCGACGGGGGAGAGGGGCAAAGAAGAGGGGCAGATATAGAAAAAGGTCGACATTACAAGAACGCATCGAAATGGGATAAGTGTTTCTGGACACGTGCCCTTGAACCGTTGATATAGTCACAGGGTCACGAAGGCGCAGACCTGTTTCCGTTTTCCCGTTTCCTTCTTTCCAAACTCCGTTTCGATCCCTACCGCCAGAAGTTTCAGACGAGGAAGTAGACTACCCCATCATTCCCCCCTTTTTGGGCAATGCACACTAGTTCGTAAAAAGAAAAAAGAGGGGTTTCTTATTGCGATGTATGGATTGGCTGGAACCCATTTGGAATTTTAAATCTGTTCGCAAAATTGAGTCGGCTATTCCCGATGACGACACTGAAATGATGGAAAAATCGGCATTACCAGCAAAGGGATACCTTCTTATGCATCAAATCATGTACTGTAAAACCCCTAAAACCCCCCCTCCTCCTGTACTGTAGTGCCACCTATACAAGCTGACTGGGAATCAGCCATCTTACTTGTTTCAGTACTGTACACTACCAACTCACCGGCACCGGCTACTCTCCATAACAAATCCCTCCTTGCTTCCCTGCATCCCTCTCCAAGTGTCCCGGTTACCCCAACTCAGCGCCACTTGGTGCCCCCCGCCTTTGTCTTTACGGAGGCCGAGGTTCGCCGTCAGATCGCCTTCCTTCCACACCACAGCTCTCCGGGCCCTGACGGCCTCCGCCCATCCGTCTTCAAATCCCTCTCCCATGCACCAGGCGGTGATACCGCAGATCGCTCCGCCCTGTCTCAGCTCACAATCTTTGTGAATTCTGCCGTGGACGGCCGACTCCCAACTAAGCTCTGTCATCTCTTCGCCGGGGCTACCTTACTCGGCATCCCAAAGGCCCACGGCGACAGTCTCCGCGCCATTGCCATGGGTACGGTTCTCCGACGCTTCATCTGCCGCCGCATCGTTCGGCGCTTGTCGACACAACCCACCGTCGTCTCTCATTTCCTTCCTCACCAGCTCGCCGTCGGAGTCTGCTACGGAACAGAAGCCATCATTCATGCGACACGGGTTCTCTCCACCCGCCCTGACAGCGCCAGCTTCGTTCTCCTTCAAATTGACGCGTCAAACGCGTTCAACAACATCGAGCGTCACGACATTCTGCTCGAGACGGCCAACCATATCCCCGACCTCGCCCGGTTTGTGCACTACTTGTATGGAGGTGATTCCACCCTCATGTTCGGTTCACACATCCTGCACAGTCGCACAGGCACCCACCAGGGAGATCCGCTCGGAAGCATCCTGTTAGCCCTTGGCATCCATCCATTGGTCACCCAGATTTCATCACGCTTTCCCGCCATACGCCTAAAAGCTTGGTTCGCCGACGACGGTATCGTCATCGCCCCTGTCAAACTCGCTTCTGAGGTTCTCCGCTTCACCTCAGATCGTGGAAAGCCACTCGGGTTCTCTATCAACATGGCGAAAACAACGCTATGGCGTCCTGGCCCGGATCCCCTCCCCACGTCCCTTCGGTGTGCCATACCCTGCACGATACTTTCCCGCAATTCCGTGACAGTCCTCGGATCCCCAATCGGAACCCCTAAAAGCTGCCAGTCTTTTCTTGCCTCCCGCGTACATGCCATTTCCGAGGTTTGGTCGCGCATCTCCGGATTGAATGACCCTCAACTGGGCTACCAACTACTGAGACACTGTGCCAGTTCCTGCCACCTGATCTATGTTCTTCGCTGCACCCCGCCGCATCTCACTCTTTCCGGAGCCCGAACCTTTGACTCTGGAATGTGAAGGGTGTTCGAGGACATGCACCGTCGTCTCCAACAGTAAAACACCTAAACGTTCCCCCCATCGTCTCCCAGACAGTGCCTGGCTCACCGCCCAGCTTCTACTCAGTATGGGAGGGCTCGGATTGCCCTTAACCGAAACCATGGCAGACGCATGCTACGCTGGCTCTGTTCTCTCCTCCTACCCACTTCTTCGCCTCCTCCTCGGTGATTGCTTCGACGTCTCGCCCTTGATCTCAACGACTCTCACCTCCATCCCGGCCAATTACAGCCTCCCCGACAGTTCCTTCCCCCCCGCCGTTCTTGCTGGCCTCCGCACCTCTTCTTCCCCCGGCCGGTCTGTCCTCCAGACAACCGCTACTGCTGAGATCTCAAAGGCGCTTCGCGCCAAACTTCTCTCTTCCGTCGACCTCTCCTCCCCCGAAGGCTCCCGGTTACTAAGCCGCCTAGCTTCCGCCGCTTCTTCCCACGCCTCCCGTCCCTTTCACAACCTCCCGCAGAGCCATCTCGGTACCCGGGCCGCTCCTGAAGTCTGGTGAACCATGGTTTGCCTCCGTCTTGGTGTCCCCATCTTCTCTGGCACACAACCCTGCACCTATTAAACCTTCTTGCGAAAGGCCTGGCAAGAGCTGCTCGTCATCCTGTCGTAGAGCCACGCCATGGTCTTCACCGCACGAGACCAGATATACAGGCAATGGGAAACAGCGGAGGGACCGACTTTTTTGATGTTACCTTCGTGAATCCCCTCGCTCCCTCCAACAAGAGAGTGAGGGCCTTCAACCCGATGTCCTCTCCGAATGCGGCGCGAAATGCAAAGCAGAGAAGATATCAATCCTTTATCGCGACCTCCACCAGAGGTAGGCTCGTGCCTGTGCCAATCTCCACTCTTGGAGGGTGGCACCCGGATGCATGTGCAGTGCTAAATGACGTGGCAAGGAACGTGGCCGTGAGGGCACTGGAGACGTACGGAAAGGTTCGGGGGGTTTTGATGCTAAGGCACGCCGCAGCAGCCGTCATGTCCAATGCGGCCTGCTTGATGGCTGGCCTGAAGGTAGCATTTTAAGGAGCGTAGTTCCTTCCCCATTACTGTGTCCGTATACCCTTTTTGAGTTGATTGCGGTTGTCTGGAAAACCATGGGATAGACCGGATATATCTTTCAAGAGTAAAACACCCAAACCTTTTTCCCTATTGCGCCGCCGCCCACTTCCGCACTGTCCCGACCCTGGATTCCTACGGACACCACGCCTCTGTCTGTTCCTGCGCCGACGGCTCCATTCGGCGCCACAAATGTGTTCGCGACTGCCTCATTTCCGAGGTATCAAGCTTATCAATTGGGATTCGCCCTGTCCGAGAATGGACCTTCCCGCAACACTTGCCCCGACCCTCCAACTCCCGCCGGCGCCTCGACATGTACATCGATGGTGACCAGTTCTCTCCCGTGCCGCAGGGCTACGACGTCACTGTCATCAGCCCCCACTCCGCTCGATACGCCCAACAGCGGATCCACACGCCCCTCGTTGCCCTTACTGCATCTGAGCGCGCGAAATTTCTCCGCTATGGCCACCTCTGCGCCGAACTACGTATTGACTTCCACCCCATGGCTTTCGATATATACGGGTCTGCCGGTCCCGGTGCCGAACAAGGTCTGTCCAGAATTGCTGAGTACATTGCTCTACGGAAAGGCAGTAGCCCTGCCTTCGAGCGCGATCCCTTGTTCACGTTTATCAGCTCGCTCATACAACAACGAACTTCTGTCGCGATCAACCGACGACAACTCAACCGCTCCTGGCTCGGATAGATTTTCCCCCTTTGAGAGCCGCTAGGCCCCCCCTTTCATGCCTGGAAAAGTCTTCTTCTTCTCCTGTACAGTAAACCAATCCCCTGGGCCCCCTTAGCAGTGATGAGGTACTACTGTTCCGTACTGTACAGTACTGTTACAACTTCACTCCGAAGTTGCAAAGCACGCACCCTGTAGGATATTCCGGACCACAACCGACTATATCTTTCAAATATTAAATCACCCCACATTTTGCCCCCGGACCAGGACTGGTGTACTTCCAGTCACTGATGCCTCTGTGGTCTCGGGGACCAGGTCAGGGGCACTTTATATAGACCGCAGAGTAGCACTAAATGCAAACTAGGTACGTTGCTGACAGAATACTACTGTACGCGTTACTGCACTAACAATACACATGTACATGCCACGTACAGTACTAATTGAACCCTAACACTCATGCTGTACCTTGTGTACTCCTCGCGTACATAACAAATCAACAAAAAAATAGACTTCAAAAACATCACAAAAAAACTGAAAATGGCACCTCTTCCCTCAGACTCCATTTTCGCGAATGCCCGATTCGAAAAATCCCTTTCACCAAATTACTTCCAATGTCGCATTCACCGTGGATCCCAATCAGTCTTTTCGTTCCCTGCGCTCAAATGCGGTCCCTCACCCGGCATCATCACTCTTTTTCACCACACCACCAGTATCTCTTCTACACCTGCGCACTCTTCTGTATGCCACCCGTCTGCGGCCCTCCAAAATTCCACTCATCTCCCCCATCCTTCGGCACTGACCGTTTCGCCTCATTACTTACACCAAGCTCTCTCCCCATCGTCTCCGCTGCACAAATTTCAGCAGCAAAACCACAAGCAAGCCCATCCTCGTCAGCGCCCTTATCTACCGCTTCCGCTCCATCTCCCGCAGTATATTGACCGACACAATTCGCTCCCGTCTCAAACTGCCCAGCTTCATCAGCAAACCTATTGCTCGGCACTTCCAGGTGACCAATCCACTCACAACGCTCAATCCCACTCGGTGTCCCAATCCGCTACCAATGTGAATTCCCAACATGTCACGGGGCAGCTCGTGCAGCCTTTATCACTGCCCTAACTTCACCTTCCACCTAACCGCACTTTTCAAACATTAAAGAACCAAATCGACACCCCCTTCCACCTTGTCATTTTTTCATCAACCTTCGCGTTCTATCCCGTACCCGCAACAGCAGAGCCATACCTTCCCCCCCGCATCAATCACTGCAGCCGCCAATGCAAAATCCAAGTCACTCGGGGCTGCAGCAGCCGTCATGTCCAATGCGGCTTGCTTGATGTCGCATGCGGCCTGCTTGATGGCTTGCCTGAAGGTAGCTTTTTAGGGAGCGTAGTTCCTTCCCCATTACTATGTCGGCATACCCTTTTTGAGACGATTGTGGTTTTCCGGAAAACCATAGGATAGATCGAATATATCTTCCAATAGTAAAACACCTAAACTTTTTCCTCTAGGGCTATTGCCTGAGCTATATCACCTACTTAACTCGAGCACACAGATGATGTCGATGCGGCGGATGACCTTATGAGTCTGGCCAGGCTGTCGAGCCGGCCTCCGGATATACAAGCCGCTCTCGTTTCGTCGACATTTACCAATGATCAAATTCCGAATGTCAAGGTCCCTTCAATCCTTGTTTCAATTTTGTCGCATGCAGAGCAGGATCCGTTGAATGCGGGTGCCAACGTTGCCATACCCGTCTCACTCAAATCGCAATAAGCAATTAATAGACAAGTTATGGTTCAATCACATCCGGAATCCTCGAGCCGTTTCCGATCGCTCCGCACGCCTTGTTAAGTCAGCACCCATCGTCAAAGCGCAGCGCAAGACGAGACTATCGTAGTCAGGACTGTCCAACGGCGTTCAACCGAGTAGATTCTCTCAAACGACACATTGTCACTACGCATCGTGGCGAGAAGAAGTGGACGTGCACATGATGCCACTACGCATCGTGGCGAGAAGAAATGGACGTGCCCATGTCGCGATCAAAAGTTTGAGCCAAAGCCTCACATAAAGATGCACATTGACACGCTGCAATTGAAGAAGCGCGTTCACCAGTGGTACTGTGGAAAGGTATTGATACTCAATACAATCTCACTCGCCACCGAAGAACGTATAAGCAAACCCCACCGACGCATGTTTGCACCGTTTGCAAGAGCCCTTTCGCGTTAACGTCGAGTCTAGCCCAGCATCAGCGAACTCTTCCCACACAACTGCAGATGTTGCCGCTGTCGTTGCACTTGGGATGTCGAGTGTTCTTTCTTCTTCAGCAGTGTCCTCGAGCGGCGGCCTGTGGCGGAATGCTTGTGACGGATTTGCGACTCACCCGTTTTTTAAACGCTGCCCGGTCAGCATCCTCCCCAGCGAAAATTCCGGGCTCCCGCCTTCACATTAGTGGCACGAACTACAGGAAGTGCTCGCTTCTTTGACCCCTTCTTTGACGCGAAACTTTCCAGTCAACCCCCTCGTTAATCTACCTCGTCGCCCGAATGTGGGCGAAAAATCGTTCATCGAGAGAAGTATCTTACAGTCGCCCTACCTTACAGTGACCCGCCGTACAGCACCCATTGAGGCCTGGTTACAGTATCGATTGAGGCCCGGCTACCGCGGCTACTATGAGCTTACCTTCAGCGTCCTCCATTAGCACCCTCTCGACCCAACTTGGCGCTTTCATACCATCAGCTTTGGCAAGGCTTAGACAATGAGCTGTTGATGGGATTTATTGCGGACGCAAGCCTGGCGACTTTAACTAATGCCGGATGTACTTCCATGCTGCCTCGACCGGTCCTTAGGGGCCGATAACGTTGAGGGAAAGCGATTATTTACGGCAGACAGCGTTTCGTGCTGTACAGTCTCTGTGTTGTCTGACACTGGCCTTGCGATTTCCTGCGAAATACAGGCTTGGCTTAAAGGGTGAAAATGGTTTCCGCTAGTAGCTTCTTTGGGACGTCTCGTGAGGACCACTGACACCAATCCCGTACGTGTAGGGATGAGTCAGGCAGCTGAAACCACGTTCTGTTCAGCGGGTCTCTGGATGCCGGGTTTCCGACACCTAGGGATCCTTGCAATAATGCAGGGGTACCTGGCCCATCTTGATTCGCGCAAGATGTGGTTAGCGATAAAATCGTATCCCACCTACAAAGTCTATAGTGGCCAGGAGTCCGACTCCTAAAGGGTGTTCGAGTCTCCTAGCGTAGCCTCCCAATCGGAGTTCGGTCAGTCTCGTGTGAGCAGGTTTTCAACCTTCTTGGGTACAGGGCTTTCATACAAACCCACCACTACTTCCGATAGCTCACTACCCGGGGTCCATATCGGAGACGTTCTGTCAAAAGCTGAACCTTGGAATGCCGCTCCAGTGATCCCTTCTTTCCGTCACTTCTCGGCTGGGTTTCTGGTCCCCCAAAGCCGTCTCTGCGAAAATAATGTCCCTGCAGCGTCGCCTCATATCGTGTTTCCTTCTGATGCAGTCTTGAACCTCATCAACCTTTTGGTTGCAGTAGAAGCAACTTATATGAGAACATTTGCATCCAATTCCGCCAGAAGAAACTTTCGGATTAATAAAACTTCCATCGCTAATATTTCTGATCCTCTCTCTATCCGCTGGTTGTTGCGCTGAATAAAGCCTCGCAATTGTGCTGATTACAGTGTCTTAATCCCCCCGATACAGGCACGGCTTGGTCTTGCAAACGTCCTGGAAGGCAAGCTTTGAAGCCCTCAACGATGATTTAGTCTGAGGCAGGTATTTGCAAGGTTATAGGCGCAGATCGAAAGCTTTCACCGAAAGCAGACACAGAACCACATCTGTCGTTCCACTTAATATCGAAGAATGTATCCTCCAACGCGCTAGGCTGGGCCTTGTTGACAGTCGGTCCTCCATATGGTCGCATAGCTCATCAACTATAGCATCCCTGTAGACGCCATCCACATTATCGAAAAACATGGCTGCATCTCTCTCGAATACACAAGATAAAGGACGTCTTTTGTCCTTCTCCTGAATGATAAAGTCCTTGATAAGGCGATAATACGTGAGCATTGCATCAAAGAATGATCCATCCCTTGCCCTACGGAAATGAGAGCTCTTCAAAGAACTCTCGTATATTTTTTGTGTAACGTGCACTGGATACAGGCTGCCAATCTCTCCCCTATCTCTCACTTTATGAGCTTCGTCTCTGCAGAGCCCGGTCATATGAGGTCTTTCCGTGTTGCTCGCAAGCGACCAACCTGCTGGAAGCCCAGCAGCTCTACCCAGCTTTTCGGTAAGTTCTACCACTTGCTTCAGCGTGATAGAGATACCATTCATTGTCCCGCGGATTTCTTTCACCACTTTGAAAGAATACTTACCGTCCTTTGATATGTCTTCTGGCTTGGGCTCCTGAGCAGAATACTCCACGATATCCATCCCAGCCATCTGGAACATATCACTTTCTTGGGCATATTCAGGTATGTCATTACTTGGGTTCGCTCTTGTTACTGAAAGAACCATGTTATCTCTTGATAGGAGAAGCTTAGCATCCTACTATCAATTAAATGCCCTTGCACTAATTCTTCTGAAGATTTCTGCTCTGTTTGGGAGAAAATCACCCCTGAGCTCAACTTTTTGAGGGAATTTCCTTTCAGTATGCGGAGATGAAACACTCTTTTTTAAAGTTACCACGAGAAGCCGGAATCCCGGGAGCCTGCGAAGTACCCCACAGACTCACCAAATACGGGTATCTTTTGAAACGGCTTTACTTTTCCTTAACGACGGATTAACGTCCACATATTCGAAGAAAATCGTGCCTTGATTGCACCCTCGCCTTGACTAGCTTGGGTAGTCCTGCTGTTAAAACATATTCTATGTTACATCCTCACTCCGAAGTTGCAAAGCACGGACTAGGACTGGTGTACTCTCAATCACTGATGCATCTCTAGTCTCCAGGGCCAGCTCAGGGGTACTCTATATGGACCGCAGGGGAGCACTAAATGCAAACTAGGTACGTTGCTGACAGAATAATACAGGACGTGCTACTGCACTTCGCTGACAATACATGTGTACATGCTACATACTAATTGAACCCTAACAGTACAGAACTGTACTTTACAATAAGGTATCTTTGGAACCGCGACTTGACTACTCGAGTCGAAAACAGTACAATACTGCAACATCATATTTGAGAAATAGAATATCATACCGTACTGCTAGGGTTCAATTAGTACGAGGCATTACTGCACTTCAGCTGACAATTTACATGTAGATTGTCAGCTGAAGTGCAGTAATACGTGCAGCAGCGTGCTGCCAGTAGGCCACTTATGTGCATTCAATGCCTCTCTTTTGTCTACAATACAGTATGTATAGGGCCCCTGGCATTGCTTCCTTCGCTGCTCCCCGTCGCAGTTACTCCTAGCAACAGTAGCTTCTCGACTTTTTTACCCGTTCTGCGTTTAATCTACTAGTGATACGGGCTTGATAGGTTTCCGCCCGCCGCTTGCATTTGTAATTAATTTCTGGATATCATCCGCATACTTCCTTTCCTTACTGTGTAACTCGTAAAGATTTATCACCACGAACTTATCTTCAAGAATAGAGACGTAAAAAAGATTGTGCTGATATCTCACTGGTCTGTGATTTGCAAATATAAAGTGTATTTGCAATATAAAATCGATTTTACCAGGCTGACCACCCAAACTAGTTGCTGCGAGGTTGCAATCAAGGTAAGAAGTTCCTTGGAATCTGTGGATATTATTCCTTTCTTAAAGAAGGGAAACGACGTTTTAGTTAAAATTGTTCTCTTTGAGTCGGTGGGTCATCATTCAGACTTTTAGGAATCGATTTTCTGTCAGCCACGTTAAGAAAGGGTGTGTGATCACCGTAAATTTGGAGTGGACTACCTAAAACAAAAGTTTGGGTATTCGAGAGCGACATTTTGACTGATAGGGGAAAAAAGGCTTCCATAAATGTCAGTATAATGGCATACAATTGCCATTAAGAGGATACGTTGCGCCGCAAAATTATAAAAGAGTTCGCCAAAGAACAGAAACGAACATAAGCATTGGCGTACCAGAGGATGACCAAGAATGTAATTTAATGTCGTCAAAAGACTGGCACTCTCACTACAACGCCATTATATTTCCAAGAGAGGAACTCTACATGGAAGATAATGCAAAAAGAGTTCATTATGCTGCCAAAAGAATGGAATAAATCCATGAGGCAGTAAACGGGGTTTCAGCGGCTAGGTAGGAAGAAATACTGCTTGCTGGGAAATTTTTCTCGCTTACAAAGCCATACAATGTGTGGGTAGAACGTATTCACGTCTGACACTGGTTGATTTGTTGATTAGTTGAGGTTTGGTTGATGAGTTGATTGATTGGTTTTTGTTGAGAGATGATGGCTAGTCTAGCAGAGATAGCTATCTTAAATACTAATTTGTAAACAACCCTTCCATAAAAGCTTAGTCAAGCTATGACTACCGAATATGCAATCGGGTATTGCAGAAAAATATGTGTAACCAGAGTTGGCCCAGTACGTGGTAGTGCGGATAGGTCCGAGTCATGGATTTGCCCTTCGGCACAACAGTCGGGGCCGGTAGGATGTACAACAACTGTTGGTTATCAGCTGACGTGCATCTATGTTAGGTAGAGATGGCCCAGTGTAGTATACACTAAATAGGTCCGAGCTGTGATTCGCCTTCGGAGCAAGAGTCGGGGCCGGTAGGATAGTCAAAGACTGTTGCCTATCGAGTATCGTGTGTCTACGATAGGTAGGGCCGGCTCAGTGGTGCATGAACTGGGTAGGTCCGACTTTGTACTGCTTCAAAAAAACAGTTGCGAGCCAGTGAATAGATACCGACGGTTGCTTGCGCCTTCTATATGTAATAGAGCAGGCCCAGTATAGGATACCATAGAAATGAAAAGGTTTGGTATCCGACTTCGAAGAAACAGCTGGAAGATCGTAAGAAATATAACGACTACTGGTTGGCACGAGTCGTTCCTCCACACAATGGAATGATAATTGAAAAATTCAGGAAAAATCTGCAAACGACAGCTTTAAACGAACTTCACACTGATAGAAACTCGAATGAAGAAACATTCATGACAATTCATGTTCAAGTGTCCCATAAGATATAAAAGAGTACTCTAAAAACTTATGCTACCAAAGAGCCCTGGATGGATCATTATTTGGTGCCAAGTGCACCTGGAATTGGCCTATCACGTGACTTTCCATTCAAGAGGAGAAAAGACGTAATCGTTCTATGGCATTCGAAGGAACTGCTGCCAGTTTGTTTGATGTCGCGGAATGCTTGCGTGTAAATGCTACAAGAGGTGAGCGGCGAGACAACTTGGAAACCAGACTATGTAATTTGGCCCAGCTTAACTTGTTGCAGTATAAGTTATCCGAAATCAAGTGAAACGATTGATAAGAGTATGCGTCATTCTTTGGTGAACGACTTCGATTTACTTCTTTAAGTTTTCAAATCACCATCTCAGACAAGATCAGGGTAAAATGCTTCGAATAGGATCTTTCAGCGCGTCTTCAAGACAAATTTACACTTGTTTTAGAAGATTTAAACGCTGCAGTGAGTACATTTTCGAGAATTTTTCCTGTTTAACAGCCCATGGCCGGGAATATAGTTCATAAATACAGAAAAGAAGACATAGGAAGGGAGGTGTGTTGACTTTAGGCGCTGGAGACACTTATTCACATATAACGTGCTTCTACTGCAACCTCAAGAGAAGTATAGTTCGAGAATGCATCCAAAAGAAGAGATATATGGAGCGACCTCGCTGGGATAAAGCTACTGCGGGGGAATGCTACGGGGTCTCGAAACCTCCAGCCCAAACGTAAAAATCCACAGTGAAGTGGACAGAAACAAGCGTAGGTATGTTTACGATTGTCGAGACCTAGATTAGAGGCTGTAAAGCAGCGTCGGTAGCTATCAAGATGTACGGTGAAGTAGTGAGGTCACCTGAATATTCTGCTGCTTATAGATTTCGGATCCTAGAGCCGTCTGTACCTTCCTGGGCTCGAGTAATGCATTCTGGACAAAAAACTTATGAAGCAGAGTTACATCTGCTTTTAGAGGTCGAAATGACCTTACCGCACACAGAATACACAGAACGCTACCCCGTGGAGAATAATAACTAAAGTTTGGACTTGTTGGTAAATAAGAAGATCTCCTCTGTGCTCGACCTCAAATATAGTGTCTAGCAAATCTCAATACATCCTGATTCCATGCCTTTGACTGCAACCGGCACGTCGTTGTGGTTATACCAATACACCTGATTCCCAATGAGTTTAAACGACTTCCCAGGATCTTCTCAAATCGTAGTGAACAATGTCCTTGGAGATCGAAAGGGGAAGGATGTATTGGCCGTCCTAGATGAGAAAATCATGGGAGACACCACGGAACAGTAGCATTTAGACTCTTTACTGGTTATTCTACATGCTCTGATCCTGGAGGGAGCTCGAATTAAGATACCCCAGTGATGAGAAGATAAGATGAAAAATCATGGGAAAGTACCTCTTTACAGCTGTGGGAAAAATAAATCAGGGGCGCCGAGGAAGTGTATGATATATCATTGGAAATACATCGGGAAAGAACCCGACGGGCTTGCATGTAGTGTAAGCAAAAGGTGAGGGGGGAAACTAGATCGTGTAATTATTGCTAGGGAGTTTTTTTACGGCGCTTAACAACATGTGCGGCAAGAAGGTGAGCAACTAAAATATTTCAAGCTCAAAGACCGACGTAGATGTCGATGCCTATTGGAATATATTGTAGGGAATGCAAACTTACCCGTAGTACGAATACTTAGAGCATTAGGCGAGAGCTGATGCGGCGGCTCCGGACGAAGCGCCCTCATTGGACTCCTCACTAGAAGAGGAAATGGGCTACAGACGCATCTATGCCTAGATCGCGGTTATTGGGACTAAGAGCCCCTAGAATAAAGACGTCAGCACGAACCTCCAATGGTGAACAAGCAGAGGTGGAATTTGGTGTGAATGCTTGTTCGAGTTAGCAAGAAATATCATTTAAATCTAAAAATATCATGTTAATTTCTCGCATATATCACTTAGTAAATGACCTATGGTTCTAATATATATGATTTCCAACCCATAGATTGCGTATCATTTCTCCCTGTGTCTCGATCAAATACCCGAAATTAAAACCGAAACTCAACTGGTTGTGAATAAAGTGCTGTATCAGCGTGCCGTTAGACACCCATTTTAGCATACCACACCTCATAAAGGGATAATTATGTATAATTTATGGACGATCTGGCTTTTTATGTCATTTTGAAGCAGTTTAAATCTGTAGAATACAATGAAAATGGAGCTCGGAAGACTATTTTATTAGTGTACAAGAGAAAGTAACACCGATTTGTAGAGTGTCGGAATCTTCGGTCAGCCTTGTATGGTTCTTTTCGGGAACATCGCCTATGAAAATGAAAAAAAATGGCTTTTTCTGCTTGAGGGGCAGAAAAATTTACTTACAGGGCCAATTTAAAAGCAAGTAGAACAAGGAAACTTCCACTGAATGATTCTAACAGCTCCATAGCAAGCCTGGTAAGATACTTTTGTACATTTACCAGTATCTAACTTCCTCTCTTTTCTTTCACAGAGACATTTATTCCAGTCTCAGTAGCAGCATTAAACACAGTATCATTATCCTAGTTTACTGTAAAATTAGATTCTTTACAAAATAATCAAATGAATTTCTCTCAATTAGCTCCCGAGTATTACTCTCATACAAATAAGATTCACTTAAAGAAGGATATGGACCGAAATAATACTGTGAATTCACCAATAATCATCCAAAATGATCACTGAGAGAGGGAGGAACCGACTTTGAGCGACTAATATCTCACTTACAGTTTCTCTTTAGTTCCAAAGCTACTTTCTTAATATATTTTTCAATACATTTAAGTGCACTTGACGTAGTACTTCATCACATCATCTGAAACTGGAATATCAAATTCCACATTTTCTCTCGATTTCAACAATTATCCACATCTCCCGGTAGATTATTGTTTTTTTATAGCTCAAATGGAAAATTGCTATACATTATATTCGTTCTATGTCCGTCCAAAAATGTCCATTAAAGATTTTTTGGTATAAAAATACTTGAAGATCATGGGGATAAGCTCTACGCACTTCGTGAGCTTCTGTAAGAACAGGTGCCGCAGCATAAACTTTGTGACCAAATATCTCATCAAACGTCGTTCTACATCTGGTAAATGCTTCTACGACTGACTTCGATGGAAAACGAATCTTTATATACAACCTCTTCTTTTCTATTATTCAACCATGTTTGAGCAATGAGAAACGTGAAAGTGGTAAATTAACAGGACTCTTCTGTGAATTTAAGCCAAAGGCCACCTGTACTCCCATTCACATGCTCCATGTCTATATTATTCCAGTCTGACAACGAGTCGAGGCTTTAAGCTCCCAGCCAATATCGTACTTTCTGTCCTGGGAAACTTAGTTTGGGGGTCCCCTCTTGATCTGATACTCCGAGACCGTACGATCTACTGTTACTTTCAACTACGGAGAAATCAGAAGATTAGGTGACTTTTTGCTTGCGATTGTTATTCATAAACTTCAAAATCTTTCAAAAGAGTGATCATCGTGTGTAATGTACTGACCGTTTTTTCCCTCCTCTAGTGTGACAAAGACAGAAAATTGTCAGAGTTATTTTAAATTTTCTACATGAAATGTTTTTTTCAAAGCTTGAGCCTGTAACCCACTACGATTTGGACTTATTTAACAATTAAAGACGGCTTGAAAATGTAAAAATTGTAACTAATACTAGAAATCTAAAGACCTTCAATATCTCTCCTTGCGAAAGGCCTTTTATACCAACGGCATATAATTACCAGTGATAACTGTGGGAACGTAGTCCTTACTTTTCGCGCGCATACCTTATCTACCACAGTATGGACAGGCTATCCTGTCCAGTTCCACGTGTAGTTACCACGTTAAAGGCCTACGGGTAAGGTCACTGGCAATTACTTCTTTCTCTTTTATTTATCCCTTCGTTTTAGTAATTACTGCAGGACTAATTAGCTGACAGTGACACAGTAGGTGTCACTTCTACTACTCAGGTTCGCCGGCCTATGCTGCCCCACAGTAAACTATCCACAACCGCCCGACGATCCAAAAGGTCTGCCTTTCTACTTCTGTGACCGGAGTAGTCCGGAAGTTCGAAGTCAACTAGGAATCATTGCCAGTGACCGGCAAGCCTAGCTCTAAACGGGCTCACTATAGGTAGATCTATCTAGCGTGCGACCGGAGTAGTCGGAGCTACCTTTTGTAGGTGTCCGGAGTAGAGCCCCTACGAACCGAGGCCAGAGTAGTCACGCTACCCTTTTCGCTAAGCCTTTCAGGCGCTCCCGGAGTAGGACTGCCTACCCATATCTTCACCCACATTTTTTCCTTTTCCCCTTTTATTTTCCTTTCTTATACCCCTTTTTCCATCCCTTCTAGCCCCGGAGATATTTTCGGAGGACCGTAGGGCATCCTCCTACCTTCCGGAAAGCGACCTACATTCGCCTTTCGCTGCTATCCCACTTAGCTGTCTAGGACTCCTAGACTGGTCTCCCGAAGAAGAGTTGCTTCTAAAAGCCCAACCACCTGGTGTGTGGTCTCGTTAAGAGTCCATACTACTACAATAACTTCATGCACGTGATTTATGTGACGGAAAGGCAGCGTATCTGTAAAGCTTTTGCAAGGCGATACACATTGAGTAGCACGTGCATTGGACAGAGTCTACAAGAGTGTCCATTCACTGGGCAGAGTTTTTTCTGCAAATATTTTCATTAATACTAGTGAATCTAATAATTTTCCAAAATCCTTCGTGTGCCTTTGCAACTACATCCGACTTTTAAGTGTAAAATCACCTTCGTTTCCATCTCAGAAGGATGAAGACGATCTAGAAATATCTAAATTATGACTTGAACTTTCAATTAGCAGTATACCAAGTTCAATCTCCCCAAAAATGTCTGTTGGAAGTAATCTTGCCTTGATGTTGGAAAGTTTTAGCACAACAGGTATTAGTTTGTAATTTATGTTCAAGTTTGTTGCGTTGCTTAATTCATTTGCCCACTTTCCATGTCAATATTGATAGCAATGATAGTTCCAATAACTCATTTTGTATTCCAATTCGACCATATAAGCGCTTCAATTCAACAAGTAATGAGGCAAGGGAGTCACAGCATTGACGGCAATTTGTTTGAACAGACCAGAGACACATTGTTGGGAAATTGAAGGGACAATTGAAATTTAGCGCTTCAGAGGAAGTTGCTCCTGCGTTAAGCAGAGTTTAAATTCTAAAAAGCTTTTGTTTTGATCAAGTAGCCAAATCATATATTAAAAGATCCCATGCGAATTTTAAAAAATGGAAACTATTTTTATTTTTAATGCTTTAAGAAAATTTCCTCATTCCAGAATAACTTTCGAAAAAACTGGAAATTTTTTCAAGTCTTATTCTTAGATGTCCCAAGGAGCTATTGCTATTGATTATTGTAAGTAAAATAGGTCTTTTTCTTTGAGTTGTCACTGCATTCTTCCTGGAAGAACAAAGTAGATTCAAATTAGAAAAAAATACACCTGAGTTTCTTCAGTAATTTAAGAGGAAGCGATGAAGATTTTGATAAGGAAAGTGTCAAAAAGTAGTCTTTGATTGCCTCAAATTGTCAACATAGATTTGAAAGGAGAAAAACTTCCATGGTAAAAAGGTTAAAATGCAAATCGGAGAGACGGAGATGTTACCCAAATAACATAATTGAGTGCTAAATTGTGACCAATTAAAACCAAAAATCGCTCATTTAGTCAGTGAATCAAAGATCCCGGGGATATTAACCTTTTTTGTGACTCAAATGACCAGAGTTATGCCGGAATTGAAGAGCAGGACCCGAGATAAAGTAAAGCCCCATATGAAAAATACGTTCCGATTCATAAATGACGAGGAAAGATTTGTGTCAGTGGTAGGTTAGAGTGCTTCGAAAATTACATTATAGGAAATCATCTGCCCCCGTAACATCTGAAAGGTATGAACCAAAGAAAATTGATCTCGTAGATGGCAGATCCACACAAGAAAGTGACAATGTACCATATTTCTCCGTTGTGTTGTCGGAAGTGGACAGGATAACGAAGTTATGCCGGCTACCCAGAATGTAATATAAATCAGTGGATTACCCTTTACCTTACCAGCAAGGTTTTAAGTTTTGCGCTGCCCAACCTCAGTCTTACTGCAAATATATATATCTTCAACAAAGATCTTCACGAAGAAAATCATTTTAGTTGAAAGATTTGTTTTACTCCTCTGAACTTGATGAGATCCCAAGCTCGAAACATACTACTTTGAGATCAATATTACAACTTAATGTTAAAGCATGAATCGAGAAAAACAGAGGAGGCAAAAAACTGTTGCAGCTACTCTAATGGAAGCCAGGCGAGACGTATGTTCTAATTAATCAAAATCATTCGATAATATATATGTACGAATCAATAAGATGCATAGCGAAAGATTGCTCGGTCCAGCCGACTCCGGCAGTTCCGTTTGTGATACTGCGCATATATTTATCGCCTAGCTGTTCAAAAAGTTATAATGCTTCGGAACAGTTTTAGGCCTTCCAAATATGGATCTGGATATAGATAAATATCAGATAAGAAGCTTAAAAGATTGGTGGAGGCAGATAGTAAAACGTTTACGGCAAGTAATACTGTACCGTATAGTATCGAAAAGATTACATACACTTTCTCCTAGTCTGAAAGGAATTTGTTTGCTGAGTGGTTCAACTGGACGATAGATGAGAGCACAGGGAGTGTGATAGAGCATTATGATTTCTGGTTATATTTCTGAATAAAATCTGTAATAAATGTTGTCGAAATAAAAAAAACAATTTTTGCTCCTTGCGACTCTATTTGTACAAATCCGGAGACACCTTGCTGTCCAAGAGTAAGATCTGCGCGCTGTTAATCGTTCTAGGATCTCAAATAGGCTCATTTTCGAAGCAAATTCACAGCAAACTTACAGTTGAAGCATGGTTAGGTATAAATAGCAGAAGTTCTCAGAATTGATAAAAAGGGGCCAAACACTGCTTTAAATGGTAGGTTGATCGCCTATTGCTACCTTTTAAAGAATGAATGTTTACTTTACAAGAATACGAGAGCAAATATCATTATTGTAATACCTTTATGTTAATACCGAACCATATGGCCTTTCAGTACATAAAATATACGATGAAGATCAATTGGCGCATCAGGAGAAGTTGATGAGCAAAGTAGACAAGTTAAATAAACTCAAGCGATAAAGGAATCCACACAAGCTTCAAACATAATCGATGACACAGAAAATAAAAACTGTTGAGTTAAAGTAAGCATTTGTGAGAGCAACGGTATGGGAAGCAAGTCGTTACCTTCAAATAGTTCAGCATGTAATTATTATTTGCATTGGAAAGCGGGGAAGACTTTTTTGTGGCTTCTGCTTTCTGACTGCATAGAGCGTACACGAGTCATACGTGCCTAATGAAAGGTATTTCTACATTAATGCATACTTTTCGCAAGAAAGCGAGTCACAGATTCTCTATAATTGGTCATGACTATGGCCGAACAGTAAGGCGCCCAAATCTTCCCCCGTTTTCAAGGGTTCTACGGAAGTGAATATCTTTAGTAAGCTCTTCGATTAGCAAACTGGCTACTGAACTGTTAAGAGGATGTGCGCAAACTTTGGCAAGAATATACCTGAAGAAGTAGAACTACGGATGTGGATTTGAATGGACGAGTAGAAATAACCAAGAAAATTTGAAGTCCAGTATTTTTCAACTTTATGAGGAGTAGCACCACCATATACGGCATAAATCGTAAAATTATATATAGCTATGGTGAGATAAACTTGTGTTCGTTTACTGATTACAGATGTAAACGGTTATTTCCCGAAAAAAAACTTACAGATATTTTACTGAAGGCGATACAGAGGTATCTACATCCGATTTGATCTTTACCAGGTATAAGGAATGCCGCCGTACATTTATACCGTGTAGTATCTAGATTAGTAGTGTCCATCGGGCCATTTTCCTCATGTGAGGACAAATTTTAGAGCTAAAGTTTCTTAATGGAAACCTTTCAGCTACTTTTTGTGCAAAAACATACTTGGAGTGGTATTGAAGTTCGATCAAAACAAGTTTTCGGTAAATTGGTGTAGATTTTTAAGCTACTGAGCAGCTTTTAACTGTAACTGTATGTTTGTAGTGCATCTTTTGTAGGAACTATTCACAGACCCATTAAAATTTTTTAAATAGCTTCAATTACTGAAACTATTTGTTCAAGGCACACTTTGCCCCCATATTTCTGAAACTATTTGTATGAGGCACAATTTGTCCTCATTTGAGACAGAAAGTGCCTTATATAAGTACTGTACATTGGTAGGGCGGATGGGCAGTAGAACAAACAATAGATCATTCTATAAAACATTTCCACCATAATTTAATTTAATTGCCTCAACAACAATGCAATCTTCACATAATAATTAATAGGCATGCGAATATACCGGGGTGGGGTGTGAAACCAGAAGGATGCGCGGCGGGAAAGAACTTGACGGGCTTTCATGTCTCGCAGGCAGAAACCGAGACGGGTAATGAAGAGTCGGGATTCCTGTTGTGGGAAGGACCCTCAGCAACAGGCAGCGAAAGTAGCGAGGCGCCTAAAGAATTCTGTAGCTTCGGGTTCTAAAGCACCATAGTATTATATACACACAGGAAGGAGGTTGAGCGCCTGGCAGGCATCATAGTAGTGCCATACTAGTCCGCTCAAGCGTGCTGATGTGACATTCGCCGCACCGGGAGTGGAACTAAAGAGGTTCTTCGCGACGGGAGGCAAGTTTGGCTAATCGACATGGAAAAGAAATATGAAAATGGTAACAGGAATTCCAGAGAATGCAGGTGTTTTCCTGTGGTTTGAAAGAGAGTGAAAAATTTTACTAGAACATTTTAGGAACAGCGTCGTCCCTGTTCTTGTTCCAGTGCTCGGAGGGTGATATCACATGAATGCTGTGGCCCGATCCCCCTCCAGCCGAGAATCAGAAAAATATTTGAGGGATACGGCGATTATGATTCAACGACACGCCGTGATGATGGTCACTCCCAACAGTGCCAGCTTGTTTTGGGCTATCACCTACTTTCTGTTCGGTGTACACGCTCCGCTATTTGTATTTTAGATATTTCCACATGGTTTGAATGCAAATTCATAGGATTCATATCCTTCGCACCATTAGCAGTAAAATTACCGCATCAACTCCTATCGGATATCACCATCAATAAAATGAGCAAAAGCAAGTATCATGAGCTTCTTGCTTTTCGACCTTGACTGGGTGATTTCACCTAGAACATTGCAGTTTTACGCATCTATCTGCCGTAAGTATCGCTTTATGTGCAATTATTCGCTTAATTGCTCGGGAATTTACCTCAAAAATATTAATTCGTTGACTCCTTCATCTCAAATTTAAGAATACAAAAGACCCGTTACCAATAAAACCATCTGGATCAATTCATATTATAGTGAACACCTCTTAGCCTGGCTTGAAGAACATTATCCGAAGAAACCAAACGTTTTAACCAGTCAGGGTGCTCATCTTTTGTCCTGTGCACGTTGAAGTTTTATTGCCTCCTTCCAAGGCGTAAACATGTCAGTCACTATCTGTTTCAACGTCACCCTCTTTTTCAAATATTTCCACCTGGCTATAATCGACCTACTCGACCTACGAGTTCTAGAAGTTTTCCTCCATAGAATGTTTTTCTGAAATGTGATTGGGTTGCAGCCCAGATATATATCACAGTAAACGAGCCCGCTCATTTCCCCCCTCATTTCTAAAGCATGTGCGCTATTTCTTTGTATTTGTTGCTCCCTCCAAGGGGGAATTATGTCGTCGTTTATTTCTTCGGCTGAAACTTCGAGCTGGAGGAGCTGAAATGGAGTTGTGAGAGAAGGAAAGGAGAAAAAAGAACCGTTTACACTGGTTCCATTAGAACAACCAACAGATTTGCGTGGCATTGGTACGCCGAAACGGTTTATGGCCCCCAGGATACAGTCTTAGAATTCACTTCACCCGCAATCTCCAACTCCTGTACCAGCGTAAACAACTCAACTACCTACTCCTATCACATACATCATAGCTGCCTATTTCAATGCCCTTGACGGAATTACAAACAAATCCGCTGGCATGAGCTCAGTCACGCATGCTCGATTTGCAGAGTACATCGACCTCTCTTCATAACCTGAGAACACTGAGATCTGCGTCAACACACTTGTGTAAGTCATCGCACTGAGAAAAGACATTAAATTTCCCACAACAGTACTACTGCCCATCTCCAATTACTCGCAGTATTACTACTATCCATCGCGTAAAACTATGTCCACTGCTGGCCTACTAGATTGGCTTCCGGGTTTTAGACTCTTGTTCGGCCTGGATGTTTTCTAGGATCCATTATTTTGCATTTATATTAGCGAAATAGTGGATTTGGGTGAAGAATCCGGGGGAGAAGATGATAGAACAGATGAAACAAGGATGCGCTATGGTAAATCATTTTACGCGGTCTTCGATGTATCATTCTTATCCAACGGGTAGACCCCTTTCTCTTTCTTTTTAGCAATAGCGTTGCAGTCGGTGGGGAAGTCGGCTGAGGAGCGGATTTGGCCCCATATGAGTTTCCGCACTTTCTTCATTGTAAATTCTCAAAAAGACGTGCACGTAATCTCACTATTTAAAGACAATTATTGCATGGTTTCATGGTTATTCAATGTTTCATACAAATGAACAAAGTTTATAGCGTCCCTATTTCCGCATAGGGAATGGTATTTTTTTACCAGGGACTTTTCTCCAAACTAGAGTAAACTCGTGTTAAAAGTAACCAAACAAAGTAACTGTAAATAAAATTTTCGTCAGCCCCGGGTATAAGCTCTTGCAAATCACAGTTGAGTTCCACTCTATCAGATATCAGTTTTTCCTTTCAGAAAGATTCCAATTTCTTTGGCAGTCTTAAAATGGTTTTAAATTAAGTGCTTAGATCATTACTTTGGCATTCTTAGAAAGTTCAAATACTGTTACTAACCCCATATCAATCGTCGTTCAGCTTTCCATGCATTACTCACCGTCAACTACGTCTCTGGTATATACGCTCCCTTCAAATCGAATAAACATCACACATCAAGTGACGCCAATTATTTCTACATAATCTTTTCCAGGAAGTATTTTCCTGTCATTAATTCTTAGCGATGAGCCAAAAAAAACTCACACCCGCATTACAAGCTCTGTTCAAGCTCAGAGAAGAAATCGAGAAGGGCCATCCATGCACGTCGTCTAGTCCCTTATCATCAGAAGCCTGGAGAATTCCTCCTCGCACAGGACTATGTGCAACCACGAGACATACTGATCTTCAACTATAAAATGATTCCTATGGGAGAAAAAAAGAGCCTGGAAATGGACCATCTCGATTACGCGGGACTATTAAGAACTCTCCTTAATCATCCATTTCTACATTAGTATATGCATATGTTTTCGTACGTTGAACGGCCGATTGCTACCTGAAGAAGATTTTCAACCCTTAGTAAGAGTTCTATTTTCATTCCAGAACAGAAGGTTCACGGAAGCAGACATGGTCTACTGTGTGGCAGAGAGTCGCTAGGACCTCTGCGCACACGAAGTAGAACGACCAGCTGGACCTCTACAGTAGTCTAAGCTCACCTATTGGCCGTGAAATTAAGGTGAGCACACAAGCTCTCAGGTATCTCTCATCCATTGGGCCTGATCGGACTCAACCCCCGTCATAAAACACCCAAAACTTTCCCCTCTGGCGATTGCGGCTGCAAAAAGAGGTACATGGAGCACCTTGACATCAAAAGGGCGTTTCTATACGCATATCTACCAAAGTCAGACGAAGTGTATGTCAGGCTACTGACGATTGCCGGGGTTTCTGAAGCCTCAGGCGCAGTCGTAAAATTACAGATGTACCTATAGGGACTCTATAAAGTGTCCAAGCACTGGTATGAGTGACTTGGAAAAAGCCTAAAGAAGATTTGATTCTCTCGCTCCGCTGAAAACGATGCCATTTTCATGGGCAATGGTCGTAGTCGTGGTTTGCTTGTCTTTATACTCGTTTATTTCGACGACATACTTTTTGTCGGAGACCGTGCGGCCATTCAACGGGTCAAGGAGCGACTGGGCAGCCGTTTTACGGCCACAGATATAGGCGCCTGTACGCATTTCCTTGGGGTAAAGATTGACCGCGTCCGCAACAGTCTGTTCATTTCGCAACAGTTCATCACCGCGACGGTGATCGCCCTTACCGTAACGATCAATTCTAAAGCCTTCAATGGACCCCCATTCCCTCTAACATCCACTATATAACGAGAAGACGAAATCAACTAAAACGGACATGAATTCAATGATGGGCATTCCATATCGAGAAGTACCTTGGTCACCTCTGTTTCTGTAGACGCGTACCCGTCCTGATCTCGCTACAGCTTTGTAGATCCTGGGGAAATATCGACAAGACCCACAATTGGTCCATTAGAAGGCTATGAGGTCTGTCGTTCGGTATCTGGTTGGTACCTGTGACTGTGGGAAATTATTTCTATTAGAGCAGGAGGCGACTATCGTGACATGATCCGACGCTGATTTGGCTCCAGACCATGACAAAAGCCGATCACGAACAGGGTCGCTTGTCACTGTAGCTGGATGCCCTGTTGTTCAGTCGTCACGCCTCCACGAATTGACGGCACAATCGACAACCGAAGCCGAGTACATATATATGGCGCATTGGGTCGTAGAGGTGCATTGGATCACAGCAACCCTCGCAGAACTTACGGCAAAACAGTCGGCTCCGATGGTCCTACACTAAGACAACCTTGGTGCCATTACGTGGACAAGAGAGGTTTAAGTCACTCGAAAAGTGAGCCATATTGGTATTCGCCACGACTTTGGTCGAGAAATAGTCGAGCACAAGTCTGTACACGTCGAATACGTCGCTTCATCAGAGAACAAGGCGAAATGGTCTGACCAAAATACTTCTCACAGTGCTATTCCAAATATTCAGACAAGTGGTATCGGTCATGAGCCGTGAACAAGCCGCTACTCATTGAAGAGGCGTGTCGGGTGGTGGTGGTGGTAAATCTTTATTGGTTGTACAACGTCGCACGGAAGCATCTTGGGTGCTGTATTTTCGTCGCCCGAGTAAGTCAGGTGATTTTACGGGCAACAGATTCAGATTGACGAGTCCTACGGGCTGCCAATATGGCGTTGCAAACCACTCTACATATTGGGATGGCCTTCGGCCGAGTCCCAAAATATCAAAATTTGACGGTACCGAAAGAGAAGCTGGGGTGCTGTCCCCTCGCTGTCTCACTTGTTGAAAGGCAATATTCTCTTTCCCCTGATTTGGAGGCAGGTCGTGCAGACAAGTGCACAAATCTGATTGAACAGTCAAGTTGACATCTTTCACTCGAGGCTCCGTCTAATCGTTGCCAGTGCAACGCTTGGTGTCTGTGTAGTCTATATAAGTCAAGAAGTAGCTCAGACAAATACGACTTAGAGGGCAGAGAAACCAAAAGTAAATCAATTCTCATCAAGTCCTTTGTTGTGTTCCTGGCGCTCAATTGAAGTTCCACATCCGCCATCGTCTCTACTTCTCACCTCACCACCAATATCTCTTCTGCACCCGCACGCCGTTTTGTGGACCATATGTCTGCGTTCCAACAAAACTCAATTCATCTTCACCATCCTTACGCACCGACCACCTTGTCTCAGCATCAACAGCAACCTCCCCCCCAATAGTCTCCGCTGCACCAAGTTTACTAGCAACATCTCAACCAAGCCCAACCGCGACAGCGCCCACATCTACCACTTCCGCTAAATCTCCTAAAATGTATCGACCGACACAGTTCGCTCCTATCTCAAACTATCCAGAATCAACAGCAGACATATTGCTCTGCACTTCAAGGCGACCAGTACACTCACCACGCTCACCGAGAGTATCCCAATCCGCTGCCCGGGTGAATTTCCAACACAATACGGGGCAGCCAGTGCAGCCCTTATCATTACCCCAACTTCCCCTTCCAGCTTCGCATCTTTTCATCAACCTTCGCTTTCGTATCTTTTCATCCACCTTCGCCTTCTATCCCGTACCCGCACCAGCAGAGCCATTTCTCTCCCTCGCATCAATCACTGCAGCCGCTTTTGCCAAATCCAAGTCGCCCGAGGCTAGTCCCTGGTCTATCACAAATTCATTTCAAGCGTACAAATGATTTCGATGTTGAGGATGACCTTCTGAAGCTAGCCGGATTGTCCAGCAGACCTCAGGATATACAAGCAGTATTCGTCTCGTCGATGTTTCCCCATCACCAAATTCCGAGTTCCCAGGTCCCTCCTGTCCTCGAATCAAATTTTCCGGATGCAGAGCAGGATCCCTTGAATATGGTTTTCCACATTGCATGCCTACCGCACTCGAGTCGCAGCGAGCAATTGAGAGACAAGTTTTGGTGTCAACAGATCTGGAATCTTCGAACTGCCCCCGATCGCTCCGCACCCGTTGTTGAATCAGCACACATCGTCAAAGCATAGCGCAAGACGAAACTACCGTTGTCAGGACTGTCCCACGGCTTTCAATCGATACATCTTCCAAGAGTAAAACACCCAAACCTTTCCCCTTTCAATCGAGTAGATTCTCTCAAGCGACACATTGCCACTACGCATCGTGGCGAGAAGAATGGACGTGCAAATATTCAGTCTATATTTTGGGCAATAGCATCACATGAAGGTGCACATTAACACGGTGCCTTCACAAGATTAACCGACATGATCACCAGGTCACCCTACTCGCAAAAGGCCTCGCCAGAGCTGCTCGTCATTTCTTGGTAGAGCCACGCCATGGTCTCTACCGCACAAGATCGGACATCCAAGCAATGGAAAGTAGGGGAGGGACCGACTTTCTGGATGTTACCTTCGTGAATCCCCTCACTCCTCTCAGCAGAAGCATGAGGGCTTTCAACCCGATGTCCTCTCTGAATGCGGTGCGAAATGCAAAAGAAAGGGAAATATCAACCCTTTATCGTGACCTCCACCAGAGGTAGGCTCGTGTCTGTGCCGATCTCAACTCTTGGAGGCTGGTACCCGGATGCATGCGCAGTGCTCAATGACGTGACAAGGAACGTGGCTGAGACTGCCTGCTTGATGGCTGGCCTGAAGGCGGCCTTTTTAGGAAGCGTAGTTCCATACCATCAGCAACGCTTTGACGATGAGCGTTTGATGCGATTTATCGCCAACGCGAGCCTGGCGACTTGAACTAATGTCGGATAAACTGCATAGTGCTTCGAAAGATCCTTAGGGTCGGATAACGGTGAGAGTAAGCAATTATTTCCGGCAGGCAGATTGTTATGTCGTACAGTTTTGGGGTTGTCTGAAACTGGCCGCGCAGTTTCCTGTAAGAGGCTGGCTTCGCTTAAAGGTTGAAAGCAGTTTGTCGCTAGTGGCTTCCTTGGGACTTCCCGTAAGGATCATTTGCACCCATCCTCTGCGTGCAGGTATGGGACAGGCAGCTGAAACCGCCTTACATCCAGTGGATCACTCTGGAGCCCTTATTCCGACACTTTGGGATCCCCGAAGGTATTTGAGATACCTCGATAGCCATGATTCGCCAATGATACATTAAGTGAAGAAATCTCGTCTGACCCTGTGGTGCAACGGCTGACAACTAGCAAAAAGAACAACCCAAAGCGGCCAACCTGATATACAAACAGTGATGGTGTCTGACTTTCTACTCTGGCAGTAGCTTCAGTCTCAGCAGATGGTAGTCGCGGCGGTTATAGAGACTTCTAGGGCCAAAGAGATAATAAATGCTACTCGGCGTGGGGCGGAACTCCTACCTGTCCAGTAAAGACCTACCTTCGCAAAATAGATTGCGTACGGCCCTCCTTTGGTCCGCCGACAGGCCTTTCCGACGCGGTTCATGCCTTAAGCCTACTTGTTGAGGGACCTACAGTGGTCACGTCGATGCCATCTAACAGCAGTGAAACCTTATCACACCGCACGAGCCCGCACAACACGATCCCCAAAAAGGATCGCCAACACAACTCTACCTGCGCTGCGTCGCTCGCTCCACCAATATCGAGCAGGTAATCCTGCACACCCACCCTCGACACGCACCGTCATTGGCGGCGGGCGCAACCTCCCTGGAGGAACTAACGGTAGTCGCTAACGGAAGCGACGAAAATAAAAGGGTTAAAGGGTTACCAAGGACTTCTGCGCTCCGTAATGAGCGCTTACAGGAGGGAAAGCTCGATCGATAGAGTGGCAACTATAAGGAGTCGGGAGATCGTGTAGGCCCAAGGTGATTTTACAGTCAAGGGGTGTGAGGTGTAGTGTTGAACATTATATACACAGAGTCTCCCTCTTGCTCTCCTCCAGCTCAGGTGAGCCTGTTGCAGGGATCCAATATGGATCCAGATCTAGTCTTTCATAAGTTAATCTAAATGGGTACAGCAACAGCCATGGGTCGCGCTCCCACACCATGCGCTGTAGGACCCCTGCCGTAGGAGATCAACATACACTTGCCCCCGTAATAGCGTGTCTTGGGGTAGGGCGTCACCAATGCACTACAACCCTCCCTTCTGAGCGATCACATCGTGTACGTACTTGCTCATCTCGAAGCGGCCCATGGTGAGCGGTGCTAAAATAAAAGTACGTTCTTTGTTAGGAGACCAATGGAGGGGCTGTTCTTGACCCCGAGTGCGGGAGACAACCCTCACGTGCCGATTCTGCTGGGTCCCCTGGTTGCCTATCAGCGTGGCAAGACTTGCATGGGACTTCCTTTACGGTCCCAACGCCTCTAGTCCTTCTTTACTGCGCACCCTTCGACGTATAAGTTCCTCTGTCTTCTATGCTTTTTCCATGAGCGTTTCTTGGTGCGAGCTTCTCTGACTTCTGGTGTGGGGGTTTGGGCGCACAAGAGGTAATCGATGGTTGAACTGATTATTTTGACGCTTCCGGTGAACAGACCGGAACTTCTGACCATGGTTTATATAAAGAAGCATTCAACGAGAGTGACAATGAATGGTAAGCAAACAATACTAAATTCAAAGGTATTATAGAAGAACAGGCCTAGGGGCGTAATACTACAAGGTTTTGAGAGTTCACCTAGTACATTGCGGTGAGACTGACAATATTGCCCATCATGGCAGAGTTCCATTGATCCACTTGGCGAGACAGCACAAAGCACTTGCTGATTGGTCTTGCCTGGAAAGTATCTAGAAGTATGCCAGGTATCCATAATGACTTCGTCTGATTGGTCTCTGGTATTGCGTTGCGTCGGTGTCAGATTACAGTAAATTGGTTGCGCTGATGTCTCCTTACAGTGCTTATGTTGCACTGGTGCCTCTCTACGCTGCTCCTGCCGTTTGAGGGCTACTGGTGGGATACTACTGGGCATATTGATACTGCTGGGCATTTTCGTCACGTCACTTCCCCCTAAGAAGAAGAATCGCCCCGATTCTTGTAGCTTTTCAATATTTCTTGGCAATTTTGAAGCTCTGTTTCACACAGCCAGGAGTTTTCGTGATCTGCGTACCGTTTCCATTTTATGAGATATTTGTTTTTTCTGTTTTGCTTCTTGTGTGCTAACATGGATTCTACTTCGTACTCTATGTGTCCATCCTGCTTTTTTGTTAGTGGTGGCGGTGGGAGTTCTCGGTCAAATTCATCTCGGAAGTACGGCTTAAGGAGGCTTGGGTGGAAAGCATTGTGAATTACCTTATCAATTAATGGCTGGGAAAGAATTAAGCGGTACGTGACTCCGTTAATATTCTCCGATATTTCGAAATGGTCACAATACTTGGGGTTAAGTTTACGAGATCCAGCGCCATCCTCCAGAGCTAGATTTTTAGTTGAAAGCCAGACTTTATCACCAACTTTGAACGTCGAAGGCCTCTTACTTTCGTTGACATAAGATGCTGTGGCATCGTTCGACCTCTTTATTTGTTCTTGGGCCCTTTTCAGTGATTCTCGCATAGCTTTGAGGAAGTTTGCCGCGGCTGGTTTTTATGTGGTAAGTATGTCCAAAGGAACAGTTTTAGGGTGAATTCCGTAATTGAGAAAGAATGGGGAGAATGTTGTGGTTGCGTTAATCGAAGAGTTGTAGGCAACTTCAAAGTCGACCAAGTATTTGTCCCAGTCGGATTTGTCAAAACTAACGAAGGAACGAATCATTTCTTCAATCATTCTGTTCACCACTTCAGATTGCCCATCTGTCTGTGGGTGGTATGCAGAATAAGGGGAAATTCTGGTACCTAATAGGTGGAATAGAATTTTCCAAAACTTGCTCATGAAAATTGGATCTCTATCGCAAATGATATTTTCCGGGATTCCATGTTTTCTGTATATGTGGTCTTTAAAAAGGCTGGTAGTTGAAAGAGCATCTAGTTTAGGCTTTGTCGGGATAATCCTTATCATTTTTGATAGTCGGTCAACGACCGTGAGTACTCCATCATTTGCGTTCCTTGATTTGGGAAGTGGTGTGATGAAATCCATGGTTATGTGCGTCCATTTTGTTTTCGGGGGATCAAGAGGTTGTAAAAACCGTGCAAGTGTCTGGTTGGCTTGCTTATCTTTCTGGCAATGACAAGAGCGAACGTACTGAATTACATCAGCCCGCAGGTTTTTCGACTAAAACTTCGGTGATATTCTATTGATTGTTTTGAATATTCCCCAGTGTCCAGTATTTGGAGTCGAATGGTAGTCGCGCAATAACTTGGCTTTAAACGTTCCTTCTGGTATGAAAATTTTTTCGTGTCTTAACAAAAGCGATCCCTTTCTTTGGAAAGGTGCGTTCGGATCTTTGTATTCGTCATTGAAACTTTCATCTAAGTTGTAGTCTTTTCACAAGCTCTTCGAGTTTGGATGATTCAAAAAAACGGAACAGTAATATTGTTTGATTCCGAAGATGTCTTCATTATTACTTCTTGGAGTAGCCCTTTGTTTCGATGGTGGGGTGAGGGTGCATTCTGGGGTTGTCTTGAAAGGGAATCGGCAACTATATTTGATTTCCCGGAGATGGGTATATTCTTGAAATCAAAGTCAACTAATCTTTCCAACCATCTAACCTGTCTCTGTGACAGATTATCTTGTGTTTCGAGGTATCTCAACGGGTAGTGGTCAGAATGAACAGTGAAGAAGTTACCATACAAGTATGCTCTCCACCACTTTCGGTAGTCGACAATAGCCAATAGCTTTCTTTCTTGGGCTGCATAATTCTGTTCGGCATCATTTAAAGTTCTAGATGCAAAAGCGACTGGCATTTTGTCCTTCGCGGATCATTGTTCCAATACAGCACCAATTGCGTGTTTGGAAGAATCTGTAGTGACATATATCGGTAGACTTGAATCGAAATTTCGAAGGACTGGAGCGTTGCACAATATTTTCTTCAGGGTTTGAAATGATTTTTCATGAGTTTCTGTCCAATGAAAACAAACGTTCTTTGTCAACTCGGTAAGTGGTTTCGAAATTAAGGAACAACCCTTAATAAACCGTCTATAATAGTTTACAAACCCCAAGAACGACTGAAGATGTTGTTTTTTCCGAGGCAGCGGCCATTCCATGACGGCTTTAATCTTGTTAGGATCCACAGCAATTCCTTCCTGGCATATGATGTGCCCAAGATACTCAACTTCTTTAACACCAAAGACACACTTTGACAATTTCGCGAATAATTTATCCCTTCTAAGGATCTCTAATACTTCAGCGATGTGTTTCAAATGTTCTTCCCATGTCCTACTAAATACAAGAATGTAATCCAGATATACGATGGCAAAAACGTCAACTACATCTTTGAAAATGTCGTTCATTAGACCCATGAAAGTCTCTGGGGCATTTGTCAATCCAAATGGCAATACTAGAAATTCGAAATGTCCATATCGAGTTCTAAATGCCGTGAGGGGCATTGTAGATTCATCCAGTCTGATCTGATGATAACCTGACCTCAGAACTATTTTAGAGAAGTACTTTGATCCTTTGAGCTGATCAAAGATATCGTCTATGCGCGGCAGTGGATAACTGTTCTTTACAGTAAGCCGATTGAGTGCTCTGTAATTCACGCACATCCGCAATGAGCTGTCCCACTTCGTCACGAAGAGAATTGGAGCCCCCCACGGGCTCTTGCTCGGTCTAATAAAATCACTCTCCAGCAGCTCATCTAGCTGCTTGCGAAGCCCCCCCCATTTCTTTGTCCGAAAGACGGCAGAGACCCTTTTTCTGGAGCTTTGCTTATTTTTCTAATTCAATCATGAAATCATAGTTTCGCTTCGGAGGGAGGCCTTTTAGAAGTCTACTTGGGAACACATCCTCATACTTGGTAAGTATGTCTTGAATCTCTCCGGAATTGGTTTCCGTAGAATAGGACTTTGAACTTAGGGATCTCACAAGTACTGCATACATCCCATAATTTTTTTCTAAATCAGTGAGTATTGAATTTGCGGAGACGAAAGAATTCAATATCCTTTCATTGCCTTCGATAACGTAATTTTCATCCTTGTAATTGAATGGAACTTGATTTTCGGCGGTTTCGATAATTACTTTATGGGCTCCACACCATTTTTTCCCAAGGATTGCATCATACCTCTTCAGGAGACTTATGGCGAAGTACAGTGGTCTAGTGTATTTCTTTATCTGGAAGATAACAAGACGCGGTGTTTCCATTAATTTTTGCTCAACACCGTTCGCCGTTTCGGCAAGTTCTTTTGATTCTTCTGTTTTAATCTTATGGTGATCGCAAAATGATTCGTTGAGGAAGTTAACTTCACCGCCGGGGTCGATGAGAATTTAGCTGGTCCATTGGAAATAAATCCTTTAAAAATAAGAAGTCCCCGGTGGTGGCGTTGGAAGGTCGGGGTCGGTGTGGCCCTTACTAGCTCTTTGGATCTTACTGTTGCAGGAATGAGTTTTTCTTCACCTAGAACTGAATGCGGACCGTCAATTAGTTCTTCGGGCTTTTGGGCAATTCTTTGCTATGTGTCCTTTCTGTCTGCATCTTAGGAACAGTCCTTCACGCATTCATCTATCGCGTTCTACCTTATCGAGCTTCTGTAGATTCACATTTGAAGACTCGACACCAGACTTCACTTCCACGTTTCCAATTTCCATCGGTACAAGACCATTATTTCCGGCAAATGAACTTCCATTCAGCACTTTTCCACCGTACTTGGTATTTGTCAGGGGTTCTGAACGCCTGTACACCGCTTCCACTCTTTCTGCATCTCCCATAAGATCGGAAAGCTTGGTGTATTCTTTCGTGCATAAGGTTTTCCAAATGTATGGTTTCAGGCCGCGTGTGTATCGATCTATTTGATATTTCATTCCAATGTCTGGGTAGTCCAATAAGATTTTGTTAAAATCATCATTAAACTTTGGAACGTCCTTGACTTGTTTCCAGCGAGCCAGTTTGTCTCGGGCGATTTTTTCTTTGTTAATCGTCTCAAAATGATTGAGGAGAGTAGTCTTCAATTCATTTCATGTTTGAATTTCCTTCCCCTCCGCACTCTTGGAATAGACCATCCATCATTCATGAGCATTTCCCGAAAGATAGCTCAGCGCAATCTTCATAGTAGCTTGCCCATCTGCTTCACCCAGGTAATTCTCCATCTGCAGGCCTCAGCTTCCGACAGACCCTTTCCCATCAAAAGATCCCGGTTTATTCTTCTTATGGGCGTCCTTGTTTTCAATTTGACTACTAGAGGTACCAGTATTGATCCTGACGAGAGATAGTTCATTCTCGAGGGCTCTTACCTTCTGAGCAGCATTATTGAGCTGATTCTGCTGCGCGGAGATCTGATTATGGGCCTCCGTCAGCTGACGTTGAAGTTTGCTTATAGCTTGTGTGAGAGCCTCTACCGTAATTCCAGGAGTTTCCATGGTCTTTTCCTATTGATCGATAGAATCACACGTAGAAGAAACTTTACTTCATTTAGTAACTATCGTGTACACTGCAGGACTGACTATACGGCTAAGAACTAACCAGAGGTTTGCGTGTGCTGTTGGTTTTTTTAACTTTTAAATAAAAGTTTTCCAATTTGTTCGGCAAGAATCGGTCTGCACTGAGGCCGAGTTGGCAAGACCAGCAAAACACCAGTGAGAGGTCTCGAGTTCGAATCCCAGTCGATAACTTGGGAAAGTTGATTTTCTCTGACGTAAGGGTTTGACGTCAGTCACGTCGGGTGTGCTATAATAGCAATCCTGCCGATGCTTTACCAAACGGTTGTTTTCCTGTCTAGAACCTGGCGGCGATACGGACTTACAAGTTCTACTGCAAGGAACTGGGAAAAGCGAGTTTGTAAGGTAGCCACAGCGGGAGGGTGAACACAGCGCAAACGAAGTCGGTTGAGAAAGCAACTTTTGGGTTTTTAGCTATGCTACCATATGTGGCTTTTTCTTCCTATTCGACAAGGATAGGTTTATTCAAATACAAGCTACTCAGACTTAAGAGCAGTCTCGCGGTGGTGACGGCCAAGACGGTGGCGCTCAAGGTCTGCCTTGCTCGGAACTTCTATCTTGCAAATATTGCAGGTGTTCCTTGTCTTGTCAGCGCGGTGCTGATGCTTGCGGGAACGGAGATGCTCTAAGTACTGCACGCGGCCTGTGCAGGTGACTTGACCGTGACGGCAGTGGAAATGAGACGATCGAGGGTTCTTCGTCATTCGAGGTCTCCTGACAGACTTCCGGATACGATGGTTGGCTGTCATTTGGATAACGATAGAGGCGGCGTCAGGAAGAACAGGTAGGCCCTTCTTGGAAACCGTAGGCCTGATGGTCGGTTTGGCCTTCCTTGATTTGACGGGCCTCGAGCGGGGGATCTCGGGAAGCGCTGGCATCGGTGGAAGGGCTGACGGAAGTGCGAAAGCGGGAGGCGGCGGGGTTCTCGGTTCTTCGATTTCAATCCTAGTCGGTTTCCTTGGTTCTTGACCGTAACAGAACTTACTTCTCGACAATTTTCCTCGAAAAAACCCTGTAAGTCCCTCTCGGTGTACTCGTCAGGCGACGAGGGGCTGTTCCTGGAAGTTGTGTTTTTCGGCACTGGAGGTTATCGGGAAGGATCAGAGTAAAAACAAAATGTTAGTCTCCACTTGCAATCGGGCAGAAAGGCAAATCTAATAGAGATTTTAATTTACTGTCGGATTGGAAGAACTCGCAGTACTGACAAACTTTTGGCGATGCTACCAGATGTGATGGTTTGGGCGCACAAGAGGTAATCGATGGTTGAACTGATGGTTGAAGCTTCTTGTGAACAGACCGGAGCTTCTGACCATGGTTTATATAGAGAATCATTCAACGAGAGTGACAATGAATGGTCAGCAAACAATACTAAATTCAAAGGTATTCTAGAAGAACAGGCCTAGGGGCGTAATACTACAAGGTTTTGAGAGTTCACCTAGTACATTGCGGTGAGACTGACAATATTGCCCATCATGGCAGAGTTCCATTGATCCACTTGGCGAGACAGCACAAAGCACTTGCTGATTGGTCTTGCCTGGAAAGTATCTAGAAGTATGCCAGGTATCCATAATGGCTTCGTCTGATTGGTCTCTGGTATTGCATTGCGTCGGTGTCAGATTACAGTAAATTGGTTGCGCTGATGTCTCCTTACAGTGCTTATGTTGCACTGGTGCCTCTCTACGGTGCTCCTGCCGTTTGAGGGCTACTGGTGGGATGCTACTGGGCATATTGATACTACTGGGCATATTCGACACATCTGGCCCTGTTCTCTAGTTCGCAGCGCGTGGAACCGCTTTTCTTGCCGCTATTCTCGGGTCCAGCTTCTTCTGAGCATCGCTTGCCGGCAATCATGGCGTAAACACACCTAGAGTCGCCCCTTCCTTTCACAGCACTTCTCCAACGGTCACAGTGGTCCGCCCCTTTTCACCGTATTCTCCAGTTCCTAGCGTCGGGGACGTTATAAACCTGGCTACACCGGTTGCGTCTCCCTCTTCGCCAATATGTCCTCCTGGCCCGGCACGTAAGGCGGGGTCACTGCTGCACCCCTGTGTTGTCCTTGTTTTGATTGCTTTTCTCCCTGACAGTGTCCTCTCCATGAGTCTACTTCCAATCTTGGTTCTATCGGACATCTCCCAGTAGCCCGAAGGATCTCTTGCTCTTCCAAGTATCCGATCTTCGGAGCATTCGTCGGCCGATCTCACTCCACATGGGACTTTCTGTGCCCAAGACCCCATCTGGCGCGGCTATATATTCCGCTGTTCGGGTGAGTTCAAGTCGATTTATCTCCGCTCCAACAGCACTCTTTCCCTTTTCCATCCCTTCAATGATCCCGCTCACGTCACTATGTCCTCAACTCACCTTTAGTGTGATCCATCCCAAGCTAGCGGGTCCCAGCCTCACGACTTTTTCCCTCGCTCGAGTAACCCTGACTCACAGGAACCATACACTCGTGCTGACCCGTCGTCACCTTGGGCAGGTCCCTCAACTCAGCACGATTTGCCCTCGCGGGGGAGTTGCTCGGATCAGCGAAACCTCTACATCCCCCTTTATCAGATCCATTCGTCGAGTTCTTCGTCTCGTCAAGAAACCCGTGAGCAGGCCGACTCGGCTGTTGGTACACAAGATGGGGGCTTCCTAAAAACCAGCTGTGATTACTTTTCATCGCTCCCAATTGGGCAGGGGCACTCGACGCGACAGAGTCGAGCCTCGAACACGGCGTTATCAAGGGGTTATCTCGACTTCGAGCGCCAAATGGTGTGCGCAAGTTTAGATGTGAACTCTTTCCACTTCTAGGAGGGAAAGGCAAAGTCACCTTCCCACTTCTGAAGAACGGAGGTCTTAATACAGGTAGTGATGCAGTTAGAATCAGGGGCTTCAATGCACCTTTATAGCCAGTCTTTCGGCTCGACCTGTCCTCGAGGGATGAGCAGGGACCTTGTGTGGTCACTGTGTTCTCGGTTGGTCTTCCCCGGCGACTACATTCCCCATTCTGAGTACTCCGCCGCCAAATCAGCGGTGCCGCCAAGGACTTTAGTCCCCATAATGATGGCTGCGCATCAAAGCGCCGCACCACGGCACACCTTTCGTATCAAAGTCGGCGGTAGAAGCCTCCTTGGTACCTCACTATGCATTTCGACTTGCCCAAAACGTTTTGGGCGCAAAAACGGGGTTGCTGCTTCTGAGGAGCCCAATCCGGTGCAGACCCAGCTAACCAGCGAGCTGTTTATTCAGATTGTCCGGTGAAACTTTCGCTCCCATGCGTCGAAAGTAGCGGATCACATGGCTTCGCGGGGATGCCGGTGATTGGTTCCCGGGTCTCCTCTGACTCTGGAGATTCATACCAGTGAACCCGGAGGACTAGTTTTCCGTCTACAAAGCCGTGATCAACCACGCGAGAGATCACGTACTCCTGCTCCACCCCGGCCATCCGCTCCTACCTTCTGCCAAATCAGGTCGTGGTAAGCGTCAAGAACGGCGCGGATGCAATAATTCATTCTGTGTGTCGTCTTTCTCATAGATCCGAGTTCCACGATCACGTCTTGATCTAGATCGACGCTCGCAACGCTTTTGATTGCATCTCCCGCCAGCGAATTCTGGAAGCTGTACAGACACATACCCCAGGCCTCGCACGGTGGGTACACTCTTGTTAAGATGCTCCTACATAGATTGCTTTCGGACCCTACTATGTCCGTAGTTCAGAGGGTACTCAACAAGGTGATCCCCGCGGTCCCTTGCTCTTTGACCTGGCTCTCCATCCTCTCTTGCTATCGTTATAGGAGAATTTATCACCTGCCCTTAACGCTTGGTACGCAGATGACGGTAACATTGTTCTTCCCCGGTCCCAAGCCGCCGCTGCCATCCGTTTCATCCAGCTTGAAGGAGTTCCACTAGGGTTCCAGATCAACCATGCCAAGACCCAAATTTACGGCTTCTCCCCTTCTCACTCCCCTTTGGCACTTCCTTGCTCCTTTTTAACTATTGAAAGATATGTTTTTAGTTTTACTTATTCCCTAGCGATCCAGGTACTTAAGTACTGTTGTAATGCTATCAACCGTACTGTTAATGAGTGTTGTCCTAGCTATCTCCTATTACATATGACTCGGTCGCGCTGTCATAGATCAAAAAGAATCAAAATTATGACGCCTTATTCAAGTGACACTTCATCACGCGTATTAGTGATCACATCTCCGAATCTACTGATGTATTGTGGACAACAGCTCACCCTTGTTGTGTCGTCTAAATTCCAACATCAACCTCCCCTGGTTTCATCGTGCTAGGATCCCCGATTGGCTCTGACCCTTTTGTTTCCCAATTTTTGCAAGCCGCCAAAACGCAGTCGACCGCATCTTCCAATCCCTTCGAGACTTGGATGATGCTCAATTGGCTTTGTCGGAAATATCTTCCAACAGTAAAACACCCAAACGTTTTCCCAATTGGCTTTCAACTTACACCTCTTCTGCGCGAATGACTCCAAGGTCATGCACTTGCTACGTACGCTTCCCTCCACTCAATCTGGGGTACTCGCCGCTAGCTTCGATCAGAAGCAGAGGGAAGCGTTCCACCAGTTGTAGATGCCCTAGCAAGGGCTAGCCTGGCTTCGAACCTCTCCCTACTTCACCATAGGCGGTCTACGTCTCCTGCAAACTTCAGACATTACCGAGGTTGCTTACGCAGCATCTGTAATTGATTCCTTTGGACTTATCTCCGACCTGCTCACTCTTTCCCAGGACCGCCACTCGGAAGAGATCCCTCGGTCCGCCATCTCGCTCTTATCCTCCCGCCACCCGCAGCTGTCTTCGTCGCTTACAGCTACGGTACTTTTCGAGCGTTCTTCATCGCCGGTCCCCAGCGAAAGTCTCCAGTCTGCGATCACAAATGAACTCATGCTATCGAAGTCGGATAGGTCGTTCTCGTCCGCAGCACCCCACGACCGAGCACGGCTTCTCTCCGTGCGTACATCCTCCGCCTCATCTGTTTTCTCTTCAGTTCCTCATCCCCACCGCGGTACGTACATGTCCTCGTCTACAAGGAATGTCGCGCTGGCTCTCCGTCTCGGCATCGCGCTATTCTCTGGATCAACTCGCTGTCCGGTCTGCTCCCGGCGTTCGGACGACATCGCACCCGTCTCAGATCCAAGTGGTCAACACGCGTTGACCTGCAAATACGAAGACGGAATGACTCGTCGTCATCACATCCTCCGCAACCTTCTTGCCCGCTACTGCAAGAAAGCTAGGATTGTCGCCCTCGTCGAGCATCCTCTCCTCTAACAGGTTTTCAACTCATCTGTGCATTCGGAGTCCCCCGCGTTTCTCCGCACGCCGCCACATTTCGCCATGTCCGGTTACCGCAGGCGCTGCCACAACACTCGCAGAGCGCCAGAAACATCGTCATTACGGCATTAATTGCAACAAAAAGATATCCTCCTCTCCCCCGTGGGTATTGGTATCTATGGTGCATTGGGCGACGATGGCAAGGGTTTTTTGGGACAGTTTCCGTTATATTTTCTCCCCCGTCGGGATTGATATCTATGGCGCCTTGGGCGGCGACGGCAAGGGTTTTTTCCACCGCCTTGCTTCCTTCGCTGCTTCCCGTCGCGGTTCCTCCCCTCAACAGGAGCTCCGCGACTTCGTTACCGGTTTTGCGCTTAGTCTCCAAGTATTGCAGGCGCGACAGGTTTACACACGTCGCCCTCATTCGTAGTTAATTCCTGCATACCCTCCGCACGCTTCTGTGCAACATTGTGCAACCCATAAAGAATTACCACCACAATTTCTTTAAGCCGTGCATTGCTGGACACTGACAAACGCAAGAGAGTACATTAACATACCAATGTTATCCGGGATTACAACCGACCTTATTTTTCAATCATTAAAACACCCAAAAATTTCCCCCCTGACAAACGCTGCCTGGAGTCAAAAGTCTCGGTAATATTTACAGCATCGGAAAGGGAGGTCCAAGGTGCATACCGGCGTGTGAGAAGAATACTCTACATCCACTTTACTTGACGCTAGTGTCCAGAGGACACTTGTTCTCATATGAGTCCATATTTCTAACGGCTAGATTTTATTCAAAAAACTAACATAATGAAACCATTAGCTTTTCACCATATCTAATAGCACCCTTAGGTAGTCAACCGTGCAAAACTTTGGAGTTTACTCTTCAACTGTTAATTCTAACACACAACAAGTTTGTCAACATCGAAAAATTTAACCAAAAATGACGAATCCGAATGACCCCCGTCAACAGCCCGGAAACCTTGTCAACACTCGCGCAACCCTTGTCACGTCAGCAGCTGAGTGTAAGCGACTATTCGGTTCCCTTGGGAGAAGTAAGCGCGTCAACGGAACCGTGGTCAGCATCGAAGTTGACACATCTACCGGAAGACGTCAGACTTCGGTCACCGCAGACTGGCCCATTCAGGACAGGACAAAGCGCGTCAGCTTGAAACTCGTCAACATCAAGCCAGGAGAAGCATCTGAAAGTGGCCTAGCAACTTCCAATGAAATGGAGACAACTGCTGCTGAGGTCGAGCTACCGAATCGTCAACCTTCTGTTGAAGAACCTCGAGAAGAAGCCAATGGGATGACCGGAGTAGGAGGGGTATGCAAAGAAGTGCATGGGAAAATTTGGACCAATCAGGAGGTAGTATTACCACTGAATTGATCAACAGCATATCGACCATGAAAGGTAATTGGTCCAGCAGGGAACACGTACATACAAGGTCATACTGAGTATGAGAAGACCCCGTATGATTTTTTCCTTTGCATTTTTCCCTTCGAACACCTTTCCACAATTACCGAACTGACAAACCGGAAACTCGCTAATGGTGGGCACATGCTTACAACAGCTTTTGAAATTCTAAAGTTTTTTGGAATTCTCATATTGCTATGCATATTCGAGTTTACAAGCAGAAGGTCACTTTGGAGTCCACAGTCTATATCCAAATACATTCCATTGGCGGCTTTTGGAAGAAATAATTTAGAGGAACCATTTCGAAGCACTGGTTTCATGTATTACATTCAGCAGCTACACTGAAACTGAAAGCACTGAAAAAAGATGGTCTTTGGTCAGCGGATTCGTGGAGGCCATAAAACGGCATAAGAGGTCAAGTTTTTCGCCATCGGAGAGAATTTGCGTGGATGAAAGCATGTCACGCTGGTACGGAATGGGGGGGGGCTGGATGTCAGAAGGACTACCGCACTATGCCGCCGTGGAACGTAAGCCTGAAAACGGATGTGAGATCAAGACTGCGTGCTGCGGTGTCAGTGGCATTGTATTTAATTTGGAGATTGTTTTGTCAGCATCTGACAGCAGTAATCTGCGGAACGAGTCAAATTTCCCTCATGGTACTGCCATTGTTCTTCGCCTTACAGAGCCCTGGTTTCATTCAAATCGACTTGTCTGTGCAGACTCTGCATTTGCTTCTGTAGCCACAGCAAATGCGCTTTTTGAATATGGACTGAGGTTTACAGGTGTCGTCAAGAATGCGACAAGGCAGTTTCATATGTCATTTTTGTCAGGGCTGTAAATGTTCCGGCGCGGAGATCATATCTGTATGATAAGTCCGAGGACAGAAAGCCACCCTTCTATGATGGCCGTTCTGTGAATGGATAGAGATTTCAGGCTTTGTCAGCACCTCCAGAACAACACTTCCGTCAGAGCCTATCAGAAGTTATCGTTGGAGATCTGCTGGTAATGAAACGCTACTTGTGGAAATGGAAATTCCAGTTACAGCGGTTGTCAGCACATATTATCAAACGAGTTCCCAGATTGACGGGCATAACAGATGCAGACAGGATGACATTAGATTGGAGAAGAAACTCGAAGTCAATGATTGGTCGTTGAGGGTTAAACATCTTTGCTTTCAATTTGCATCGTTGACCCATGGCTGCTATACAAGGGTTTGATGGGTTCAGGAAATTGCAAGTCACAAAAAGTTTTTTATGCAAAACTTGCAGAGCAACTCATTGCCAATTCATTTGATGCTATTGGCCTCCGCAGATCTGATATTGACGTTCCAGAGGTTCTGTTCCCTCATCGGCCTGCGGTACTGGAATCCACCTGGTGCACACAGTGAAAAGGCGCAAAGGAGCCAATGGGGTCCCAACGAAAGCGGCGTTTCAAAGCAGATGCAAAATTTGCAAATCTGACAAGAAGTCCAAATTTCTCTGCTCTGAGTGCCTGAAACTGAACAAAGAGGTTTGGATATGCCATTCAGAGAGAGGACGTAACTGCTTTCAAAATCACTTACGCGATTTCCACTTCTGTCATAATTAGGAGATGTTTTTTGCTACTCTATAGTGATGTTTACTTGTCTGCGCTTACATTTAATGTAGGTTGAATGAGTAAAAATGAAAAAATTGAGTCCTTGACTATAGCCGCCTACATTTCTGATTCACGTCGTTCGACTTGCGGAATTAGCATACTTACCTATGGCGTTATTCCCATTTATGAGTGATCAGTGAATTAACCCCTATGCTCATGTTCAAGTGGGCGCGCTAAGGCAAACTGAGGTAGCAGCTGTCGCAGAAATGTCGACCTTCCTGAAGGAAGCTTTTGCCGTCCTGTGGAGCGCAGCGAGTCGGACTCACGATTTCTTTGTTCATTCTTTACTTGAAGCCCAATAGGCCACAGCGGTTGTTGTGAATGAGGATGAAAGAACTTTTTTTATAGTTAGGGGAAGTTATTTTTCAGAGATTCAGCGTGCCAGTGTTTAATTTTAATTAAAAAAATTTAGGTAATTTCGAACAATCATTTGTACTCATTTGAGTACATTACTGTATTCGTATGAGTACATTTGCTTGTCCTTTGGACACCAGTGTTGTCTTCGGTGAGCTTAAAACTATCTTTCTACTGTAATGTTTGACAGGGCGTACAGGGTCGGCGTCCCAAGGATTGGCATACAGCACTGCAATAAGTCCAATCGCTTAGCAGGGTGTACTGGGTTAGGACTTCAAGGGAATGTTAAATTGCCAACAAGACTTCATTTGAACACAAAGGGCAAGGCATAAGGACACGTGGAAGCGGTACTTCAAGCCATAAGGGCAAATAGAAGCTTTATAGTCCTTTACATCCATGGCAGGGAGACTAGATCCGGCGATTGCCAACACATTAGAACATCGACCGACGAAAAACAACGCCAGCTACTGCCTCTCTGCCCACAAGGTTATAACGCAGCAGTCAAACAGGCAAATAACCACTCAAGGCCGTTACATTCTCTGCAAGGAGCCGAAACCTCGGATTCAGACAGTCTCTGTGAAATTTGACCAAATATTTTAATCTCTATCTCGGTGTCCTACAGTGATGCTGAATTATGAAGCAATATTTTTTATTGAGGCCCACAATTTATATTTATTGTGAATCATCAAGGAATAATTTTATCTATTTTATACTGGACCTATTTTATGCTGAATTCAGTGTGAAATAATTTTTATGTTCTACCATTGGGTTTTTATATTACACAGGCTATAATTATTATATTTATGCTACCAAAAAATTATTGTCTGGAAGAGTGATTACCTGGAAAAGACTGCAATAATTATTGCTGAGCCTGAATCATGTCTACCAAAATTATTGTAAGGCTTACCTGATTTTTGTAACAAGCTCAACCTGGTGTAGAGTATAAATAGTCCTAGGTTATTAGCAATACTTTTTTATATCCTAGGGCCATCGAAATATTCCCCTCGATCAGCTATCATTAAATTTGGTTTTCTATTCATTATTCATTCTCAGTCCAATTGTGACATTCATTTATTTATTCAAGTTGGAACTACTTATTTTTTGGATCTACCTATCCCAATTATTTTTCAGTCTCGCAACTGGTAGCCCACCTCCGTACTACGCAGACGCCAAAGCCCAAGCTTGGCCTTCCCCGTTGTCACGAGCTGATCAAATTGCAGAAGCACCTTGCTGAAATAAGTTACTGGTATTGCAGCTGTCATCACCTGTACCACGGCTCTAAGTGTGAAAGATCAGGCCCACAAGGCCCTTTTTCCTTCTCTTATGCCCGCTGCCCTAAGTTCTCTGTAGACACGAGGCAGAAACTACATACCTTTACACAGGTCACAGTTGCTGGTCGAAGATCCCATTGCATCTCGGGTTCTAGATGCACGACCAGTTTCAGATAATCCACCGCCGTGCATTGCGAGAATAGCACAGAGAGCCTTAGAACAACAGCCGACACCCGAGAATCTAGCTCCATTCCCAGAGCAGATTTTACCCAGTTCTGGAGAAATAATTAAAACTTACATTCCAGTACTATCACACATACCTACACGCTTCCGATCCGTCCTAGGTGAATTGCTAACAACTACTCACCGACCTATACACTTTAGGGGAGCTAGTGCTGGCAAATAGGACTTACATCACTGGTAACATCTACTTTCACCTGTGAACAACTCTCCTCTCTCATCACTCAACCCAACATCTGAAGAGCTTCAACATTTCGCCGCTTTCGGCGCCCGCCCCGTGCGACATGTCGTCGAGTGCGGGCGCGGCCACCTCCACCGGTCTAGCGGGCTTCCCGTGCAAATAGATACACCGCGACCGATGCGATCTCGCTGCCCCGATCTCGTCGATACCCTTGTCCACAGAACTGTCACCTGTCGCCCCCAGAAGGATGGCGTTTCTTTTTCAATGGTATTCGTCAAGGTTGCCCACCCCAAAGAAACAGGTCCATAGTCATGTGTTACTGAACACCCCGCGCCCGTCACCGAGTGACGAGAAGCTCCAATCTTCCATTTTGGAAGCCGCCCAATATGAAACAAAACCCGAAGGCGTCTATAGTTGGACGTCAAGGCGCGAGAGTGGAATTGTTACGGCCACGGAGAAGGACATTGGCCTGCCTTTGATGGGACCATAGGCAACCGAGCGATTTTGGTTGCTTGCTTGCTGTACGGACCGGTAGTATTTTCAACCCTTTCGACTTCGCACTCAACCTCTTGACAAGTGTAGGACATTCCGGGCTACAAGCGACCATATTTTTCAAATATTAAATCACCCCACATTTTTCTCCCTATGCGCAATGCATCGCGGGAATGTGTACAAGGGCATATTTACGCCGCAGTGAAGTTGTCCAAAGTGTTATTGTTTCCTTCTGTGATGCTTTCAAACATGTCAGGTCCCTCCAGAGATCCTGGTTGAAATGAGGCCAAATCCAGCAGCGAAAAAATGAGGTAACGGCTTGGACTATTGAACGCTGGACAGTTTCAGACACTCTAGCAAAAGTTCTTGATCTAACACCTCCAGAGGTAATACGACCCCAACGCCCGGAGAGCAGAAACAGGCCTATATCCGCCGGGTCATGAGACTCGCCAGAGCAGGTGGCTATGGCAAAGAGGCACAGGTCCTAGGTTCATTAGGGATCCTTCCGCCGACAAAAGCTGTGTCCGACGCCCTTCGCCCAAAGCATCCCCAATCTCCAGGAGATACGAGGAATGCAAAAAAATTGGGATATGTAGATCCAAAAAAAATAAATAGTTCCAACTTGAATAAATAAATAAATAAATGTCACAATTGGACTTAGAGTGAATAATAAATAGAAAACCAAATTTAATGATAGCTGATCGAGAGGAATATTTCGATGGCCCCAGGATGTAAAAAATATTTTTAACAGCCTCGTACTACTTATACTCTACACCAGGGTACAATAAATTTGGTAGATATGATTCAGGCTCAGCATTATTGCAGTATTTTCCAGGTAAACACTCGTCCAGATAATAATTTGTTGGCAGCATAAATGCAATAATTATAGCCTGTATAATATAAAACCCAACTGTAGGACATAAAAATTATTACACACTGAATTCAGCATGAAATAGGGCCAGTGTAAAATAGATAAAATTATTCCTTGATAATTCACAATAAATATAAATTGTGGGCCTCAATAAAAATATTTATTTCTCAACAATTCAGCATCACTGTAGGACACCAGGATAGAGATTAAAATATTTGGTCAATTTTCACAAGCAACGCTTCGTATCACCCAAAAGACCCCCCCACAATCAGACCGATCATGAAGGACGAAGTACTGCGAGCTTTTCGTTCTTTCAACCCGGGTTCAGCCCCAGGCGGATCTGACCTTCGCCTCTGTCAAGTTGAAGAGCTATTAAGGGCCCCTACATCTTCCTCACAGGGAGAATTCCTGGATTCCCTCACAAAACTCGTGAATTTGTTGGCCTCTGGGAAAACCCCCGTTACTCTTGCGCCCTGGTTTGCTGGCGCCCCACTAACGCCACTCGCGAAGAAAAACAGGACCCCGCGCCCCACTGCTGCGGGGAAACTTTAAGAAGATTGGTGAGCAGCCGCCTCGCAACTCGAGTCAATGACAAAGCAGCACGCAACCTTCAGCAACTGTAGGTCTGTACTTACACAAAATCAGGAATTGACACTGCGGTTCATGGAGTTCGTCCCATTGTGAACAAATTCGGCACTAGTTCCGACTATGTCCCTCTATTGGTGGACCTAGGAATGTCTTCAACCTCTGCAGCCGTGCAGCCTTTTCCAAAGCCATCAAGATTCTTCTTTCCCAGTTGCTACAATGGGTGTTGTACTGCTACAACAACGATCCAGCGTTCCTATGGACTGGATTCGAGACAATACGGAGTGTCATGGGAACAGAGCAAGGAGACCCGCTCAGCGGCTTGCTTTTCGCCCAAGTCCTCCATCCTCTTGCTATAAGAATTCGAGAGTTGCTATCTTCATTCCTCGAAGAGGACACAGAGTTGGAAACCTTGCTTTTGGAACTTTGGTACTATGATGATGGTGATATTATAGCCAAACACACCACATTACTCAAGGCCATCGAGGTTTTGTCCTCCCTGGGAGCCAAACGTCTTGGGCTTCATCTCGCCATGCCGAAATGCAAGATCTGGTGGCCCACATCCCCCGTCGCCTCAGTCCAAGCGGCCTGCCCCCCCGCCATGTTGCAGGAATACTGCGAAGGGGTTGCCATCTTAAACGCTCCAGTAGGTTCTAAGGCGTTCATGGAAAAGCACATCCTGGACCATGTCCACTCGAACCTCTTATCAATGCCATCATGGAGCTAGAAGACTTCCAAGTTTCGTTCCAATTACTTCGAAACTATTTTGGGGTCTGCAAGTTGGGGTACCTTCTTCGAGTCGTTCAGCCTTCCTGTACAAGGGAAGAGGCAGAGTATTTTGACGGCCTACTCGAAAACTGTGTCCAAAAGTTGGCAGGTGTATTGCTTGATAGTACCATACTTAAGGAACTACAATTGTCCATCAAGCCGATCCAAGACAAAACCGACTTTGTGAATTGGCTTAACGTCAGCGAAACACGTTGGCGCTGCTTCAATCCTTGCGTCCAGTGCCGCCTCGAACAAGCTGTGCGCCAAATTCTTACCGGCTTCCACTAAAGACCTGTCCCAATACGATGACGCTATCGAAGCTTTTGACATATGGAATGCCTCCTGTCGATCTTCGGATAGACTTCTGTTTAGCAACTTCTGCTCAAACAACCCACCACCACAGAAGAAGCTCACGGACGCCGTCCACGTAGTGGGGCAAGAAGAGTTACCGCGTGGCAATGCCCGTACCCGTGCTTTCCGCGCCTCCATTTCACTATCCAGAGCTAAGGGATGGGTCCACTGTGCGCCTTGCGCGGGGTTGAGGACATACATCGGGAGCAAGGATTTCTCGGTGTGGCTGCAGTACTTCTGCCAAACTCCATTTTGCGCCCCTGACACTCCTTGTCCGAAGCCTGGGTGCCCTGAGACATTAGACATCCATGGGGACTATTTGCTGCACTGTCGTAATAGATGACAGCGCAACAATGGCCACAACAATCAGGTTGCTTTGCTAGGCAATGATTTTGGACGGGCAGCTCGGCGCCCTTTCATCGAACCGCGTGTGCATCTTCAACACCGGACAAGACCGGCCATCAAAGCCATGGGTGCCGCAGGTGGAACTGAATATTTTGACATAACATTCGTCAATCCACTCGCTATCTCCCATTCCAGAGTACTGACTTTCAACCCGATGACCAGTCCCAATGCAGCGAGCGCGGAAAACCTGCGGAAGTACCAAGGCTTTCTTGCGGAATTACCTGAGAGAAGCAGGCTAGTTTCTGTTCCAGTCTCTACTCTTGGCGGATGGCATCCAGAGGCGTTTTCAGTGGTCACAGGGCTTGCAAGAACCGTCGCCAGCCGCTCAATGGAACGGTTTTCGAAGGTTCGAAGCAATCTTCTACAGGGACACTAGGCGTGGGCAGTAACTTCTAACGCTCCTTGTCTGCCATGTACGGTTACCGCAGGCGCTGCCGCGACACTTGTAGAGCGAGAGGAACATCGTCATTACGGCACTTACTGCGACCAAAACGTTATCCTCCTCTCCCCCGTCGGGATTGATATCTATGGCGCCTTGGGCGACGACCGCAAGGGTTTTTTCCGCCGTCTTGCTTCCTTCGCTGCTTCCCGTCGCGGTTCCTCCGCTGCGTAGGAGCTCCGCGACTTCGATACCGGTTTTGCCTTTAGTCTCCAAGTAATGCAGGCGCCACAGATTTCCACTCGTCGCCCGCATTCGCAGTTAATTCCTGCATACCCTCCGCTCGCTTCTGTGCAACATTGTATAACTCATAAAGATTTACCACCACGCTTGTCTGCTGGCTGGCATCTCATCGACTTTCTGGTAGACTGTTGCTGGTGCTAGCACTCGACAGCAATGATTTGTACATTGCTTCGACCATCGGTACATGTATTTAATATGACATTCAGATTTACACCTCCAAATGGGTTCCAGCCAATCCATACATCTCAAAAAAGACACCCGCCATTTTTCCCTCGGAACAGTTGAATGCGTTCAGCAAAAATACGGGAATTTGTTGCTGCAACGAGGGTCGAGAGGGTGGAGGGCTTGGGATTGGCGAGGATCGCGGACGGGAAAAGGAACAAGTTCGTGAATGCCTCCACAGCTTGAGAATACTACACGTGTGGTGCGTCCGCGCTTTCTCCAAGCACAAAAGCTAGCTCCGTTAAAATCCGCTGGAGCTCACGTCGCGGTATGTGTTGCGCTAGCGAGACGTGAGCAGTACAGATTGCGTGCAATAGGGGAAGCGGCTGTCTCCTCGGGCCTTTCAATGAGGGAGCAGTGGTGGACAAAGGCAGAGGAGGAGTGGCATCCGGGATGGGCTGTGGTTCAGGTGGATTTGTTGAGGCTAAAGCTGCCTCAGGGGGTGTCACCTCGTTCGGGGCACGAGCTGCAGATGGTGCTCGAGGAGTGGAGTGAAACTGCGTCGATAAGAGAGGAATGTACCCCGAATGGGTTGAGAACCTGTCGCCACACTCTGGGCATGGCCGATATGAGTAGGAATGATATGATATGAGTAGGAATGAAGGCCATTTTGAAGCTTAAGCCCAACCGTTGAGCTCATGTATCAGCTTACCTGGCAGGAACAGACTCGTGCCCGTTCCTATCTCCACACTCGGGGGGTGGCATCCCGAAGCGTTCCGCCACATCACGGAGGTAGCCCGAGCAGTCGCCAACCGAGCCCTGGACCAATACTCCAGGGTGAGGACAATTCTCCTCCAACGACACGCGGCGTTGATGGTCACTTCTAACGCATTCTGCTTGTCAACCGGTCTACCAGCTACTTCCTAGCTGGTACACACGCTCACGCACTTGCAATATAGGTCCCGCCAATGGTTTGATTACAAATACAGAGGACTCCCAACCGTTCCATTACTCGCAGTAAACCAAACCAATTTTCCCCCCTTGAATGGCTTGGTACACTTAATTGTCCTGATCAGAGCAATCGCAGACGAGGACTACTTTAAGTAGGGTAACCACTTACTGTACATACCCTGAGATCGGAGGTTCTCTGGAATATACACAATTTCAAGTTGTGGCATTAAGTGTCGCTCAAAACTCCTTCCAACAAACAACTGGCGTTATTCTGGACGAGTCTCGCCGCGTGAAGAGCCAACAATGTTTGCTGTGCATCAGCAATCGGAACGGCTGTCCGTGCGGCAATGCAAGTCGCAACCCGGTTGGCGAAGTCCCGAGCGGTGGGTGCCAGCCCCCCAAAGTGGAAAGTGGAAGGGCAATGAAGCGATGCCCAGGACCCTTGGAACGTATCAACTCGGCAAAGCGAGTGTCCCTGCCAAGGCGAGCATGGTTAAGGGGCTTGAGTCGGCATCGCGCCAGGGAGGGGAGGCGGACGGGGGTCAAGGGATAGATGACGGTTACGTCATAATAGTACGTGCCCCCGTTCTCTCCAAGGGGAGAAAGGTTTGGGTGTTTTACTCTTGGAAGATATATCCGGGTTCTCTCCAAGCGCCTTGATGTCTGGGCGAACTGCATGGCCGGGTTGTGGAAGCTCGAGGACAGGGTATCGGGCGGCTTCGGAGAGTTCTGGACAAATAAACGTGTTTGCGATTCGTGCCGCCACCCACGGGTGGATCCATAACCACACACATGGTCACCGTACTGATCCATGAGTGCCGTACATCCCCCCTCGTCGCATTTGAAGCTTGAGGAAACAGTGGTACCCGGCAATAGAACTGCAATCACGTCTTGTAATTGCGGTCCGAGATATAGGTGCCCAGGCATGAAGCCGGTTGGCATGAAAGCCAGTCCTTGCATCCATCCACTGACAACGAAGCTCAGAATCCCATGGTCCTCTCATCCCCCTTTGCCATGGCGTCAAAGGCCTTTTCCTCAACTGGGCGAGCGAGTTACCCTTGTCCAAACTGCTGTCTCGAGTCGATAGCCGTGAACTTGGCAACCTTCTCGTTCGTTTTGGTTAGTTTACAGAGTGGGGAACAAGAAGAAGAGAAGAAGAGAAGAAGACTTTACCAATCAAGAAAGGGGGGGCCTAGCGGCCCTAAAAGGGGGAAAAAATCTATCCGAGCCAGGAGCGGTTGAGTTGTCGTCGGTTGATCGCGACAGAAGTTCGTTGTTGTATGAGCGAGCTGATAATCGTGAATAAGGGGAACAAGGAGTGAAATTCCCTATAACCTGTGGTGGTGGTAAATCTTTATTGGTTGTACAATGTGGCACAGAAGCGTGCGGAGGGTATTCATAAATTAACCTGCGCAGTGTTCAAGTAGCTATGGCACCTACATCTCCGCTATGGCCACCTCTGCGCCGAACTACGTATCGACTTCCACCCGATGGCTTTCTATATATACGGGTCTGCCGGTCCCGGTGCCGAACGAGGTCTGTCAAGAATTGCTGAGTACATCGCTCTACGGAAAGGCAGTAGCCCTGCCTTCGAGCGCGATCGCTTGTTCACGATTATCAGTTCGCTCATACAACAAAGAACTTCTGTCGCGATCAACCGACGACAACTCAACCGCTCCCGGCTCGGATAGATTTTTCCCCTTTTGAGGGCCGCTAGCCCCCCCTTTTCTGCTTGATAAAGTCTTCTTCTTCTTCTTCTTCAAGTAGCTGGGCTACATTTTTTAATATTTAATGAGGTTTTGAGGGACTGGTTGCACAGTCGTGGTTCTCGAGGGCTGTGCAAAAAACACATCCGAGTACAGTACAGTACAGTACTGTACTGTACAGAAAATTACTTTTGTTAGGATAGCTTTTTGAGACGATTGTGGTTGTCGGGAAATCTTTAGGATAGATCGAATAATCTTCCAAGAGTAAAAACACCCAAACCTTTGGCAGTACAGAATACGGCCGTATGTTAACTGCTTACAGTACCCAGCAGACTATCAGTCGGACACGACGGCGCTTGAAATGAGAACAAAGTGTTTGATATGGCACCCATCTTTTTGCAGAGGCGCAGATCTTACCCTTCGCTATCACATTTCTGGATCCAGCGTGAAATCCGAAATCCTCACAAAATACCAGTTCTAGCAATCCTTGAACCTCCCACCAGTCGTTGCCTTTCTCCTTGTCATACGCCACTGAGGCAGATCTTTTGGTTCGTTCATGTTCTCACCCCTTTACATCAAAACGATCTATCTTTTTCTTCCAACTTACTCCGCTCCCAAACTCAGTATCTCCTGATTCCTGTCGATCTCCTTTCATCCTTTGATTCGCAAGGGAAATGAAAAACAAAAAGGGCAAGAACATTCAAATGTCAACGACTTTAGATTTGCCAAACGTTGGCGACCAAGTTGATATTTGGTTTTTGGGTTATGACCAGTTCTTTCCGGGTACAGTTGACTGTATATCTTCCCCTGATGTATTTAGAGTAAGCATTGCGGATGGATCTATATGGCACGTGAACCGAATCGATAACATTTGGAGGAAGTCTTTGCGGAGTTCTGTCCGTGGAAATTCAGGGAGGGAAGATGTTGGTTCAGGCAAAACTAGAAGGCCAGTGTCGAACATAACAAAGAACAAAAGTGCTCGAAGAAAAAGTCAAAATCCTTCCCGTCTACTTCTCCGCCCAAAAAGGGGCACTAATGTTAACAGTTCTGGCCGTGGTACAGGATTGGTAAAAGGTGCAAACACTCACACGTTGTATGCCTCCAACGTAGACGAGGGTGCTGAAGTCCGTAATTTGAGGCCTAGAAAGAACTCTAGAGGTGTTACGAATGTGGCTGGCACAAATCAAGAAAACGATCATGTGGTTAAACACGAGCCCTTATGCGCTGAAGCGGTCACTGCCATCGCTGTTGAGGCCGCCTTGGCGACATCAGCAGTCATAATAAGGCCCTTAAGTGAAAAACTTCAAAAGATTGGGTCGGAAGTAAGCAAAATATGCAGCGGAATTACTGAGACACATGAAAAACTTGTAAACATAAGTCTTGAGCATCCCGGGGCTGAGATTCATACGAAAAAGAATGTAACGATCCAAAGTTTGGTGGATGCGCTTTTTCTTGACCTCACCGAGATGATCAGTGGAGCAGAATCTCGCGTCCATGTCCATGAACGATTGTGTAATTTCGAGGTGGCTTCGTTGCAGCAGGTGCTGCAGGATCACTCTAACACCATGTTAACGTTGGAAAACATTTCGGATACACTACGGACAGTGTCATCGATTAAGTTAATGACGGGCTTAGACAAGGAATCTGACTAGGGTCACCGGGCGTGTTAAATGGCTGAACAGTCGAAACAACATCTCTAGGAAACTGTAGTCTTTCATTTTAGTGAACACTATGTCTTGATGCATTGTGACTGGAGTTAACAAGTCTTTGGTTTATATCGCGATATCGATAAAACCTAATTGCGCTCATTAGTGGTAGCTGGCCACCCTCGTACCTACCGTACCAGTGCCACTTTTAGTGCTGGTTCCTGAGCTCTTTAACTTATTTTGACTTCACTCAGAGAAGATTGAAGAACGTGACATATTTGATTCTTCGCAAAGTCAGTGCGATCTTTCTCAAACTATCGGAGAAAAGGGGGGGGGGATGATGGGGTAGTTTTCTCAGTCGGAGAAAAGTGTGGGCGGGGTCTATTTCAGAGATACCATGGCGGTTATCCCGCCTGCCTCGACCCGCCGGTGTAGTCAGAGGGTCACGGAGGCGCAGACCCGTTTCTGTTTTCTCCTTCCCTTCTCTCCAAACCCCGTTCAGATTCCCCTCGCTAGATGTGTTAGACGACGAAGTAAGCTACCCCATCATCCCCCCCCAATATCCGTTCTTGTGGTGTGAAGATGCTAACTGATGAAAGGCCTTAAAGAGCCGCTAACAATGTCCCTAAAAAGATCGGAGTGCACTAAGTCCGACCATATGGCACGTGCAGTATGATTTTGTAATTATTCTTACACAGCTCTACCACCACTGTTGGCAAATGGAGGGGTTCATTTACTGTAATAGAGATGCTGGCTAAAACCCTCAGAAGGCTGCTAGTGTCTATTCGACCGTTGCCCTCATATGAGGACTACTTTCAGCACTTCTTTTTCAAGACAAAATATTTTTACCTCATCCCATTTCTTGTCCCTCCTCATAAGTGCATGAGTGTAGATGACCGATCAAAACAAACTTTTCAAGAGAGTTGACCTCGGTAAAGGCTAGGGCAATTTTCCCTCACCAACGTCGGCTCTTCGCAAGAAGTTGTGAAAACGATTTCATTTTGGAAGGAAATATAGTTCGCTTTATCGTGGGGGGTTTCAGAAACAGAAATACTGTACTGTAACTTAACATAAAAAATCTATTTTTGCAGTAAAAATTTCGGGCTTCCAAAACGTTTACCTTTCGAAAATGTGGTGGTAAATCTTTATTGGTTGTACAATGTCGCACAGAAGCGTGCGGAGGGTATTCATAAATTAGCTACGGATGCGGGCGGCGGGTAGAAACCTGTCGCGCCTGCATTATTTGGAGACTAAATGCAAATTGGGTAACGAAGTCGCGGAACTCCTGTTGAGGGGAGGAACCGCGACGGGAAGCAGCGAAGGAAGCAAGGCGGTGGAAAAAACCCTTGCCGTCGCCGCCCAAGGCGCCATAGATATCAATCCCGACGTGGGAGAAAATGTAACGGAAACTGTCCTCATATGAAGAAAAAGTGTGCCCATATGAGGGCAGTGCTATGAAGGATAGACACTAGGCAGTATAGAATTCATTGCTGTACAGATGATATTAGGCTTTTTACGCAAACCAGTGTGACCGAAATAAAAGACAAATCTCGGACAAAACGCTATAGTGCTTCCAGTGTTGCCCGAAATTCTGTTTAAGGCCGTAAGGAATTAGGCTCAAAAGGGGGAAATTTGGGAGTACAGTACTTTACTGATTAGGGATGCAGGACGGCTATTTCCCGAAGACTAGGTTGCAGAAGTAGCGAATCGCTGACGGCATTTCTGCAGGGTATCTTCGATTTAATGCACAGGATTTGGCGCGAAACCGAGGTGCACACCCCCCAGTTAAGTTGAAGGTCTTGCAACTGATCCTGTCAAGACAAGCTCCTATGGCTGAAGTTTGCCAACAACCTGAGCCTTTCTCCCCTTCCAGCGCCCCATTTACCGTCAAGAAGCCCAGTGAGTTTCTTCCTCTTGAAGATTTTATCCTGGTGAGGGAGATAGCAGCACTTCGTGCGCATGTAACGAAATATGGCGCCATTCGCGCTACGTATGCGAAAGTCGCGGACAAGGTAAATGATAACCATCAGATGACTCAAAAAGTAACTTGAAAGAGCGTGCCAGATAGATATGCTCGGTTGCAGGAGGAATTTGGTGCAAACAACAGGTGTAAGGCGGGGCTTTCGGGCGTTGCTGGGGGTGAGATGAGGGAGTTGTACACTGTTTATTATTGTTTAATTGATTATATTACTGAATCTTGTTTCTAGATCTATAGGAATTTAGTTACTTTTAGAAAGAGACTTAAAGTTATAAGAAAACTTATTATCACAGCTATGTGAGGAAGAGTCATTTTACGATGAGAGGAACAGGAGCTAAAACGGAATTTTCTATGAAGGACCATGAAAAGGAGCCGCATGTACGTGAAAATCGTGGAGATAGCGTTAGAAAAGGAGGGAATAGATGTTCGGGGGATGGGAGTGAGAACGATGCGGGGGATGTTGAAAAGGGCGGCAGCAATGGAGGTTAAAAAGGCAGTAGAGAGGGTTCTAAGCGTCGGGAAACTCAGATCGTTGATCACAGAAGTGAAACGTTGTTACTCGGGGACCATTTGAAGGCTGCAGATATTGCTCGGCTGGCGTTGGAAGGAGCGCAGCTGCAGTTCGGGCTGGAGAAGTTTGTAGTATAAAGAGAAGAGCGTACAGCTATCTTGGGTAAGTTTAACATCAGGTAATCTCAATAAAATTGCGGGAAGCTTTCCTGCGGGGCTGCATGGCACAATTTCCCCTGGTGTTCGCCTACTGCTACCCGGGGGGAAAATAGCTTCTATATTTCTCACGAATTCCCCATACTCTTTCTTAGAAATACTCTTCGAGCGTTGGAGGATGAACGTTAAAGTAATGTGATATCTGAAAAGGATAGATGGAGGTTTGAAATTTGGCATCAGCATACTTGACAGATAAAACAAACAGACAGGTGATTGCCTCACTTTCATCGTCCTTTTTGTATCACATATCAGAAAGAAAAGCTTCACTTCCGTGTACAGCCATTTTAACATATCACAACCTCTGTCATCAACTTGTTAAATGCTTCCTGATGTTAGTTCAAATGACTACCTTACTACGGGATCCCCATGAAATCCGTCCAGTTATAATTAGAATACCCATAAAGAACATATTGAGCGCCATCAGCCGTAAGGATGCTAGGTAAACTTTTTCTCTAATCCACTACAAGTATACATAAACCAATCGTGAAGACGCCATTTCTCTGATCCATTTGCATGCAGAATCATTCCATCCGGTTTATTCTCCGCTTGATACTTCAACACATGATTGCGCTTGTGACTGTTGCATACCAAAATCTGATGCATGTAGGCTTATGGTACATAACGCATTAGCGGTGTGCCCATAACCGACCACATCTTCCATGCAGTAAAATAACCCAAAAATTTTCCTCGTATTGCTATCCCGACTACGGACCCATCGATGAATTCAACACTGTTCTGTGACGCATCCCCTTTATCATGAATAGCATCGCTAAACGTGTCTGATCTACGTGCATTGCAAATTTGTGGAACTGGAAGTGGCAGTAAGTTCCCCCTGGCTAGTATGAATTCTTTTATGGCCTCCCAGAAATCTCAGAAAGCTGCAATGGTCCTTGTAATTTATAATTCAAGGAAAATTCTAGCAACTAGGATTTGAGTGTTGAATACGGTCTGAGCTGTGAAGATGTTTTGTGTGTAATTGAAGTGATGCCTTTCTCACTCTAATATCATCTTTGCTCAGTTTAATTACACATCCAATTAGCCCGATAACCTACCTAACTCAGACTACCGTTCAAATCGTTGTATTGGCCACGAAAATGATAGGAGACATTACCAACCATACAAATCACCCTAGAAAGTCACATACCACAAACTATCCTTGGGTCTAAGCGATGCGATCCACCGGACCCTATGTTGCACTGCGGTCAGCATTACGTATGCATCAGGCAGATACTTATTCCCCATGTGTTATGCCCGTTCAAGTCATCAATTAACATATCACGTAACATCGATTACAGTCTCATAAGGAATATCCTCCGCTCATCTCAAGTCACCCAATTTACAAGGCTGATGAAATGCCGCAAACTCACGACACGTCATTTGAAGTGTATCAAAGCCAGGGGCAGTCATTTGCCCCAGATTCACACAGGTCGCTAAACTATGCTATATCGTAAAGTAGTTCGTGGTCGTGTTGCACTGGCCAACAGGCCATCAGAACACAGGAAAAAATCTAAGTATGACTGGAACGCGAAATTGGAACTTCAAAAGAGCTTTCTTGTCGCGTACACTATTAAAAGTGGAGTAAGATTATACCGCTTCAATGTGGTTAGCAGGGGAGAGGATACGATATACCCGATTCTGCAACAGAGCCTAAATTGTACAAAAGCCCCATGGGTGATCCTCTTTGTTCGTAGTGAGTTTTGATTTCTTGATCGTCCGGTTACCTCTCTCTCTTTTACTTCCCAACTCTAGACTATGCATGTATTTAAACTCTTGAACCCAACCAAGTTTCAAAGACTTAGATTACCCTTGCCATGTTGGAACTAGAAAACCCTAGCTTACACTTCGAATAGACACAAACCCACTATGACAAACCCCAAGCAAGTCAAGTAGTAGTTGAAGGAGACAACCACCAGGGGTCTAAGCAAGGTACCCCACAGGATCAAGCCCCCCTCAGGACAATGTACGCATATGCCTAATCATACTGCGATTTCAGATCGGTTTCCATCCGATTATAAGACACCATGAAATTCCCCACCAATAACATGCACTTCACAGCGGACGAGTTGCCATAAATAACAACGTATCTCAACACCCTTCCTCAACGAGTTCGCTAGTCGGGGTTAGACGATATTGATAGCTTTTCGCAACCCTCGCAATCTGATTCTCGGCAAAGCCTTTGTTAGGAGGTCCGCATACATGTCCTCTGTGCGACAGTGCTCAATGACTATTTTCGCATTTCGCACTTCGTCTTGTACAAAATTGTATCTTAGTTTAACGTGCTTCGCCATACACTCCGCACGACTCCACTTGATTGCACCTGTGTTTTCCTCAAATATTACAGTAGGCTTAGCCTGCAACAAACCTAACTCATTTAGGATGTCTCGTACCCGTTTCACGAGCTTCGTGGTCTCAGACAGGGCTATGTATTCTGCCTCGCACGAGGAAAAGGCAACTACTGTCTGCTTCCTTGACAGCCAGATGACAAGTGCACCGTTCACTAAAATCAAAGATCCACTAGTCGATTTCCTCTTGTCAAGATCACCAGCCGAGTCGGCATCACTGTAGCCAACCACCAAGAGAAAACTTATCTCTTCCCTTATCCTGAAACGTAGTCCCATATTCACAGTCCCCTGCAGGTAGCGAAAAATGCGCTTCACTCTACACCAATCTGCCATAGTTGGTTTGTTAGAGCGAAGGCCCATTACATTGACGGCTGTTGCCATATCGGGCCTAGTTCTAGTAGAGACAAACAACAAGGAGCCAATTGCAGCTTGATAATTTTTTGTCTCTTTGGAACAGAGATTGCGATCATCGTGCGTATGCAAGTTTGTGCTTCGGAAAACCAACGGGGTCCCAAGTGGTGAACATGACTCCATACGGAAAGGTCGCAGAACTTCCTGAATGTAGTAGGTTTGGCGCAGTGTAACCCCATTCTCATCCCTAATGACTTCCACCCCCAAGAATGAAGTGAATTTCCAATGATCCTTCATTTCTGCCAATGATCCTTCATTTTAAAAGCATTCAGGAGTTCATTCTTGATACAATCAACAGGTTCAGATGTCCTCCCAATCATCAGTATGTCATTTACATATACTAATACCCACACAAGAATTCCATCGACATGTTTGTAAAATAAGCAGGTCTCACTCCGTAGTTATTTAAACCCTAGAGCTCGCAGCTCTTTCGCAAATGTCTCGGTCCAAATTTTCATCTCCTTCTTTAATACATACAAGGCCTTACAAAGCCTAAGCGCCTGAACTTTACGAAGGGCATCGTCCAAACCATAGGGTGGATTGACATATAACATTTCGCCTTTTTCATGTTTCCGTTTGGAAAAGCGGCTTTCACGTCCAAATGATGCACCATTGTACCCTTCCCAAGACAAGAGAGTACCAGGCAAATCACCGAAAATTCCACCACAGGCAACTACGAGCCCGTTCCCGGCCCCTCCTGAAAACTTTTCGCCACCAGTCGCGCCTTGTACCGTTCAATAATCCCATCAGCTTTGCGCTTCAAATCGAACACAAAGTTTGTGTCAAGGGCTGTTCCCCCCTTGTGAAGCTTCTCTACTACCCAAGTTCTTTTCCGTTTTAGGGTTTCAATCTCCTGATCTATAGCTCTCTGCCAGCATTGGCTATCCGGCATTTCCATGGCTTCATTCAGTCCTTTCAGCAGACCGTCATATGCTTGTGCCATCATGGCTGATTCCTCTTCCGATAGAGGAATATGCTCGAGAACAGGAAGTTCACCGTCCCCTTCATCCCCACTTGCACGGATATAAGTCCGCATTTGCCCCATCTCAGCATCATTGAGTGGTTGTGATACTGTAGTCGGGGTTTCTCCCAGATTTTCTTCATCAAAATCTGTCACCACATCATCATCTGCAGCTTCTACACTCTTTGAGCAAACATTTTGTGCTTCGATACCTTCCATTTGCATACAAACAGCTCCATTATCAAGCGGTATAATTTGCTTATTGAGGTCCTCCAATACCGCACACACTTTAGAGGCCTCTCGACTTGCCCACTAACGAGCGGAGAATACTTTCTCATTGTTCCTGACGTCTCTCACAGACAAAATGACCCTGTTCCCTATATCATATACGCGGTAATTTCCATGTGCCAAACTCCGCAGCAGGATTATCCTCCTTGCCTTCGGGTCCAGTTTAACACGTCTTGACCCAGTCATTATCCATGCTTCGGAACCGAAAATGCGCAAGGTACGCACATCTGGGCGTTTGTCTGTAATTGCTTCCTCTGGAGTGCGACCGTTCAGAACCCTTGTCCCGGTTATATTCCTCAGGCTTGCTGCGGCAATAAAAACCGCCTCTCCCCAGAACTTGTCAGGCAGGCCCTAATGTATCAGGATAGTGCGGGTCGTCTCGAGCAGCGTCCTATTTAACCTTTCTGCTACACCGTTCTGCTGCGGTGTATACGGCGCAGAATATTCCCATACAATACCCTGGTCTTCCAGGTCTTTCTGCAATGCTACATACTCCCTTCCGTTGTCGGAGTACAGTAGCTTGATCTTGCATTCAAAATTCCGTTTAAACTTAGCCTGAACGAAACGGAACACATAGTCACTTCTGACCTATGCTTCATCAACCGCACTTCTTTGTAGCGAGAGTAGTCGTCTGTAAATGTAACAAAATAGCGATTTACTCCAATTCTTTGCACGGGCAGCGGCCCACAATCATCGGTATACACTATCTCTCCTAGCCTCCGAGCGGTGCGAGACCGACCAGATAAACTCAACTGGACCTTCTTTCCCATCGCGCATGGCGCGCACTTTGCATCATTCACTGGTTTTGCTGTGAAGTCTAAGCCAGTCACTGCTTTCCTCCCGGACATATCACGCAGTTGATCAACGCTGCCATGCCCAAACTGGGCATGCCACAGCTTCTCACCGTACGTTGTCTCACGGGCGACATTATTCCGGGCATTATCATCTGTGGCTACGATAGCCTCTAACATGTAGAGCCCATTTCGAAGCTCTCCCCGGCATACAGTTTTCGATACCCTCATGATACGGCATTACCCAGATCCAAATTGGCATCTATAACCTTCTGCTCCGAGAGCGGAAACCGAGACAAAGTTGCTATCCAGAACAGGGACATACAGCACAGTCCTCAAAGTCAAAGCTCTCTGACCCTCATCAATCCCTACCGAACTCTTAATTAGCACTTTACCCGTGCTATTGGCTCCTATAGTGCCCCCGTCACCCAGCGTTATGCTTCGCGTTGAGGATGAACTGGAGAGGTCACCAAACAAGTCGCGATTCCACATCATATGAGCGCTGGCGCCAGAGTCCAAGATTACAGCTTTCGCACTTGAACTCTGCTTCGCGTTGGCAACGAGTGCCTTCTGAGCCCTGTTTTCCCAGGACACCCGCGACTCCTTACCCCTACCGTTACCGAACCTGGGTGGAGACCTACATTCCCTCTTGTAGTGCCCCCTTTCACCACAATTGTAACACTGTATATGTGACTTACTCTTCAGGGCACATGCAGCTCTGTCGGGCCTTTCAGAAGCTTGCTCATTTTTCACAAACCTCGTGTTGTTCTCCTGCAGTAGCCGTGCAGTCGCCTTTTCCGAGGTGAGATCAGAGTCCTTCATTGTCTGAAGGGCTGTGATGACTGGTCCATAAGGGGACTCTTGTGTCGGGCCAAAGCTGGCCAGAAGAGCAGCGACCTGCATCGAATCCGATACTGCACTGTTTATCCCCTCGAGTCGATTGAACAAAGACTCCAGGTTATCTATATGTTCGGACATAATACTGTTTGACTTGTACCGAATGTGACAAAGCTCTGTCTGGAGTTTTACACGAGTTGCGGTGTTCTCTGTTGCATATATCTCTCTGAGTTTCTCCTACATCTTGAACGGATTCTTCTGTTCACCAGCAACTGTCCGCAGAGTCCTATCGCCGAGACATTGCACCAGGTATATGTTCTACTTTGGTCTTCATTTCTGCACTGAGCACATTCGGATCAGACCCTACTTTGTCTTCTTTAACAACATCGAGAAGGTTCTTTGACTCTAGAAGCGCCTCAGATCGCAAAGACCAAAGAGTGAAGTCCTCTGCGTGCTTTGCATTAAGCTTTGGCAGCCACTTACCAATGCAATAATCCTCAACTGACATGTCCATGTCCGCTGGTTGAGTTGTACGGGAATTCTACGAAAGAAAAAAGGCTTGAAATGAAAAAGAAGGAGAGCGGAGATGAGAGAATAACTAAGCGATGCTACCATTGTTGGTATTGGGTTTGGATTTCTTGATCGTCCGGTTACCTCTCTCTCTTTTACTTCCCATTTCTAGACTATGCATGTATTTAAACTCTTGAACCCAACCAAGTTTCAAAGACATAGATTACCCTTGCCATGTTGGAACTAGAAAACCCTAGCTTACACTTCGAATAGACACAAACCCACTATGACAAACCCCAAGCAAGTCAAGTAGTAGTTGAAGGAGACAACCACCAGGGGTCTAAGCAAGGTACCCCACAGGATCAAGTCCCAAGTCAAGTAGTAGTTGAAGGAGACAACCACCAGGGGTCTAAGCAAGGTACCCCACAGGATCAAGCCCCCCTCAGGACAATGTACGCATATGCCTAATCGTACTGCGATTTCAGATCGGTTTCCATCCAATTATAAGACACCATGAAATTCCCCACCAATAACATGCACTTCACAGCGAACGAGTTGTCATAAATAATAACGTATCTCAACACTCTTGATGCATAAATTGTCAGATTGACTGATCAGTTGATCATCCTTTCTGTTGGTACCGAGAACGGGAAAGTGAGACTATGTCATCTAAAGCATGGCGTGTCATTTTTACTTTTATTCTCTATTGTCATACTATATCATCTACAGCATAGCTTCGTGTTTTATTTGTTTGTGTTGTTGTTCAAGGCCACAGAATTACGAGCAACAAGGAATAGGACAGGGAAGCACTCCCTTTCCCTCTCTCTATGTTTCCAAGTCCGAACGGTATGTCGGTGATACTCTCTGTGCATCAGCACTAATTCATCCGTACGGTAGAAATAGTCAGCACTGCAGGGTACCACAGTACCTGTAGTAAGTTATTACCAATCGGTTAGTATTTAGTTCAGTCTAGTGGTTGAACTCTATCGGCCTCGGTCACCGGAGTGGTACACCAAATCCTGCATCTTTGCAAAAAACGGACTTTCGCCGTTTCTTCCGGAGGTACCACCTCCTAACTTCGGACAAGACAATGTCGTACATAAAGATACGCCTTGTGCTGAGGCTGACTGATAGGTGGTCAGTGCTCATTGTGACAATGAGGCAACGCAAACGCAACTCTGACGCTAATACACAGTAGGGTTGTGTGCTAATATCAGGTCATCGCACAAGGCGTGGTGGCGTAAATCCACAGGCTAAACTTCGTGATTAATTCGCCGTCAAACTTTCACGACACGTGTAAACCAGAAGTGTGCAGAATTCTACAAGAAACCTTTCTGGGGCAAAAACTCTATTTACTCATTACTTACCTAAAGGGGGAAAATTTCGGGCAATTTATCTTTTACAAGGTAATTTCGTTTCTTGAAGTGTGTACTAGAAAGCGAAGACAATCTACAATACTGTACACTGTACTGGGTGCTTTTTGAAAACTAAAAAACAAATCATAAATCCCATCCTCGAAGAGGGAACAAGGGGAGGTCATTTACACGAACAGATAAGCTGGCTGATACCTAGTCAACTTCTCCAAAATTGTCCAGGTACGTGAAATGTTGCGACCGCTATGGCGATTATGGCGCATTGCTGATTTCTTAATATATAAGCTTACATATAACCACTGTAAGCCTTTACCATCACGACATCCCTTAGGGAACAGCTGACCATATTTTTCATGCATTAAAAACACCCCAAATTTCCCCCCTATGGTTCATCTCTTTGAAAAACGACAGACCATGCTGTACTTCAGGAAAAGGCCCAAATTCCCAAAAATGGGGAAGAGGGGGTTGTTTACTTTAATGAAGATGTTTACTAAAACCCACAGAGTCGGTGGTAAAGCAAATATTGAGCTAACCAAACCCATCACATTTAAATAAAAAACGCCTAAACTAAATACGAAATATTCGCCGTGTATGTGCAACTGGCCTTAGGGTGGCCTTTTAGGTAGCATGGTTCCTAGCCTATTACTGTTTCCGAATGCCGTTTTGAGTCGACAGTAGTTGTTTGAAGTACTGTAATTTGGGATAGAATCGAATACATCCCAAACCTTCCCTCAGTGTGCAATGACGATTCAAAACGCATTTAGCGAGGAACACGGAGAATCCATCTACTGTTACAGATGGGGAAAAGGTTTGGGTGTTTTTACTGTTGGAAGATATATTCGATCTATCCTAAATTTTTCCAGACAACCACAATCGACCCAAAAAGGGTATACCGACACAGTAATGGGGAAGGAACTACGCTCCCTGAAATGCTACCTTCAGGCCTGCCATCAAGCAGGCCGCATTGGACATGACGGCTGCTGGGGCGTGCCTTTGCATCAAAACCCCCCGAACCTTTCCCTACGTCTCCAGTGCCCTCACGGCCACGTTCCTTGCCACGTCATTTAGCACTGCACATGCATCCGGGTGCCACCCTCCAAGAGTGCAGACTGGCACAGGCACGAGTCTACCTCTGGTGGAGGTCGCGATAAAAGATTGATATCTTCTCTGCTTTGCATTTCGCGCCACATTCAGAGAGGACATCGGGTGGAAGGCCCTCACTCTTCTGTTGGAGGGAGCGAGGGGATTCACGAAGGTAACATCAGAAAAAGTCGGTCCCTTCGCTGCTTCCCATTGCCTGGATGTCTGATCTCGTGCCGTGGAGACCATTGCGTGGCTCTACGACATGATGACGAGCAGCTCTTGCGAGGTCTTTTGCCAGAAGGTTTACTTGGGGATCATGTCGGTTGATACTGTGGGCTCCATGCAGGGAGTGCATGAGATGATCGCCATGTGCATCGAGGGTGTCCGGGCAATTCCTTCTCTGGCGTGGCGTGCCAGGGTGAAAAAGTGGGACTTGACAGTAGTTTTGAAGCCACACCGAGAATTCTCGAGGTTCAATGCTTGTCTGTAGTCCGGGGCATGGGGGACAATACACCCATTTCATAGCTCTCGGAAGGGCCATAGACGCGCGAAACGCCTGCCTCCTGGAACCCCCAAGAGGAATTCGTTCTTGCACAGCTTCATGGATTGCGTCCGTCAGCGTCTTTTGCGACAGTGTTTTTTGAGAGCAAATTAATCAGTTAACTGAACAGGATAGTCTTAGACGGCAGGCGAGAGGTCGACCACCTCCGATGGGCTTCTGCAGCTGCTTTGTATGTTCCCAGCTCCTTAATAGGAGTTGGGCGCAAGGTCTTGCAAAGCTTGCTAGATGATGAGCTAGAAGCCAAGAATGCCGCAGCCGCGATGTTCTTCGCGGAGGAGAGTCCGATCCCAAGAGATGGATTTTTCTTGTGCTTGGGTTTGACCGGCAGCTGGAGTTCTCGGAAAACTTCTGAGTCTAGTACTACCCTTGCCAAATTTCGAACACATTCTTCCATCCTCCTGTCGAACTTTTCCACTCCTTCTCCGGTGCAAGACGGGGGCCCTACCCGCAACAAATAGCCTACTTTTCAAACGCCAAAACAGTTACGCAGTGGCTGAAACGCCACTTGCCTATTCTCAAGGTCAGCAATGGTCTCGAGGAATGGTCTAAGAGATAAGGCATGGTTCGTAAAGGACCGTGTGGTGTATTCCTTAGTACCGACGCGTGCTTTCAGGACGGAAGTACCCTCGCTGCACTCTTGCTTAATACCGTCTGGGTAGAGACCCTGTACTGACCCTGGAGGGGCTGTAGGCCACCAGACGGTGCACTTCGGCAGCGACAAGTGCAGTCCTCGGATTTTAGCATCCACGGAGGGAAGTACTTCGATGGCTTTGACGAGTTGGTAGTGGCGCCCGATAATGTACCCGTCATCGTGATATCACAGTTGAAGTAACAATTTTGCCAAATCTCTGTTCTCCCCTTCCTCTAGACTGAAGAGTTCCTGTATTTTGAGGATAATAGGGTGCAGCACCAGGTCGAAGAGGAGGCCTCCAAGGTTGTCTCCCTGTTGGGTCCCGCAGACGCTTCTTATGATGTGACTACCTATCCACAGAAATGCGGGCTCGTTTGCATAGCAATATGAGACCCAAGGCTGTAACTTTGGGAATAGCTGTCTCACCGCGGCCAGAAAAGCGGGTCCGCTGCACATATTAAAAGCATTCTTGAGATCTACCGTCAATAACCCATATGCTGGGTCACTGCCGTACTCCTGAACGACTCGTCGGATTCCGTGCACGACTGTGTCGGTCCCCGACTTTGTGGCGTTACCCACTTGGAGAGGTTGGAGGTAGTCTGCCGCCTTCTGAGACATTCGCTTCATTAAGCAGCTGCCGACCAACCTGCGCAGCGTCTCCCCAACGGCGATTGGCCTAAGCGACATGTCTTTCTTCGACAACGGGGTTAGTGGAGCACCAGAGATCCAAGCAGCGAGAACGGCTGGTGCTTTTCCAGTTGCTAAAACATTGACAAGTCTCGTAAGAGCTGCCAAAAAGCCAGAATTCCCCGATGAGGATGGACATCTTAGCAATTCTACCAGATGGCAAGGATTTAGACCTGAGCCTCCGGGGGAGGATCCTGGTTTAAATGACCTGATAGCGCCAAGGACTTCGTCTTCAGTGATCGGTCGGAAACTGTAGTTGGTATAAAATGTTCCACTGACTAGAGTTGTTTCATCTGGGGCCTGCAGGGGATGTTTATCGATAAGGGCATCGATTACATCACTGGCAGCTGGTAGAACGCCTAGCGAGCGCAAAGCTTGTGTTAGGGATAAATCAGCAGGGGAAGAGATCCTCAGAACCAATTTCCCCAAGAAGGAGGTGTTGCAAGCGACAGAAGTGCTACCATGGTATAGTTGAACGAACAAAAAGGAGTGGATAGGGAAGACAGTTGAATGGGCTACAAGCAAGTATGGAAGGGGCAGGGTCTACCACCTATGCTTAGTGACTAGGGTAAAATAAATGCTTCTTGGGTCTGAAGTTGACTCTCAACTTCCTAACTATTTGGGACTGGGCTTGAAGTTGTCTGCCAACTTGCTTGACCTCTCCATGAGGAAGCAGTTTACTCAGCTTATATAGACTTTTGGCTACCCCTAAAAACCGAACAAAAGTACAGAAGGTGCCAGGAAATGCACAGAAACAGTTTGTGCGGATGACATACTCTAAACAAAAGATACTTAAGAAACTAACAATCAATGAGGTCCTCTTATTTCCCATTCTCTAAATCAGATCCAAACAACTCCTCTAAAATATCCATGCTGTCCAAGCAGTCCCCACAAACATCTGCGAATGGCTCACAGCTCTCCATTCCCTCCTGGGAGATATCTAAACTACTAAAGATATCTCCATCCGGTTCCACCGTCGGCACCACTTGATTCATACTCTCCAGTCCAGGCCCCACCAGTACAACACTTTCCATGCCCCCATTTCCCTCATCCAACTCGTCCTCGTCCTCCTCTTCCTCCTCTTCCTCCTCTGTATCCTCCTCTTCCTCCTCATCCTCCTCTTCATCTTCCTCTTCCTCCTCATCCTCCTCTTCATCTTCCTCTTCCTCCTCATCCTCCCCGTCCTCCTCGTTATTAACCTCATAGAACAATCCAGGGGCTACCAATTCCTCAAAGGTCTCCCCAGCTCCCTCCTTAATGTCCCACTCCCGCCCCTTACCTACCTCCTCCGCCTCATCCTCGATAAAGAGGCGACGCACGAATTCGATGACCTTTTTCTTGGTTTGCCGGCGCAGGTAGTCCTCGCGGTCAGTAGGCCCGAAAGGGAGTAGGGGAATAGAGTTTACGGGGCGGGGATGGCGATTTTTGGAAATGATTTTCGAGGGGCGTAGATTGGTCATTTTGGTAGGTTTGGGGGAATGGGAGGTAATGGAGGGTGTTTCGGGTGTGTGGGGGGGAGAGGTGTGATGAGAAAAATGATCGGGGACGTTTAAAACTTGGAATAAAGGGGTTTAAATAGGCTTCCGGGGCAGGTTCTATAGATTAGAAATAGGTAAAATAAATCTGCAAGGGATTTTTGTAGTAGTGAATTTGCGCCCTTTTTCTCAAAAAAAGTGAATTTGGAGGAGGAGGTAAGCAAAAAGGGAAAAAGAACTTGATTCGGGATCGATTCAGAGGGGTAGATACAATATAAAAATATCTAGATAAAATGGAAGTAAATTTGGAGAGGACCGCGGTAATGATAAGCGAGGTTCAGGGAGGACGAGGAAGGACCGGAACTACAAGCAAATTTGGACAAGGAGAGGTAGCACAGTAAACCATAGGCCTGTAGATGACGGCGACAAAAAAATTTGCGCCTAACAGCTTGTGCAGCCTTTCCGTATGCAGCTTCTTTGGCCAGTTTTGTCGCCCTTTTTATATTGACCTGTTGCTGGTCTGAAGTGGAAAGATCTGGTGCCGTGCGGTTTTTTGGGCTAGTCGAGTGCTTGCGCCCATAGTGTTCTGAAGTGCCCCGCGTTCCATAAATATATTCTTTCTCTCATTTTGTCCGTAATAGCGTGCCACCGGTATTCACTGGAGCAGGAATATGACGAGTGAATGTTCGTAAGCATAACTGCTGGGAATAGAAATATTTTTGTGAGCGCCTGAGTTGCTCGTGAATTATCAGCAAGACAAGCGTTCACTACATCGTCCATCGACTTTGCATACGTCTCTGCTAGACAACCGCGGAACTTGGCTGGTACATGCGACATGACTGGGGTGTGGGTTGTGAAGATCTCTTTTAGAGAATGCAGAGATTGTTCACAAAGATTGGGGTTTTGTGATACGATGTTGGGCCTCCGGTTTGGAGCTGCGGGATCTGGGTCATCTGAAAACGGTACCAGTGCAAAATAATTGGGATAGGTAGATCCAAATAATAATAAATAGTTCCAACTTGAATAAATAAATAAATGCCACAATCGGACTTAGAATGAATAATGAATAGAAAACCAAATTTAATAATATCTGATCGAGGGGAATATTTCGATAGCCCGAGGATGTAAAAATATTTCTAACAACCTAGACTACTTATACTCTACACCAGGGTGAACCTGCTACAAAAATCAGGTGAGCCGTTCAATAATTTTGGTAGACATAATTTAGGCTCAGCAATAATTATTGCAGTATTTTCCAGGTAAGCAATCATCCAGATAATAATTTGTTGGTAGCATAAATGTAGTAATTATAGCCTGTATAATATAAAAACCCAACTGTAGGACATAATAATTATTTCACACTGAATTCAGCATAAAATAGTGCCAGTGTAAAATAGATAAAATTATTCCTTGATGATTCATAATAAATATAAATTGTGGGCCTCAATAAAAATATTGCTCCACAATTCAGCATCACTGTAGGACACCGGGATAGAGATTAAAATATTTGGTCAATTTTCACACTACTTCCCCTTTGAAATATTGAATTAAATTTATCCTGTTGACTGAGATGAATCCCGAGATAAAATATTACTCATATCCATAGGTATAGATCCATCAAATAAAAGGAGCTTGAGTATGTCAGGTACAGGACTGTCCTTCTTTGTGAGCGGGTCGGAGGGATTAATTAAACCAGGTATCCATAGCATTTTCTTGATTTTGTTCGTTTCGAAATTATATCGAATTAATTGAACATCCGCTCTAATAGGTTTGTCTTCAGGCACACGACAAGTAGATAGAGAGCTAAATAGATCTTTTGAATCAACCTTTGATAAATTCCATTTAAAAATTGTAGAAATTGATAAGAGAATTCTAATTGCCATCGGAGAACAAGATTCCGAATCAGTTCTCAAATTATTTTTCTCCTTATCCTCATTTCCATGCGGAGCAATTCGAGCCTTGCAATAATATTTTCCATCATCCAAAATTTTTATTTTGTATAAAACGTGACTGGATATTACATTCGAGTCGGGAGGAATTTTTGAAACATGAATTTTTGAACACGTAGTGAGAAAATTATTTTCTTCCGTATTGTACGCATTTGAAATAATATGAGATGGAAGTCCAGATGCTTGATGAAGTAAAAATTCTTTAGATCCAAACCTTTTATGATAAAAACTCAGATCTTTTTGTTCAGATGATTTCAATTCCGTTCCAGGTAACAACTCAATTTCATGCGCATCAATTCCATCGTTTTCATCAATAGGGATATGAATTAAATTTTCAGGGTGCAGGGAACTAAGTTCAGATTCAATCGGAACATGTTCGACAGATAATATGTTTTTAGATTCTGATAAATTTCCATCAATTTCTGATTCATTATATTTTTCGACATCAGTATTCATATTTGGGTTAAAATTACCATCATCAGAATGATCGTCAAAATTGTTTTCGCCCACATTCTTCACTTCGGTAATATTGGTTTCATCAGAAATATCTTCCACAGAATATTCAATAGACTGATTCAATAAATCATTTGCCTTTTGAATTTGGTATGCTAGTTCATTAGATGAAACGGAATGTCGGACATCTTCAATTGCAGCATGTATAAATTTTCCATTGGATCCAGGTACTGTGACGATAAGAGATTTTTTGTCGAATTTCAATACTGGTTTGGGCGATGACCAAGATCCTCTTTTCTGATTTGGGGCATTTATTTATTTATTCAAGTTGGAACTATTTATTATTATTTGGATCTACCTATCCCAATTATTTTGCAGTTATGGGCCCAGATCGCTCCGAAATTCCTTCAAGGCCGAAATTTTCATGGGATCTTCGCACGGCTCCTTGGACGGATGGTAAAGGACCTCAAGAAAAATATTTTGATGCTGTTCAAAAATGGAAATCTGTTCATGATTTATTACCAGCATCAAATTCTAATAAGGTTCCTAAGGCAGTACAAGGTCTTGTCTTACAATCACAATTATTTGGACGAGCTCTTGATATTTGTAAGAAAATTCCAGACACAGAAATTCAGTCTGAAAATGGTGCATTAGCGATTGCTAACGCTATTCATAAGGTGGATCCTCTATCATCTATATCAGATACATTTCAAAAATTCTTAGATCTATTGCACACTACTCGTGGTGATAGTGAGTCTTTCAAAAATTTTGAATCACGGTTTGATGCTCAAATTGCCCGATTTCATTCATCTACTGGTACTTCGAAATTACCTGAAGCACTGGTATCATTTTTGCTCCTGGCTAATTCCAAAATTGATTCAAACCAGCGAGTATCTATTTTGGCTGCTGCTTCTCCGAAGCATGAAGAAGCCGATTTGGAAAAAGGAAAAATCCTAGAATTAATCAAATATTCAGAAATATCATCTATTATTCGTGCATGTGATAAACCAAAAAATACAAATCAAATATATGGAAATGCTCAAAAATATATCTCTTCAAATCAATCAAATATTTCATACGGAGAAAAGAAAAATTTCAAGAAAAACAATAAGCAAAGATTATCTCCTGAAGACTTTGCTGCGCTCAAGGCAAAATCAACTTGTGACCGATGTGGAGAAATTGGCCATTGGGCTTATGAAAAAGATAAATGCAAGAGTGCTAAAAATTATCATAAAGGTTCATCATCTAGAATGGGAAATGCAGAAAATATCAAAGACAAAAATGATTCTGGTTCTGTAACATTTCATATGGTAAAAACGGTGCTTGATTCTCCGTCAAATACGTTATACCCAGGTCCGTTACTTGATGATGGAGCACCGTATAGTGGAATGGGTATTGTTGAATTACGAGCACTTTCGAAATTTATTTTACCGAAATGGAATGGAATTCTTGATGAACTTCCTGAATGTATCAAGGACACGCCCTTCTGGCAATACGGAAATGGCGACCACTCAAGCGAAAAAAGAAAAATGATCGGTTCAATATTTTTATCAGCTATTTCAGACAATGGAAATAAGGTTAAAATAAGGCATCTAATAATCAGTGGATCATCTCAATGGGTTATTGGAAGAAATATCACAAGAAAATCAAATATTATTCATATGACGGACAATCGCATCGAGTTCGAGTCCGCAAATAATTCAATCGATTCTATAACATTGGTGGATCATGGTCATCATTGTTATGTACCTGGAAATATATTTATACAATCATCCGAACCTATTGAAAACTCATTTCTATCAGCAATTTGTTCCAACAATATCAATACATCAAAAAATATATCTTGGGCGGAAAAGAAGAAAATAATTAATAAGGTTCACAAACATGTATGTGGTCACTCAAATTATGATGATATAAAACTATTATTACAAAGAAATTTTATATGGGACGATGAATGCAAAAAATATTTATCAAGCATAATTGACTCCTGCAAATTTTTTGATGTCACAAAAAAACCATCTCATCCTCGTGCAGTATCTTTAAGCTCTATATCTCGCGGATTTAATGAATTGGTTTGTGTGGATCATTTTTTTGTGGAAAACTTGGATATTTTTCACATTATGGACTCAGTTACCAGGTATTCAAGTGGTTCAATAGTGCCCTCTTTAAGGATGGAAAATTGCGTTGATTGTATTGAGACTCTCTGGTTAACACCATTTTGGGACCCTAACTATTTAATGGGAGATCAGGCGTTTGACAATGATAATTTTAGAAGCTATCTTGAGAAAAGAGGAATTTCGTTTTGTCCTATTGGTTCCCGCCGCCATAACAAAAATTATATTGAGTCAAAACATAAAATATTGAGAGACATTTATATCCGTTTAAAAATATCCGATTCTTCTGCAAGTAATACGGTTCGTATTGCTCGAATGTTTCAAATATCGAATGATTTATATGGAAATGATGTTGTTTCTTCATACGAGCTTGCCACTGGTCACACTCGACCCATCGATAATTCTGGTCCTCGAAATCTACCAAATGATTTAAGAGAAGCTCATAATGAGCTAATAGCCAAGAGGAAATTAAATCTTATTCTAAAATCAAAGTCTGTGACCGATATCCCAATTAATGTTGGCGATATTGTGGAAATTTTTATTCATCTACCAAATCAGAAAAGAGGATCTTGGTCATCGCCCAAACCAGTATTGAAATTCGACAAAAAATCTCTTATCGTCACAGTACCTGGATCCAATGGAAAATTTATTTATTTATTTATTCAAGTTGGAACTATTTATTATTATTTGGATCTACCTATCCCAATTATTTTGCAACCAGTGTAATGCATTCCACCTCCTCCAAAGGTGTGTGCTCCAGGACAACCTGATCCATGCCAGCGATTAAAAACTGTTCTTGCTCCAACTTTCCGCTATTAATTACTGCTTTTCGTCACTGATCGGGTTTCGAATGACTATACCTCCTAATCAGGCAGCCACCCGACCGTCTTCGTTATTATAGTCCACAATGACCCTCCAGTGCCAACAAACAGCCTCTGAACCGCGGATTCGTTAAACGAGTATTCTTATACTGGGGAAGCAGCTTCCAATCGACGACTTGGTACAGATGTATTTGCTAATACCCAGTCACCTTATATAGGGATAAAATGGTGGGTATTAAAAGCTTAAAAGACATTATGAGGCTGATACCAGATGGAATGGGATAGCACCACTTGTATTAACTTCCGCGTAAAAGCGCTGGCTATGACTTTTGCTCACCCATGAACAGCTCCTCTAGTTCTTCAACGACGTCTGCTAAATTATCGGTTTGCACAGAAGGAAACTAGACCAATCTATCCAGCAAGGAAACAACCACTACAGCTCAGTCCCATCAAGTCCCAGCATAGAAAAGATAGTGTTCTTCTCTGCCCCCGTAGTAGCCCCAATCGCGTGTCATGACTTCTGCCCATAGACGTTTTTGGTTATCTGGTATATATCGACGGATTTATAGTCTGAGTTGGAAGATTGGAGTTACACGTCACGTTGCGGCAAAGATAGGCCCGGGGGTTTCGGTACCAAGAGGAGTGTGTGTGTAAATCTTTTACAAGAAACGAAAGCCCCTAGGCAAGAGTTAGGGGGAAGAAAAATGATTACTACTCAGACACACGGCGACAATTGACCGGAGGGCCCACTTGGAATTGTGTGCCATGCGAATTATTGGTGATTACATTTTCAGGACTGATTGGTATATTATATGATTCGATACGTTATTGTGGTTGGGTGGTCAAGCACTGATCAGTGAACTAAGACTGCTATCTACTGAAGTCTTGGTGTTGGGGGAGGCTGGGTTACATGAGAAAACTGGGACTCAAGGCCTGGTGCATCACTTTGTGGATGTGGCACCTCAACGCTGACGATCTATGCGGTCTGTGTGGCTGGAAATACAATACCCGTATCAGAGAGACACATTTGTGTCTAGGAAAGATGCTCTGGACGAAACATGCATGGTGTTCACTCGAAGTTATGTCGGATCGTTAGTGTATTTAAGTGTGATTCTAGTACATTGAAGTATAGCGAAATGGCCAAGTGGGTGCAATTACTTTCACATTTCAACTGGTTACGGGCCCAGTTAAATATCGCTTCAATCCGTAACGGTTTCAGTTCTATTTGTATGTCTATCGTTGTATCGTCTTTGGATTTTGTGGATTTCTGCTGGAGCTTCTTCTCAATTCTCTGTTTGATTCGACATGGAGGAGACCAAAAAGGTATAGAAGTTCGGTGGGAGGCATGAAGAAGATTTTCACTTTTGACTGGCAAGAACAGAGGCGGCGTTGGAGCCAAAGGAGTTCTCGATGTTGTCACTAGCGATTTGCTGAAAGAGCGAGGTTCAGAGAAGTTCCCTTTGACTGATATCGAGGTCAAAAATATCACGACTGCGAGGGCAACTATCATACAAGGTCTAGCAGATCGCCCGCTTCGGCTTGGTTTGCCCGTCAAGCACAACCTGTACAAGAGGTGGACTCGCCTGAAGGATCGTTACTCAGTACCTAAAACTGCTACTCAGGCACAACTGCAGTCCAGGCTTTCTCGCATGAGCTACCGTAGCGAGCCGATGCAGGATTATGTAGACGGTTTTGAGGAAGTCTTTAACCGATTGGCTGCAATTGGGATCTCTGTTGGCGAAGATCTTCAGGTGGCTATGTTTCTTTCATCGTTTGGGGATAAGCACAGATCCCGTTTTGGAGCAGCAATTGCATCACTCCAGACTCGTAGAGACAAGCTGGACTGGGAATCAGTCACAGCGACGCTAATCCAGGAGTATGATGATCATGTTTCCAGAGCTTGAGGAAGAGCCTAAATAAGGCTCGGTGAAGCCTCCGAGCCAGGTCAGGTTCTCGCTCCCGGTGGTAGAGGACCTCGCCGACGCTTTGGTAATCGATCTCGTGATGAGAAACAAAGATGTTTTCGGTGTAACAAGAAGGGGCATATTGCCCGAAATTGCCCCATGAAGCCTGGACATGAGCACGATGATGATGATGGTAACGCAAACCCCCAGTATGACGCAAACCATGCACAGTTGTCAGTTGCTGAGTGCGAGGATGGGGCGAGGGAGACAATTTTACTTCTGGAGTTTGCCGTCACAATAATGTAAAATAGCGTCAATCCGAATGTGTTCTTGCTCGACTCTGGAGCACCTGACCATATAGTATGACACAGAGACTGGCTACAATCTGTCACTAGAGTGCCACGTCGGGCCACTCTCCTTGGAGACGATAAGCATGTGTATGCTACGCATGTGGGAGTCTGGAAGCTACAAACCACTGTGCGTACAGGTGACGCAACAGCCGCAGGTTTGATTGAACTGAAGAATTTACTGTACGTCCCTGACCTCCGTACCTCATTATTGAGCTGCTCACAGTTGTATAAACAGGGCTACATGGTACAAGTTGGTAAGTCGTCCTGTAGTGATGGCGAACTGATTTTTCAGGGGAGAGTGGAACGGGGTGTGTACAAGGTATACATTGTCCCCGTCCCAGGCGTATCTTTGGCGGCAGCTGATGAAGGTAAGGAGCCCAGATTGAATCTGGGCAGTGACTGGGAGTTGTAGCACAAAAGAATGGATCAAGCTAACACCCCAAGTATTAAGCGCCTCTTCAAAGTCAATGCTGTCACTGTGAATCGTCCACCGAGAAATATTCAACGCAGTTTATGTGACAGCTGTGTCAAAGGCAAGAAAGAAAGGGAGATATCTCGAAAGAATAACTCGCACTCAAATGAGCCTGGTGAGGTCTTGGAGTCAGAAATTTGTGGACCTATATCAGTGGAATCGTTCTCAGGTCATCGGTACTTAATGTAGTTCATCGATGAGTACTCTGGTTATGTTTCAGTTGTTCCCATACCTCGGAAGAAGGAAGCATTGGGTCTGTTTAAGTTTGATGTTGCCTGGATGGAGCGAAAGTTTTCGTGTAAGGTGAAACGACTCCAGTCTGATAGAGGAGGACAATATCTGGTATTTAAAGGTTTTTTGGCCGAGCGGGGAATTGAGCAAAGTATGACTCTGTCCTATTCGAATTATCAGAATAAGACTGCTGAAAGAGTCAATCGTACTGTTGTCGAATTTCCACGCTCCATGCTAGAGCATGCCGAGCTTCCCCTAGTATTTTGGGCCGAGGCAATGCCTCATGCGGCAAAGATCAGAAACCACTCCTTTTGTCCCACAGATTATACTAAGATATCAATAGAGATGATCTATGCAGGGAAACCGGATATTTCGTACTTCAGGGTGTTTGGCAGTTTAGGGTGGTCTCATGTCCCGAAGGAGATGCGTCGCAAAACTGGATGCAAAATCTGAACTGGGTATCTTTATTGGCTTTGATGTGAATAGCCAATGCAAGTTATGAATAACGTCTAAGAATGTTGCTGTTATGGCACGGGATGTAATTATCGGGGAAAACCGTTTTCCTTTCCGAGATGGCCTGGTTATGGTGCCAAGTGATGGCGGCAGGATAATGGGACTTTGGTACACGAAAAACAAGAATCAAGTGGTATAAGTACCGTCCCTGAGAGCTCAGAACAGAGTGAAGTTGACAGTGTCACCAAAGAATCCGATGATGTAACGAGTCCTGCCGAGGTGACTGATGAAATAATTGATCAGTTCTTGACCTACATCCCACCCCCAGAGCAAGAGGAGAACGAAGGGCAAACCGAGACATACGCATCGGCTAAATGCTGTGCTGCGATGACTAATCCTGATCCTGTTACAGTCGAGGGTCGCTTTAACAGAAGGATTACCTACAGTGGCAGACCGCCATAGACTCTGAGTAGGCATCATTGAGAGAGTTTGGAACATGAAAAGTTGTTCCCCCGCCGGCAGAGATAAAGCCTTTATCAACTAAGTTCGTTTTTGCAAGGAAGCTAGACAGTAGCGGAAAGGTAATACACCACAAAGCGCGCATGGTCGTCATGGGATTTAAGCAGGGGGAAGTCCATGAAACGTTTGCTTCAGTGGTGGATTTCACAACCGTTCGTGTGTTTCTCACTGTGGTCGTCCAAAAGGGGCACTACATTCATCAAATGGATGTAAGGAATACCTTCTTGCATGGAGAAATCGACGAGGATATCTATATCAAATCCCGCCCTGCATCAAGCTTCATGAAAGTAGTGAGATTCTGAAGCTTCAAAGGGCCCTTAATGGGTTGAAACAAGCTCCGAGGCAGTGGCATCAAAAGTGGATATCTGTGATGGGCAATATAGGCTTTAAGAGATTGACGTCGGATGAGTGTGTCTACCAGAGAGAGAAGTTATTATTGCCCATCCACGTGGATGACATCATTCTCATCGAGAATGATATGGCAGAGATTGAGAGCGAGAAAAAGTAAATTATACAGTACGTTGATATGAAGGATATGGGTGAGCTTCGCTCTTTCCTAGGGGTGAAATTCAGTCGTGGGCCAGATGGTGCTTAGATTTCACAAGACCATTATGTCAGTCAGGTACTGCTAAGGCTTGGAATGGAGATATGTAAGCCAGCACGAACTCCTATTTGCGAAGGATCCCTGCACGTGTTTGCAGAATATAAGACCCCCCCAACTGAACAAGGTAGCTATCAGGAACTAATAAGGTGCTTATTGTTTTTGGCAACTCGCACGAGACTTGTCATTTGTTTCTCGATCTCTCTGTTGAGCATTTATACATCGAAGCCATTGCAGCATCACTAAATTGCACTCAAGCGAATCTTGCGGTACTTGCGGGAAACGGAGAACATCGGAATATGGACTGATGTCCGTCGGAACAAGCTGGTACTAGAAAATTTTTCTGATGCCGATTTGGCAGAGGATCGTACTGGTGCGTTGTTGCAACTTGGGGGAACCATTGTAGCGAGGAGGACAGTCAAACAAGATTTGGTAGCCCGTTCTTCCACGGAGGCTGAGTTCGTTGCATTTTCCGAGATATACAGTATGATTGTATGGATTCGGTGCATGCTGAAAGAAGCAAGTTGCTCGGCAGATGGACCTGTCCGTGTATTGGAGGAAAACCAAGGAGCTTTCAAGTGGGGTTCATCTAGGGTGCGTCACGCAAAGCATGTCGCTATACGACGCAACTTTCTGACCAGGGTAACATTGTCATTAATTACTGCCCTATGTCATCCATGATTGCCGACATACTCATCAAACCACTGAGTCATCAGCTGCTCAAAAATCAACGAAACGGACTGAGGCTTTCCAGAGTTCACAAAAGCGCATTTTCACTCAGAATGAAAGAGGGGGACTTGGAATTGTGTGCCATGCGAATTATTGGTGATTACATTTTCAGGACTGATTGGTATTTTGTATGATTCCATCAGTTATTGTGGTTGGGTGGTCAAACACTGATCAGTGATCTAAGACTGCTATCTACTGAAGTCTTGGTGTTGGGGGAGGCTGGGTTACATGAGAAAACTGGGACTCAAGGCATGGTGCATCACTTTGTGGATGTGGCACCTCAACACTGACGATCTATGCGGTCTGTGTGGCTGGAAATACAATACCCGTATCAGAGAGACACATTTGTGTCTAGGAAAGATGCTCTGGACGAAACATGCATGGTGTTCACTCGAAGTTATGTCGGATCGTTAGTGTATTTAAGTGTGATTCTAGTACATTGAAGTATAGCGAAATGGCCAAGTGGGCACAATTAATTTCAGATTTCAACTAACGTTACAGCAGTTAGTAGGCTCTCTTTTAAATTAAAAATAAGTCCTCCTGCGCAGATCCTCAAGACAGCGTATGAAGTGCGATGCTTTGGATAGATTTTTTCGCTCGTTTGCCTGTCCGAGATTATACATGCTCCATAACGTCATTCAAAGGCTTAATACTTTGAGCAAAGCTAGGTATGGCCATTGAAATCCATCCACAGCAGTGGATAAACTGCGCCAGTTCCGCGGCAGTCATTGTCAAGCTCATTTATCGTATTCCAGAAAGCCTTGCTGGATCAATTTGGTAGAATTCTCCAGAGATCAATCTGCCGGACCACCGAAGCTTTGTGTACTACGTCCATCTGATCACCTTCTAGGTCTAGCGGGCTTGTTAAGCAAAGAAACATTCGTACAACAGCAATAGAAACGACAGGAGCATACGTGTCTGTGTACTCTATTCCTGGAACTTGTCTGAACCCTTTTGCAACAATGCGAACCTTAGGACCAACATCGGGTTTGATACGGAAAACGTAACGACAGGGAATCACGTGCATCCCTGGTTTCCTTGGAACGAGCTCGAAGGTTCTGTTCTCACGGATGGAATCTTCTTCCTTTTTGATCCCCGCCATCCAAAAATCGATGTTTTCAGCAGAAGTAGCTTCTTCGTAAGTTGCAGGAACACCTGTTGAGAGCAGTGCAGTTTCTGCGACCAGTGATACATTAGAGGAAGAGCTAGAAAGCCACCAGCTGGTGGGTTTCCTTGAGACTCGAGAGGAGCGACGAGGAGCGACGGGAGGGGCTTCTTCAGATGGGACTGGATTGTCTTCACCGGCTGGAGCGGACTCATCAGCATCTTCTTCTTCGTCAGCGGAATTTGGTGCTTCGGAAATTTCTTCAGATGGAGGATTGTCATCGGAGGAAATGGTTTTGCCGGAATCTCCATTCTTTAGATAGGAGATGACTTCAGATTTTGTACAGGTTCCGATTTCATTAAAAATTACATCTCTGGATATTACCATTCTTTCTGATTCAATGTCCCAGAGCTTATATTCCTTGCTCTGAGAGGAGTACCCCATCATGAGGGCTTCACGAGATCTGGGGTCCAGCTTTTTGAGTTTGTTCTTTGGCACTACATACCAGCACTGTGCACCAAATACTCGCATGTGAGATATGTCAGGGGCAGTGCCATTCCAGAGGTGATAGGAAGTGGTGTTTTCCGGCAAAGAACTTGAGGTAACTCGATTTAGAACATACACAGCCGTGGAAAGCGCCTCTGCCCAGAAATGCTTGGGAAGGCACTTGTGGTGTAACATAGAACGGACCAGATTGAGAAGGGCTCGATTCATCCGTTCTGCTGTCCCATTTTGCTGGGGGGTGTGAGCCACGGTGAGCTGATGTTGAATGCCATTCGTCCTGAGCGAGTTCTTGAAATCGGTAGAGAGGTACTCTCTCCCAATGTCTGAACGTAAAGCCTTGATGAGAATTTGATCTTCCTCCAGTGGAGTTTTTGTGTCAGGAAACTGGTGGACTTAGAGAGATTTCAGAGATTGGTTGGTGTGTTTCTCCGCAAAGACTCTGTAGTTTTGAAAGCAATCTATCACCTTTGACTTGTGGCTCATAGGGTACACAACCGTCCACTTGGAGTAGTCGTCGATGAATGACACGAAGTACCTAGCACCTCCCAGAGAAGGAGTTTCAACCGGTCCGAAGACATCTGAGTGAACCAGTTTCAGAAGTTTTTTTGAACGACTTTGTCTTTTCTTCGGGATTGGAGCCCGGTGGGACTTACCAAGTATGCAACCAACGCAGACATCGTCTCCCTCGTTTCCTTGTGTGAGCTTCACACCTTTTACGACACCGCTTCTGATCATTGATTTAATGCCGGGAGCATGGACGTGCGCCAATCGCTGATGCCGGATTGAAAGTGGGGATATCAAGGAAACTTGAGATCCCGTTGGTGGCTTTAGTGCAGGCTTGGTGACATCCAAGGAGTACAGGCCATTTATCAGCGTACCCGTCGCCATAAGGGTAGAGTCCGAGTGGCGAACAAGGGTGACTCTATCACCATTAAAATGGGTCTCAATTCCAAGCTTTGCCATGACAGAATCGGAGAGCAGTTGGTATCGAAGGTCTGGAACATGCAATTCGTTATTCATTACACACTTGACAGTTTCGCCTTTGCGTCGCAACACTAGAGCCACGTCACCGGAGCCAATAATCATAGCCGTAGAATCAGCTCCAAGGTCGAGAGTTGAAGGGGAAGTAAAGGGTTGATAGCTTGTGAACGCTGAGCGGTCGTAAGTGACATGCGAGGTACATCCTGAGTCGATGATCCATTGCGCAGATGAAAGGGAAGGACTTCCGTTAGAATGAAGTGCTACCTGTTGTGCAAGGGAAGGCGAAGCAAAGAGACAAACGACATCTGGGTGTTCGTTAGTTTCAGCAACCTCCCTGGCATTGAGGGATTTTCCTCCACTTCCTCTAGCCTTGTCAAGATGAGCTCTAGCTGGATGTTCTCTGGGAGCAAGATGAGGAAACTTCTTGTAGCATCGGCTGCTATCTCGATGCCTACCGCAGTGTATGCACATTTCTGCGGAAGTCCCGGTGCGCGGCTTCGGGGACTGGGTTCCCATGAGGGCAGCCGTTTCAGAGACTTTAAGTGCATCTTGATCTCGCTGAGCATGACGCTGCTCTTCTTGGAGACATCTGCTCTGTACAAAGTCGAACGAGAGCTTGTCATCTTCGATATTGGCAGTATTAAGTGCTGATATGAGGCTTTCAAAGCGATCCGGCAAGCCATTGAGGAAGGCCATGGCCATTTTGCTGTCCTCGACATGAACGGACATAGATTTTAGGGTGGCTGCAAGTTGGCAGATTCGGGCAGCAAATAGTAGAACTTTCTCGTTTGGATGCATCCGTGCGGTGTGGAAGCGACGCCTCGCCGCGAGCTTGTTTAGCAGAGTATGCTTTTCGAATATATCACAAATAAGTTTCCACATTTGCTTGGCGGTAGTGGCGTGCTGAACTTGCTCAAGGAGAGCATCTGAAAGTGTGATTCCGATGATGGCTCTTGCTTTAGCGTCTGTCTTTTGCCATGCAGAGTGAGTGGACGAAGAACCTTCCGGTGGGTCAAGCGTAAGATGTTTGTCAACATCCCTGAGAGATAGGATGAGTTGAATGCGAGCTTTCCAAATATGAAAGTTGTCATCACGGAGCTTCTCGAGATTATCGATAAGAGGTCCGGAAGAGGAGTCCATGACCAATATAAAGGCACCAAATAGATTGAAGTTTACTTTTTGTGTTTGTGCTTGATGTGTCTGTCGCGGTAGTGTCTAGTTTGGAAGATGCCATTACAATGAGCGCAAGGAGTAATGACCGACTTCCGTTCAGCTCTTTTGCGACACTTTTTACCACCCCTGTGTTGAGCAAGCTGCTTCGGACCCGAGACTTCGAGCTGACAAAGATCACAGATGAGGAAGGGAGGCTTTGGTTCCGAGACAGGGGTAATATGGGTGCCCCAGGAGGTGGAGGAGAAGGTACAGTGGACGTAAGAAGGGGAGCTGGCGAGAGAGGTTCGACTGTAAGCGGAGTCGGAATTCTTAGTGCAGGACGGTCGACAGGAGGAGAAGGCACAGAAGGCGATAAGGGAGACTCGGTGAGAGTGACTGGAGCAGGAGCTGGAGGTGCCACGGGTGCCGGAGTAGGAGAGATCAAGTTGACGACTTGAAGTGGGGCAGCTGCTTTCGTAACCGGTCTCTTCTGACCCTTTCGTTTCGACACGCGGCTAGCAGAGACGGGAAGGGGCTTGGAACGAAGCTTGACTGGCTTCTTCGACTTGTTCGGTACTGCAGGCCTCTTCTTTGTACCCAATGCCAAGATGTGTTGAAGAAAGTCCTTCTTCTTATCAGAGATATTCTTGTTCTGAGAGGGAGGAGGGACAGCGACGACGTCCGGAGTGGTTGCAGTGGAGGCTATATCACCGCCTTCACCGTCCGACTCAATCGCGGAGTCGTGGATAAAGCGGCACTTAGGGCGAAGCTGTGGTTTCTTTGATCGAGACGGGACTTGAATAGGTTCCAGTGAGTCGTCGTCGGAGTCAAAGCGGATGCAGCGGACGACAGGGTCGTCTGGGGATATCTCGATGCCGCGGCGGAAGACGGAGAAACAGATGACCACTGAAGGCACGGAGTCGCGAGGTCAGGCGGATGCTGAGGAAGAAGCGTGGGAGAGATGAAGGAAGCGAGAAGGTTTTGACTTAATGTTGAAACTGGACACGGGCTGTGAGACAAACCAAGGTATGTGACACAGAGACGAGACAAGTAGCAACGAGGAGTCGGGCCGCAAAATGGACTGTGCTCTGTGGTGCGGGGATGAAGAACGACGACGGGCCGCAAAACCAACCAAGGTAGGTAGTGCAGAGACGTCGGGCGTTAGACAGGCCACAAGACAGGAGGTCAGTAGATAGTGCAGAGACGACAGAGAAGTCACGCCAAACCCAAGCAGCATTTTTTTTTACTCCCGCGAGTTTTTGTTCTTCTTCCTCCCTGAGATCTGTAGCGACGAAGAGGGTGCGCGAAATAGGTAAGTCGGTGAGCAGCGCTAGCGGGCTGGGCCCATAACCTGATAGAGAGAACGAGGGAGAGCGCGAGCGAGCGAGGGAGAGCGAAAGAGAGAGAGAGAGGCAGAGAAGGAAAGAGAGCGAGGGACCAAGAAAGTAAGATGAGAGAGGAGAAGGTGGTGAGGAACTTTACTCAGGCAGAAGAACGAGGGAGGCAGGGGCTTATATAGACTTTGAGGCGAGTCGACTGAGTCTTCTGGATGATCGAAGGAAGGTTCCAGAAGCAGTGTAGACGACGGTGAGAGGCTAACCCTAAACCTGCTTGAGCTGATCTAAAGTAGATCAGCTCTATCTTGCAGCACTGTACACTGCATAACGTAACGGTCAAGTTCTAGGTTGAACAGTAAACTACAGGAATGTCTGTAAACCTCTTTGCGAGCTGTCAGCTGTCAGCAGAGGCAGCAAGAGAGAAATTACACTAACAAGATTGATTTATGTTTTGGAATCAGAAAATCCCAGCTGGGGTTAGCTTTCACTCTCGTTGTCTTGTATTGGGAGGGATATATCCGAGCAAGGATCGTAACTGAGGAGATTAGAATTCGAGCTGGTTATGATATCACATGCGAGTATTGCGTAAATTTTGTGGCGAGGTTCGAAGGGAAGCTCATTGCAATAGATTGGTCGAAAGAATTTACTGAAGTAGCGAAATAGGACGAAAATGATAAGTGAGAAGGCAGGAACATGTCCTAATGGTGAGGGGAGCCCAAAACTCTGGGGATAAATGCAGGGAAGCTCTACTAGGTGCCACTGTTGGGGTATGCCTCTCGTGAATTCAGTATATGGGGAGTGTTTAATGAATGAGATGCTGTCAGTAATCAGAGGAGTAGATGAGATTGATTTACTGCAGCATGCCGTTGCATCAAAACCCCTCGGAACCTCTTCATATGTCTCCATTGTCCTACATTAATGTCTCGCTGTGCATGCTAAACTTATCTCCATAGTTGGAGGGTAGAAAATATTAGGGCACCATGTATTCCCCTACGAAAGATCGTAACCAAAACATTGGTTGCATTATGAAAAAAATCAAGGGACTATAAATGTGATGCTCCTATTTAAAAATTTGTGAATCAAAGTGTTAAAATTTTGATATAGGCAGATACAAGAATAAATAGTTCCAACTTGAGTAGTAGATAATTGCCTGAATTGATTCAAACAAAAATATGAACATAAAACCAATTCCAATAATAGATGATCGATGGATATACTTCTGTGGCCCGAGCGATTTAAAATTTTTCTACCAACCTGGGACTACATATACTCTAGACCAGAATGAAACTGCTACCAAAATTCAGGTAAGTTCAATAATTTTGGTGGACATGCTTCAGGCTCTGCAATAATTATTACAGTATCTTTTTGGTAGTAATTTGTCAAGACCATAATTTTATTGACAATAGAAATGCAATAAATTTATCCAGTAAAATTTCAAATACTAACTTTAGGACATAAAAAACAATCCATACTGAATACAGATAAAATGTAGCCAAAACAAATAGACAAAATATTCCTCGATGATTCACAATAAATATAAACAGTGGGCTTTGAATGAAAATATTCCACCACAACTTAGTATCACTCTACGAACCAGTATAAAGACTAAAATATATGATCAATTTTTACACAGAGCCCCTCATAAATTTGGTTGGGTTCGTTTTTGTTCAACTGAAATTTTCTGCTTACAAAGAGTCATAAGGGATAGACCTCGAACTCTTTTACTGTTGTCAGAAGGTTAATGGCCGCAACCGGTGTATTTTTGATGTGAAAGTTGGCGCCCGAGTGGAACTGGACGTCCTTATCACGCGGCAGGTGGTTTTCAAGCCCGACGGCATACTTTTCTTCTACTTGTGGAAAACCGTAGATGTTCTTCTGGACGCGGGTAATTATTGCCGGGTGCTCTGGCTCGACGTGAAAATTCGGCACTGGCCTGAAGTATAGGGATGGTGCGGTCTATCTTTCGTGACGGTGTTTTCTTTGAGGTCTATGTGGCGTACTTTTAAACATTCTATCGATATTATCGGTAGAAGCAGCCGTACTGATTCGTAGTCTGCTGTTTGACCGCTAAATCATATGGGTTAAGAAGGCATCCTGAGATTGAGCAATTTTCGGAATAAAACAGCCTGTTTGCTTTGGGTTGACCAGTTGGATAGAATTTTGAGACATTGATGGCTGGTTCAGGCTGCTACTCGGCCGAACCGCGGTATCAATTCTAATTTAGTAGAGTGGCAAATACAAAACTACATCGACTAAAGGTAGCAGGTCTAGGTCCTAGGAGACCTGCGGCCCGTGAAACATAGTAAATTCTTCAGTTTTGCTACTTAGCCATGTATGGAAAAAAGGGATACGGAAGTAGATTTCCCCGATAGCCGGAGGCCAAGAAAGGAATTTCCCCATAAGAGGGAAGCATAAAAGCTTATTGTGTCTGAAGACTTGACTGTGTATAATGTGGGTGGCTATGTCACCAACACAGAGTAGGTTGATTAATATAGCACTGTACCTGAGTCGAATCGACAAGAAGTCATCTGGTACAGTATTTTTAACAATCCCCAGCGTTCAGATTGTGAGACTCGTTAGGTACCGAGTTCAAATTTTGACATATGACCCATTGCTCAACCTATAGTATGCAATGTTTTGGTTTCCAGAATGATAGTCAATGTGGAGCAGCTATTTACATTCGAGAAGGCCACAGTTTGGTTGGCAGCTGAGCGTACAAATTCAACATTTAAGATTTCCTTATGATCGCAATCATCTTTGGCTCCATCGATGTCAGTCATAAGTCTTTTTCGGCCTTATACAACTATCTTATTATCACGTTGAATACAGAATTGGAGTCCGTGAGCATGATTAATGGTACAACTCGGGACAAAGATCAATAGACATATTTCCGAAGGGTGTCTGTGAGATTGAATGCATCTCGAAAGCATATTAACTCGGCTCCAAGAGCTGAGCAGACTATAACATGAATCTTTTTGCTAGAATAGTTTGGGATACAGCACCTGTTTTAGGCATCCATAAGAAGTATAATAAATCACAGCTGTGAGATGAAGTCTTTGCTATTTGAACAAGCGTTATCTAAGTGGGAGGCAATTCGGAGAGATTTTATATCAAAGGGAGATAAAGGTAGAGACATGTTTCGATTTTTCTGCAGTTGCATAAATATTTTGTTCAAACTCAATATTTTTTCAGAGTTGATTTTTTTCTGTAACTTGAGCGACCATAGCGAAGGCATAAGTAATATTCGGGCGATTTTTAGTATTCCAAGCAAGATATAATCGAAGGGACCGATATTTCTAGAAAGATTCGCCTACAGGAAGATTAGAAAGTTTAAAGATGTTTTAGTTTTGCGAAATAACGACAAAATTGTCTGCGACAGAGATACGAACACCTGTGGATGTCAAATTGTCGAACTACGGTTCTTTTTAATCAAATTTCTTGAGAATTAGTCTTAATAGTGTGAGGAGGGTATCAATTCCTCATAGGATTTTATCGTCGACATGAAAATCAACGATTCCTTGTAATACACCAGAATTAATTGATGAACAGAGATCCATGTCCTTCGAAGACGGTATGAGTCCGAGATCATCTTTAAGGTGTGCAGCCATTATACAATTCCAGTAATCTCCGGCATATGGATGGATTTAGAGACGATCAACCTATTCGAATATTTTGCCATCTTGTAGTAGCGACTAATGGAGGTGCTGAAAGTAGAAATTTCGGCAAAGACTTTCCGATAGTTGAAGGTAAGCTTGGCTATAGTTCTTTTGCTCTACACGCAAAATTTGGCAATTGACGCGAGTGGGGAGAGGAATCGAGCTAAATATTGTCTCGAATTTGTATAATTATGAAACAGGAGGGTTTTAGCTTTATCACGATTCCGCTGTCCGACGAATAGAGCTTTGAAGGCTGGAGTGTCAGTGTAAAGTTTTTTGTTGGTCAAGACGAATCGACGATTTAGATATGTTCCTGTTCTTCAGAAGATAAGATCTCGAAGCTATAGTCCATACTTTGAGATCCAGAAGGGACTGTAATTCTGCACGGGTGGAATCCGGAAATTACAGGAGACTCCTGCGAGGATCTATAGGATGGAGGATCTACGAGAGGTGGACTGAAAAGAATTGAAGAGAGGTTTACATGAAGGGTTGAAGTACGGAGTACATGATTGCGGCGATTTTGTCATCTGCAGTCAAAAGGCGATCCAAGTTACTTATGTACGGTCGAAGTTTAGTAGGTTCAAATTGTGTTTCAGTTGCGTTTTTATAAGTAGAAACTTGTTTCTCTTCAAGACGTAGTATTTTAAAAGTTCCAAGTCATTTATTTTGTTTCTTTTCACGATACACAAGTAATTCTTGACCTGGCTAGAAGTTCACTGTAGAAGATAAAGGGAGGTGGACAAGAAGCACTTTTTGATTGAGGAGTCGGGCGGTAATTGTTTTCATTTATGCCCTAGCAAGGGAGAACGCTCGAATTCTTTATGACTGATTCTGGAGGGAAGTATTAACGGAAGGGGAGCGAGATCGCGGATTCTGAAGATAAGCAGTGAATCGAAAACACCATCTACGTTCATACTGTCATCAAATGCTTTAACAGAAAGGGAAAGAGCGATATGAGGGTCTAGATATGGACAGTCTGGGGATTATCTGAGGTAGACTCGGCGCAGAGGGCCATTGTATTACTCGTCATCCCCCAGAGAGTTATGGCTGTTAGCACCTGAGATATCGGGTTTGATGCCTTCAATCGAAGGGTATAACTTTCAGGATGTAGTCCATCATTCGCTGGAATGTAGACGACGAGCTCATCAGTCCAAAGAGCATCACCTCGAACTTGAATGTGCCAAAGCTGCATTCTTTGCTCATGAGGATCTGCAAATACCCTACAAGAATGTCCAGTATTGTAAACATGGAGCTTTTCGTCAAGTCCTTGAATATTTCTTCGATCTTTGGCAACTGCAAGTGATCGAGCTTCGTTCGTCGGTTTAGTATATGGTATTAAACACAAGAAAAGGTTCTGCTGTCCTTCTTTTGCCACAATTACTACATTAAAATATAAGACTGAAGAAGATGGAGTGATAATTGCTGCATCAAGCATGTTGCCGATTTCTTTCCGAGCAATCTAAGTGTGCCGTGGAACCATACGAAGGACCCTATGGAAAATAGTAGTCTTATTATACAGCTCTAATCTATGTTTTGTACGTAATACAGCTGGGAAAAGCTCCTTGATTGTCCAAGCGACTCAATCGGGGCCACGGAGTGACCATTTCATGTTTTCTTGTTTCTTTTGAGGAAGATGAGCAATAGTGCTCCAAGTTTCCATGTCATGTCCTCCGTTTATTTTTATTCTCCCCCTTATTGTACGGCTACTTCAAACTTATCGGCTAGTTTTGTTTTCGAGTTTCCGGCGCTCTTTTAAATGTTTTACCGGATCTTAGAGGCCAGTTCTTCTTCTAAATTGTCTGCTGATGTCTTCGCTATGAATTTCTATCTCTTTACCCCTCATTAACTGCTTGTCACCGTTCTTTTTTATCAGGATAAAAAGGCAGTACTACTTCTTCCGGGAAAATACGCACACGAACGCTTTGGATCCCGAAGTCCAAATTTGCCTGCATAGCTGAGAGAGTTTGGAGACAAATATTAGATTAAATGGATACTTATTCACAACTAGATAGTCTCTCTCGACAAAGCAGTCATCCAAAGTGGTAGTAATCCTTATAAACGAGCCAAAAACAGGAGGCTCTATCAACATTTACGACGGTGACTTTATTCAACGTGTATTTCGGGGATAAATTTTAGTGTAGAAATAAATCCATATACATTACATCCTTTACGGCTCCAGACTCCAAATAACCCATAATTACGCACTCTAAACCTTGAATTACACCAACTGCAGCACGCTCTGTCATTATTCAGTCATAAAGGCAATTATAGGCAAATAATTCTTTTCAAATATCCTTAGAATTAAGTCGAAACTACGCCATCATCCCTTCAAAGGCGTTGACCAAACCTGAGCCCTCACTTCGCGTTCGCGAGCTCAGCAACAACGTCGTATTTTCCGACGTATTCTTGAAGCTTGTTCAAACCCTCCGTTCCTCTACTTTTCTTCTTCTGCTTCATCCCTCTGCCCAAATTACTGAATTCTTCTGCCAGCGAAACAGGAGATAAGATTCGTACTTATTGTGGATTATATACTAGAAGAGACACCAGAGTTAACCCTCCATCTTCTTGAAGAGACTATTCCTGCAAAGTTTCCGCTTCAGCATTTTTTCCCGTCATATTGACGATCACTTCGACGTTTCGATCGGAGTCCGATTGACTATCGCGGACGACGTTGACCTGATCGGCTACTTGAACTTATTTTTTCTTATCTTGGTTTTACGAAGCACTGGAATCCTTGCATACCACGGCAAAGGGTGCAACGGTAATCGCAATGCGGATTTCTCTCGCATTATGATGTTCCAGGGCCAAGTTTGCGACAATGGGAGAAACTTTTGTTGTGTTTCCTCTCTGGGCTGAATAATATGGCCCTTCAACTGTATCGCCATTAACTTTCTTCTGCTCAACGGGAGAAGTAAAGCGAGGCAGGTAATTAGCAAGGAAATGAACCTTATCATACATGTTTCTTGAGCGATCATCTGGCGACCTAAGCTTTTTGCCAGTGGTACTTCCAAAACATGAGACGAGGATCCGGAAAACGAAATTCGATTTCCGTGAAAGTCCATCAAAGCCTTCAAATCATCGGCGTAATTCTTCGGTCCTGGCGATGACAGGAACTGCTGCAACTGCTCATACTGACATGCATCAATGTAAACTAACCCAAATACTACAATATCATCGAAACTATCCCTCCCGTACAACTGCTTCACTTTCTTCAAATAACCCAATATATATTCGACTTGAAAGCCGATTTCCAATGATTGATGGATGGTTTCCTGGAGATCGTCTTCCTCAAAAAAATTTTCGAACAGCTTCTTTTTGATATTGGAGTAGTTCTTGGCATATTTGATCAACTCTCCCGGAGCTGCGAATAAGACGTAGTATAGCTCGAACGCGGGACCGAGCAAGTGTCCAAGGAGAGATGATACCTTCTCCTCACTAGACTGTCCTTCCATCACTCCATTGTTGTAGAAGAGGAAAAACTTCATGGCATTGCTGTTTTCGTCGTAAGCAACGAAAGTCGCTCCGGAGGAAGAGATTTTCCATGAACTTAACATGATATAGTCAAAAATGAAAAATCAGTGATCCTAGGAAAGAAGTTTTACGGGTACGAGTTTGAAGGTGTCCGACCGTTTGAAAGGAGAGGGGGCGCTGTGTTGTCTCCCTCCGTTCCACCACCCACTAAAAGCCAGCACTGTTCATGTGACACTTACCGGGGCGGCAAAAATTTCTAAATCTACAAGCTGCGAGACTCACAATAATTAAAATTCACTAAAATATTGCGAAAATGAAAAAACTCTAGCCTACAGGACGGATACTGAGACCTTTGTTTAATGATTCTTACTCAAAATCAAGCTGCTGGGGCCGTGATTTCAAACGCAACTTGCCCGATGTACGGCCTGGAGCCGGCTTTTTAGGGAACATTAAGAGGTATTAATGGTCACGCTGTAGGATATTCCGGGCCATAACCCACTATATCTTTAAAATATTATCGCCCCCAATTTCACCCCCTTAACGATTCAAGTGAGCCTGCTAAACAGACAAAACGCGGCAAGGGCTTAACCGATGCCTTGTCGAGCAAAGGGGACGGACAAAAATTCCGCTATTGAAATATAAGCAAGCCGAGGAAACAAATGGTTGAAAGACTCGTGGTGTAAGCGATGTAGTTATCGAAAGCGACGACGAAAGCGACGGATTCTCGAAGGGGAAAAGGTTTGGGTGTTTTACTCTTGGAAGATATATCCGGTCTATCCGATTCTCGAAGTGAAGTAGATAATCAACTTTGAAACGTAAGAAAAAGCGTTATAAAAGTAGCGAAATTGGTATGTTTTTAGTGACTCTTCAAACGCTATCAACAATTTGTGTACGGTACAACTAATTCATGCCTGGCAATTTGCGGGTAAGCGTCGATCCAGATGGTAATTTTGATGGGAATGAAGTTTCAATAAATGTGCAGTAGAGTACAGTACAGTACTTTGCCAAGATTGACAGTTGAAAGTGAAGAAGATTGTTCTATGCATTCTGCGCACTCATGCGTTCGGCCTTTGGCGGCCCTCTCTTTACAGTATTGACCCTCAGCGGTACAGTATTTACTAACCGACCAGTGTAACGTACGGTACAGTAACATATGTCGGGGCGGCAACCCTTCGGGCTAGCTGTCCCTGTATCCCGCGGATATTACAGTAGAGTACAGTAGGAAAAGGTATAGTACTGTAATGACAAAGATGGATGGTCCCTTGAGCTGGACGCGGCTTGTCGCTGCTGGGCCAATTCGTTGTCAGTGCTAGCGCTGCAATCAAACGAATCCCCAACAGAGAAGAGTGCCAGGAAGCTGCATCATTTATTGTATTCATTGCTGATTCTCAGGACACTGTAATGTATAGTACAGTACATGCAGTCGGCCCCAAGCAAAAGCGTCACCGGTTTTATATTTGTTCCCATAGATTTACAGTAGAGTATAATTACACCACACCAGTACAGTACAGTACAGTAGTTGAGTGTTTGTACAAACATACAGGCGATTCAATCATGCAAGGCAAAATGGGCAATGACAGAGATTGGGGTTGCAAAAAATAAAAGATCACCGTCACAAGAAGACCACAGCGACCAACTCATATTTAATGGAGCAACAACTGCCGCCAATGCTCTCGCCTCTCTCGTCGCTCACCGGCGACGATATGGCGCCTTTCGTCCCACGCGAATCGCACCCCACGTCATCATGGCATACCGAACGGCCGTTCCAATCACATGCAACCTGCCCACTTGAAACAGTTCATCTCCACTTGCAAAGTCGATTTGCCTCGACACAAACGCATTGCATCTCTCATCCCGATGTCTACTCACCGCACTCCCATCGCCTCGAATAAACTCTCTCGTCCCACCACCATCGGCACAGTTACTGCCATACACCACAAACCTCTTCACATCAAACCGCGCCAACCTCGAGCACCCAAACTCATACCGAAACTTGCCCAACACATGCTCCGCCACCGCCACATGCATCTCGGTACACGCGCCTCCATCGTCATATCGGGGCCACGTGTCCAAAAAGTAATCACACACACTCCCAATCCCCGCCGGACTCGCCGCACAATTGGTAACAATATATCCCATCCTGCCCAAGTTCAACAACGGCAACACCAGACACTTTGTAAACAACGTACTCTGCAACCGTTTCCCCCGTCCCCTCTCCCCCACCATAGTCAACCCAAGATGCACCACCAAATCCCCCTGACACGGCAGATACACCATCGCCGTAAACCCCACCGCTCCCTCACCATCCGCCACCACACTCACCACCCGATTCTCAAACACCCTCCTCAACACCGCACATCCCCCCTCCCTCGGGAACAATCGATGCGTCGGCACTGTACCAATACTCTCCCTCGCAACCCGTGTCAACACACCATGCAACTCCATCAACTCCGCATCCGACATCCATCGCCCCGGTTGATCATACGTACGCACAAATCGCGCATGCGGCAACGGACTACACCAATAGCGTACCAACGGCGCACGTAGATACGACAGTCGTGCTGGAGGCGCGTGTGTGTCATCCGTCAGACGTGGGTGCAGGATGCAGTCCACTCCGGCCACAGACGCGATAAGACGGAGGCATGAGATGCTGACTTGTTCCACAACACGTGTGGCCAGACACGAAGGTAGGTGTAGGAAAGCTGGTGCCGTGATGGGTGCCAGCACAAGAGTGAGCAGGATGGCGAGGATAGAGCGGAGAATCGTGGACAGTGTGTGCAACAGGGAGGGCCGGCAGTGGGTACTTTGCTGTTGGCGCTTCATGGTTTGATCTGTCGGTCTGTCGGTGAACGGGGCGGAGTGTACCAGACCGCGCCCACAGCCGCTGCAGCAGAGACACCACGCGGTATAAACGTGGAGAGTGGAGAGTGTCAACTCGGGGCGACGAGGAAGCAATGAAGATTCAGCGGGAAACAGATGCAGCCGAGTGACACTTGGCACCGTCTTGTTGGTTGCATAGTATTACAAAATGAACATACCGAATATTCCCTACAACCGTTCACCACACAACCACTTTACACAACTGTAAGCCCTCCACCCTCCTACTACCCTACTACCCACCCTCACCTCGCCTCCTACTCACCCGCTGCCTCCGACTCAACCCAGCCACCACCGCCGCCGCCACCACCGCCAACCCGATACCCACAGCCCCAAGCACCACGGCAACCACATTCACCCCGCCGCCCAGCTTGACCTCCTCCAACGGCCCGACATTCAACAACCGCGCACACAGCACATTCACGCGTTGGAAATTCACGCGTGTCACACCGCGTGCCACCAACTCACGCCTCGCCTCGGTCTCGGTGCGTCGCCCAAGCCATATCGCCGCAATCCCCAACGGCGCACCAGGCACCACCGTCCAGAACAATGCCACCGACGCGATGCCCAAGTTACTCGCATGTGCCCGGTCAAACAGCGATACATCCCGATTCTGCAGAGACAGCTGCCGAAACTCACGGCAATCCGCCGCGAAGAATTCAGGCAGCCCCCCAACCTCTGCTGCCCACGTTTGCAACACACACAGCCCGACAATCATCCATCCCCGCCACCACCGCCACACCCCACGCGCCCGGTCCGCGGCTGTCATCACTCACCTCTATGTCTCGTCCACTTGAGCGCGCCACTCCGCGTCGCACTCCCATTCACTACCACACTCATTCCACACAAACCACCGCCCGCTTTTAGTCTCCTTTCCCCGCCAATACGCACCACACTCCCCACGGGGCCGGGTACAGAACAAAACGCCGCCGTCCTTTCCGTCATCGGGAACCCGCCGCATCCCTTTGACAAAAACACCCCCCGACCCACCGTTCCACAGCTTTTGACCAAAACAAACCACACACAACACCCCTCTCACCCACCCGCTCACGCCACACCGCACCCGCCCCGCTCCGCCTCCGCCTCCGCCTCCCCCGCCAACGCGCGCTCCACAAAGTCCGCCACCGTGTCCAACAGCAACTCGCGTTGCACCGTCTCGCGTCCATTCCTCGACACTTTGCCATCCTTGTCCCCACGTCCCACCCCGTGGTCATTCTCCACCCCACGAAACATCGCCACTCGTTTCAGCGCCTCGTGCGTCTCATCCCACGTTCGCTCCCGTTGTCGCTCCATCCCGTAAAAGCCTTCCCTCTGCAGCACGCTCTCCCCCTCCCTGCCCGTCACTCGGTACAGTTCATACTCTCGACATTCCTGTAATGACACCCTGTAAAATACAGGTATAAGACTCGGGCCCTTGGTCCTCCTCCGTTCCGCCTGTTCCACCCGTTGTAGAAACGCACTCAGTTCCTTCATGGGCCATCTCCGTGCCACAAACTCGGGCGACAGGATAAACACCCCGACCTTTGCACTCCCCAGAGCCCATTCCATCCGCCCCGCGCTATCCTCCCCGGGTAAAATCCCCTCAATATCCACAAAACTGCTGATATCTCTTTCCCACAGCTTGTCATGCAGCGGCACCGCCATGTCCATCTTATCCGGCCCCGCATGACTGATAAACACCTCAAACTCCCTCACCGACGCTTGCCTCCCCGTTCGCACCGCCGTGCGCGACACGCTCTCGCGCAACGGCGGTAGCAACGGCGCCAACGTGCACCCTTCCCGCCGCTCCACGCACCGCCCGACCACCAGTTTACGTAGCTTGCCCCCCGCCACTAGCCAACCATCCTCCGCCGCGTACACCCATTGGTCGGGGTACAGACTGTGGCAGGGGTTGCTCTCCAGAGTACCTAGTACGATTCCACCCGACTTGTCCGTGTTGTAATGGATGGCGCGGCTGAACGGGTCTAGGTGCACCCGCCCTGGCCGGCACGCTCGCTTGTACTGTTGGATGATCCCCCCCCAGACGTCCTGCTCGGCGCTGTGCGTCATGCGGGCTTCGGTGGTAAAGTCGTACCCCCGGGCCGCCTCGCTTCGATCCGATTGGATCACAAAGTGCCTTTCTGTTACATACAGACTCACCCCGATGGAAATGTACCGCAGGTCCACCATGCTTTCTAGCGTGCGCACGTGATACTTTGGCTGCCTGGTGTCCAGCCGCGCCCAACTGTGCACGTGCGCCACGCGCAGCGGCTCGCGGTCCGTGATGGCGACCAGTCCCGTGCTCTCCTGGTTGAACGACAGCACCCACACGCGGTCATCGGGGTGCATTTCGGGTGCCGTGAGGCACACCGGTGCACCGTCGAGGACGGTCCATGCCCTTACCGAGGCGAGCGTGGAGCAGCCAGCGAGCAGCCTGCTGTCGGCGCTGAAACTTAGGCATGTGATATGACCCGGGAGCGAGAGGTCCAACGTACGCTGGGTCCACGTGGACGGGTCAAACAGCATGATCCTTCCGCCGGCCACAGCTGCAGCCACGTGCTTTTCATCCGGGCTTACGGCAAGGTATGTGATGGATTGGCCCTGACACGCGACGAGTGCAAGGGTGAACGGGCTCCCGCTTTGCGGGTCGTGAATGTCGTATGGGCCTGGGTCGGGGGCAGGTGGTAGAGTCACAACTCCTTGTCTACGCGGCAGTAGGAGGAGCTGTACGTATTTGACGAGGTTTTGAGGATTCCAGAGGTCGTCAGCAACGTCGTGGCTCTGTCGACTGCCAAGGTCAACCTGCCACAACCCGCGCGGGCCGTACTCCCACGCTATCAACACTCGCATCTGGCGGGGGAATACCGCCAAATTTGCGAGTCGATTCATCTCCGGAGTATCGTGGCGCGAAATGTCTGCTGGACGGTCGCACTTGAGCGTCGAGATTGTCGTGTCCGCCGAGATGGATACGATCGTGTCGCGGTCCTCGCTCAAAAGGATCCTCGTCAACCGCGAGTTGTGCGACCGCGCAAGAGTCTCAACCTTGCCGCCTTCGCGCAGTAATCGAATCGTGCCATCCTCCATCGCCAAATAGACGTCTTCGCCTTTGGGGGCAAACTGCACGTACAACACTTTCCAGTTTTCAAACGCACAGCTGCGCAGCACATGACCGGTCGCCGTTGAGAAAACAAACGCACTAAACCCGATTGCGGCTGCCATCTTGTTCTGATCACGGTGTAACGACAGGTCCCTGGCCTTGTGCTCGAGCTGCATCCTATCGAGCAGCGTTGAAACCACCGTCTCGTCCCCGTACTGCCATCGTTTGACGGTGCCCTCGCTGCCTGCAGAGAATATGGCTCGACTCTGGGCGTCGACCCGCACACAACGAAGCCCTGCTTTGTGCGCCTTCCATTCCCTCACCAACTCAAGCTTTTGCGTGTCCAGAATCGAGATGTACCCTTCTTTCCACCCCACCACGAGGTATTTCCCGTCGGGAGTGAGCTCGCAGCACGACGGTGTCTTGTCATCCCGAAACAAAGACTGCTGCGCCCCCGTCTCGATGTCCCACGACCTCACCGTCTTGTCGGAGCTTACAGAGTAGATGCGCATGTTTCCGCGGGACACTTTCACATCTCTGACGAGCCGCTCATGTCCACGAAGAGTACGCTCAGTAATTGCAGACGCCAGGTCAAATATGACGAGAAACCCGGTGGCGCCTCCGATGACGATTTTCGACGACTTGGGAATCACCGCCGCACACTCGAGAGGCACGTCAAACGACGCCTTTCCCTTCACTGTGTCACTCACGGGCTGCAGCACACCCCGAGACGCGCACAACCACGGGAGCTGAGCGTACGATTTGAGGCTCCAGATGTACCGCGCGACAATGTCATTATTCGAGGCCTTGTGGGCGAGTCGTGCATGAATCTGAAACGCGAGCTCCCGTGGGTTGCGCGAGACATAGTGACTTGAGAGGCGCACGGCCTCGAACAAGTATCGGAGGCCTGCCTCCACTGCTTGCGGCCAGTGGATGCGCCTAGTGCCCAACACAAGCTTGATATCGGCCTCGATGCCTGACACGAGGCTCGCATTGGAGCTGCGATTGACGCGGGCCTCCGTCCACCGATAGTCGGAAATGACGCCCAAACATTCCGCGAAAAGCTTGGCGCGCAAAAGATGCCACAGGACATTGTCGGCAATATAATCATTGAGCACAGAGTCGGGGCCTGTGAGCGACCACCACTCTCGCACAGCGCGGACGCGAACCGGTTTAGAGCCTGGGGGACTGAGGTCGGTGAGACGTTGAAAGAGCCTAGAGAGAAAGATGGAATGCAAGGCGTGAAAGTAGGCGTGGTACTCCGAGTTGTCGGTGCAGTAATCGTGAATGCGCGGGTGGAGCCAAATGCCGCGGTGAGCATGCAGGGAGATCAAGTTGACCTGCGCGAGGGTTTCGGCAAACCGGCGGGCAGTGGTGTCGTTGCAATTCCACAAGAGCTGCAAACAGATCCAGGGGATATCGCGCTGCTTCTTCATGACACCGAGGGAAACAAAGGCAAGGTCAATGTCAAAGGGGTCGGTAGCGGAGGGACCCCAGCGGCGAAACAGACGCTCGACGGTGTTCAAACTGGACTTGACGACTGTCATGACAGAGGCGGAGGTGTGACTAGGACTAGAGTCGCGAAGTAGGAGGGAGGAGTCACGGAGGTCATGACTAAAACGGAGCCACGCTTCATGACGAGGGACGTGGCCATAGGCGACGCGCTCGCGAATATTCTTGCCCGCAACGGCGAGGACAAGTTGCAGACCGTCGCAGTAATCGAGAATATGATGAAAGGCTTGGCGTTGGTGTGGTTGAAAATGAGGCACCTCTTGTGCAAGGGAAAAGCCTGCATAGGCGCAGATTATCTTCTGAGCGGGGAGGGAACGTGCGGGGAGATGCGAGGACTCGACGACATGAATGGAGGGGAGAATCAAGGCGACGGCGTCTTCGCGGGAGGAGAGAAGGACGGAGAGGTTGTGAGGGGCGGTGGCGACCCCGAGGACGAGATGGCGGACGAGATCAAATACGGAAGGGTGGGAATGAAATGGGGCGGCCGGGGCGACCCAGATGTCATCGATGAAAAGTAGGATGGAGTGTTGCGTGAGATGGGATACGGCAAAGGCAATGGCTTGGTAGTGGTTATTCGGGATGGCGGATAAGCGAAGCATGGTTTGTGCGGTATGGGAGTGTGTTGCAAGGCGGAGTAGTTCTGCGAGATGGGAAAGCAGTACGTTTGGGTCTGCGTGTTGACCGAGGGTGATAAAGTAGCGGAGTGTAAAGCGGCGTGCGACTTGGGGATGACGAGCCAGGGCTATGAGGGTTGTCGTCTTGCCTGTACCGCCCATGCCCTTTAGGACGTGGATGGTACAAGTGGTGGAGGGAGGTGCGGGGGGGTTGAGGAGGGCGTGGAGGAGGGTGGATTCTGGGGAGTTGCTGCGGGGATCATAGTTGGCGGTGTATTCGTGCGGGAGTTGTGGAATCATTGCAGGGCCGACTCGGGGGTGTGGCGGTAGGGGAGGGAGTGGCTGTGGCTGTAGCTGTGGCGGCGGCGGTGGCGGTCGGATACATGTAGCAGGAGCGGCGTTGGTGGTGACTGTGTTGGTTGGACGGCGAGTGCTATGGAGGGGGCGTTGGTACTCTGGCCGTGGGAATGAGCCCTTCTGTACTCTTACTCTAGGTACAGCAGGGTACAAAAGATGTAAAGTTACGTATTCAAGGAGGATTCGTAATAATTGTGCAAAGAACCATGCCAAGAACCTTTCAAGGGGACACTACTGCTCCTTACGGCCCTGTCTGATTGACGAGTTATTGTACTACTGTCCTTAAATTACAGTAGTGACGTCGGCGTTCGCAAATTGGTCGCAGAAAAAGTTTCGAGCGCTGTGCATTACAGTAAAGTACAGTACAGTATTCTTAGTGTCCACGACAACTCCAAAGAATCAGTTTTCCATTTAGTTTCTGACCTCAATCTGTAATTTTGCATTGAACCTATTGGGAATTCAGCAATATGGGAGAAGTACAGCAATGCAAAAACCATAAAAAATTAGTCATTGCTGAATTCTGCAATTCTGGCGCGACCGGAATCAGGACTGTTTGGGGGGGACATTGGGGTGATTTAATGATTGGGTAATACTGTGGGTTATGTCGTGTTTCCTACGATGACTGCGCTCGCTATCATACCCGTGTACAAGCAGGGGTATTTATCGATAGCTCAGGGGTATCGTTGGATAGGGATAGGCAGTTCGAGTAGGCTAGGGAGAATTAAGGTATAAATTTTATTTACGGAGAAGGGCCTGGGGCTGCACACCTCGGCTGGACAACGGAGCTGAAGTCGACGCTGCTAAAATTCTCGATTGTATCTCCCGTCGGCGAGGGCGCGAGCGCGAGCGCTGATCGTTATATATATTGTACGACGGGCTCACTGTAGGCTCAATTAAAGCGCACTTGACAATATTGTACTATAATTCGACAGTTTAGCCTAGGTTCCAAAGCGCCTAGAATAATTGCTACAATGCTTTGGCATAATGGAACCAAAAAACCCAATTGATTTGATTCAAGGACTGTATAGTAGCGCGTCAGGAGCAAACATTTTCCTGCGAATGACACAGTCGGCTTGACCCAAAATAAATCTCCTAAGCGACCCACCCCCCATGGTCATCCGACTTCCTTTACACACGAAAACACCTGCCATGTCTTCTGGTCACTCAAGCATCTAGCTCAATCACATGGCCACCTCCTCCAAACGGAGGGAACCTTTGCGCGCGGTGGAGTGTTCAGTGGAAGTGGTGTTGATGATGTGGTGCTAGTTTAGAAAACCGCTGGAATTCCGTAAATACCGCGGTTCGGAAAGCCCGCGGGTAGCTCTAAAAGTAAAACAAGCATTTACTGTTCGCTCCATTGCAAGAATCACTCCAGTGCACGACGCTTGCACTGCTAGTACTGCGTAGCCGGAATAAGACTTAAGCAATTCAGGAAACTTCTAAGGAGCGTGGAGGTCGAGTAAAGTGATCCAAAAGGTGCCTACAGCAACCCTATTCTGCCTTTTTAGTCCATTTCACTCCATTATAGGTTGACCTGTTTAAAAATTTACTCAAACAGTGATCAGTCCAGAGGCCATTGTTGGACTAAATAAAGACTGGTTTGCTTTCAGTTCTCCAGCCTTCAATGGAACAAAAAGAAACACTCTATTGCTGTAACCACCATCACTGTAGATGCAGTACCGCTCAAATTCAAGCACATTTAATGCTCCTCTTCAAGATAAGAGCCCAAGAAAAACGCCCAGTCATGCCGGAGTCGCTCGAAAGGTCCCAGAACGTGCATTACATTTCATCTGAAGTCATGAACGTTTGATCTTTTGATGTATGGTGTCGTTTATGTTAACTATAAATAACAGACTGAAATCCGTCAACCTTTGTGCGGGCAATCCCCAAGACGGTCCTGTCGATGTACCTGACGCAGTTTTCGAGAGCTGCGTTCTTGCCCTTGATTGCTCCTGCATATCTTGCTGCGCTCGAGTAAAAAATAAAGAGAACTCACTGAACCAATGATGAAATGTAAATTCTCCTCTAATAGGTACTCAAGCTCTTCCCAGAAATTCTCCGATATCCCTGAAGAAAGGTCTCCACAAGGGATCATACAAAATATGCCGGTAAACGCTTCAGAATGATACATGTAGTGGGAAGTAGTGCAGTACTGTCCCTTTTCTTGATTTCAGATATGTCTCACCACAAACAAAGAGAATCGGAACCAATTTAAGTACGTCTGACTTTATGAAGCGGTAGTGCAGAAGACACTGTTGGTCGTTCAGCGCATAAAAAGTTTCTTCAAATGTATGCCTTGAGAGGATGTAGTTTTGTTCGATGAAACGAGTATAGTTGTGATGCTCGTACCGAAATTTTTTATACGTAAAACGGAGAAGTGATGACGGGGAAGGAATTCTTGCAACTCTCCGAGGAAGAATGGCATGCAACGCAGTTTTCCAGTACTGTACCGGCTTTTGGATGTGAAATTTTTTATTTCCACGAAAGGCGGAAAAGTGTGCCATTGCATGAGTTGACTGAGATGATGAATCTGGGAAACGATCATACCAGAAATTTTCAAACAGGTCCCATAAACAGGACATCACAGTAATACTCACAGTATAATCCTGTTGATGTCTGCGTTATGAATACCCTCCGCACGCTTTTGTGCGACATTGTACAACCCATAAAGATTTACCACCACGCGTAGGGGTTCTTCGCAAATTGCCAATGAATTCGGGAATTGCTTGCAGACCTATCTGACAGTTAAAATTGTGAATAATAGCTTAATTCAGACTGTGTGTAGAACATGTATTGTCTTCGAAAAGGACAATAATGTACACGTGTATACTTGGTACCTCAAATGCTTTGCATTGTCTTGTACTGTACTTTCCTGTCCTGTCTTACTTGGGCAATCTTAACTTACTGTCCTCCCTCCCTGTGCCACGCACGACGCAGTGCAGTATGCGAGAAACTACTGTACGACGCTATCAATGTCGTTCTAGACCACTATAGGCCAGTGCCTCACGCAGCATCGTCGGAGGACTGGGAGAAAATAATGAAAAATTTGGCTCAGTTTGTAATTCCAGTCCTGATTTCAGGTCACAAAGTTACTTGCGCTTTACTGCCAACTCGGTGGGACAGTGTTCCAATTTTATTTTCTCCTCGTAAATGGCTTGTTGACAGAAGTGGTAACCGATATTGATGTGATTTCTACGGCGGTTACTGCTCCCGTTCATGGCCAAGTGCATCGAAGCTTGGTTATCGACATATATGACCATCGGCTCTTTCCACAGCTCCAATCAAATTTTGAGGTTCGCTACCTATCGAAGTAGCCGAAATGATTCTTACCCACCAGTACTCAGGCTTACGTACTCCGCCTCATTTGAGGACAAAGTTATAACTTCATGCAAACGAGAACAACACTACAACGCCATTCATCCATCATAAAGACGTAAATACTAGTCGAATTTCATGTGGCGACATCACCTGCATAATCTGAGTCCACGTATGTAATGGGTTCCAAAGATACGCGCCTGTCGAAACACAATTTGTGCCGAACTTGAAGGTGAGATATATCAAAAGCCGAGTCACACATTTTCAATGCAAATTGGTAGGCATTTCAACAAACTTAGCTAACCAGCAGACAACGAATGCAACATCTTGGCGTGTACCAACCATCAGATGCATTAAATACCCAATTGCTTCACAATACGGGATCTTGGACACCAATTCACCCTCTCCACTCAGGCTAATACCTGGTTCCATTGGTGTGTGTGTGATTCTTTTGCCAAGCCAAGGCCAAACCGGACGGCAACATCATGGACTTAATTTCCTGTGATAGATAGAGTTTCCATTCAGTGTACTTTTGGTGGATCTCAGAGCCAAGGCAATGGCGAGCTTCATTCAGATCTTTCATACGAAAAGTTGATGTAAGGGCTTTTTTACTTCATCGAGTCGTGAAACATTGCTGGAAGCAATCAACAAATCATCCTTATACAACGAAATGAATAAAATGGCTCCGTCAATGCAGCTGCTGAACAGACAAGCATTAGACGGATTACGCTGTAAGTCCAAACACTCCTTCACGAACTTGTCAGTATCTTTGTGCCAACAGCGACTCACCTGCTTCAGACCTTATATTTCTCTGTAGAGCTTAAAAATTTAAGTCTCGTTATTCTTGATCAGGAATCCTTCTGGTTGCTCCACGTACAAAAACTCTTCGAGATCTCCATTTAGAAAGGCTGTATCAACGTCCATCTGATACAACAATAAGTTTAAAGATGTAACCATAGCCAACAGAATCCGAACTGAAGTAAACTTTACGACCATAGCATAGGTCTCATTGTAGTCAATCCCTTCAATCCAGGAGAAACCATGGGCAAAAAGCCTAATTTTGTGACGTTTCTTTGTTGTACCATCTGGCGGAGGATCATGTTTTGTCACATAAACCCATTTGAAGGCAACTACATTTTTATTCGCAGGTCGAGGTACCAACTCCCAAGTGTTGATCTCTAGAAGAGACCCATACTTTTATTCTCGTTTCACTTGTTCCTTTCAACGTTAGAAAGGGCTTCTTTGTTTGACTGAGGATCAGGGGGACAAAAGGCTGACAATAAAGCACTCCGAGTAGCCTTTCATCATTCTCTGGGCTTTCGCCGGTACCTTGAAGATTGTACGGTTTCTGATACCTGTTCCAGTTCAGGCGGTGTCGTATCCGAAACATATTCCCCTGCCACTTCAGTAGAGGACGAAATAATCAGGTTCGAATTATCAGAATCCTCACCAGCAGAAATTTCTTCAGGCGCATGGTGAGAAATTTCGCCCTCAGTGTGTGATGTATCGCTGGGCACATCCTCGAGCACGGTATATTCATTGTGTTCCCTTTGTCCGAGCTCTTCAATCTTTATATCTCGGGAGATCACTACATTCTGGGAAGAAACATCCCACAATTTGTAGTCCTATGAGCCATTCGTATATCCTGTAATGACCGCCTCCAGAGCTCGAGGATATCGTTTCCCTTCCCGCTTGACATTTGGAATCGTAAACCAGCATTTACTCCCAAAAACGCGTACATGCCCAAGATGCGGCTTCTGCTTAGTCTGTAGCTCAAAAGGCGTATCATCTCGCTCCAGTGCCCTTGTAGGTACCCGATTGCGTACATAAACTGCCACCACCACTGCTTCGGCCAAGAACGAGTGGGAGAGGTTCTTAAAGTGGAGCATAGATCGGACCAAATCGTTTATTTGTCTATTCGAACGTTCTGCGATACTATTCTGGTGAGGATTGTATGGAACTGCCCGCTTTACTTCTATGCCGTGTTCTACCATGTACCTTTCGAGAACATTATTGATGTAATCGCCGGTGTTGTTGAAATGAATCCTTTTCAACTTCCTTCCGGTATGACGTTCTGCGTACGCATGGAACCGTTTGAAGCATGCGAAGGTTTCGGACTTTTGCTCCCAACGTGTAGACAGCACAAAATCGTGAATAGTCATCAATAAAAGATATAAAGTACCGAGATCCACATAGGGACTCCGTCTGAACAGGACCATGGACGTCATTTTGAAAAAGGGATGTAATGCATGCGATCTCATAGTTTTGGTTGCCACCAGGACACGTGTACACCTGTAACATGAAAATGCGAAGATACACCCTACTTCTGTGGTATACCTATCACACGTGTAAACTGGGCCAAACCGAAAGTTGCCTGGGACGAAAGTCCATTTTCAGGCAACTCAGAATCACGGCGCATTTTGTCATGTTTCAAACCACTTGGTATTCCGCTCTCTCATTGTCTATGAGATACGCCTCCGTACCACTCATATCGCTCCAAACGGCGATATTTGAGCTGTTTGCTGTGGAGCATTCGGACGCTAGGCATGTTATGGCTGGTTAATTGTCTGTCTCTATTCTAGGCTCAAAGTATTGTACCCAATGTGTCATACGTGTATAGTCTCCTATGTGTCATACGTGTACAGGATCATAGGTTTCGTACGTGTACAAGTAAGCAGTGGTATCTATATTTATCCTGTAGTTGCCTGGACCAGCTGCATACAGCTTACACCATACTTATTATACTGGCTGTATACAAATCGTTCTTGCTAAAGTATGCAGCCCTAGTATTTTGATGCAGCTAAGTTGTTTTTTTAGTATTGAACGTGTGAAACGAAAGTTTTGATTCACGTTGAACGGCCTACATGAGATTTTCGTACTGTTACGTGGGACAAGCCGGCCTAGAAAAAATGTTTTCTACTCTTACGATATTTTAAGTTCCCTTCTTTTGGTTCTATCATAGGCCGAGATATTACAGTTGCGTTGAAGCAGCACCTAAGGCATAATTCACGGCTTGATTGTTTTATTGTACGTTTACGTAACAGAAAATGTAAGGCTAGCACGCACTTCATGTTACTTACGTTTTGAATATCGGTAACTATGAATTTCCCGCGCATGGAAATGAGGGATTCTGCTGTGATTTGCATATTGAAATCAGTGCATTAGACCTGTCCGACTTTGAGGCTTTCCCAGTTTTCTCTGCTAGACGTTGTTCTTCTTGGAGAAGAGGACTTTTCAAAAAATCCAGCGAGAGAGATTTTAATTCTTCACCGTGTCGTTGGCGACTTTAATGTGCTCAAAATTTCCGGGCAATCCACACAGAACGCTCATGGCAATATTTTCGTCAGCTAATGTGACCTCCGTATTCCGTAGGTACGATGCTAGCTGGCGGACGCGATTGATTTATGCGAAAGCTCCCTCTCTCTCCACCATGTTGGCAGAATAAAATCTACGGCGAGCCCTGAGCTCATTTAGTTGTTTATGTCGCTGGAGGACACTCACCGATACTTTTGACATAACTGGTGCAGACTTCAGTTCACGGACGTGATCCATTTGGTCATGGCTCAGCGTCAAAACGATGACAATCTTGCTTTGGCACCCCTTTCCTGCCAACCACGTTAGCCCTCATAGTTTTCATATGGAGCTTTTTCAGTGAGTAAATCGTCCAGTTCGCGAAACGCCAGGAGGTATTCGACTTTCTGCTTCAAGATATGGGAGTTAGAGTCAATGCGTTTTCAATTTTGAATACGCCTGAGCCGTCCATCTTTCCTTTGACAAAATAAAAGGACCAAGGAAATAATATAGACAAAACAGCAACGCAAGGTCGCAAATAACAGACTTCAAAGGTCTTAGAAGAAGTATGTGTACACAGATTGTCACGTTCGAACGAAATGACCGAAGGGAGACGGACTTCTAGTCCCCTGGTTAGACTCTCCAGATGAGACACGTTTTCTGTGGTTGACTTCCCTTTCCTTGCGTGAATCAAGGTACAGTGCAGCGCACCAACACTATTTGCGAAAGATAACCAGGAGTCGGACTCCCGGCCCCCGATTAGACTCTCTGGGTGAGGTGCGGTTTCAGCTTCCTCTCCAACTTGTGCGAGAACCGCAGAAAGGTGAAAATGATCCCTACGAGACGTCACAAGTAGGATACAAACTCCATCGAGTGTTCACCTTGAAAGCCAAGCCAGACCCTTGCAGAAAGTTGTGCGGCCATTTGTATGCTTTCAGTCTTTGTGTAGTAAGTTACGACACTCTATTCAGCAAAGTAGTTCGCTTACTACATGGTTTTAGAACCGTCGCCCAAATGGACCGGTGGAAGCAGCAAGTAAACAAGTCCACCGTTAGCTCAAGTCGCCAAACTCACGTCAACGGAGTTGTCCGCTTCAACAGAATCCCTGATTTGCATGTGCGTAAAATTCATAATTATCGATATTCAAAACGTACGTAACATTACGTGCATGCTATCCATGCATTTTCTGTTACGTAAACATACAATAAAACAATCAACCAGTGAGTTATGCTTTGCGTGCGCGCCAACGCCATTGTAATCTCTCGGCCTATAACAGAGCCCAATGGCAGGAACATGGAATATCATGGGATCAGAAAACATTTTTTGGCGGGCTCGTCTCACGTAACAGTATGTAAATCTCATGTAGGCCGTTCAAAGTGAATTAAGCGTTAAGTGCTATACTTGCAATACTGTAAGATAAACGTTGCTGCATATACATACTATGGATGCATACAGTATTTGTGCAAGAGTGATTTGTATGCAGCCAGTATAATAAGTATACTGTAGTGTAAGCTGTATGCAGCCAGTACAGTATAAGAAGTATGCTGTAGTGGAAGCTGTATGCAGCCAGTCCAGGCAAATACAGTAGAGGATAAATATACATACCACTGTTTAAATGTATACGTACGACACCTATGACACTGTAGACGTATGAAACCTAGGAGACTATACACGTATGACACATTGGGTACAGTGTTTTGAGCCTAGAATAGAGACAAACTATCAACCAACCATAAGATGCCAAGTGTAAGAATGCTCCACAATGAACAGCTCAAATACCTCCACTTGGAGCGATATTAGGGGTATGGAGGCGTACCTAGCAGCCACTCAGAGGGCAGAGTACCAAGTGGTTTGAAAAATGGCAAAATGCGTCGTGATTTTGAGTTGCCCGAAAGTGGTGGTTTGAAAAATGGCAAAATGCGTCGTGATTTTGAGTTGCCCGAAAGTGGGCTTTCGTCGCAGGCAACTTTTGATTTGGCCCAGTTTACATGTGTAATAGGGGTATAATCAGAAGTAGGGTGCAGCCCCGCATTTTCATGCTACAAGTGCACACGTGTCTAGGAGGCAACTAAAAACCATTGGATCGCATGCATTCTATCCCTTTTTCAACGTGGTCCACTGACTGAGGGGGGTCATTGAAATTTGCTTTGTGTTCACTCAGTGCACCACTTGACAGGCCAGCGCATGTGGCGTAGTGGTCGATGTGTTTTGCTCCGTGTTCACTCAGTGCACCACTTGACATGCCAGCGCATGTGGCGTAGTGGTTGATGTGTTTTTCTTACACAAACTTTGATTTATTTTGTCGCCCGCTCCGCGTAACAGTACATTCCCCACGTGCGCAACCTTTCACTTCGTCTCCGCTCTCGCTCGCCTGACCAAGGATAACCCTGTCCCACTCCACTCCGCCCAGTGGGCGTCACGCTATCCATACGCCACCGCGACATCCGCATCTCCCACTCCGATCCTACGGTCCGCCGCCTCGACTTTGGCGACGACCTCGTCCCTGCTCCCGTTCTTGCTCTACGTCCTCCTTGCGTCCCACCCTCGCGCCCCGCTCCGCGTTCTGCACCTCCTCCTGTTCTTCTCTCTCCCGCGAGTCCGGAGAAACCATTCATCGACGACTCGACCATCGAGTCTGACGGCGAAGGGGGGGACGTCGAGTCTATTTGCACCACACAACCCATCCCTCCGCCTCGTCCGCCACCTCTGAGCTCCGTGCCTGTGCCTCATCTGGTTTTCTCCCGCATTGCCAAGCCTCGCGTTCACATCCGTCCTCCTCAGCCTCTGCCTCCTGCTGCACCCGAAGTCGTCTCCCTCATTTCACTATCCCCCCCTCTTCCACTCAGTAGGACTTTCCCACTTGCGATTTGTACGGTCTCCAGTGCTCCAGCGACAAGCAGCTCGAGCGCCACCGCGGAGGAAGGAAGTGACGCAACCGCCAGGAGCGCCACCGAGCTCCCACCCCTTGCCAGGCCTGCCTCTAGGTCTTCCCTACCAAACACGACCGCAATAACCACTACCGCACTAAGCATAAGCACATAACCTATATAAAATAAACTTTCTCTTTTCTTGACTCCTTCACATCCTCGTCTATGGGTTCCAACTGTTCCGTACCCATCGAAATACTTCAGAACGACAACTTCCACACCTGGAAGACACGCATCCAGCTCGTCCTGGCCCTCCAGGAAGCCGATCCAACCTTCTCGATGATCCTTCGGCTTCCTACTTTCCGTTCTACTCCGAATAGCGCAAGGGCGACTTTAAGGCCAAGGCAATCATCGGTCTCACCCTTCCTGACGAGCACTTTGAGCAGGTCCAGCATGCATCTTCCACCAAGAACATGTGGACCCTCATATGCGACATCTACGAATAGGTCGGAAATATCTTCCAACAGTAAGACACCCAAACGTTTTCCCTCTACGAAAAGCATACCCTACTCAACAAGTTCGCCGCACGTAGTCGCTTCAACACCGCTAAGATACACGAAAAAGAGAAGCTCCATCCCTTCGCAGCTCTCATTGGCCAGCTTGTCGCTATGCTCAAGTCCATATCCGTCATATTGTAGAACAGCGAGATGTCAATGGCATTGCTCAACGGTCTCCCGGATCGTTTAGACAGCCTCATCTCTGCGCTTGACGCTTTTCAGACCAATGAAAAATTATTCACCTTTAAATTTTTCCAAATTCGCTGCATCCAGGAGGAATAGCGCCATGCCCTTCAAAAGCGTGAAGCCCTCAAATCTGCTGAGACCGTTACCATAGATGCCACTCGTCAGGCAAAGGGCAAGAACTCATAATCCGTAGACATGTGCGTTCACTGAGGAAAGCATCGCGACGGCTACCGTTGCTATCAGAAGTACTAGCCCTTGGCTCCGCCTGGACATACCGTGCAAGCACGCTTGGAAAAGGGTATCGTCGGCAACAAGTCCTTCGCTGTCGAGCAGTCTCAGCCATTCGGTGATCCTTTTGCGAACGAAAAAGTCTGCCTACTCAACCCGCACAACGTTGCCCTACAATCCTTGCAGTGTCCTCTGACTCCTCTTCACGCTAGATCATTGACTCCAGATGCACATCGCACGTCGCCAATGATCGCTCGGCCTTCTCCAACGTACAATAAATTCGCTTCCCCTTCCACCTTGGAACTTGGCGCAGAATCAACAGCTCCTATCGTGGGTCGTGGCGACGTCACTGTCACTTTCTCCCGGGGTGGTATGACTGTCAAATAGGTCTTCGGCAACGTTCTTCACGTGCCTGCGCTGCGCTACAAATTGCTCTCGGTCTCTGCTATGGCCAAAGTAGGCATCAGTACCCGCTTTGAAGACTCCCACGTGCTGCTGATTCGACGTGCCGACTCCAATATCGTTGCCTCCGGCACTCTCATCAACGGCCTGTACACCCTTGACCTTGACCCGAGTTTACTCTCTCCGTCATCAGCAGCACTGCAGACTGCTCTGCTTGCATCTCAGAACCTCTGGCATGAGCGCTCGGCGCATGCGAACATTTCCAGAATAGAGTTCATGGTAAGCCGTGGGGTGGTGAAGGGCATCGAATTGGCTAAAGAAGAGAGTTTCGGCAAGTGCATAGGATGTGTGCTCGGCAAGTCGCACTGAGCACCTATCCCGGAAGTGCGTGAGAGTCTTACAACGAAGTTCTTGCAACTCGTGCATTCTGAAGTTTTTGTACCCATTGACGTGCTCTCTCTAGGTGAAGCTCGGTAATTTGTGATGAAATGAACATGGGATGATGAGGGATGAGGAGAGAGAATGAAAAGGGAAGTAGGGAAAGAGTGTAGATGGATAAAAGAAACAGAAAGGAGATAGAACGGCAAGGGTGAGGTTGGTGTTGAAATCAAAGGCAAGTCCGTGCCTCTTCTTTACTTGGGTGAGCTATTAGACTACAACTATATACTGTTTGCCGGTACTCACTTCGGCTTCGTGACAGCAAAATGAAAGTAGCAAAATCTACATTTGCAGTACTATCTTTGTTGATCCTATAGCCTACCCAAGCCGAGATGCCTCAGAATCCCTGATTTGCATGCGCGGGAAATTCATAATTACCGATATTCAAAACGTAAGTAACATTGCGTGCATGCTAGCCATGCATGTTCTGCTACGTAAACGTACACTAAAACAGTCAACCCATGAATTATGCCTTACGTGACCCGCCAACGCAACTGTAATCTCTCGGCCTGTAACAGAACCCAAAGGCGGGAACTTAAGGCGGGAACTTAAAATATCATAAAAGTAGAAAACAATTTTTGGCGGGCTTGTCTCACGTTGTTATGTAACAGTACGTAAATCTCATGCAGGCCGTTCAACGTGAATTAAGCCTTACGTGCTATACGTGCAATACTGTAAAAGCAACGTGGCTGCATCAACATACTTTGGCTGCATACTTGTGCAAGAGTGATTTGTATGCAGCCAGTATAATGAGTATAGTGTAAACTGTATGCAGCCAGTCCAGGCAACTATAGGATAAATATAGAAACCACTGTTTACTTGTACACGTACGACACCTATAATACTGTACACGTACGACAGCGAGGAGATAGTACACGTATGCCACATAGGAGACAGTACACGTATGACACATTGGGTACAGTACTTTGAGCCTAGAATAGAGACAAACCATCAACCAACCATAACATGCAAGTGTCAGAATGCTCCACAATGATCAGCTCAGATATCACTTGGAGCGATGTGAGTGTATGGAGGCGTATCTAGCAGCCAATCAGAGGCAGAATATCAAGTGGTTTGAAAAATGGCAAAATGCGCCGTGATTTTGAGTTGCCCGAAAATGAGCTTTCGTCCCAGGCAACTTTCGATTTGGCCCATTTTACACGTGTATAGGTGTACACACAGAAGAAGGGTGCAACTCACTTTTTCATGCTACAAGTGTACACGTGTCCAGGTGGCAACTAAAAACCATGGGATCGCATGCATTCTATCCCTTTTTCAACACTCCCCCTCGATCACATTGTTTTTACATTAATTCATGCTCCCCCTTACTACCCATCACAATCAATCTAACAAGTTTTGTCATCTGAACTCGCCCTAGTGGTTTTGTCAAAGCGTCAGCAACATTTTCAGTTGTTGGCACGTACACCAAGTCCACCTCTTTACGCACAACTGCATCTCTTACAAAGTGGTATGCAATATCAATGTGCTTGTTGCGTCTGTTAGCGCTCTCGTTTCGAGCGAGCTCCATAGCCCCCTGGTTATCGCTATATATTGTAGTAGCATGATCAATTCCAAGTGCTTTCATGCCCAGCGATGTCCAGCTTTCAAGGATGTCCCGAACGACACGTCTCAGCCATATTGCTTCTTTACTTGCTGCAGTTAACGAAATGTATTCGGCCTCACATGACGAAGCTGCGACAACCGTTTGCTTTCGCGAGCACCAACTTACCCCACTTCCAGCCATGCGAAACACGAAACCACTCGTCGATTTGCGATCGGACACATCTCCGGCCCAATCCGAGTCACAGTATGCAGACAAGCCCAGATCAGCATTCCCTCGGAACACAAGACCTAAATCTTTGGTCCCAGCGAGATACCTTAACACTCTTTTTACTGCTAACCAATGCTTCTCTCTTGGTTCTTCGCAGAAACGTGCAAGTTTGCCAACCGCATAAGATATATCAGGTCGTGTTCCAACAGACAAATACATGAGAGATCCAATGGCGCTCCTGTATGGAGCATCTGTCCGAGCATCACTACCCGTATCTACCGACCGATCCACGTTCAACTCGTCAGTGTTTAGATTCATAGGAGTTGGAACAGGTCTACAATTCTGCATTCCAAATCGCTCTAAAACGCTGTCTACAAAGCGTGGCTGGGATAAACACAAGGATCGTTCGGATCTCCGGCGAGAAATTTCAAGCCCCACAACCATTCTCGCTTCGCCCAAATCTTTCATTTCAAAACGGCGGTTCAGCTCTCCCTTCATCCATGCAATCGCCTCCATGTTGTTTCCTGCAAGCAGTAAGTCATCAACATACAGGAGGATAATCATGATTGAGTCGGAGGTCGGGTCAAATTTTACATAAACACAGGGATCATTAGTGCCACTTTTGAATTTGAGCCCATCAACAAGAAAATCATCGATTTTCTGGTGCCACCGCCTATGTGCCTGTTTCAAACCATACAAGGCCTTCAGAAATTTGCAGACATGATTTGGTTTCGAGGCGTCCTTAAATCCATCAGGCTGTTCCATGTACACGTCCTCCTCCACCTCACCGTTCAGAAATGCCGTCTTAACGTCCATTTGATGCAGCTCCAGGTCCTGATGTGCGACAAGTGCCAAAAGCACCCGAATTGACGTGAGCTTCACGACAGGGGCGTACGTCTCATTATAATCTACCCCTTTCACCTGTTGGAAACCACGAGCGACAAGACGCGCCTTCGATTTTCGGGAAAAGCCTCCGTTGGAGTCCTGGGCATCTTTTATTGCAAACACCCATTTTGGAGTCAGAATGTTTGAGGCCTCCAAACGTGGGACTAACTTCCATGTTTTGTTCCGAACGATCGAGTCTCGCTCGGACTCGATGGCGGACTTCCAAAAGTCTGCGTCCGGTCCTGTCGCCGCGTGTCGGTACGAGATGTTGACAACATTTGTAACGAGAGCCGTGTCATTAGGTGTCAAGGATATGTTTGATCTCCACCAAGCATTTGGGGCTCTTCGAATCCTTTCAGATCTCCGAGGAGCTACAGACACCTCAGGGGGTTCAGGGATTTCGTTATCTGTACCTACGTTTTCGGCGACCGTTGGGTCGTTTCCAACATTAGCCTGGTCATTCCCTTGTCCCTGAATATCTTGTCTCGAAGATGCAGTTATTTCGACTGTGTCCGGTGTAGGAAGCCGGACTTGAGCATCCTGTTCAACGCCGAGACTTACAAGATCCTCATCGGAGCTAATTGAGAGATACTCATCTGATTCTTTCTCATTTATTTCAGACTGGCAGGTTTCGCTCTCACTGAATCTGACATCTCTGGAAACAACTACCTTGTGTAATTCAGGATCCCACAGTTTGTAAGCTTTGCTGGCTTCCGCATATCCAAGCATAATTGCTTCCCGTGCTCGGTTGTCAAGCTTACTCAATTGACTTGCCGGGACTGTGTACCAACATTTGCTTCCGAACGTACGAAGGTGCGACAAATTGGGCTTGCGACCGTACCATATATGATGCGGGGTCGTGTGGCTTGGAAGTGCCCGAGTTGTAACTCTGTTTCGGATGTATACAGCAGTCGCCAGAGCTTCGGCCCAGAACTGTTTTGGCAGACTCTTTGCATGTAGCATGGACCGAACCAGATCCATCAGTGTTCGGTTCAGCCGCTCTGAAACACCATTCTGTTCAGGTGACTCCACTGCACTAAGCTCATGTTTTGTGCCGCGCTCGGCAAGGTAGTCCTTGAATGCAGTGGACATATATTCTCCCCTCGATCTGAACGAAGAATGCCAATGCGACGCCCAGTATGGGCTTCGCTACGAGCTTGGAACAGTTTATATTTATCAAAGACCTCTGACTTTCGCTGCATCATGTAGACGGTAACCCAGGAAGAGTGATCGTCCGTGAAGGTGACAAAGTAGCGTGTCCCTCCAACAGAGGAAACCTCCATAGGTCCACACACGTCACTGTGAACAAGGTCTAACATCGCTTCAGCTCTACCAGTCGTGCGTTCCTTCGGCACTGCTGAACGATGAGCCTTTCCATGAACGCATGAGGAGCATATTTCGGATGTATTCGAGCCACTGATCTGCACGCCGTCCACAACATTGTTCCTTACCATAGATGCAATGCCCTGCTTGCTTACGTGAGCCATTCTCTCGTGCCATGTCGAGAGTGTGGTGACTTTCGCAGAGTACAAGGTATCATTGGGTATCTTCTGGACTATGTCGATAGCATAAAGAAGGCTATTGCACAGCATTTTTCCAGTTGCTAAACTCTCCCATTCTTAGTCATCTGCAAAGATTTGTTCTCAAATACAGTTTTGATCCCTTCTATGTCCGCTTTGCCTACAGAGATGAGAGAATATTCGAAACTAGGAACGTGGACAACATCTCGCAGAATACACCGCTTTCGAGAACCATCTACTAATAATGTGAGCTCCACGTCACCTCGCCCAGCAATCTTAGCCCGGGCTTTAGTTCCCATTTCGACTGAGGCTGCAGAAAATTCGGTATAATTCGTGAAAACACTCCTATCGTAAGTCATATGGGAAGTACATGCGGAATCTGCGTACCAAGAGGAAGTTCCGGCCGAAATCCCGGCCTGTTTAATTCGTGACATGAGGCAAACAATTTCATCATCAACGCTGTCCCCACTATCTGCTGAAGGATGAGAATCAGTCGAATCAAATACATTTGCACCTACGAACGCCTGCTGATCTCTTCTCGGGCGATTTTTCTCGTTTCGATGATTATTAGATGCTCTGCCACTACGAGAACCGGATGCACGATAGCCCCTTGGAGCTTCCGGGCGCCTACCGTTCACATCTTTGCCCCAGCATCTGTCCGCGGTGTGACCAGAGTGACCGCAGTTCGTACAGTGCAGCTGTCTAGCATTACCTCCGTAGTCATTCGGACGGGCATTGGATATGAGTGCAGCATTGGATTTTGTCCCTTTTGACTCCCTCATTTGAGCACGCTCCTCTTCCTGCAACAACCGGCTCTTCACAAATTCCAAAGTAAACACCCTGTCCTCATTGCCGAGCGCATCCAAGGCAACGATGAGATTGTCGAACCGAGGTGGCAATCCATTAAGCACAGCCATGGCTATCTCTTTGTCATCGATAGTCACATCCATGGATTTCAGGGTCGCTGCCAACTGTGTCACACGGTTAACATACTGCAAAACTCTCTCATTACCATCCATAGCCGCGGTGTAAAACCGGCGTCGAGCCGCAAGTTTATTGAGGAGTGTGTGCCTCTCAAACGTGTTGAGAATAATAGTCCACATCTCCTTTGCAGTTGCCGCAGTGCGCACATGCTCAAGGTGCTCATCAGAAAGGGACAACCCGATGAGCGCCCGTGCTTTGCGGTCGGCCCGAGTCCATGATTTGAGAGCCCTATCATCCGATTCCTCAGGCGGATCATCCACAATGTAGTCATCAAGCTCCCGGAGGGCGAGAAGAAGCTGCACCTTCTGCTTCCAAACATGGAAATTATTGTTGGTGAGCTTTTCAATTCGAACTCCGCCTCCGCGATCGTCCATGACTACGTTTTATCCAAGACCCTTTGTATCTGAAACCTCTATTACCACGTATGCAGTGAGTATGCAAAGTCCTCTGTTCGGGTATCCCAAGCCGGCGACCGATAGTCGCTTGTCACGGCAAGCCTTTCCCTATAAGAAGTTTGCAGCGTTTACTCAAAGACACGTGGTGTTTAATTTCCAACTCTTTACCTCTTTAGTTTTCCTCCTCTTTACCTCTTTACCACCTCTTTATTTGTGCCTTAGGGCGCTACCCCTATATCGGCCAGTGCTGGTCTTTCAACTTTGAGCGCAATCCGTGTGCCACGAGTAAGCACAGCGACTTTACCTGTAGACGGCCAGGAATTTTCAGCCACTACCCCGAAAGGTCCCCGCAGCAAAGGGCGTCTTACCACAATCACAGTCTTTCCGTACTAACTCAGGCGCGTTTCCTTCCGGACTGTGTTGCTTGACTTCCGTCGTACTCGTGTGAAAGCACTCAAGGTCACCAATGAGCCTCGTCCTTCCGTGCACAGCACGTATCTACACCTCAACAGAAGTATAGCCAGCAGGTACCAAAGTACAAGTGCAGAACACTAGTACCCGGTATGCTACCAGAGTAAGGAATTAGAAGACAGTCGTTCCCTCTCCGACCACGGGCGATGGTGTTTCGCGTACGTATCGGTCGTTCAAGCGAGGAGCGTCTCTGTCCCGCCGGCGCGCAAAAGGGCCACTGCAACGGACCGACTCGGCTGGTACACCGTGATTCCCACCGGGAATCGGGTTCAGTCTTACGACTTTTGATAACTCGCGTTATCAACCGCGTGGGTTTGTATGGTACGGTCCGTCCAACTCGCGTTACACAAAGGCACTGTTCTCAAAAGAGTACAGCCGGTGAGAGGATTACAAAACCGATTGCCAAGACCACGATTCGGCGAAAGAATCGGACAAACTTGGGCGGACACCTGGCACTCTGTCTTCTTCTTTTCCGTTGCCGTGAAGGCTTTCCAAGAGTGCAACGGGTATCAACAACCAGGCCTAGATTCCTCCTCAAACAACAAGGCCAATATTTCCAAACAATAAACTCGAGCTGATCAATTGCAGAATAACCACAACCACAACAAAAGAGACAGATAACCGAGCCAACAAACGACAAGCAGAGCAATGAAACCACAAAGCACTCAGGATCCTCACACAGAGTGCTTGTCAACACCAAATTGTTCTCAACAGTAGTAGAGCACAAACAACGATTGCTCTGATTCAACACACAATGGTAACCACAAAAACACTCAGGATCCACACACAGAGTGCTTGACAACCTTAAAGTTGGTTCGTATCAACAAAAGCTTCCAACAACACACAATGAGATCCACAAAAACACTCAGGATCCACACACAGAGTGCTTAACAATCACCAAATGGGTCCTAACAAAGACAAGAACCCAACAACAATCACCACAAAGCAACAAATGACAACACCAACAGCACCAACAACAGAGAGAAAGCAATTACCTCAACGTCAACGTCAACGGTTGAGGGACGGATCAAGCGTAAAGAGCGGTAGCGTGGACTGGGCCCATAACCTGATGAAATGAACAGGGGATGATGAGGGATGAGGAGAGAGAATGAAAAGGGAAGTAGGGAAAGAGTGTAGATGGATAAAAGAAACAGAAAGGAGATAGAACGGCAAGGGTGAGGTTGGTGTTGAAATCAAAGGCAAGTCCGTGCCTCTTCTTTACTTGGGTGAGCTATTAGACTACAACTATATACTGTTTGCCGGTACTCACTTCGGCTTCGTGACAGCAAAATGAAAGTAGCAAAATCTACATTTGCAGTACTATCTTTGTTGATCCTATAGCCTACCCAAGCCGAGATGCCTCAGAATCCCTGATTTGCATGCGCGGGAAATTCATAAATACCGATATTCAAAACGTAAGTAACATTGCGTGCATGCTAGCCATGCATGTTCTGCTACGTAAACGTACACTAAAACAGTCAACCCATGAATTATGCCTTACGTGACCCGCCAACGCAACTGTAATCTCTCGGCCTGTAACAGAACCCAAAGGCGGGAACTTAAGGCGGGAACTTAAAATATCATAAAAGTAGAAAACAATTTTTGGCGGGCTTGTCTCACGTTGTTATGTAACAGTACGTAAATCTCATGCAGGCCGTTCAACGTGAATTAAGCCTTACGTGCTATACGTGCAATACTGTAAAAGCAACGTGGCTGCATCAACATACTTTGGCTGCATACTTGTGCAAGAGTGATTTGTATGCAGCCAGTATAATGAGTATAGTGTAAACTGTATGCAGCCAGTCCAGGCAACTATAGGATAAATATAGAAACCACTGTTTACTTGTACACGTACGACACCTATAATACTGTACACGTACGACAGCGAGGAGATAGTACACGTATGCCACATAGGAGACAGTACACGTATGACACATTGGGTACAGAACTTTGAGCCTAGAATAGAGACAAACCATCAACCAACCATAACATGCCAAGTGTCAGAATGCTCCACAATGATCAGCTCAGATATCGCCACTTGGAGCGATGTGAGTGGTATGGAGGCGTATCTAGCAGCCAATCAGAGGGCAGAATACCAAGTGGTTTGAAAAATGGCAAAATGCGCCGTGATTTTGAGTTGCCCGAAAATGAGCTTTCGTCCCAGGCAACTTTCGATTTGGCCCATTTTACACGTGTATTAGGTGTACACACAGAAGAAGGGTGCAACTTGCTTTTTCATGCTACAAGTGTACACGTGTCCAGGTGGCAACTAAAAACCATGGGATCGCATGCATTCTATCCCTTTTTCAACAATTTGTTACGTTCATCGACGACTTCTCCAAATGGACGGTTGAATTCACCATGAACCGCAAGTCCGAAGTGCTAGAACGCTTCAAAACGTTCAGGTTCTGACCGAAAATCACACCAGCCACCTAGTGCAAAAAAATTCACGCTCATGAATTTCATAGTCCGATGTCCGACGACACTGCCAACTCATTAAGCCGTAAAGTGCTGCGGTCTTACAACGACCCTGAATAACTTTCTGGAGACTTCAAGCGGTTCTTATACCAATCCGGCATCCTGCACCGGCTTACTTTGGCATACCCCCCCCAGCAGAACAGGGTGGCTGAGCGCATGAATCGCACCCTCCTCGACTTCGTACTCTCGCTTCATCACAAATTACTTCCGAAGCATTTCTGGGCGGAAGCTCTGGCCATTGCTGCGTACGTGCGTAAACTTGTTACTTCTCACTCCCTGCCACCTGACGTCACTCCGCACCACTTATGGCACGATAGAGTCCCGAGCCTACATTTGCGCATCTTCGGTGCTCACTGGTGGTTCGTAGTACCCAAGCAGAAGGTCAAAAAGCTGGATGCACGGCCAGGGTCTGCGCTGGTGATGGGTTACTATTCACAAAGCAGGGGTTAAAAATCATGGGAAAATGGAAGAAATACGTGTTGAATAAAGAAAGTTTGATCTGATAGACGGTTTGAGTTTTGGTGACAGAAGATGTGAGGCTTGCTACCTCTTGTTGGATTTACTTGAGTGTGTTCCAGCTACTGCTTATGTGGAATTTTTCCGGCATATCAGTACTCTATTCTACCTTCTGATGAACTAGAGTCAACCGACACGTCACTCTTACACATCATCTTCCACTCGTACCGGTAGGTATACACTTGGACATACTTTACAGCATTTCAATCTGTGTAAGTAGTACACGTGTGTAGCGGTACACCTGTATAGATGTGCAGGTGTATCTAGAAGCAATTCGATCAAATAATACACATGTAATCACGCTTTTCACATGTAAACTGAGAAAAAAATAATTAGAGATAGAACTGTTTAATATCAATTTCTTGCGGTTTCTTGCCAATGTCAACTGTATTCAACAGTCCGAAGATCGCAAATTACAGAGAATATTTCAAATAGGGATCCAAGCGACTAGTTCCAACAAGAATTTCGTGGTGTCTCGAGATGACGAAACGGACAGTAAAAGCAATCTGAACGAATCTGGAAGCATATTAATGCAAGAAGAAGACTCACCAACCAATCTGGCAGTCACTCCGCTTCGCCCTCATCTGATGTCCCTGCAATGCGAGCCAATGAGAACTCCGCTCCTGCTTCTGATTCTCCAATGGTCGGCACAGATGTTCAAGCGACTGTGCCTGCGCTTTTCTCGCAGCCCTTTAGCGTCATTCAACCATCTGGTGACGAATCCTCTGATCTCTTCACTACCGCCCCGAGTACTCGCCGCTCCTCACGCTTGACTAAGAAGCTCGGAAACTGGTGGATCACGAGTCTTTCTTCCTCCACTGCAAACCCCTAATCCGACCCCGAAGTCTCCCTCGTTGCCAGGCAGCCCTCAGCTATCCCCTTGACTGATGCTGATGCGATTTCACCCCCTAAAAAGGACTTCTGGGAACCACGGATCAGAGAGGAGAAAGACTCCAACCGCAAAAACGACACTTTGGAGCCCGTTCTACACCAACTAGGCATGCACGTTATCCCCACTAGATACGTTTTCCGCATGAAAAAGGACGAAGGCCCCAAGCTGTGCATCTTCGCTAGAGGATTCCGCTAGGTGCTCGGGGTGTTGTACAACGAAATTTATGCCCCTGTGGTATCACTTGCTGTCTTGCACCTCCTCGTCTGTCTCTCCAACTTGCTCGACCTGGATTGCTACCAGATGGATGTCGTCACTGGGTTCCTCAATGGGGACTTGGACGAGAAAATCTTCATGGAGGTACCCGCTGACTTCCGCTATCCCAAGCGCCCTAACCTTGTTTGCCGTCCACTGAAGGCGCTTTACGGCCTGAAGCAAGCCCCACTTCAATAGTATGCAAAACTCCATGCATTCCTCGCCAACGCGCTCAAGTTCGTCAGCAGTGCACATGAGCCGTGCCTCTACATTTTCCACAATGGGCAAACCTTTATCACTTTATCATCATTACTTACGTTGATGACTTGCTCATGGCCGGCAACAGCAACGCAGATATTCTGCTTGTGAAATCAGAGCTCATGACGCACTTCCGCATGAAGGATCTGGGGGCAGTAAAGGACATTTTGGGTATCCAAGTCTCTCGCAATCGCGCCAAACGCATACTGCGCTTATCTCAAGAAGCGTATACCTCCAAACTTTTGGAGCGTTTTCAGATGTCAGAAGTTAATGCTATGGTCACTCCAATAGAGAATTTGTCGTCCATGTCGCTTTCGGTCGAATCCAAACCGCTTTCTGAAGATATTCACTACCGCTCTATCATAGGAAGCCTGATGTACTTGATGATCTGCACTCGCACAGATTTTGGTTTCGCCGCTAGTAAACTTTCGAAATATTTCGAAAAGCCGCTGAGATGCCACTGGAATGCTGTCAAGCTTATCTACCGTTACGCCCAAGGAACGCAAACCATGGGCATTGAATACGGTCCAGCGTCGACTGCAGTGATCACCGCCTTCTCTGACTATGACTGGGCTGGTTGCATCCAAACTCGGAAGTAGACTGAAACGTATGTGATTCAAATGGCAGGTGGGGCAATTCCGTAGCGTTATAAGAAGCAGAGCATCGTCGACCTTTTCTCGTGTGAAGCGGAAAACATTTCCAGTTGCTCAGCCACCAAGGAGGCTATCTGTCTCTCAAATATTTTGATAGCCTTGCTTGGAGCTAGTTCGACAACTCCGACATCCATCTTAATGGATAACAAAGGCTCCATCGATTCTGTGGAGAACATGTCGATCAACGCGCGCAACAAGCACATCGACATCTGACACCACTTCTTTCGTGATGCTGTTGCCCGCAAGTACGTTGTATTACAGTATTGCTCGAGTACCGAAAACGTTGGTGATATCTATACAAAGGCTTCTTCGTATTCTATTCGAGAAATGTCGTGAACCTATGGGCATTACCGAGTCGGTTTAACATTTTCGAATAGTCTAAGTTTGAGTTCTAGTTTGAGGGGGGGTGTTAGACGTGTTCTAATTTAAGGGGGCTTTTATGACTTAATGTACATGCAGCCTGATGCATAATGGGCAGTTTTATTTTTGACATCTTGACTTCTTGTCGCAATGTCACTTTCAGGTCTATACAGGACACCATAGCACTCTGCTCTAGTACCGAAATTATTGTGGTCCCTGGGATAATACTGTAATTAGTGTAACTAGATTGAATCTGTGATTAGATCAGATCCATAACCCTACATGGTACACCCCCGCCGCCGCTGCACACAGCTGCAGTGCGTCTCCACCAATGTGTTGCATCTGCGAAGCACAGTATACTTAAGTGCCTCAACAGCCCTTGGCTCCTTCGTCCCAGTAAGACATAGACAAGACTTATGGCTCCCTCGACTTCTCTGCTCGGCTCTCTTTCTCCTCCCTCTCTTCCTTTTCAAACAACATCAACCATGTTAGAAAAAGAGCTTCTTACCTTTGCAACATGAAGGTACTAGTAGCTGATGAGGATACTGCAATGAGCGTTCTTTGTGGCTTACTAGAGAGTTTTGAGCATCTCGAGGTTTCAATTGGCGCGGTGACTGATGAAAAGAATTTTTCCTTGGACTTCGTAAAGAGCCGTCTGCTTCCAAGAAAAACAAAGCCTAAATGAGAAAACAGGATGCGCGTTGAAGTCCGACAGCTCCAGCGCTCTTTTGACGGGGAATAGAATGCACAAACACTGCAAATACTGCAAAAATCCTGTCACTCTGAACAATTTTGCTGGCAAAAAAAAACCCGACGAGCGAAAAAGAGCAAAAAAAATACTTTTGAGAAACCTACTGGCCCCGTTGATAGCTTCGCATCAAAATATGGTGAGGAAACTGTTTTGGACTCCTATTAATTCATTTTTTGCCGAATTCAGGTCAAAACTTATCTGACACTGGTCCCTTTGCTGCCGTTTTCTGGCAAACTGACGCAGGAGCCTCCATACATGACGTTTAATCGGAATTTATGCGAAATCTTCGACTTATTGAATCCGTTTGATGTGTCCATGGGAATTAAAACAAGCGCAAAGACTCGTGGAAAAGGCATCGTGATTGTCACACCGCTTGTACGAGTGAAACCTGAGAAATGTCGTTTGACGAAAGCTATGTATGTTCCAGAGCTGAAATATAATCTGCTTTCAGTGTCAACTATGGAAAAAGCGGGCCGTTAGGTTAAATTTGAAAATTGTGCTTGTGTAATACTCCTCCATGGATAACTCATTGCTGAAGGAACCTGTCGCAATGGTCTCTACGAATTGAACACGTCCACCATGACGCCATCAGAGAACCAAGATGCTGTACTAATTTCATGGGATCTATCACTGTAACATGCCAGGCTTGCCCACGTAAATTCCTTAGTAATGAGTAGCATGTTCCGAAGTAAGGCCATTACAGTCATTGATATTGACCCCAAGCAAATTGCAAACGTATGCGAATCCTGCATTTATGGAAAAAGCCATCCTGTAAATATACCAAAAAAGGGGGGCCACTTGTTTCAAATCTTCTTGAAATGGTCCATTCTGACGTTCACGGTCCTCTCCCAATTTAATCTCTTGGTTGTTCCCTATACGTTTTGTCTTTCATTGATGACCGCTCACGCTTTTTTGTTGTCTCCAAAATGAAAGAAAAGTTCGAAACCTTTGCTTGCTTCAAACGGTTCCATGCATATGCGGAATGCCGCATAGGCAAAAGGTGAAAAATTTTACGCTTTCACCAGGCCAATATCTTTCAATCCGCTCAAATGGCTCAGTTTCTGGTATTTTGGTAATGGACGCAGTGAGTTAGCGAGTAGTTGTATGTTTTTATTAAGGTCAGAATTTTAGAGTACCGATTAAATTCTGGGTAGCCAAGCCCACAACTTCATCCGCCCAGCAAAGTCCGTCACCCGACTCCTAATACTTAAATACACCCTACATCTACTTGCTAACACACTGCTTCCATTAAAAAATCCCAAAAACTGAGCCATTTCAGCGGATTGAAAGATATTGGCCTGGTGAAAACGTTCATTAGGGTCTTTTTTGGAACTTCTTCCAAAGTTGTCAAATTTGTGTAAAACAATTTCTCCCAATACACATATCAATAAAGCACCCTACTTTGCCAACCCATCGCAATCGAATTCTCTTGTGCCAAAATAACTGAGGTTTGTGGGATTCTGTTAGTGGACGCAGTGAGTTAGGAAGTAGTTGTAGGTTGTACTTAAGGCCAGGATTTTAGAGTTCCGAGTAAATTCTGGGTAGGCAAGCCCGCAACTTCATCCGTCCAGCAAAGTCGTTCACCCTCTCCGATTCCCATTAGGTTCCACATCACCGGGACCAGCATCTTGCTCCCCACTCACTTCTCCTGGTTGCAAAGTCTCATTAGTTGAGTCGGGCTCATTACGTTGACTTTGAAAGTTCTCAACCTCCGCCGGTGACCCTGTTTCAATGCCATGTTCATTATCACCATTAGATGTTTCAGACTCAATTTTGTCAGTATTGGTCGCCTCCCCTGGTTCAACTTCCACGTCATTATTATCGGAAAAATGTTCATCGTAAGAGCAAGCCCCTTGTCTCGACTCATCGAACTGCACATCCCTGGAAATAACAATGCAATGTAGATTGTCATCCCAAATTTTTTAGGTCTTAGTTCCCGGCGGATACCCAACAAACATTCCCGCTGCTGCGCGGTCGTCAAGTTTACGCACCTCATTAACATGCACCTTGTACCAGCATTGACATCCAAACACACGTAGGTGAGATACATCGGGCCTTTGCTTCATCCATAGGTGAAATGGAGTAACGAGACCACCCAAAGCTCTTGTCGTGACACGATTGCGAACGTAAACTGCGTTATCCAGAGCTTCAGCCCAAAAAGCTTTTGGAACCTTCATATGGGACAGCATAGACCTGACGAGATCAATCAGGGTACGATTGAGCCGTTCTGCCACACCATTCTGCTCAGGTGTGTATGCAGCGGTCGTTTGATGAACAGTTCCTTGTGACGATAGAAAGGATTGGAACTCTGAAGAAAGATACTCTCCACCACGATCAGATCGAAGCGCTTTCACGCGTTGACCAGTGTGTGTGAAGGCATATGGGGCAAACTTCTGATGAAAATGGAACGTTTCATCTTTACTCTTCATCGGATAGACAACACTCTAGTTTGAATGGTCATCGATAAAAGTGACAAAGTATCTAGCACCACCTACTGACTGTACTTGGAATGGGCCGCAGACGTCCGAATGGACCAAGTCTAGCAAATGTTTGGCCCTACCTCCAGAGCGCTGTTTAAGAATCACAGCACGAGTTGCTTTTCCTAACACACACGCATCACATGTCACAGATTCACAGTCAGAAGATGAGCTAGCGTCTCTTGTTATATCTGAAGAAGAGATATTAAGTGCACTTTCCATGTTCTTACGAGCCATGGACAATATTCCTTGAGTGTGAACGTGGGCCAATCTTTCATGCCATGTCTTCAAAGAGGCTTTGTGCGCCGAATGAACCTCGTTACATGTGTCAAGCACATACAGCTCTCCTCGACTTGTGGCAGTAGCCACGATGCAGTCACTCCTCTTCACAGTGCACTTTTCACGAACGAACTCAACGTCAAATCCATTATCGACCATCTTACGTACAGAAATTAGGGAAAAAGCAAAGCTTGGAACGTGCAGCACATTGGTGAGCTTGCATGACTTTTGAACTCCGTTCGCTACAAGCGTAATGAGGACGGTCCCGACTCCAGCTACTACTGCACACGCTTTTGTTCCCATTTCTACGCGGCTGTTTGAGACCTCCCTGTAGTCGGAGAACAATCTCTTGTCAAATGTCATGTGCGCGGAGCATCCAGAGTCGATAAGCCAAGTGTTTGACGTTATGTTGATACCACAGTTATCTACCTTGTTCATCAGACACATGTACTCGACTTCATTAATTTCCAGGTCTTCTTTCTCTTGAGCAATCATCGCAGTAGGCTTCTGTGACTGTCTACGTAGGAACCGGTCAGGTGGCGGTGGTCGCCTTCCGTTGATGTCCTTTCCCCAGCAGCGGGCAGCGGAGTGTCCATTGTGACCACAGTTGGTGCATGTCAAAGTCGAAACACGCCTTGCCTCAGGGATGTGCCCAATAAGAGCAGAACTTGGCGGATTCTGCCTTCTACTAAGCTTCATCGATGCACGTTGCTCCTATTGGAGCAGGCGACTTTTTACATATTCTACTCCGAACGTGTTGTCTTCGGATCCAAGAGCGTCAAGCGCTACAATGAGATTTTGAAACCTCTGCGGAAGACCATTGAAAACTGCCATAGCCATTTCCCTGTCATCAATGATGACTCCCATTGACTTTAAGCGAGCTGCTAGGTGTCGCACTCGTCCTATGTACGGCAAAACTTTCTCATTGTCTCGCATGGTGACTGTGTAGAAGTCTCTCCGGGCCGCCAGCTTATTTAGTAATGTGTGGCGCTCAAAAACTTCCAAGATGGCGTCCCACATTTCTTTGGCTGTGACAGCATCTCTCACATGATCCAGGTGATCATCAGACAGCGACAGGCCGATGATGGCCCGGGCCTTTCGATCCCCTCGCTTCCATGCCTTGTAAGTGGAAGATTGTTCATCTTCAGGAACGGTGCCATCAGTAATGTACTGTTCCACATCGCGAAGGGCCAACAGGAGCTGAATCTTCTGTTTCCTCACGTAGAACTTGGTATCCGTGAGCTTTTCGATCTTCAAAGATCCTCCTCCTTGATCTTCTCCGCTACTCATTGCAATATTCTAGAGGTGCTAATGTTCTGTTCGAAGATCCCAAGCCGGGGACCGATAGTCCCTTGTAGTGGCAAGCCCACCTCTATAAGAACACAGCACAGCACACGAATCTCCAGACTAAAGCAAAGGCCAAAGACGTCGCTTCAAACAAACAAATGGATCTCTTTAAATTCTCTGGGACAAAACTACTTTCAAATGTTCCTTTCCGTTCTCGTGACGCTTGAGATCCTCGTGGGAATCGAACACTCTATCACAAGCAGTACACCTAGGGTTCTTTTTTTTGTTTTTCTCTCTAGTCCTATGACCCTTAGAATTGATGTTATCGTAGAATGTCTGTGCGCTATTGCAGCTAATATCACAGAGCTTGCAGTACCTCTTGTTCCTCGGCGGAACTCTTCGTTTAGCCTTTAGTTCCTTCTTGGCAACTCGATCGGCGAAGGCTTTAGCTTTCTTTGCCGAGAGGCGTTGAACTTTCTTTATTGGCTTATCCAGAGGTACTGACTTACGAGGGATCCTATACCTTTCCCTAGACGAGGGAAGCGCGAGCGTCTTCGGCGGCGGTCCTTCTGGTTCGAGTACTTCGATCGATTCCACAACTGTCCTCCCCACAGATGGCAAAGTCCTAACTGTCGCAGCCCTGGGCACTCGGGGCACCAGGGCTAATTCCGAGTCTAGCACAACCCCGCAAAAGCAGGCACAAAAGTGGAAGTGATCTTCAGTAACAGCTTTTGGGATTATGAGTCTTTAGACCAACCAAAAGGTGCAAAGAGAATCACTTCGATTTGCAAAGAAATTGAATTATTCAAATAGCTTACCGGAAAGAGTAGACAAAATCAAGAGACTGAGATAGAAAAGAAAACAATGCAGCAAAACACGGCGACTTACGGGGTTCAGAGAAAGAGACGGCGTTGAACTGGGCCCATAACCTAATGGGAATCGGAGAGGGTGAAGGACTTTGCTGGACGGATGAAGTTGCGGACTTGGCTACCCAGAATTTACTCGGACCTCTAAAATCCTGGCCTTAAGTACAACCTACAACTACTTTCTAACTCACTGCGTCCACTAACAGAATCCCACAAACTGAGCCATTTGAGCGGATTTCAAGATCTTGGCCCGGTGATAACAGTCACTAGGGGCAATTTTGGAACTGCTTCCAAAGTTGACAAATTTGTGTAAATACGCTGGCCCAATACACACATCAATACAGTACCTTATTTTGCAGACTTAACGGAACCGAATTCCGTTGTGCCAAAATAACGGACTCAATCCGTCATATGTATAATAGAATCACATAACTGATTTTGGATGCAGTCGGACCAATCTTCATCATAATTAGGAACCTCATACATATGATGGAATCACATAACTGATTTCTGGATGCAGTCGGTCCAATCTTCATCATAATTACGAACCTCATACGTAAGATGGAATCACATAACTGATTTTTGGATGCAGTTGTACAAACCAATATCATAACTAGAAACTTCATACGTATGATGGAATCACATAACCGATTTTTGGATGCAGTTGTACAAACCAATATCATAACTAGAAACCACATACGTATGATGAAATCACATAACCGATTTTTGGATGCAGTTGTACAAACCAATATCATAACTAGAAACCACATACGTATGATGAAATCACATAACCGATTTTTGGATGCAGTTGTACAAACCAATATCATAACTAGAAACTTCATACGTATGATGGAATCACATAACCGATTTTTGGATGCAGCTGGATAGAACCCATAATCATAACTAGAAACCTCATACATAATATAAAATCAAATACCTCTTTCCAGGAGTCATGACAATATTGCCATAATCGATTCCTACTGTACAAACTCAATTACAGTAAGAAGTACAGTACTTGGTATATTGCGATATACAGTGCGAAGTACAGATCCTCATTTGGCACTAGTACAGTACGTGTAAAACACTGCACAAAAGGTTTCTACTCTTAGCTGTACCACGTGTACATCATATACACAACTGCCACCGCGTACACGTGTACATAGCTACCCTCAGCATATCTCTTATACAGTATACTCATCATCCACTTATAATACCCTACCCTACGTAAAATCACCCCATAAACAACATTTTGCCCTCTAAGTCGTTGATCCCTCAAAATCGTACTTTCGTCCCTGGGAACTTTGGATTTCTTCCGGAATGCCTTAGGGCCACCCTTCATTCAACATGTGTGCATGTGTACACGTAGAACATGCCTCATGCCTCTTATGAGGTTTGGCACCGATTTGGGGTCATGTGATCGTCTTGCCAAATCAACAACACTGTCATTGCATGGGACTCAGCTTCACAAGTAGACAGTGCCACAGGAGTCTGCTTCTTGGCTCCCCACATCACTGTTGCTTCGCCCAGTTTGACCAAGTACCCAGACATCGACTTTCGGTCAACAGTGTCGCCAGCATAATCTGAGTCCACGAATGAGAGCATATCCAGACTGCCCGCTGAGTAGAACATGCCAAAGTCAGTTGTTCCTCGGAGATACCGCAGCACTATCTTGGCACCCCGATGACAGTATACAGTAGGTGCATTTTGGAATCGAGCCAAAATAAGAACGGACACCAGGATGTCAGGGCGACTGCGTAATGCCAAGTATAGTAGGCACCCAATCATTTGCTGGTATTGTTCCACGTCCACAACTTTCTTATCATCCTCTGCATCCAGACCAGTAAAGAAAGACTCGATCATAGGAGTTAGCGCTGGTTTAGACTCTTGCAAAGCAAAGCGCCGTAGAGTACTTTCTGTGTATTGAGGCTGGCACAGTTTGAATGACGTTAAATGCCCATGTGAGTCCGTTGTCCATTTCAGTTGCACTCCCAGGAAGAGCTCAACTCCATCAGCCACTCGAAGCTTGTATAGCGACTTGAGCTCCTCCACAATGGCGTTTCTGGCGCCAACTGCATGAACAAGCACCAACAGATCGTCGACATAAACCAAAATGTACTCATGGAGCGTGCCATCCACACACTTTCGGCAAAACAAACATGGTGCGCTGGGCAACTCAAAGAATCCAATGCCATTAAGATCTGTGCAAAGCTTGTATGCCATGCTAAATGCGCTTGCTTTAGTCCATACATCGCTTTCTTGAGCCGATAGCACTGCGACTCGACTCCAGGTATACCACGAGGGGACATTACCCAGACGAATTCTGCAAGTTATCCATTTAGGAAAGCCGTTTTGACGTCCAACTGCGCAATGTGCATTCCGAGGCACATCACCAAGTACAGGAAGATGCGCACAATTGTGAACGATACAACAGGGGCGTACGTCTCTTTGTACTTTCGCCGTATCTTTGAAAGTTTCCGCCTGCCACAACTCGGGCTTTGAATCGTTCCAAAGTTCCATCTGCGTTCCTTTTCACCTTCAAAACCGGATGCGTGGGAAGAGGCTGCGAACCTGAAGAGTCGTCTCTGTACCAAGTGTCGTTGTCATCCAAAGCCTGAAGTTCTTCATCAATGGCTGACTGCCATAATGCTTGCTCCTCCGGAGTAGAGCTCAAAGCTTCCCGCAGAGTCGGTCCGTCACTGGTTGTGACCTTGACAACGCTCTGTGAATGATCCGACGTTGCCATGTACCAAGCTGGAGGCTTACGGCGACTGCGTGAAGGATAGAGACGTGTTTGGCTTTCGTCATCAACGTCGTCTTGAAGCTCAGGCTCAGGAGTTTCATCGTGTGTATCCTCGAAATTATCGTCATTTTCATCGTCCTCATCGTCGCAGTGCGAGTTGCCATTTGTCTCCTCCAGAGGTGGTAGCCCTTGGTCATCATTGTCATTGTCACTGTCACTGTCGCTCTCGTTATCAACCGTATGCTTGTCAACAGAGAGTTCAATGGAGGTGTCACTTTCGATGTCACTTTCAGATCCCGAAGGCTCAGCGTACGAGCTGGCGTCAGACTCCGCCTCACCATCCATGTACTCATCAAGGCTGGGTGCACTGGGAAACCTAGACTCGTCAAATGTCATATGACGGGACTCGGTAATTCGGGACATGTCATATTCATCAATCACAAGTACCCGATACACACCATGCTTCAGAGTCTCCAGATACACACCCTCAATGGCCCGGGCCTCAAACTTAGAGCCCTTTGGTAGCCGTAGCACGTATGCCATGCACCCAAACACCTTAACATTCTTTAGTGACGGGTCTTTTCCGGTAAACAGAGAGTATGGTGTTGCATTTACCCCTGAGTGAGGGACTCTGTTCCGTACGTAAATGACATGTTTTATTGCAAACGGCCACAGACATGACGGTAGATCAGCTTTAATTAGCATAGACAATGCATTTTCCACCAGAGTTCGATTGACACGTTCAGCAATGCCGTTGAGTTCCGGAGTATATGGCGGGGAGAATGACTTGTTCTCCTCTCCTCCTCCCAAGGAATTCTGCAAAGCAATATACTCCTTAGCACCTTCTGAGTGTATCTTTCGGATGCTAGCTCCTCCAATCTCACGGAACTTGGAAGACACACCATCAAACACCCCAGGCAATTCGCTGCGTCGACGCATCATTCCGGCAAACAGGTACCTGGAACGGTCATCTACAAACGTGGAGATGTATCTTAGCCGATCAGGGAACGAGGGCTCGAGCTTTCCAACTATGTCTGAGTGAACAATTTCACCAATCTCTGTGGCACGCTCAAAATGACCTGGGAACGGTAGTCTGTGAGCCTTACCGAGGCGACATGCACGACAAACGTCGTTCATTTCAGGGAGCTTAGGTACGCCATCTACGTACTTGTGCAAATAGGACAAATCCCTAGGGTGTATGTGAGCAAGGCGGCGATGCCAGAGTGCTACAGTTTCTAAGTCAGTCATAATCATTGCCTTCTCCGTTTCTTCAGGGGCAACCGGCTCAGGCAGCATGTACATTCGGGTGCCTGGATCACGTGTTCCATGACCAATAAGAAACTCGTCTCCTTCAAGCACGAGGCGGACATTTCTGCGACCAAAGTGTGACTCGATCCCGTTGTCAGCTAACCTACGAGTGGAGACGAGGTTTTAGCCTAGACTCGAAATTTACAGTACATCTTCCAGACGAATGTTGGCATTTTCGATGGGTAAAATGACTTCACCTGCATGGGCTGCCTGCACAGCCGTCTTGTCTGCAAGTAGGACAGTACGCCTTTGACACGGCTTTAGAGACCCCGACACAAACGCAGAGAGTGTGTGGAAGCAATGTGCAGTTGCTCAACTGTCGGCATATGATCGGTGGTCCTGGGGCGGAGAAATGGTTGTCTTTTCAACTATTGCCCAAGCGAACACGGGCTTAGATTTCTTACCAGACGAATTCTCACCGGCTGTGCCAGTGACGCTTGCAGCTGGTTTTACAGCTTGTGCAGCAAACAGTTGTCGGGCCTTCGGAGGCAGCTTGTTATTGGGGTTGTTTGGATTGAGCCAACATCTATCCTCAGTATGGCCGTCCTTCTCACAGAAATCGCAGTGATACCCATTGGGATTCTGGCCAGACTTGACAGACTTTAGAGCCGCAGCCAATGCGCGTGCCGTGTTTTCTATGTCTGAGGAGTTGTCTTCGGAGTCCGAGGTATCATGCCGAGTCTCACTTTGTGCGGCCAAGTTGGAACCTCGTTTGCTCTTGCGACTGCGCCTGGACCGACCCTTTCTGGAGCCAGTTGACTTGGACATGGACTGTCGAGCATTATACTCGTCGATTAGAGTTGTTGCGACATAGTCCTATGTCAGATCGGAGGTATTCTTCGTACGGAGAGCAGCAGCAGTGGACTCAAGCGGACACTTGGGATCGATGGACGCCAATAGCATAGGAGCCTTGTGCGTTTCTGGTATGGCTGCGTCCTTGCCCATCTGCTCTAGTTGTGCAAACAACGAGGTGTACTTGTCGACATATGACGACATGTTCTGATCGGTATACCTCATGCGAAACAGTTGCGTCTGCAAAGCGATACGGGAAACGGTTCTTTTGGAGGCATAAGGTGCATCCAACAGTTGCAACATTCGTTTCGGATCATTGTCGGCTTCGATAACAACACTTAGCGGGGCATCTCCGAGTGCGGAAATGATGATACCGGATGCCTTCTCGCGTTTACCAATGTCACGAGTGCTTCGTACAGTATCGTCATCGGGAGTGGTGGTCGTTGCCGTTGTAGTTGGGGACTCTGACCCGGACTCAACCACACCCCATACACCTTTCACACGACATGCTGCTCGTAAAATAAGGCGCCACAGCCCATAGTCATCTCCTCGACGTCCATGGAAGCGAGGAATTTTAATGCCACTCGTACCATCTGGTTCGAATTCGGACTCAGACATGTTGATGTCCTAGCGCTGACAAGAAGACAGTAGAACTTAGATGACAAAATGAAAACTTGGAAGTAACTTGATGAGGTTCTTGACCTTGATCCTGATCTTGAGGTTAAAAGGAACGTTGAGTTGCTGCGAAATGAAGAAGGGATCAAGAGAAGTGAAGCGATGAAGTCTGCTTTGATTCGACCTTCTGGGACCATAACCTGTAAAGGTAAACGAAGTAGGGCAAAGTGAAAGGTTGTTGAAGTTGAAGAAGAACGAGTTGAAATTGTGTAGACGTCGCTTGAGGTTTTACTTGGAACCGAAAGAACAAACGGAATAAATACACTACCGAGCTAGAATTCCTCGTAACTGCAAGCTATCTAGAACAATCAAGGGAACAGTATAACTACCAATGGCATTTCGACACTCCAATCCACAATACTCTGAGCGTCACTGTATTACATCCAACAACGCAAATACACGTCACTGTAATCAAGCGTAGAAAACAATTCCGCCGAATAATCTGTAAACCTGTAAGTGCATTGTTTTGTCTTTGATTCACATCTCAGCATGCCTGTCGACCGTTAGTACAACATCATCATATTGTTGCCTTGTCTGTCCACTCCTCTCAGCATGTTGGAAGTTACTTCAACCAGTAACCAAGGCTCAATTTACTGACACCTCAACAAATGGTGTGGCAGAACGGCTCAATCGTACTCTGATTGATCTCGTCAGGTCTATGCTGTCCCAAATGAAGGTTCCGAAAGCTTTTTGGGCTGAAGCTCTGGATAACGCAGTTTACGTTCGCAATCGTGTCACGACATAAGCTTTGGGTGGTGTCGTTACTCCATTTCACCTATGGATGAAGAAAAAGCCCGATGTATCTCACCTACGTGTGCTTGGATGTCAATGCTGGTACAAGGTGCCTGGTAATGAGGTGCGTAAACTTGACGACTGCGCAACATCGAGAAACTTTTGTTGGTTATCCGCCGGGTGTTGAAAAAGGGATAGAATGCATGCGATCTCATGTTTTTTTGTTGCCACCTGGACATGTGTACACTTGTAGCATGAAAAAGTGAGTTGGACCCTTCTTCTGTGTGTACACCTATGACACCTGTAAAATGGGCCAAATCGAAAGTTGCCTGGGACGAAAGCCCGTGCCCAGGGCTTTCGTCCCAAGCAACTTTCGAGGGCAACTCAAAATCACGGCGCATTTTGCCATTTTTCAAACCACTTGATATTCTGCTCTCTGGTTGGCTGCTAGATACGCCTCCATAACACTCACATCGCTCCAAATGGTGATATCTGAGCTGATCATTGTGGAGCATTCTGACACTTCGCATGTTATGGTTGGTTGATGGCTAGTCTCTATTCTAGGCTCAAAGTACTGTACCCAATGTGTCATACGTGTACTGTCTCCTATGTGGCATACGTGTACTGTCTCCTTGCTGTCGTACGTGTACAGTATTATAGGTGTCGTACGTGTACAAGTAAACAGTGGTTTCTATATTTATCCTATAGTTGCCTGGACTGGCTGCATACAGTTTACACTATACTCATTATACTGGCTGCATACAAATCACTCTTGCACAAGTATGCAGCCAAAGTATGTTGATGCAGCCACGTTGCTTTTACAGTATTGCACGTATAGCACGTAAGGCTTAATTCACGTTGAACGGCCTGCATGAGATTTACGTACTGTTACATAACAACGTGAGACAAGCCCGCCAAAAATTGTTTTCTACTTTTATGATATTTTAAGTTCCCGCCTTAAGTTCCCGCCTTTGGGTTCTGTTACAGGCCGAGAGATTACAGTTGCGTTGGCGGGTCACGTAAGGCATAATTCATGGGTTGACTGTTTTAGTGTACGTTTACGTAACAGAACATGCATGGCTAGCATGCACGCAATGTTACTTACGTTTTGAATATCGGTATTTATGAATTTCCCGCGCATGCAAATCAGGGATTCTGAGGCATCTCGGCTTGGGTAGGCTATAGGATCAACAAAGATAGTACTGCAAATGTAGATTTTGCTACTTTCATTTTGCTGTCACGAAGCCGAAGTGAGTACCGGCAAACAGTATATAGTTGTAGTCTAATAGCTCACCCAAGTAAAGAAGAGGCACGGACTTGCCTTTGATTTCAACACCAACCTCACCCTTGCCGTTCTATCTCCTTTCTGTTTCTTTTATCCATCTACACTCTTTCCCTACTTCCCTTTTCATTCTCTCTCCTCATCCCTCATCATCCCCTGTTCCTTTCATCTGGTTATGGGCCCAGTCCACGCTACCGCTCTTTCCGCTTGATCCGTCCCTCAACCGTTGACGTTGACGTTGAGGTAATTGCTTTCTCTCTGTTGTTGGTGCTGTTGGTGTTGTCATTTGTTGCTTTGTGGTGATTGTTGTTGGGTTCTTGTCTTTGTTAGGACCCATTTGGTGATTGTTAAGCACTCTGTGTGTGGATCCTGAGAGTTTTTGTGGATCTCATTGTGTGTTGTTGGAAGCTTTTGTTGATACGAACCATATTTAAGGTTGTCAAGCACTCTGTGTGTGGATCCTGAGTGTTTTTGTGGTTACCATTGTGTGTTGAATCAGAGCAATCGTTGTTTGTGCTCTACTACTGTTGAGAACAATTTGGTGTTGACAAGCACTCTGTGTGAGGATCCTGAGTGCTTTGTGGTTTCATTGCTCTGCTTGTCGTTTGTTGGCTCGGTTTTCTGTCTCTTTTGTTGTGGTTGTGGTTATTCTGCAATTGATCAGCTCGAGTTTATTGTTTGGAAATATTGGCCTTGTTGTTTGAGGAGGAATCTAGGCCTGGTTGTTGATACCCGTTGCACTCTTGGAAAGCCTTCACGGCAACGGAAAAGAAGAAGACAGAGTGCCAGGTGTCCGCCCAAGGTTGTCCGATTCTTTCGCCGAATCGTGGTCTTGGCAATCGGTTTTGTAATCCTCTCACCGGCTGTACTCTTTTGAGAACAGTGCCTTTGTGTAACGCGAGTTGAACGGACCGTACTATACAAACCCACGCGGTTGATAACGCGAGTTATCAAAAGTCGTAAGACTGAACCCGATTCCCGGTGGGAATCACGGTGTACCAGCCGAGTCGGTCCGTTGCAGTGGCCCTTTTGCGCGCCGGCGGGACAGAGACGCTCCTCGCTTGAACGACCGATACGTACGCGAAACACCATCGCCCGTGGTCGGAGAGGGAACGACTGTCTTCTAATTCCTTACTCTGGTAGCATACCGGGTACTAGTGTTCTGCACTTGTACTTTGGTACCTGCTGGCTATACTTCTGTTGAGGTGTAGATACGTGCTGTGCACGGAAGGACGAGGCTCATTGGTGACCTTGAGTGCTCTCACACGAGTACGACGGAAGTCAAGCAACACAGTCCGGAAGGAAACGCGCCTGAGTTAGTACGGAAAGACTGTGATTGTGGTAAGACGCCCTTTGCTGCGGGGACCTTTCGGGGTAGTGGCTGAAAATTCCTGGCCGTCTACAGGTAAAGTCGCTGTGCTTACTCGTGGCACACGGATTGCGCTCAAAGATGAAAGACCAGCACTGGCCGATATGTAGGGGTAGCGCCCTAAGGCACAAATAAAGAGGTGGTAAAGAGGTAAAGAGGAGGAAAACTAAAGAGGTAAAGAGTTGGAAATTAAACACCACGTGTCTTTGAGTAAACGCTTCAAACTTCTTATAGGGAAAGGCTTGCCGTGACAAGCGACTATCTGTCGCCGGCTTGGGATACCCGAACAGAGTACTTTGCATACTCACTGCATACGTGGTAATAGAGGTTTCAGATACAAAGGGTCTTGAATAAAAACGTAGTCATGGACGATCGCGGAGGCGGAGTTCGAATTGAAAAGCTCACCAACAATAACTTCCATGTTTGGAAGCAGAAGATGCAGCTTCTTCTCGCTCTCCGGGAGCTTGATGACTACATTGTGGATGATCCGCCTGAGGAATCGGATGATGGGGCTCTCAAATCATGGACTCGGGCCGACCGCAAGGCACGGGCGCTCATCGGGTTGTCCCTTTCTGATGAGCACCTTGAGCATGTGCGCACTGCGGCAACTGCAAAGGAGATGTGGACTATTATTCTCAACACGTTTGAGAGGCAAACACTCCTCAAAAAACTTGCGGCTCGACGCCGGTTTTACACCGCGGCTATGGATGGTAATGAGAGAGTTTTGCAGTATGTTAACCGTGTGAGACAGTTGGCAGCGACCCTGAAATCCATGGGTGTGACTATCGATGACAAAGAGATAGCCATGGCTGTACTTAACGGATTGCCACCCCGGCTCGACAATCTCATCGTTGCCTTGGATGCGCTCGGCAATGAGGACAGGGTGTTTACTTTGGAATTTGTGAAGAGCCGGTTGTTGCAGGAAGAGGAGCGTGCTCAAATGAGGGAGTCAAAAGGGACAAAATCCAATGCTGCGCTCATATCCAATGCCTGTCCGAATGAATAAGGAGGTAATGCTAGACAGCTGCACTGTACGAACTGCGGTCATTCTGGTCACACCGCGGACAGATGCCGGGGCGAAGATGTGAACGGTAGGCGCCCGGAAGCTCCAAGGGGCTATCGTGCATCCGGTTCTCGTAGTGGCAGAGCATCTAATAATTATCGAAACGAGAAAAATCGCCCGAGAAGAGATCAGCAGGCGTTCGTAGGTGCAAATGTACTTGATTCGACTGATTCTCATCCTTCAGCAGATAGTGGGGACAGCGTTGATGATGAAATTGTTTGCCTCATGTCACGAGTTAAACAGGCCGGGATTTCTAATGGGAATCGGGGAGGGTGAAGGACTTTGCTGGACGGATGAAGTTGCGGGCTTGGCTACCCAAAATTTTCTCGGAACTCTAAAATCTTGGCCTTAAGTACAACCTACAACTACTTTCTCACTCACTGCGTCCACTAACAGAATCCCGCAAACTATTGCCATTTGAGCGGATTTCAAGATCTTGGCCCGGTGATAACAGTCATTAGGGGGCAATTTTGGAACTGCTTCCAAAGTTGACACATTTGTGTAAACAGGTTGGCCCAATACACACATCAATACAGTACCTTATTTTGCAGACTTATCGGAACCGAATTCCCTTGTGCCAGAAGAACGGACTCAATCCGTCATACGTATAATAGAATCACATAACTGATTTTGGATGCAGTCAGTCCAATCTTCATCATAATTAGGAACCTCATACATATGATGAAATCACATAACTGATTTTTTGGATGCAGTTGTACATATCAATATCATAACTAGAAACCTCATACGTATGATGAAATCACATAACTGATTTTTGGATGCAGATGTACAAATCAGTGTCATAACTAGGAATCACATACGTATGATGGAATTTTTGGTACAATTACAGCTTACTGACAATGTATGCGGGGACAGCTACTGTACTTTACTGTACTTTACTGTTCAACCTAGATCTTGACCGTTACGTTTATGCACTGTACTGTGGTGTGAGCTTGAGCTGATCTTTTTCAGATCAGCTCAGATACGTTTAGGGTTATTCCTTCACCGTCGACTACATGGCTTCTGGAAACTTCCACAGGTCGTGCCGAAGCTTCAAGCGACTCGCCCTGAAGTCTATATAAGCCATGGTCTCAGCCCACTCTTGGTCGAAGTAAAGTCTCTCACCACTTTCCCTTCTCTTAACTCTTCTCCTTGGTCGCTCACTTCCTCTCTCCTCTTGCTCTTTCTCTCTCTCCACTCGCTCTCTCTCCCTCTTCTCGCTCTCTCTCTCGTCCGCTCGCGCTCTCTCCCTTCTCCTTGTCCATCAGGTTATGGGCCCAGGACTCTAGCGCTGCTCACGAATCCATCTCGCTTGCTCGCGCACTCCGGACGCTAGACAGACTGAACAACTTCGCGGAGGCTACCCTACACTCGAGGAGAAAAAAAAGAAAAAAAAAGGCCGTAAGGTTTGACCGCACTCTCTTGACGTCTCTGCATTATCTACTGACCTCCTGTCCTGTGGCCTGCTTAGCGTCCGTCGTCCCTGCTCTACCTACTCCTGTTGGTTTTGCAGCCCGTCGCCGCTCTTCATCCCCACACCACAGATTCCAGTTCATCTTGCGGCCCGTCTTGCACTCGTTGCTTCTTGTCTCGCCCCCGTGTTACATACCCCGGTTTGTCTCACGGCCCGTGCCTAGTCGCAACAGTAAGTCCAAACCATCCTGTGCTTTTCTCCTACCATCCCGAAGCATTGCCTTATCCTCCGCCTAACCTCACAAATTTCTGTTACCAGTGGTCATCTCACTCTCCGTATTTCGTCGCGGCATCGACATCCCTCCGAACGATCCCGTGATTCGCCGCCTTACCTTCGACGAATCCTCCGCCAAGCCTCCTGCCCGTCCGAAGTGCCGTTTCATCGACGATTCCGCTATTGAGTCGGACGGCGAAGGTAACGACATTCCTTCCACCGAGACTACTCCAGAGGTTGTTCACGTCGAAGTCGTCTCCAAGCCTCCTCCTCCGGAGAAGAAGGACTCCTTCTTAAACCATATCCTTTCCCTTGCCAACCGTCCGAAACTGCCTGCTCGTCCGAGATCTCTAGCTCCGAAACCTCTACGAAAGAAGTCAAAGCCAACGAACCTTCGCTCCAAGCCGCTTCCTGCCTCATCGAGCAGAGTATCGAAGCCAAGCAGGAAATCAAAGGGAGGGGAGCCGAAGAAGAAGAAGGATCCGAAACCTCCGACACCCCGACCCATTCAAGTGGTTTCTCTCATCTCCCCTTCTCCGGCTTCGACGTCTCCAGCTCCAGCTGCTCCCATCCAATCTCCACTCTCTGCTGCCGCCCCTTCTGTTGCATTTGTTCCTTCATCTCCAAGAATTCCGACTCCTCTTTCAGTCGAACCTCTCTCTCCGGCTCCACTCGTTCCCCTACCTCAAACTCCTGTTCCTCCTATCTCCAAGCCCAAGTCTTCCCTCCTGGTTTGTGACCTTTGCCAACTCAAAGTCTCGGGTCCAAAGCAGCTCGAGCAGCACAGAGGTGGAAAGAAGTGTCGAAACAGAGTCGAGAGGAGATCAGCCATCACTCCGTGTGTTTGCTGCAACCGTCTCTTCCAGACGAGACACGATCGCAACAGGCACATTGATCGTAGAAATAAGTAAATCTGTTCTCGACCCCCTGTGCCCCTTCCATCTATAAGCACATTTTTCTCTCACTCCACTGCTTTTCTCCATGGACTTTTCAGGACTTCGACTCGACAGCCTCGAGAAGCTCCGTGATGACAACTTCACATCTGGAAGTCGAGAATTCAACTATTGCTCTCACTGAGGGAAGTTGACGACCACCTTACTGAAGACCCTCCGGAAACCTCGTCACCTACATACTCCGCATGGAAGAAGGCGGATTGCAAGGCTAGGGCTACCATCGACTGACTCTATCTGATACCCATCTCGAACAAGTCCAGCATGCCAATACCGCCAAGGTCATGTGGTCCCTGATTTGTGATATCTTTGAGAAGCATACTCTTCTCAATAAACTGGCTGCCAGGCGCCGATTCTATACCGCCAAGATGAACCCGAACGAGAAAGTGCTCTCGTTCGCCGCCCGTATCCGCCAGCTCGCTGCCACTCTCAAGTCGATGTCCGTCCACATCGAAGACAGCGAAATGGCCATGGCGCTACTTAACGGCCTGCCAGATCGCTTTGATACTCTCATCTCGGCCCTTGACGCTGCTCATCTCGATGACGACAAATTCTCCTTCGAGTTCGTTCAAAGCAGATGCCGCCAAGAGGAGCAGCGCCATGCCCAACGAGATCAGGACGCCTTGAGGGCTTCGGAATCCGCGGCTCTTCTTGGAAAGCAACGGCCCAAGTTCAAGCGAGACCCTACCGCTGAGATGTGCATACACTGTGGAAAGCATCGTGACAGCAGTCGCTGCTTCAAAAAGTACCCACACCTTGCTCCTGTTGGCCACCCAGCTCGAGCCCACTTGAACAAGGGCCGAGATGGGGAAAAGGTCTTGTAGCTTCCCAAGCTTCCCTTGAGAAAGAAGAAGACAGAGACCTCGTCTGCTTGGTATCCATGCCTAATCATCGCGTCGCTGATTGCAACGCTGCAACTCCGGAATGTGAGAACGAGATCGTTGTAAGCAATGTCACCACCGATCACTCGGTTGATGGAAATAATTGTCACATTGAAGCGAATCCCTTGAACCAAGCCAATGTGGCGCTACAAACTATTGGTAGCTCTGTATCCCTTGCTAATGAATGGGTTATCGATTCGGGCTGTACCTCCCATGTCACGCACGATCGCTCGGCCTTTGTTTCATACCAAGAGTCCTCGGCTAACTCAACTCTGGATCTGGGAGCAGATTCTACAGCCTCTATCGAGGGAACAGGTGACGTAGTGCTGACTCTCCGTTATAAAAAGGATACCGTTCAATGCCTACTAAAGAACGTACTTCACGTTCCTACCCTTCGATACCAGCTGCTCTCGGTATCCGAAATGGCAAATCGCGGCATTAACTCCAATTCAATCGCAACGCTGTTCTGCTTACAGACAACACCGATGGATCTCTAGTGGCCACCGGCACTCTTGTCAAAGGCCTTTATATACTAGATACCTGTCAAAGTCCATCAAAGTCTAATGACTCGGAAGTTTCCTTGCTTACATCTCTGAAGACATGGCACGAGCGACTGGCTCACATTAATACCGCTGAGATCAAGTCGATGGTCAGTCATGGAGCTGTCACAGGTGTTAAATACGTCAACTCTGGGACCCATGACTCTTGTGTGGGATGCATTCTTGGAAAATCACACCGTGCACCAATCCCAAAGTCAAGAAAAGGGCGGTCTACGAAACCCCTCCAACTGGTTCACTCAGATGTTTTAGGGCCTGTGGAGATTCCATCTCTCGGTGGGGCCCGGTACTTAGTGTCTTTCATTGATGACTATTCCAAATGGACAGTCGCCTATCCTATCACTCACAAATCTAAGGTTTTAGAGTGCTTCAAGAAGTACAAGGCCTTCGCAGAAAAACACACCAGCAGTCTCTAGAAGCTCTTCACGTCCTCGAGTTCCATGACACCAAAATCCTGTTCGAAAACGATCAGCTTCTGGTAAAGGCTTTACGGTCGGACAACGGAGGCGAATATCTATCTACAGCATTCAAGAACTTCCTGGAGGCACAAGGTATTCAACATCAGCTTACAGTGGCTCATACTCCTCAGCAAAATGGAACAGCTGAAAGAATGAACCGAACCCTTCTCAATCTGGTCCGATCAATGCTGCATCACAAGTCCCTTCCAAAGCACTTCTGGGCTGAAGCGCTTTCTACCGCTGTGTATGTACTAAATCGGGTTACATCCAGTTCCCTGCCTGACAATACTACTCCTTATGAACTTTGGAATGGAACACCACCAGAAATCTCTCATCTTCGAGTGTTCGGTGCGCAATGTTGGTACGTTATTCCTAAGAAGGATCTCAAGAAGTTGGATCCCAGGTCTCGTGAGGCACTAATGATGGGGTACTCAACCCAAAGTAAGGGATACAAGCTGTGGGACATTGCAGCTGAGAAAATGGTTGTTTCCAGGGACGTCACATTTGACGAATCTTCGAATTCTCCGCAAGATCAACACTGTTCAAGCTTTCTCGACGACCAAATGGAAGGGAACACGAATCCCATCGGCAGCAATCGCACTTCCAAGGATCTGCTGATTGACTCTCCTTCTGGTAGCGAACAAGATGAGGGATCACTTGCCGCTAATGAGGATGTGAACCCAGTCCAATCCAGCCCGGGTACTCCTAGTACTGCTCCTCGTCGTTCATCCCGGATTGCGAAGAAGCCTGGCAGATGGTGGCTCTCCGGGTCGTCTGAAGATGTATCGCTCATTGCGGAAACCGCTCTTGTCTCTATTGGAATTCCAGCATCATACGAGGAAGCTACTTCTTCAGAGAACGTCGACTTTTGGATGCCTGGAATCAAAAAGGAAGAAGACTCCATACGAGAAAATGGAACGTTCGAGCTTGTCCCGCGAAAGCCAGGGATGCACGTCATTCCTTGCCGGTACGTCTTCCGTGTGAAACCAGACGTTGGTCCCAAAGTCCGCATAGTCGCCAAAGGATTTCGACAAGTTCCAGGTCTCGAGTATAATGAAACCTATGCTCCTGTAGTTTTTCTCTCTGCCCTACGATTGTTTCTCTGCATCACCAACTTCTTTGACCTTGAATGCGACCAGATGGATGTTGTGACCGCGTTTCTTAATGGGGAGTGGAAGAGGAAATATTCATGGAAGTTCCATCCGGATTTCACGACCCAGCCAGGCCGAATCTCGTATGCCGCCTTCAAAAGGCCCTGTATGGGCTTAAACAGGCTCCACGTCAGTGGTATGCCAAGATTCATGAGCTATTAACCGCAGAGCTTCATTATATGAGTAATCCTCATGAGCCCTGCCTTTATGTCTCTCGACAGGGCTCTTCGATCTCCATAATTATTCTGTACGTGGATGACCTTCTTATTGCTGGAAACGATCGAGTAACTCTGGAAAACATCAAGACTGAGTTGAAGAGTCGATTCAAGATGAAGGATCTGGGGCCTGTCAAAGAGTTTCTTGGAATCCAAGTTACTCGCAACGATCAACAAGGACGTTACATCTCTCTCAGAAATCTTACACTGAGAAAATACTTGAAAGATTCAACATGGCCACCGCGAAGCCTGTTGATACCCCTATGGTTCTTTCAAACGGGGCTCGGACAACAACTCAGAAGCTGATCTTTCCCCATCGATACCGTATCGCTCCGCAATCGGAAGTCTCATGTATTTAATGGTATGTACTCGCCCGGACATTGGTTTTGCTGTCGGTAAACTTTCACAACACTGCGAGAAGCCTCTGGAAAGCCATTGGAAAGCCGTAAAGCGAGTTTATCGTTATCTCAAGGGAACTAGCGACCTCGGAATCTGTTACAGTCCCTCTTCTGCTCCAACTATAATCGGTTACAGCGATTCTGATTGGGCCGGCTGTCGCACAACTCGCAAGTCGACGAAAGCTATGTTTTCATGATGTCCGGAGGTCCTATTTCGTGGCGCTCGAAGAAGCAAGGATGTGTTGCGCTGTCTTCATGTGAAGCAGAGTACATTTCCATTTGCACTGCGTCCAAGGAGGCAATATGGTTGTCTAACGTCTTGTCTGAAATACTGGGCTCAAATCATCCAACTCCGATTTCAATCTTGGTTGATAACTCAGGATCTATCAGCTCTGCCAAAAACCAGTCCATTAACGAGCGCAACAAACATATTGATATTCGATACCACTTTGTTCGTGAGGCCGTGGCAGCAAATCAGGTCCATTTGTCACATTGCCGAACCGAAGACCAAATCTCTGACATTCTGACAAAACCTTTGCTTCGAGTGAAATTTGAAAGATTTCGGAATGAGTTGGGCATTGTTTGTTCACATCAAAGTAATGTTTGATTGTTTTAGGTCGAGGGGGCGTTATCATGGTCAATTCTAGTTTGAGGGGGCGTGTTGGTACAATTACAGCTTACTGACAATGTATGCGGGGACAGCTACTGTACTTTACTGTACTTTACTGTTCAACCTAGATCTTGACCGTTACGTTTATGCACTGTACTGTGCTGTGAGCTTGAGCTGATCTTTTTCAGATCAGCTCAGATAGGTTTAGGGTTATTCTTTCACCGTCGTCTACATGGCTTCTGGAAACTTCCACAGGTCGTGCCGAAGCATCAAGCGACTCGCCCTGAAGTCTATATAAGCCATGGTCTCAGCCCACTCTTGGTCGAAGTAAAGTCTCTCACCACTTTCCCTTCTCTCAACTCTTCTCCTTGGTCACTCACTCCTCTCTCCTCTTGCTCTCTCTCTCTCCACTCGCTCTCTCTCCCTCTTCTCGCTCTCTCTCTCGTCCGCTCGCGCTCTCTCCTCTCTCTTCCCAGATTCAGTGAGAGCGAACC